>OZ012684.1:9353633-9463633 GCA_963942565.1 Maea johnstoni | reverse complement strand
CGTTCCTGTGCTCCTAGAAATTTGGCATAAAAAATTTGAAAGGTTTAAAGTCCTTCAAACTGGCTTTTGCTCTTGAGTACATGTTCAATTCACAATTACAGCATACTGCTACTGATAAAGGAAGGAAAAGCTCAAGTTGAATATTGTAAAAGAAAATATTGTCAAGAGGTACAATAAAAGTACTTTCAGTTTTGTATATATCGAGTTTACTAGTAGTAGAAAGGTTGATGTCAATGGCGTACTCACATAGACAGGTAAAGTGGCCATGCTCCAATAAGTACAATAATTGAGTAAGTCAGATCCTTTCCAGCTATCAATGAGAAAGAAGAAATATCATACTGAACCACCTAAAGGGATTTCTAGAGGTCTTAGTATTTAACTGGTAGCCCAATATTACGTGTCTGACAAAACAATCTTTGTACTAAGTATACTATAGAGGCAATGGCTTGAGGGTCAAGCATCATCTACAAATCCTGCATGCCTGTTGCTTTGTCAAACCTTGTAGCTCACTCTTAACCATTTTTCCCCTTATGTTCAGTATCAGAAGGTACTAAGTGTAATTATTTGCTAGTCCACTAGCCTGCAGTGACTGAAAATAACTTTGACTTATCCCAAATTGAAATTAGGTGGTGCATGATGCCATAAAACTTTGTAACTGGACAAAAGGGCTAAATATTGCAAAAAAATAAGTTTACTTTTGTTCTCATAGATCTTAAATCTGGGTTCACAAATACTGCTCCTTTATGGTATAAAACAAATCTCGATTCTTGGCCACCAAAACTTCAACTAGGCCACCTTAACTCTTGGATTGGTAGCCTACTTGGCGGTTATTAATCAGAAAATACCTGAATCATTCAGAATTATGAGTACCTTATTTAAGGTATTTTCTTTTACACCTATCTCCCTCTAGGCTTATCTCATAGGTGTTCATTGTTTTGCTTGTTTCAGGAACCTTGCTGATGTAAGCCATGACAATCTGCTGGAGGTGCATGAGTTCGCCGTGGCCATGCACCTCGTTCAGGGTAAACTAAAGGGGCGTCGCCTTCCCATGACACTTCCCGACCATCTCTTCCCCTCGGCACAACATCGACACTCCACAGACAACATACCATTGATAAATGAAACTGAAATAGCTGCCTACAGGAAAGCTTTTCAGATTCAGAAAAAAGATGACACAGAATGCCTAGATGGTAAGAACTTTTTATGAATAACATAGTATTTGTTCTCTGATATATCTTCAAACAAAACTTGAACTAAAGGACAACTTTAAAAATTCACTTACATTTGTTTTGGGGAAAGTATTTTTTAATGGATTAAGAAACTTTTTGGATAATTTTCTATGTCAAGGATACTCGATATGTCTGTAAATAAGTGCTATGGTAACAGATTTTCATATGTGTTATAATGATGTATTATCTTACAGTTATTGCATATCCATGTTGCCTCTGAGCTATAAAACCATAAAACATAGGTATCTAGTAGTATTGATGATGACATTTTCATGATCTCCTTATTAATCCATTCACATTTTAACATACACCAGGTATAACACATACAAAGCAAATTAATATCTGCTTTCAGACAATGAAACAATCAGATTCAATATGTACATTGTACAACATATGATTCCTATTATTTGTTATTTATAATTTTCAGCCAAAACTTCCAAGGAGATTTTACACAGCTCCAAATTGCCTAGTGCCCAACTTGCTACAATATGGAACTTAGCCGATGTTGACCGTGATGGTAAACTCAATCAGGATGAATTCGCCATAGCTTGCCATCTAGTGAGACATTTTAAAAAGGGTAAGTTTTCTTTCTTTATGAGATGCCCTTCTGTAATCCAGTACAAATGATTGTTTTGGTCTTATGATTAGTAAACTTTTATATTAAGTATTAAAATGAGTATCAATAACCAATGCAAGAATAACAGAGAACAAAGAAAAATTTGGGCGACATGTATTTTTCATGTTTTTCTGGGGCTTACTTTAGAGAATTTGATATACCATCAAACACTAGTTTGGCACTGCCATCTATTGGAGGGAAAGCAAACAAAATAGGTCTCATGCAATGACTTGTACAGTGAGGTGCTGCCATCTATTGGCAGACTAATGGTACTATTATTATCAAGGTATGAAATAAGGTGGTGCTGCCATCTTTTAAGAAAAGCTGAAACCTTCAAGATATTTCATCTCTAAACAAGAAAGATATGTATTAATTAGAATGTTGTATTTGAAGTCAGGATGCCAATTTTAGACTCCAGAAAATGTACAGCAGTAATTTTTTTTGCTGTGGCAAGTACATCCCTTCTCAACTCTGACTGAGGCTTAACTAGAGCACCTGCTCACAGTAGGTTAACTCTTACCACTCAAGCAGGTATTCTTTTGCATAACCTGTGCAATATGGCAGGATGAATATTAAAAAAAGGACTTTCCAGCATGCCATGCGGCCAACCTGCTTTTCATACAATCCAGCAATGGAAAAACATAATAAATTATTGCACATTTCATACAGTTATATTTATTCAGAGAGGGAATTTTTCTTTTAGGCAAGTAAAGATTTGTACAGTTAGTCCCAAAAAATGACGTTGGGGCACGCTTAAATTATTTCTGTTGTGTTCTTGGTCTTGGATCTTTGAAGCTAATCATTACTCTCCTATTCATTCCCAGAGTTCTTAGGTTGCCTTATGAAGTGGCTATGAATCTTTCACTTCAGTAAAATTTGCCCATATGTGTGACGACAGATTATTGAATTATGTTACCAAACACACTTATCAATTATCTTTCACCTAATGTGTGAAGAGTTTCAATGATTTATTGATTCAAAGATGAAATTCATCATGCTCCATTACAAGAATACTTACCAAAAAGTATACCTAATGTGACAATAAGTATTGTTTTTTATGCTTTTAACCCTTCCAATGCTGATGCTACAAGGACGCAAAGATTTTTGCAAACCATCTAAACCCTGTCATGTTGGTATTCATTGTATAGCTCTCGTTGAGTTGTCTCAGATGAGTACCCATGCATCAGGGTTTCAGTCATTTTATAGTTTTTTTTACATCATTTTGTATTTGCAAAATTAGCCACCAGCAGCATATTAGGGTTACGAATGTCTCTGTCATAAGGCAGTAATAGTTTTGTCATTTGATATTGCACCCTTTCTATATAAACATGCTCAAAGGCGCATTACATTCCATTGTCAAAGGATGGATGTGGATATCCACATAGTTTTTTTGATAAATACATCTTTGAACAGATGTGTTTTCAGTTGTCGTTTGAAGATTGCCACAATCCCAGCTGCCCAAATATTATTTGGGAGCTGATTCCATAGTTTTCGGGCACAGGCACTAAATGATCTGTCACCGTAGGTATATTCATGTTGGTTCTCAGCTCGCAGAGTAAGTTCTTGGATATGGATCTCAGTGTCTGCGGTGGGACATACTCTTTCAGCATTTCCCTCAGGTAAGAGGGTGCAGTTTCATGCAAACACTTGTATGCCAGGAGCAGAATCTTGAATTCAATTCTCTTCCTGACTGGTAACCAGTGAAGTTCCTTTAGTACTGGAGTGATATGGTCATGTTTCTTTGTGAGAGTGACCACCCAGGCAGCGTTATTTTGTACTCTCTGAAGCTTATATATTAGCTCTTCAGGTATTCCACAGGGAAGTCCATTGCAGTAGTCGAATCTTGAGACTAACAGGGATAAGACAGCACTTTTAGTTGATCCTGCAGTCAAATATTTTTTGATCCTTGCGATGTTTCGAAGGTGATTGCAGATTTGACTGCAGTAGGGTTTGTAAAGATTGTTCTTGTGTGCCATTATAACTAAAAGAGCTGCACTCCCACAGTCTTGAAGAATCTCCTCAGAATAAGACTATTCCATCTTACCATGAAGAAGGTGAAACATTCCTATCATGACGAAGGCAAAAACAAGTCTGCATATGCCAAAATTGCAAAAAGAATAGACTATGGTGATACAACAGTCTTACAGCTTAACCTTCAAACCACTGTATGGTCTCGAAGAGGGGGGGGGAGGGGGGGCAGAGGCCGGAGAAATGCCTGGAGGCCACATTTGGGATAAGGCACATACTCACTGCTCACATGCATGAAATCTGGACACTGACTGATGTGGCTAGTTTTGGTGATTTATCACTCTGAAGGGTTACACATTGGGCTGGTTGGAGCAGTACCTTACACCCCAATGACCCCCTACCTCAGCATTGCTGTGGCACTTTAAACATGCAATCTGGTTTTTACCAATGACTCACAAGAGCTTCATTGCAACCCTCTTAGTGGGCACAATATTGATTTATATTTGTTGCTCTCTATCGCTATACGTAGTTGACATTGATTTGACCAGACAAGGAACTCAGTCATTGTATAATCAGCAGTAGTAGCCTAGTAGGTAGTCAGGTGCACAGGATCAACAGTTACGTGTTGGGTCCTCTGACTGGGGCATAAGGTTGAGGGAGGGGAATGCCTGGCTGCACCTTAAGAATGCCTCCTCTGTGCATAGCGGCATGTGAGATATATTGCGGTCCAGAAGTGCCAGTTTTTGGGGCTAATCACAGGTACGAGTGACACAGTTATTAAGCCATGCATTGCTGGGTATGTTTACCTGGCAACATGGTAGGAGACAGGTGAAAGCTTCACACCTGGTCAAGAAATTGAATCTCATTAACAGGTAGGTTATTCTTATTATTATCAGGAAGGTCAGGAATCTATTCACGTCAACAATCACAATAAAACACATGCTACAGTTATTTCTATCCCTTTTGCTCATAGGGATATTCCAACATTCATTATTACGAACCTATGAGAGATATTTGTTTAGTCATCTTGACCTTTTACAGAGGCTCACAAGATTTATTTTAATAACAGCTTAAATCACGACACTAGAATATGATACTTGGCAATAATTTTGGCACCACAATATCCATTCACATGGGTTACTGTAGTTATCACCTTTAAAGTTGCACTTTCATAACTAAAATGTGCAAAGAATAATGTACATATTGATATGATGTAGAGATTAATCTGAGAATGAGAGAGTGTAAATTATACCAACAGAGACCTATTTATTTATTATGACATGGATGTCATCAACCATGATTGAATTGAAAAAACACACAATTATAGTGCCTGTGACTGATCAAAGAACCCATTTAATACCTGGTACCCTCATGACGCAAGTGCTAAGGAAAAAGGATGAGGGCAGCCAAGTTAAACTTTTATTGCGTTTTGCAATGAGCCATTTTCTTGGTCTTATTAAACTAATTGTTGAAACACATGTAACTTTATGGTTTAAGCCTAGAGTATGGGGTTTTCAGCTAAAACTATTATTCAGGAAGTGCCAGTGAGAGACGGTAAGCTTATTATGAGTTATTTCCAACTGAGTCTCGAGAGAATTTCTTGAATTATCTTTTTCAAATTCAATAAAAGTAAGACTTGTAAAAGACACTAGAGTAATAATAAAAATCATTACAATGATTAAATGAAATGTCTATCAGCTTCCTGATTTTCTTTTATACTTTATTTATTTTTCATTATGATTGTCCTGCTTTATTGAAATAATGGCCTGTTTGTTATCCTCATGATAGGGGAGTAAGCCACATAACTATTACTCTCAGTTACACTTAAAACCACTTTGCAAAGAGCATACCTCTAACCTACAATTAGAACCTTTTTGCTAGACCACTGTTGCCTAGCAACCCCATTTATGTAAATTAGTGAATTACGAGATGTGAGAAGATGGTAATTTCAGTAATGGTGTTTTAGGTTGAGGGCCTGTGATGTTGCCATTGATGTATGTGACTGTACCAGGGGGCATTGATTCTACTTATGCCTCGTTACATGCTCCAGTAGCCAGAGCTATCTTGAGCCTGGCAGCCTCTCCCCACTACGTACATAGCTATAGGGGTACAGCATCGGCATACCCACACCCACACCCTCACATAGGTATGCTGTAGTAGCAGTCACTAACTGTAATCTAGAGTTTACATAATACTGTCAAGTGTGTAGTGGACAAACTCTACAGGCAGTGGTATTGAGAGACGCAGAGTCAACTATTTGTGAGTTTCGGGTTGGAGGTCAGCTGCAGCAGTTGATCAAACAAGAGGATTTGTGTTAGAGCTGTTTTATTGGAGCAGGTACATGCTACAGGGAGCATGGAGCAGCAAGAGGAGTCTCGGGGAACACCTGGAACTACAGGTAAACCTACAAACGATATTAGACTGATTTCAAGATGTTTCCTAATCATATCAAAGTCTTCCTTGCGTAATGTCACTTTATAGCCAGTGAAAATTTTTAATGTTTGTGTTATAGAGGAAATGGGTTTTGGATGTCCTTAACTCTATTAGGGATGACACAAATATATTAAAAAAGTTGGATAGTCGTGCTTACTAACTAATAGCACTATTTATGCATCTAGGCAAAGTAGTCCAGTTGTTATTATATTCATGATAATTAGCTTTTTATGCCTGTTAATGATGAATGATGGTATGGATTATGCACATCCAACAGTTTTTTATTACATACTTGAAGGTATGCTTGCCATTGAACTTGTATGCAAGGTTGTTTGAGTTTGACAGGTCCTGCTTATGATTTGTGTAATTTGCTGCAAGTATTAGACGTTAATTGCCATTAAGTAGCCCAGGTGTTGCTCGCAGCAACACTGGAAACTGGCCACACATTTCAAGACAACCTTGTGTTTTTTGATAAAATGTCATTGTGATGAATGTGATAATGATGCAGTATCTAATTAGCACATGAGCGCTTAAAACTGGCTGTTATCTGGATATAAATCTCTTACACAATAGAATGTGCTTGGAGGAGGAATGCTGAAATAAAGCCAGAGAAAACATCCCCCAGATGGATGTAAATAAAGGAATACTTCTATGACGCTATGGAGTTAATAGCTTTTGTGCGCAGATTCAAATTTTTTGTATGAAAAACCCTTTTATGTGTTACGTTTCCTTTCAAACATTGAACACTTCTAGTTGTTTTTTATGAAAACCTGCCCAGATCTGGGTCTCACCTGTGTACTTTATGACAAGGAAATTCCATAGCAGCCAACAGGGTTGCCTTTATTCTTGCTATATATCATTCACCTGCATACAAAACAGACCTCCT
The DNA here is from genome assembly GCA_963942565.1 of Maea johnstoni. Classification (NCBI taxonomy): domain Eukaryota; kingdom Metazoa; phylum Annelida; class Polychaeta; order Spionida; family Magelonidae; genus Maea; species Maea johnstoni. The sequence goes on along the minus strand of OZ012684.1, from coordinate 9,456,501 downwards.
TAGGTCAGATTTGTTAATTCTCACCTTTAAGGTTGGTGTGGTATTACCTAAGGGCCTGATTTCTGCGTGTGGCCGGTGTAGGTCCATGTTTTGAGGCCAGATGTTGACCCTCTCCTGGCTAATGCAGTCTAGGTGTCACAGCTGCTGCTGCTGGCCATCCCGCCACTCCTGACGAGCTCCCGATTGCATATTGTTTATAGGTGCCCTTACATGCTTAATACCAGGCAGGCAACATGCTATCTGCATTGAACCTCATAGGATATCATGCATACCTGTCTGGCCATACCTGGACGGACAGATTTCTATCTGGGAACAAGTTTGTTAAGTAGTGTAATTGAGAGAGAACTGAAAACAAGGTTTGATGGGGCTATTGGATATGAAGTCATGTGTAACCAGTTGTTTCTTCATGGACTCATTTTAAAAGATTTGCTAGTGGTGAACAGTACACAACTGCAAGGATGCCTGCAACCTCTACCCTCAACCTGAGGACATACCTGGCCAGTGAGAAAGGGAGCATTGTACAAGGAGGAATTCTAGTTTCACGGTCATGGTGGATTGTTTCATGCTGAGTGACTACCAAAATTGACACGGACAGTAGTAAAAAACAAAGCAGGGTCAATTGAGGATGAAGACCTTGATTTTGAAGACATCTGTGCTGAACCTATGCAGACTTTGAATGAATGAGCAAAAAGTACATACTGTGACACAGGATAAGGCATACAGGTTCATAGAAAACAACTGCCAAATTTACATGAACAGTATAGCGAAAATCAATGCATGGTCAATTAAAGATTTGGACGTTGATCTTTAAGACATCTGCGCAGATCCTGTGAGGATATTAACACAAATTCCACTATTAGAACAAATTAGTTTTGCTTCTTACAATTTGTCTGGTTCTTTTATCATTACATCTACCAAGATGTCTCTCCTGGGAGATTTATTCAGGTTTTACACCTCTGCATGATATAATAAAGAAACATCTAGGAACATCATCATTACTTTTTCCAGTTAACTGATTGATATTCACTTAGATATTCTATATTTGTCAAGCTTTTGGCTGATAGCTACTATTTGAAGGTTCTTGCTATCAAGGACACCTAAATTTTATGGTGTTCCTAGATTATATGAAATTCATATTTTTCACCCTGAAGCAAATAGTAGATTTTCCCGAAGCTATGCATAAATAAATACCACTGTAGAGAATGTAGTACTAGCATGTGATGAGACTGAAGTGAATATATCAAAGGAGAATTCTTTATGCATGGTTTGCAAATGACCTGTTATCATCTATATCAATCAACCTCCTTCAGCAAGCATAGTGTATTTTACCTGAGAACCCGAACCACTTGGACTACTCAATTCAGCTTATGGATGCAGACAGATAGTGAGCCTGGAACATTTGCTTAAACATCCACTTGAGTTCTTCGTTTGATGGTTAAAACAAGTATACAGAGATATTTTTTATACCAGAAAGGCATTCCATATACATGGTTGTTTGACCTAAGATGTGGACTGCCTGCTTATAAGTACGAACATGTTTTTATCGTTTACGGGTTGGAAGGAATATTCAGTTATTTTGATACCTGGAAGGCACTCTGTATACATGTATGTTTGGCATAAAAGGTCAAGCATCAGTGTATCATCTCTCAGTGTGTAATGGTGGTATGCCATAGAGAAGCACAGGCTGACTGACCCTCCGCTGGCCTCACTAGCCAGGCTACCTAACCCATCATCCCACATTAGACGCCCATTTGGCAAGATGGCTGTTATAATCAGTGGAGGGAAAACAGAGCTGCTCTGCCAAGACTGTTGGAGGAAGGCCATCACCTGCTCAACGTGTGGTATGTATTATATGTGCAAGATGAGATCCAGGGTTCAGAAAAAGAAACAAGATGTTTTTAGCATATTGACTGTTCTGTTGCAGCAAATGAAAATATGTTCAACTGTCTTTAACTCATATCCAACTCAAGCAAGGGTGGAAGGTTGCCTAGGAAATCATGCAACTGCTAGATTGTTAAAAAAGATGATATCTCTAAAAGCTTTCATTCTAATATGTCTTGTTTCAGGCTGTTGATTTCTTGATAATTGTATTTAATCAGGCTATTTGGCACATTAAAGATAAATTGGTCAAGAGTTTTTTTAGGAATGGTGACATTATATTAAAGGAGATAATTTAGAGAAGAGCATAGTCATTATCTTGAACATATTATTAGGGGCAGTCACACATGAAAGGTAGATTTTTTTTGTGTTAGATGATTGTCAGCAAGGTATCTCATTAAACTGGTCTTTAAACCATACAAAAGATAGGGATTCATTCTACTAACATTCCCATGCACTAGTGAACAGTTTGGTGACACTGGGTTTTCAGCATTCAAAGATATCTCAGAAACTATTCTACAAAATCTTCCTCAGATTTTATTAGGAATACTTTCATAGAAAATGAGCTGACAAGGAATGTTGGTAATTGTTAGTCTCATTTTTAAGGAGATTTGAAGATATTTTATGCCAATACTTCAATTGTCAATATTTGAATGGAATGTTATGAACATTACATTAAGTGTTTTATACAATCATGCTTTTATTACCAAATGGTATCATCAGATTTGTAAGTTTATCCAGGGACTTTCATCTGGGCTGTGTTTCCCTTGAGATACAACATATAATTTGTTATTTTAGAAAATTCGCCTTTACCCATAAATTCCTTCATTAACAACCTTAGGCTTTATGTTAATATGCATTAATCATAAACGCAGCAACTGTTAGTCAGGCACATTCTGGTGACCTTCACATAGTTTATACAGGTGGCTGTTTGCACAATTTATGAGAAAGATTTTCTGAGTTATCTTAGGAATTTCTGTCAGTTTGTCTTAGGGTTATGAGGTGTTTTAGAGGCATATTTCCCTAAGGTTATAAAATGCCTGCTTGAAGTGTCTGGGTCAGTTATCAGTGCATATCTACATGTGCCATATTGCTGTATATTGCACAAGTGTCAACTAGGAATCAGTTATGTTTGGTATTGTGGCCACCTGGTCCCATAAAAGTAATGGACCTAATGATAGATCATGATGGGTCTGGTGATTATCAACACTTTTCACAATCATAACCCTAAATACCAGGTGTGAGCTACCAGGGTCTGGTAGTTCTTACACGTTCCTCCAGAATTTGTTTTTTCGGGTCTTTGATACGTTTGACAAAAACATTGAAATAGAGAAAGATTTTACAAAATATTTGAAGGTTGAGTGGTAGGTTATGTTCCGATAAACATTTCACCATCAAATAGTTTCCTATTTTTGTGTTTGCCTGTAAGATTTCTTCAAGATCAGGCTGCTTTTTGCTGCTGTAAACATAAATGGATTAAGTGCATACTATATGGGATTACTGCCAGTAGTGACACTATGAATATATATTGCTCAAGGATTAAAACGTTACCAAATTGTAGTTTGATTGAATATACTACATAACTGAAGACTGAAATAATATTCTAGAGATAGGCCCTAAAGGGTCACTCACCTAATTATTGTGGGTGTGATCAGCCACTTCACCCTTCCAATGCCACACACAGATATATATGTGCACCATCACTACCTTGCTTCAAGTCTAGATACCTAAAAGCATTGTACCGTACTACTTTGTAACCCTGGGGCCCTCGGGCTACTAATGTAAACATGCCAGAGGGCCTCAGGGAAGATCCTTACCATTGGACTGAGTTACACTCTTTAAATAAAGATTATTATTATTATTATTATTATTATTATTATTATTATTATTATTATTATTATTATTATTATTATTGTGTATATATGCTTGTGAGATAATCACATTCATTTAAAGAAGAGCCTGGCTCGCCAATCTAAAAGACCTGCTACATAGCCGGGAAATCAGGGTATAGAGATCAGGTAATCAGCTTGAATACCTTTAAGCAAATCATCAATCAGTCTGTCAACCAATCAGGGCAGTGATCAGGTATTTAGCTTGAGTCCCTAGCTAAGCTTTTAGCCAATCAGTAACCAGTCTGTCAAACAATCAGGGCATTGATCAGGTAATCAGAAACATTCGCCTCTGTAAGCCACCCAAAGCCATCTGGAGCCATGTTGTGAATATAGAATGAGTGCTATCAGTAATTTATATGAATAAATAACTGTACCCTATTGCTTTGAATAGGTGAGTAAGTATTAATTGTTGAGTGTTACATCTAAAACATTATGAATGATTTAAATAGCAAGGCCATTAAGGAACCTACACAACACTGCTGGTGGGTTTTAAGTAATAAAAAAAATCCAACATCTTTTTCTAAGATACTTTTGGAAATGTGGGTTTTTGATACATGTGTTAGTTATATATTTTTAGATATAAGAATCCTTCATATTAGTATTATCCTTTTAGATTTTATAAGATTTGATTCCCATCAGACATTGCTTGGGTGTCTTGCTTGATCTGAATTTTTTTAGATTCATGAAGTGTAAATGATATCCTTGTAGTTTGTCTAGGTACATTATTATTGTTTTGGTCACCTAAGTGAAAAGCTAGATCTTCATTTCCCAATGCCCCCTCTATCCTCTTTGACAAACATATCATAAAAAAGCACCTAAGTGAATAATAACTTGGCTTTTGGGTTATTTGCTTTTGGTGAGCCTTAGATACACACATAAAGATCTGGACAAACAGGTGCCACAGGATATATACCGTAGCTATGACTTGAAAGGCGTCTTGCGCATAGATGTCCTTAAGTAGTGCATGAAAGTAGGACCCTTTCTTTGATTTAGGTTGTGTTGTAGATGCCTGTGTGGAGATTCACCCTGTTTGAGGTCAGTGCTGACAGGTGAGGCATCATGACTGGCAGGGCGGGTTTTTTAGTCCTACCATATGTAGTGGCACTCAATGAATGGGAAATATTTGAATATTTGAAAGGAAATTTTCCCTGAACTGCCAGTGAGGGGGCTGTAACAGATAATGCTTCCTTTTGGTTTAGGTTTGGCCACCTACGGCTTAGTTATGTTTAACCCTATCTAAGGCCAGGTGACAGCTCACAAGGAGTTTACAACTTAAAAGATTGAGTTGTAAATACTTTATTTTAGATGGGTTGGGGCCCAATGGAAGAGAATTCTACCCTTCCTCAGAGTGAATGGAGTAGAGCTTGATTTGACTTAATTTGTGGTGCATAATACCTTTAATGGAGATTTTTGCAGTGCCAAGGGTTCTGTGTGTGCATGTAATACCCTAGAAATGGGTTTGAGGCTACTTTCAATAACATGCATTGATTACAAATATGCACATATATTTTCAGAGTCATAACTACACTATGCAGGTATTAAATATTTTGGATGATAGGGATGCTTTTGATGTGACTGGTTTTTGTGGTTCGATATGCAATTAATTCATTTTGATATTTGCATCAGCCACATGATCTTCAGTCTACATCATAGACTGGTTTATTATGGGGCTCATTTTGATATTTCATCAGCCACATAAGCTGAATATACAGGTGCCCTTATCATAGAATGGTTGTCAGGGGCTCATTTTGATATATGCATCAGCCACAAGAGCTGAATCTACAGGTGCCCTTATCATAGACTGGTTGTTGGGGCTCATTTTGATATGTACATCAGCCACATGTCTATGGATGCCTTTACCGTAGACTGGTTGTTGGGGCTCATTTTGATTGGTGACTTTGCCACATCATTGGCTTGCGTGTAGTTCCTCATATTTAGGTCACATTTCTGGTTATTTTGGCAAGTTTGATAGGAAACTATGATAGGAAGATTTTGACTTGAAAGTGGAGAGGGGGATCCATCCAATATGTGTCAGTTTGGTGCATCAGGGTACTGAATGATTAGGTGAGTCTTGTACTAACGTGTAATACTAAACATAGATGTAATGCAGTGGATGGAAATTAGAAACCTCACTCCAGACACCTGCTTCTAAATAAAATGTTTTTTTTATAGATAGACAGCTTCAGAATCATGTTAACAAAGAAGCAGTGTTCCAACCAGTTTTTTGCTCCTTGTTCATGCATATCACTCTATGCAGCTAGAGGGTAAATGTCTATACTTTGTGCAGATAGCTATTATAAAGGGAGAATAAGTTGAGGTGTCAGACATGATTGAATGCAGGAAAACAATCAATATAAGCATGTGTCACTAATGTAAAAATAATAAATGAAAATACTAACTTTAAATTTTTTACTAGTATGAATTTGTATGTGTAAATTTTGAGGAAGAAGAGATTATCAAACTTTTTGGTTAATGATAAGTTTGAAATGGTGAGAGACACAGTTGCTACATATGATAACAGTTTTGAGATGGGCACACTTAGCTATTGTGAATACACTTCCCTGGTCCCAGCATTGTAGAAAATCTCAATGTGAACACTTCAATACTGTCAAACATTTAAATCTTAGATGTTTCACTCTATCTTTTGATATTTGAAATATGATAATCACCTTACAGCCATACTATGGTTATGGTTTGCAAAATGTGAACTCCTGCATATCAAAACTGCATACTACTGTAATTTTTTGCCACCAGTTTTCCCTGGTATTGGGATAACAGCAACTCATCTTTTGTTTGATGCATAGATGGCCTGTAGGGGGAAGTGATAGGTTACATTGTGAGGTTGCATATCAAAGCCAGGCCTCTCGGCACTAATAACCCATTCATGCCTGGAGATCTCCTGGACAAGTGGCGTCCAGATCTAGGATCATTTTGAAAATAAATCAAATAAGATCAGTATTTGAAAAATCTTTGGTCAGTTATGAGTTGGGTTCATTATTAACATTGCTCCTTCAACTTTTTTCTAAATCATGCATTTGTTAAAAGGATATTTGGGGAGATGTGTATGGGCGCTACAGGCATGAATGGGTTAAGCTGTATTCTGGTGATGTGGGTGGAGGAATTAAGCAAAGGTCCTGAAACATCTACTGATGTCAAGGATTGGGATTCTTGTCTTGTTTCCAACTGTTGAGTTGGTCCACTGGTTGTTAAGATTTGTATGGTGAGTCATTAATAAGGTATGAAAGTTTTTCAATAGGTTTTTAAAGATTATAATGTCTGTTTGTATTACATTGTTTTATACCCACAGTGAGTGTTTGCATTAGTTTATGGGGTACCTGCTGGAATTTGTCAAGCAAAAAGCTTTTATACCAATCTAAAAAGTGAGTTGCTATACCTCTAGTCTATGAAATGAGTGTTTTACTCAGCATATTAAGATCTTTTATGTATTTGATAACTTGGACTTCACTGTCCAGCCAGGTAATCCTGTAACTGCCAATCAGACTTTCCTATAAGTATTGTTTCTATCTTTCAGGTGCTGAAATAAGTGGATCCTTTAACGTCCTTGCCCTTCTTCCACACAGAACGCCCCCTAGTAGTCTTGAAAGAAAAAGACAACAGTAAGTCAAACCTTTCAGCTCTTCTTCTTTTTATATCCATACATCCAGAGTTGCCTTTGGATAATGAGCTTGTGTGATCATTAACTACTTACATATATTAATGAATACCATTACTACAGGTATAAATGAGGTTATGATTAAATGCATAATTCATCACTATTAAAACATTCAGAAATATTTTGAATCGCTTGTAAATTTTCATATGTATAACTACCTTGTGAGTTCAATATAATTATTTAACCCCTTATAAATTTTCACACTTGTCACGCTATAATTATGTTTATTGTTTAATATATAACAGAAAAGCAGTGGTAGTTAAATAACGGGGATTGGAAAAATCAGTCCCAATAGCTTTATAAATTATCCAGAAGTTAACAGGGAGTCTATTCAAAGGGCTTGGATATGACATGAAATATAAAGGGGACCAAGGTCAGGAATCTGCCAATGGGATGTTAGCAGCCCATAATCTTGCTGTAATTACTCTAAGTAAAATCAGGCAAGCTTTAAACTTACATAACAGGTTATAGGTATTAAATGTACCAAACAGGCATTCATATTTCTCTGTACCTTTACCTTAAGCCTTCACCTTGGGTTTGGGTGGATTATTGTAGTATTAATACTCAGTGTGCCTGCAGTTATTGACCCTAGTACTTATTGTTGTGGGCCATGCTTTATCATGGTGTATTTAGTGTGAATAGGAATTACCTGTACTCAAGTGGCCTGAACAGCTATTTCCCTTTAAAACCTGCATGTTATGCACAAAGCTATGCATTATCTGGGAATGCCAAGGACTGTATGCTGGATGGAGTTCTTCGCTGTTCACTTGCTGTATTTGATTGAATTCTAACTTAGGAACATGGTTCAAACTGATTGAATATGATTATAAAATGAATAATTCAATTCTTGAGTGTAGATGTTTATATTCTTATTATTTTTCTTTTAAGAATGGCTGGTGTTGAGGCAAGGAAACAGAAGTTGATGAATTTAAAGGTAAGAAATCCATGTTAAATACACACCTTCCTGTATTTTCATTTTGCCTGCAGCCCTGTACTGTATTTGTACAAAAGTGCATTTACATTGTTTGACAATCGGACTGTTAAAGTCAATTTTACTGCAATTGTAATATGATTAAATGTCTGTGCATAGTACAATTTATGGAGGTATTTTCCAGAACAATTAATTATGTAAATTGTTACATTTCGATTTATTTATAGTTTCTAGGTGCTTCATTATTTCTATAGGCGTATAGTTTCAAGTAAATGACTTTACTTGCTTTTATCTAACGGAGTGTCATTAACCCTGAAATTCCGAAAATAAAGACAAAAGTGGTTTTGCTGAATACAAAAAATAAACTCATTCAGCAAGGCACAACGTAAACTTTTGTGGCAACCTGCCCAGTAGGGCAAGTGAGATTCAACTTTCATTTGCCCTACTCCAACTTTCACCTGCCCTTGAAAAAGTGTATGTTTTGTGAGCCCTGTTCAGCTTTTTTTTTCAAATTGAGAACACTTTTTTAACTATTGTCCTGTATTTTTTGTTTCATGAAAGAGTGAAAATATTCATGAGTTTTAATTCACTCCAGTTACCTTTGATATCAATAAATTAGTTGCTTTAGTAGTTATGACTTTTACATTTTATACTTTTTACAGGAAAGAAGAAAAAATGAATCTTTAAGGGAAAAGAGGCGGCTCCAGCTAGAAAAGGATAAATTAAAGATAATGCAAGAACAGGTAAGTTACAGTATTATTTTACTTCATACAGTACCAAAACATGATAAAAAGGAGTAAGTGTGTTGCACATTTATAATCAGTTTGAACTATTCTTCTGTTTGATGATGATAAACATCAACATAGGTGGGACATTAGTCAGACTTTTCAGTGATATCAACCATTTCACCTGAGGAGATGAGTGCAGTATAGACGTGGGTATTATACTGCTATGCATTGATAAGTCAAAATCGGACAGAAAAATAAGGAATTAGCGCCCCCCCAAAAAAAGGTGAATGAGCAAAGACAGCACTTTAAGGCAGGGCTTTAAAGAAGGCCAGCAGTAGTGCTCAAAATGAAAGTAAGTAAATTATAGTAAAGCATAAGTGTTTTAATTATAAAATGAAAATGATGATAAAATAATAATAAGAATATGTATTTATTCACTCGCTGACAGCAAACAGCGTTTTTTCTCACTACTCCGTGCAGAAACTAGTACTGCATTATTATTTTCATATCTCATCGAGAGTGGCATAGTCAACCAACCAATCCTCTTATCAGTGGTCAGAAGTTTGGTGTCCTTCTTAGCTCTGTTCATAAGTAGGCATGCTTTTCAATTTATCATGATATCTACATGAGAGCAGGGATATAAGTATACAGGTGACGGGGCCAGATTGATGGAATGAGGTCAACAAGGATAAGGGCTTCCTCATTTACTATGTATACGGAGTATTGTCAATTAGACTTCACATGCATGCTAGTGGGTTGTGACCAGGAGTTTGAGGCTGAGGTGTTCCAGGTAATCTACACTCCTCATCCTTACCTGCTCTAATTAGGCAACACCTGTGAATGTCACAGGTACTGCAAGTTTGACTGTCAGGTCTTGATTGTTTCTACCTGAACTATGAACCAGTTTCTTCACTGTACTCTATGCACAAACAACAGTGTTTTTAATGGCACACAGTGGTTGAGGGTCTAGATATATATTAAGGTAGGTGTTTACTTTTGATATCAAAAGCTCTGTTTATACACAAAGATCATATTTTAACTAATCAGCTAGCGGTGTTTATATTATAAATGTTTATATTTTGTTTTGATTATTTAAGTTTTTCTTATTGACATTATAACATATATTTTATGTGTGTTTGATACCTATGTTTATATCATTAGGTATTTGGTACATTTAATAACTTAGCAGACTCAGATTTTGTTGTAACATTTACAATGGTTTGCCTACTTTGCTGCATGTTCAAACAGTTACAAAATAAGATGAGAAGATTAATGATGTCCAGTAAAGAACCATCTCCAAAATATGAGTAATATCTTTTATGACTTTGACATCTACATTATAGTGATTTTACTATTTTCTTGAGTATTTGATAAGTTAGCATGCTCCAGCCTTGGTGTGACATTTATCATAGTTCGCCTGCTGAGCTGAAAGTGCAAACAACTTCTTTACTTGAAGATCAATGATCATCAGTCCTGAATCATCTCTAAAATATGAGCAGAACTGTAGGGTAGTAATACTACAAGTGTCCCCTGGGTATCTCCTCAGCTGAGATCACAGCATATGTTTTTGACAGGACAGCTTTTGACACTTCAGCTCAGAGTCTTAAAGTAGGCCACTTTTATCGGAGAGGTGCTAGATGAATGCTTACATTTACTATGAAAAGTATATTAGACATATAGATACACTCTGTAGCTTTCAGATAGCTAATAGTTTTATGAGAGAAAGAGTAACTATATTGATTTCTGGTTTCAAACACACTTTTACTGACATCAAAGTGAGAGTTATTACCCTTATGGATATTGTAGATATAGATAGAATGAACGTAAATTCATCCTGATTTTTGTTGTAAAAATATTTTGTAGCACCTTACATTTAAATAATACCAACCTCATTGGTTAAGTGTGTAGATTAATTTAAGAAAATGTTAATTAAAGAGTCTATGAAGTAAAGAGTCTATGAATTATACCTTACCACCTGCACCTTTCTAAGGTTAACACCCCTCATATTGGCATGTCTATGAGATCTTCAGTTCCCCTAGCACACCTACAGGAGAATGAGCATTACTGACCTATAACATTTCTAGAAGATTAAGAGAATACCTGGAAGTATGATCAAGAGATAATGAAGCTGTGCCCAACATATATCCAAGCATTATTAGTGTTTTACCATAAAGTGATAGTACTAGCACTGAGCACACATATATAACTGAAATTATTGTATATAGAGAATTATATTTATTCTTGACCAATGTATACCATATTGAAACATTCAGGGGATGATGCAGGCCTCTGAGTTTGCTTTATTTCCTTATAGAATTAAGCAGATTTTACACGTATCAGGATTCAATCTGAACTCCTCTATGCCAGTGAAATCCTAACATGACTTTTAGAAGTCTTAAACATTTTGCTGTCTAAGGGTAATTGTTTCTATCTTGATAAGCTATGAATTTAGGAATAATAATTGTTTTCTTGCAGCACAAGACCCTCCAAGAGAATGGTATCAGGCCAATGAAAGATGTGGAATTACAAGAAAAGATCACTGACAAAACGGACAATATTAAGAAAATTGAAAAGGTCACAAGAAGGTATGTTTTAATCATTTGATCAGAGATTGTACTTGAGGCTATGTCATTCCTTGAGAATGTTGTTGTATGTTTCATATAAGAGTGAACTTACATGGAGGTATGAGGGATCTGTCATTTTCTCTAATCATCTCTTCATGCATAATCTAGATTTGGATATAAAAGTTTTTTCTGAAGTTGAAAATAGATTTCACAATATCACTTGTGCGCCCTGTTTTATGAATGCTCATGATTGTTTCTATATGTTCTACTGTAAATAGTCTTGGGTTAGTAATATCTAGTAGATACATAACCCTTTGATCCCACAGGACTCAATAATGGTTCTCCCCTTCTATTTGTGGAGGATCTTTTCTTACTTCATGTACCTCTGTCTGTAACTGTCCCTGGCAGAGGGTAATAATAATATTATGATTACCTCTGTTGAACCATTATCATTGGAAATCTCACCGAGTTGATTTTTTAACAACCTATATTAGACACTTCACCTTTAGCCTTACCAGTCTTCACATGTAGTCTTATCAGTCTCTTACGTACCTCACTTAAGTTTCTTTGACTCACCCCATACAATGAATCTTTTGTTTTCTCACCTGTAATTTGCAGCATTGATGGAGATTCAGACAGGTATGAATGGTTGGTTTGGAATATCATTCTATGTGTACCATGTGTTTGGTCCTTTTTATTTAAAAAAATATTTTTTACTATTATATCACAACAAAGCACCTTCAGTTGACATTAACCATACAACATGATTGTTTCTGTTGGAATATAATCAATACACATTCACCTTTACTTATTTATGTTGCATCAGAGGAATTACATTTTTGCAGTAATCATGATATGATTTGTTTATTACTTTGCAAAAGGTCATTTATACTTTGGGTTTAATTATCATTTACGTCTGGCTGCTATAGTATAAATTTGCTTCAATTGGATAAAACTTTTGGAATAATGAGTAGTTGCTTTGTTATTCTTATTTTCATATTTATTCTTACAGATTATGCATTACAGAAAGTATTAATGTTCACCGTTTATCAAAAAATAAACTTGACTTCTGGTCAAAAAAGTTGCTTTGACAATATGTTGTTTTCCACTGTTCTCCTTCAAATAGGTATGGCATGCATGTATTAGTATCATTTTAGTATGATTTCTTTTGGACTGTTGTGAGCTTAGTTTTTTGTTGCCTTTGTGCCAAATAAGAACAATGTTTTTCACGATATCTGTACCTCCTTTTACAGGTTAGACCGAGAACACCAAAAAGTCAGACAAGAAACAGCCAAGCTTATAATGGAAGAATCTAAACTGTATGAAGGAATTAGAAGTATAGAAATAGAAGCTGAAGAATTGAAAAAGGTAAGAACCAAATATAAGGAATAAGATAGCAGCTGCTATGTCAATGCATTATGGAATTTAATGGGTGTACTTTTTGCTGTGTCATTTTGATAAAAGGAGCCTTTTCAAGAAAATGCAGTGTACATTTATGATAAACATAAGCCTTAAAGAGCAGTCACTATATTGATCAAGTCAAGGTTTCATTAAACCTATATTTCAAGTAAAGACAGTAATCTTACGTCACTCATAGATAAAACATGCATATTTGAATTCAATTTATCTTCACTGCTAGGGAAACCATTTAACTCATCCATGCTTATAAAGCCCCAAAACTACCTGATTATGTATATGTGTGTGTGTGAGAGAGAGAGAGAGAGAGAGAGAGAGAGAGAGAGAGAGAGAGAGAGAGAGAGAGAGAGAGAGAGAGAGAGAGAGAGAGAGAGAGAGAGAGAGAGAGAGAGAGAGGGGGGGGGGAGGGAAGGAGAGAGAGGGGGGGACAGTGCAGCTATGTGGCTGGGGGTACTATGAGAGGTATCAAGTGGAAAAGGTTGATCCAATGAAACTGGCTCTTGAATCAGCTAGAATGTTTGAAAAAAGTTGTAACGAGTATTCACCCCTATTATTTCTTTATTTTCAGCAACATGCCAAAGCCTCGTCAAAAGCAACAAAAGATGAAGATCCTTTTCACAAGCTTCATGAAGAAAGAAAAGGTAGCTGGCAATATTACTTTTCATAGCTTATATAATATCATACTACTGATTTGGGCAGGATGATTAAACCTTGCTTTTATGATTCAAACATATTGTTGGATAATGATTGTATTTTTTTGAATATTTCATTTTCCCAAGAGGTGGGAGTTTCACACCAACTTGGATCTCTTTCTATATATATATGCCCTGAGGACAAATTATCCACAGAGAAACACACTTTATCCTGGAAAAAATAGGGTTAGGCTTTTCAGACTTGGAAACAGGCATGCTTATAAAAAAGGTCCTAATAAAATCCTCTCACACTTATTTTTTGCAGCAAAATGGAAAAAAAATAGCTAAACAATCTTTTTTACAGATGATTCCCAAGTGTTTGGCAGGGATGCTGACTGTCCCCTAAGGTTACTGCATCTCAGCATGTTATCAAATGAATTGAAGTATTGCATTGGAATTGATGTATTGTGTGAAAACTAACTAGCCATCCAATTCTAACATCTAACATCATTGATTTAGTAACATGTAAACCAAAATGATTCCATTTCTGCCTTTTCTTGATTTTCATTCAAGTACATTCTTTGTTTCTCAAGTTTTTCATTTTTTTTTTGGGGGGGGGGGGGGGGGGTTTGGGGGGGGGGGGGGGGAGAGATAAAATAGTCCTGGCATTTTTAAGTTGCAAATCAAGGCAGCATATCTTTATCAAAGGTTCCATCCAGCAATAAACATTAGACACTATTTTAGATGCCAAACACTTGTATATAGCTAACTTTTTAGAAGTGGGTTTATGTATTGGTATACCTCATACAGGAAATGTATATACATATATGAAGGCACATGTTATTTTACTATAAATCATAATTCATTAGATTTGAAATATAAGATTGTACAATGATTATTATCAGACCAACTGGTTGAATGAGATAATTATCTTACAAATGTGTAACATTTTTTTTATTCAAGCTTTGCTTTTTGTTTATGGTACATTGGTGTTATTGTGATCCAAAAAGTTCTGTGATGTTAAGAACCTCCTTTAGGGTCTTGATGTTGTTAGGATGATGGCCCTGTTTAATATTCTTCATCCTCCAATTCCTCTCCTGCTTCTTCCGAGTCAACACCAACCTCCTCATAATCCTTCTCCAAGGCTGCGAGGTCCTCACGCGCCTCTGAGAACTCTCCCTCCTCCATGCCCTCTCCCACAAACCAGTGGACGAAGGCACGCTTGGCGTACATCAGATCAAACTTGTGATCCAGACGCGCCCAGGCCTCAGCGATGGCAGTCGTGTTGCTCAACATGGCCACAGCTCTCTGTACCTTGGCCAAGTCACCACCAGGGACAACTGTGGGTGGCTGGTAGTTGATGCCAACCTTGAAACCAGTGGGACACCACCCCACAAACTGGATGGTACGCTTGGTCTTGATGGTGGAAATGGCAGCATTAACATCCTTGGGCACCACATCACCTCTGTACAACATGCAGCAAGCCATGTACTTGCCATGACGAGGATCGCATTTGACCATCTGGTTGGCTGGCTCGAAGCAGGCATTGGTGATCTTAGAAACGGTCAGCTGCTCATGGTAGGCCTTCTCTGCGGAGATGACAGGGGCGTAGGTAACCAGAGGGAAATGGATACGTGGGTAGGGAACTAAGTTGGTCTGGAACTCTGTCAGGTCAACATTCAGTGCTCCATCAAATCTCAGGGAGGCGGTGATGGAACTGACAATTTGACCAATGAGACGATTTAAGTTAGTGTAGGTTGGTCTTTCAATATCAAGATTACGGCGGCAGATATCGTAGATGGCTTCGTTGTCGACCATGAAGGCACAGTCAGAGTGCTCGAGGGTGGTATGGGTTGTGAGAATTGAGTTGTAGGGTTCGACCACTGCTGTTGAGATCTGAGGAGCTGGGTAGATGGCAAACTCAAGCTTGGATTTCTTGCCATAGTCAACGCTGAGACGCTCCATCAACAGGGATGTAAAACCACTTCCAGTGCCACCGCCAAAGCTGTGGAAGATGAGGAAGCCCTGAAGACCTGTGCACTGGTCAGCCAGCTTACGGAGGCGGTCAAGGACTAGATCGACAATCTCTTTACCAATTGTGTAGTGACCACGAGCGTAGTTGTTGGCAGCATCTTCTTTGCCTGTGATGAGCTGCTCAGGGTGGAAAAGCTGACGGTAGGTTCCTGTGCGAACCTCATCTGTGGAAGGGAAATAAGGAATTGCTGTGAGAAACTTGAGGTTTCTAAATATTTTTGATAGAAAAGATATATGAAGATTGCATAGGACAAAACTAGACAGGACAATAGATATACCTTAGTGAGAAGAATTTTCAAATAGACCATACATAACTATGCAAAATGCAATATTGTATGCAAGTTATACAAGTTGCTATGGCTGTGATACTAAGTATAGACAATATAGACCATACACCATAGATATACTGTATGCAAGGTACGCTATGGTAATGAGATGGGGTAATTCATTAGGGTAAACATATAGGAATACAATTTTCTTAATAATGCGTTTTTATAATGCTTTTGTAGTGTATTTAAAAAAGATTAGACATGAAAGAGAAGCAGTAGCGTTTTAACAATGCCCCACTGAAGGGAAGAAACAAAGGTTTCCAGGATGTGAGTATACTAATTGCATTAATCTCTTTAACTGCAGAGGAAGACTTAACTCCACAAACACTTGACTATTTAATCTTTTTGCTACAAGGAGGGTTTTGGTATTTGGTTTCTATGTTGATATGAGCTAAGTTAGATGCAGACCAAAAAAAAAAACTGTTTATTTGGACCATTCATGAACCGAACTATTGGACATCATTTTCATTATAATTTTGTTCATTATAATTTCATTATAAGTATGACTATACAAAAGCAATAGGACAATCAAAAGAGATATTTTTCTTTGTCTAATAGATTATTTTTTAAGTAACTGAACACTCACCCACTACAGTTGGTTCCAAATCTACAAACACTGCCCTTGGGACGTGTTTGCCTGCACCGGTCTCACTGAAGAATGTGTTGAAGGAATCATCCCCTCCCCCAATGGTCTTGTCACTGGGCATCTGACCATCTGGCTGGATCCCGTGCTCGAGACAGTACAACTCCCAACAGGCATTTCCCATCTGGACACCCGCCTGACCAACATGGACACTGATAACTTCACGCTGAAAAAATAAATGATAATGGACATATTTGCACACCATTATGAGTAGTCTTACTGTATAGTTGATCAAGGATCTTTCAGTGTTGAGGGTGCAATCTACTCGGTTTGGATTCATCCTCCTTGACCCTTTTGAAGTATCTATCTATTTTCCTGACAAAACAACCATCTTTGGTTGAGCTATCTTTATCTATAATTCATCTCCCCCTTCCCCTTTAGTCAATATAAGACATTGAACAGTGAAATTGTTAAATTGAATTTTTTTAATTTTTATTTCTATGTCATTGTTTATTGAATGTTGAAAGATTTTTGATGTAGAATAAAGTTTTAAAGACGTTACTCACCATTTTGATTTGGTTACGTGTGTTGTCAAGGGAAGACTTTAAGGCAGGATGTGGGAACTCTCGTTGAAGCAGGCAATGGTGCTTTGGCAAGAGAATGACAGAGACCCCTTAAATGCATATACATATATCAATCCCTCTGTAAATGTATTGAGAGTTTTGATTGGATGATTGAAATCAAGGGAGAGAATATTGGGTGGGAAAATAGGGGTGACAAGGATATTTTTTTTTCATGACTCATTCACTAAGTCCTTGTTGGCAGAGGATTTTTTGTAAATTATTTGAGGGAGGAATTTTGATCTCCTATAAGTGTTTTGTGAAATGTGCTTTATTCCTGAGTTATTTCTAAAGTAGGATAGGTCTTCATGGCACTTTTTAAAGAGACCTCTCGGCATAAATGGGTTAAAAAAGATGCTTTTACGCCAATAGGGTTGTTCCCTAGCCTTTGATTGGCTACTAGGGGAGGAAGAACATGGTACTTTAAGGGAAAGGGGTGTCAGGTTGTTCGTACTGGATGTAGGCTTTATTTGTTGGAGCAAAGCCATGACTGCCATAATCTGCTTACTGGAACTACTGGCCACCTGTACTGGCAGTCTCCCACTAATCCATCCATTTGAAGCAGACTTCTTTGTTTGGTTCTATAAAAGATTTTATCTTTCAAATGTTCTTCAAAAGGTTTTTAAAAGTGAAAGATACCACCAAAATAGGCCAGATATTGTGGGAAGTGACAGTCTTGAGCGGATTAATATGAATCCTTTTATTAAGTGATCACATGCTCAAAGACATCACAGATACATTCTGGATTTAAAGAAATTACTTTTCCATGAAAATGTCAACGGTCAACATATTTCTTAACCCATTCATGTTTAAAAATTTCTTATCCTTTCTGGTAAAGATTCAAGTTAGCAATCTAATATCCAATTTGAATGTTTAAGTGTTATAATCTCAAATTGATTGATGCTTATCTCAGTATTTCAATACAGGTATGATGTTACATAAGAGGTTTAAGGCGTCCATTCATTCTCTATTAAATTTGCTACAGAATTAAGGTCTCCTGGATACTGTGCAGAGTGTTTTGAAATGCTCATTGATTAGCTATTGGCATGCTAGGAGGTGAGGTGGTATACACAAGAAAAAATTGTACTGCCCACTTCAAATATATGTATCCGTTCATTTGAAAGATATATATATATATATATATATATATATATATATATATATATATACATGTGTGTGTATACACACACACACACACACACACACACACACACACACACACACACACACACACACACACACACACACACACACACACACACACACACACACATCTTCCAAATGAATAGGATACATATATTCGAATAGTGGGTAGTGCTATATACATACATATATATATATATATATATATATATATATATATATATATATATATATATATATATATATATATATATATATATATATATATATATATATATATATATATATATATATATAGCTATTTGTGAACTTTCATGTTGGTGCCATCATCAATAAGTCTGCTCTGTGTTGATGATAGATTAGGGTTGTAAACTCATAATTCAGCAGATTTCTGTTCAGGTAGCTCACCATGATGCAAGCATTACATTTCAGGCACTTATAAAGGGCCATGTATTTTAAGCCAGTCAAGCTTTGGACTTATGTCATAAACTTAAGGTAGGCCCAGGACAATTTATGGAAGCTCTAGACTTCTGTTTTCTGTCAATTATTAAGCCCTGTAAATTCAAATAACTATTGGGTATTACTTGAGTACAACTTATTTCCAATAAGGATATGGCTGATGTGATCTACTCAAGGATTTGTATTGCTTCAACTGATTGTGATGTTGGAAGGTGTGCTTTTTGGATTTTTTTTGCCACAAATGTATTTGTATCAACACTTAAATTAACAGTGTGATCAATAATGATATGAGCATGTTTATACTTATATATATTTATATATGCATGTTTGCTCAATGATTGACTTTTACTAAGTTACAGTTTACTGTAAGTAAGCTACCATCCCTCCTGTATCATTGTTGACTTGAACCCAATCAGATGCATGACCTTTCTTGACCTTAAATATATGTAAATGTCATCCTTATAACTAAGTCATACCTCAGTGTAGTGTTAGTATTCGTTAACACTAGTTGCCTGTGTGTTTAATTCTATTGAGTATAACATTTAATTTAAATCATAGACTTCAAACAAATTCTGATTAATGACATTAGGTGATCAGGCCATCTTCTATGATCATCATTACCAAATAAACCCTGAACAAGGTGAACATAGGCTTTCTTAAAATGAAAGCCTTAGTCCTTGGATGTTTGAATTTTTGGTAGTTATGTTAAAGGGTAAAACTCATATGATCTTTAGGAAATGCAAATAGGCATTTGTGGCATTTCTACTTCAGGTGCATAGCTGTTAGGAAAGCTGAATATCCACATCACCTATGACAGAAAAATATCAGGTTCAGAAAGACATGTAATATGAAAAAAAGATGTCTCTATGTAAAATTTTAACTATATTATTCATCAGGGTATGCTATCCTCATTGACCTCATGTGTTTTAAATGTTCTGTGTTTATTTAACCCTTATATACCTGCAATGCCCCAAAATGTCCTGTCTTTTTTTGGTGATACCAGAGCATTTTTGTAAAGTATTTGAAGGAGAAATGTTGATCAAAGCCCAACAGGCAACGTCTCTTTATTTCTTTGTAAGTATAGTAATTCAAAAGTTATTTGCAAAAGAATCATGCAACCAGGTGACACTTGTCAAGAAAACCTCTAGGCATGATTGGATTAATTTGTATGCATAAGGCTTCCTCCTGTTCTTGTTCTAATGATTGTTCTTTTTTCTTGTTTTTAGAGGAGAGGATGAAAGGCAAGATTTCTCCTATGAAGGAATATGAAGTGTGCATACCTCAGAAGGCCGACCCTTTCTCCCCGCTTGCTACACCCACCTCAGGACAAGAGTTATTCAATGACTTTGACTCGGACCAACATGCAACGTCTGATGCATGGAGTACCAGTAATGGACACTCACAAAGCAATGGAGGCACAGGAGACTTCGCAGCATTTGAGGATAATTTCATCGAGGTCTGGGGACAGAATAGGTCCCCTGAGAAGACCTCAGAGTCTGGAGGCAGTGATTTCTTATTTGATGATGATGATCCGATTTTCAAGACAATTCCAGGTAGGTGCATCCTATGATATGTGATATTTGTCTGTATTCAGATTATAGGTATGCAAATTGATGTGATGTATGATATCAGGAACAGTTTATGATATATATTCTATTTTCTGATATTGCTATTGAACAGTTCCCATAACCTGAACAACTCTGAAGTTCTGGAATGGCCACAATTAGTCCATGTCTCATTAGACATATTGGCCTATTCATGCCTACAGCATTCAAAAACTTTATAACTATTATTGTGATGTCATTTGTGACCAGAGAAGAAAATGTGTGATGGCGACATGTTGGTTAAAAGCCAACCCAACCCAACCAAAAACTTTCCTTCAAATATTTTGATATCACTTGTCAAGGAGACCTCTTGGCATAACTGGGTTTATACCTATTCTCTATGATATACACAAAGCTTTCCCCATTCCCTTAAAGTGGACAGAGTGCCTGGACTGAAATTGTATAGATGTTGTAGGGATTTTATATGTTTTTATCTTGCGAGTCAAGGTGAAAGTGTCCCGTCTTGTGTGCAGCCAGATTATGACTATCTTTATATGTCCTTGGTGTGAGCTGAGATAGGCCAGTGAAACCCTAGGTATATCATCTATTCAATGCTCACTGAGCCTTGGGGGATCATCAGCTGGCTGCCCATTGGCTGCCAAACCCCTAAAGCAGTTAACCCTTCTAATGCTAAAGCTACTTTCGTCCAAAACACAAAGATGCAAAGATTTTTGAAAACCATCGAAACCCTGTCATGTTGGTACTCATTAGATAGCTCTCACAGAGAACTCTTAGATGAGTACCCATTTGCCAGGGTTTCAGTCATTTTTCAGCTTTTTTTGCCTCATTTTGTGTTGGCAAAATTAGCCACCAGCAGCATAAGGGTTAAAGTGGTGGAGAATCCCTGTAATATTACACAATCAACATAGTGTATTAGTACCATATTTCCCCCAAAATGATTCTTTATTGGAATCATGTGTTGGCTTCACTATTTTTCCTCTTATTGAAGTCTGGACATCAATTATATTATTGTGTTGGTAGTCTTTGAAGTAAAGTGAGGATGGCACCAGTTCATGACCCTGAATATGATAGAACAGGTCACAGGTGCGAAAGTTATAATTTCTGATGTATAGCCTTCGTGGCCAAGGTGTTGCAGTATATAGGCATCAGAAGAACAAAGAGAATTGGGATTCTCTACTATGATTGTGTAGATCAGCCCAGAGACTGGCACTGTGCAAATGTACGTGTCAATATTGTGATCAGAAGACTGTCTAATAATAGTCGCATGAACAAGGATTTAAAAATGGCTGAAATACTACAGAGCTGTGCTGGAAGACAAATGCAATGTTATATGGTACCACCTTGTAGGGCAAGTAAGTACATATCAAGGGAAACACAAATGTGTATAAGGAATAGAGAGCATTTCTTTATTTACTGAAATAACATTATCATTCATTATATATGTCTCCTTCGTTTGTATGATAATTAGTGATGGCCTTATTATGTAGCAGAAATCCTATTTTGGAGAGTTCCAATATGTTTCTTGTGTCATAATTTTGCTATTCTGTATGTTTATGATGACATGAAACTTGCTCGTTAGACTTGGTATATGTTTAACCAATTCATCTTGCCTTGTCCCCGAAAGGCATGACTGGTCTTGAGATATCTTTCATACAAAAGCAACTTCTGGGGGAATATGGAAGAAGATTAATGCTATTCAGATCATTATTAACATCTTTCTTTAATTGGTTGTGAATTTTTGTTTTTTTACTCAGTCGTTTTCATCTTGTACACTCTAAGAGTGAACTCAAGAGTTCTTATTGGGTTAATACTAGTATATTGCTTTTGCTGGAAAGTGGGGAAGTCATTTGACCTTTGTCCACTTGATGAATCAACAAAACATATCTAAAGTCTTATAACATATTACATATTAATTGGAAAAGCAAGGCTTGCTTAGTCTTGCCTCAGTTATGCTATTCATTGTCCAGTGACATAAGTATCTCTCAACATGTAGATATTTATCAGTTAACTGAACTAGAGCACATGATCTGGTGCTGATAGGTTAGAGATATGTACATGTACTCAATACTCATTCAGTACATTGATAGCTGTTTGCTGTTAACCTGAACAGAGGTAGGTTTTTGCCACTACAGATTAATTGAAATCTGGAGAGTGGTTTCTATTATATTCAGTCAAGATGTCTCTATTTACTGTGAGTAGGGACTGTTAGAATAGAACATAATTAGATGTTGGACTCATATAGGGGTGTCTTGTTATGTAACATTATATTAGTTTATCTAAAACCCTCCATTACATAGCTATTAACATTTGTTTAGTGTCTTAGTATTATGCTATCACAAGGAAGGTGGTAGTGATATAGCGATCAGAATCCTTGGAACCTGACTATTTGCAAGGATGGAAGTTGTGGCTAGTGAAATATTCAACTGGAAGTTTCAATCCATGTCATAGATGGTGTCGTGGTCTGATACCTGACCCCAAGGAAATAAGCTAATGTTAGAGCCTCCGCTAGATCAACATCAGAAGGGATGCCTGGTTGCTATACAAATGTTTGGTGTTGTGAAGGACTGTACATGGTGCTACCTTTTCAACAGGAAGACACCTTGGAACTATATGTGAAAAGAAATAATTTTGTAGTGTAAAATTTAATCTAAGTGGAATATGACCTAAGCTGCTGAAAATGACGAACCTATAAACAAACCAACAATCACCTAGTCTTGTTGACATTAGTGTAGCCATCTATTGAGCGTTTGCGTCTTATTTGTTTCAGTGACGGCAGAAGAAGATGACCTCTGGTGTACAATAATAGAATCAGCACCCCACTCACCAGCAGCCAATGACAATGAACAGATAGCTTTACTGCAGAGCAAGCTAGCTGAGGTCCGCAGCCAAATGGAGGAATTGGGCAAAGAGGGAGGACAGCTGGTCTTTGTGAGTACATATGCATATGCAAATATATGTTTTAAGTTATCTTTGATTTAATTTCCAACAATTTGAAAAACCTATTTTGATTTTTGCATTTCTTTCCAAATTCAAACCATAATTTTAATTTTAATTTAATATTGGTCCATTTTCAGACAGATGTTTATCAACTGCTGCAAATGAGTCATTATTTGGGGCAGTTTTTAATGTTTCTATTTCCCTTCATTGAATCAAATGATTTCCGACTCTTTTACTTCCACAGGCGCTGCCTCGCTATTATTGCATTCATCTTAATCTAGTTTCCGATATTGAATGATATATCATGTATCAGTACTCAAGTATTGATCATGCACATAAACCTCTTCCCACATATAGATATATTATCTGTTGACATCATGAACAGTACAACTGTATGTTTCCAGTTATATTACAAGGTTTTGATGATGAAATGTGCACATATGAATGAAACATAAAAATAAATAAATGAAATTTTGATATTTAAAGATATTGATGAGTGTTCATTTGAATTTCTATCCATTTGCTTTAAAACCCATTATTCTAAAGGATGAAAATAAGCCTATGAGGATTTACACTATTCATAGATGACTAAAAGAAACCTTGTCATGGATAGGTTTTGTCTTTCATACACCGTATGCATTACTGAATCTTAATCATTGAAAATATCTTGGCAAAAAGTCATTGAACTTTTTAAAAATCAGTTGTATCAAAAGTATGCTTTTGTTGCAAATTAGCATCAAATCCATCAAATCTCAAACTGTTATTTTGATCATGCTAGTTTTTACACTGAAATATAATTTTCATATTAGGCAGAGTATATTTCTGATACACCAGAAAAGTTTCATACAATATAGACCAACAGACTGGTTGGTAGTGTCACACATGCTAAGGTGTAATGGACAGAATCATTTAGTGTTCTTGTAGCTCCAAGTTATGGTGTGTTCTTTTCCCATAAAAAGCAACATTCAATGTGAACTGCATATATACCTAATGATGTACAGATTCCTTTGGTATAGCAAGGGGGTTAGATGTCAGTACTCAGTAGTAGGGCGGTAAGAAGGTCAGGTGGCACAATAGGTAGGCAAACAAGACCCTATTGTGCCACCTGACCTTCTTACCACTTGACGATGGTCTGAGTAAATACAGACAGACTTTATATTGGTATAGTCATACAAAATAAACAAAAATGACCCTTAACCACACATGTTCACGTAAGAAAAGACACCCTTTTTTAAGAGAGTTGTCTGAAAAGGGTGTCATTAAGGAGAAAGTTATCAGGTGTATAGGTGTTTTAGGGTGATTTTGTAGAACAGGTGTCTAGGAAAGGGTTAATTTTAGATATGTGAGAGGAAAGTATCATGGAAAAGATGTCACACAGGGGAAAGTGGTCAGGTGTAGGTAGAGGTTTTTAAGAGAGATGTCACAGAAAAGATGTCACACAGGGGAGGTTTCTCAGTGGGGCTTTTCCTACCAATCAGTTATGTTGGGACTCTGGTGACTAAACCACAATTGAAAGAAAAAGTGACAAAAATCAAAACTCAAAAAAAAAAAAAGGATTCCATGGTAACACCTTTTTAAAAAAAAATCACTAACTACACCTGACTACTTTCGTGTCATCTTTTCAGGGACACCTCTCTTAAACATCTCTAAATACACCTGACTACTTTCCTCTATGTGACATCTTTTCTGTGACAACTCTCTTAAAAATCACTATCTACATCTGACCACTTTCCCCTGTGTGACATCTTTTCCATGATACTTTCCTCTCACATATCTAAAATTAACCCTTTCCTAGACACCTGTTCTACAAAATCACCCTAAAACACCTATACACCTGATAACGTTCTCCTTAATGACACCCTTTTCAGACAACTCTCTTAAAAAAGGGTGTCATTTCTTAAGTGAACATGTGTGGTTAAGGGCCATTTTTGTTTATCTTGTATGGCTATACCAATATAAAGTCTGTTTGTATTTACTCAGACCATCGTCAAGTGGTAAGAAGGTCAGGTGGCACAATAGGGTCTTGTTTGCCTACCTATTGTGCCACCTGACCTTCTTACCACCCTACTACTGATGTACCATTATTAGACCATATACTCAAAGTGTAGGCCTTTTAAGGTACTGTTTCACTATTTAGTAGGTGCATCTCAATGAGACCATTTTGATGCATGTTGGCTGAATGAGATTAAACACATACAGGTATTGACTGAAAGACGTGTAGAATCATCTGGTATGAGTGTGTCAATCATTTGGACAGCTGAAAATCAAGTTTATGATTTCCAGATGGACAACTTAAAGTGTTAAGATAAAACTATGTTAATAAGTCTTTTTCTTCCTGAGAGGTACAGATACCTTTTTGCTGCACTTTGCAAGGATGAATTAAGTAGGGAGAATGGACTATTACATGGTTTGATGTAGGCTCGACAATAAATGTTGAATCACACATTTTAGTATTGGATGAAGAAGGAAGACTTTACTTGATTTTGATATCTTGATATTTTGATATGTAAATGATTTTGATATCTTTACTTGATCGTATCTTGTTTAGACACCAGATGATATTGCATTGGCAAGTATTCATAATGTTGTGTAACCCCTGATCCTGCTGTTGCTATATTATACCCGAATGGCTGGGTTTATTTGAAGCATCATTGTCGATATTGTCAATTGCCCATTGCTCCATTGATCATCAATGAGGCTTACTAAGTTTCATGCGATCTAAACTAGTTTTTTTGAAATTTCTCTCTTATGTTTCTGTTAATCAAAATCTAAATTTTGTTGTAATTTTAATTAAGCTCTATCTTTTTACCTATATTGAAACTACAAAAAAATAAGCAAATTCTTTTTTTGAGCTATTTATAACCATAACCTTGCTTTCAAATAGATATCATGGATTAACAATGAAGGCAATTCGGCAAAGCCATTAGATGACCTACAAATTTTTCTAATGTTCAAATATGGTGCTTTTGATAAACCTAACTCCAGATCCCTTATCCTTGCTTTCAGCATCATTACCAACCAATACAAGTCCTATTATAGCCTCTTGTAGTTCCTGTTAGATATCCAGATGGCAGCACCTGCATGGCTTTCATCTGAACCCTCCCTGCTTTCTGGCATCATTGCTATGATACCTTACAGTGGCTAGCTTATCCCTAATGTTGTTTTACACTACAGAAACGACCCACTCCTTGTCTTGGAATGAGTCGATGTGTTCTGAAATGTATGGTATAATATTTCAAGGTTTTAGACTAGATACGATTTGTCAATAGGGTAATAGTAAAGATATAGATATGGTTGATATTTTGGTTGATGGTTGATATGCACTACAGTTGGATAATAATTCTGATATTCACTCTAAATATTATGATAGGTGATTGTCAAGATTTTCTTTACTTGGAATTGAATTTATCATTTTTTTAAAAATAAGTCGCACCAACCCATTTTCTACCACATGTGCTAAAGTTATATGTAATATTCTTGTTGTATTCTGCTCTGACATCAATTAATTATTAGTGATTACAAAAACAGAAAACGATGACACACACAAATGTAAATATATTCCCAGCATCATACTCTCACAATTATGGTTTTGATGATACCCTTCTTCTGAAATATTAATGGAAAAGCTTTCCTTTCACTTGTAATTGAGTGAGTAAGATATAACACCTAGCTCCTCTTTCTCTTTTCAAGAGCATCACTATAGTTTTCACATATCTGTATTCTGTTCGTGTTTAAAGAATATTCCTATTGACCTATTTTCTCCACAGGCCGAGGAAGAAATCTTTGTGTGAATCTCTAAAATGAGAAGGTATGGTTTCTGATCTTAGTTGGATTTATGTTGTCATGGTGCTGGCTTTCAATTTTGGTCTACATCTTGTTTGTGCACTATTTGTATGTAACCCTACATATTCATCATTTTTTAAATTAATTTTGGGAAAAGTTATTTTTGCTGTCTTTCTCATATTTTTTTCTGTTTGATATTTGTTGTTCGGTGTTGTTCTCAATAGGCGGTTCAGTTGATGTTTGTGACTGGATCAAAATGCTTGTAATCTGTTCATACTTTAGTTCTGATGATTACCAATAGATGTCACCCTGTAAGCATGTCTTCTAAATATAATGCCCTGAATGCTGAAATGCCTAAAGATTATGAAAAGTAGATCATGATAGTTCATTTATCATTTATAGATTAAAATCTAGCCACTTATAAGATTAATAATTAAACACCACAGCTATTTTCTGCAGAGTTATTGCACTTGAGTCATGGTGTTGAACTTTGAAACTCACTATGATAGACATAATATGAAATTGTCCTCCCCATGCCTATATAAAAATAACTGCTTTCTTAAATAAAGACAAAACACTTGTGAGGATATTGAGCCTTTTTAAGGTGTCTATGGTAGTTGTATATGATGGCTAGTGATGGTGATAAGTATGCTGAAAGTGTTATTAGGTAGAATTTATTCTTATTTATGACCAGGAAGCAAACATTTTTTACCCTATAAATACCAGATGAGTGTCCTTCATATCCTTAACATATCAATAGGCAACATGGACATAAATAATTAAGAAAGAACCATAAAGTAGTCAAGGATGTTGAGCCACCTTTGTCAAAGAACATATACCTCCGAATAAACACATGTGTGCATAGCAAGTTAGGAGCTAGAAGGGGTATTGGCAATCTTCCGTTTAAAGATACTCCAGTACCACATGTGAAGGTGAAGAAACATTTACATTTTTTTTTGGGGGGGGGGGGGGGGGGGGGGGGGGGGCAGAGTCTTAGCCAGGATTTCAAAAATGCCTGTCCAAAACAGCAATTTAAAAATTTCTGCCCGTCCAGATTTAGCTACTAATCTACTTCAAATTCTTACACCTGCAGCTACATTTTATAGCCTAGTGTGTCAAAAAGGGTAATTTACACTTCAGCTATGTCCCAGAAGATGGTATGTTATGAAAATATGTTCAGAAGGCCAGAAACTAATTTCCCAGCTTGCCCCTTTTTCAGAAAAAAGGGGGGCCCGGTGCAGTTATTTGGGGTCTATGTGCTTATTCAGAGGAATATGTGTGCTTATTCAGAGGAATACGGTATCAGTGTCCTAATAGACTATCTGTTCGCCATTATAACTCGTTCATCCCCACAGCGCCCCTAAAAGACCTTGATATATTTGTGATATCCCTGGTGAGAGCAGCAAGTAAAACATTTTAATCTCAATCGCTGCAAATTTTCTTTTGCATTTATTTTTTTGAAAACTTAATTTTTCACCTTATTTTTAGTATCATATCCAGCAGGTGGTACTTTTTTCAGGGAGCTCATAGCTAGAATGGTTTAACAGGTTAATCATTGTATTGTATCCATGGTTTTAGGTGCCAGGTCAATCCTATGGTTTCACATAGTAAGACTGCAGAGAGGGAGGCGCCTAAAAACTATTCACAAAAGGTGTTCACAATTGCAGGTTTCTTAGCATAGGGAGAATTATGAATGGGGTAACTCTAAATACTATTAGCTGGTGGTGAGATGGCTGGGTGGAAAGGTCTAGTGTGCAAGGCCTCTAGTAAGGCCTGTACTTGAAACATTTCCTAAAAGGGACTTAATTCACAACGGGTGGGAGTTCATTTTAGGTTACATACCGAAAAAGGTTGCTTTTGTACGGAGAATGCCCATGGGTTTGATATGTGAAGGAATGTGAACAGTTTAGTTTCATCCAATAAACCATCTTTTATCCCTCTCTAGGCAGCTTGTCACATAAAGATACTTATAACACTAGTGTAAACAAAAGGATTAGCAGTTATACTACCTATGAGCATGGAATTTCAAACAAATAATTTAACCCATTTTTGATGTGGCTTGATATCTAGTCATGTAAATAATTGATCGCTAGGTTATCGCTATTTTGCTAAAAGTAGGACAAGACAGGATCAATGGTCAAGTGTTGGGATAAAAAAGACTAGTAGAGGATAGACACTTTGTACTTAAAAGCCAATACTATATTGTCTATATAACCAAAATATGATAGATGCATGTTCATGATATATTTTTAATAGTTGATAAGGGCTTAACTTAATTTTATGTTAATTGTCTGAATTAGGTTCACAATGTTTAATTTAACTCTACGTTAATGATTTGTTCTGGTGAAATTTATTTAAAGCTTTGTGTAGTCCTTACTTATAATTCTTTTATCGGTTACCAGTATTTTAGGGTTATTTTCAAATTGTAATAAAATGTACACCGTTTGGTTCTTTAAGAGTTGTTTAAAATGCATATTTTGTTTAATAAAGATAATCAGAATTAAGGGCAATGGATGCCTAGTTCCAGTTTTTGTCATCTTTTAGATTCACTTGACTGACAACATTTATTGAAGTTCTACCTTAATATTCATTGCAGTTTTAAGATTCCATCTTACTGCCATTTTATTCTAACAAGAATAATTGAAATTGTTTAAAAAAGATAACTAAGGACAGAGGAGACTTAGTTATCACCACATACATGTAGTCAGGTTATTATTTAAGGTACCATAATGGCGTTATTAGGATATAATCCACTGACCACAGGTCCTAAGCTGATGAATGCAGTTATAGCATACCATTGAGGCTTTTCTGTTACCTGGCTTATGATCTCAATGGATGCAGACTCCATTGATGCCCGGTCAGCCAATCAGCAGTGAGGAATCCCTCACGGCTCACGGGGCGGTGGCTTACAGGTGCAACTGTCAGATTATAACAGCACAGTATATACAGGCTGCAGTCACCTGTTCAGCCTACAGTAAGCATACTGCTCCACTCTGCGGGTGCACATTCACGCTTCTCTTTGGATTATTACTTCAAGGTAAGGAGTACAGCAAGTGTACTGACAGTGTAAGGAATAGATACAATGTATATTATATAGTGACTTTGATCTTTATTCTGAAACGTATTTTGAGGCTTGAAATGGCCTGGTTAATGCATAAGGTAGCGCTGGGCAGTGCAGCATGGTATTTGTTTAACTCACCTGTGCTGCGTCAACAGTAAATATAGCAGGGTAAGTTAGAATCTCTCTTACTCAGAAGTTGTGCAATTATCATCCTGCTAATGTCATATGTGTAGTGCATTTCATTTAGTTTTTATAATCTACAGTTTGAAACAGGTGTCAGTAGTCGCCTCGATTCTCCATGTAATGCTGGGCAGTATGGCATGGTATTTGCACTGAACTTAACACTTGTACTGAACAAACATTACACATAGCTGGGTAAGTTAAAACCTTTCTTGACTCAAAAGGTGTCTCCATCCAGGGAAACCATCATGGTTTTGACCATTATTGTATCACCAAGCTTTACCTTCACTCTCCCTGGTCAATAGTCATTTTGTATATTGTTAACCATAATATGATGCATACTGTTAACCAATGCAAACATCTCAGCCCAGGTTAAGGTTGACTTGCAGGCCTATTTTGAGATGAAATGCTTACCTGAAGGTGTCTCGCTTCAGGTGAACAAACCATCAGAATCATCATTAGAGCATGACTTGATGATCTCATGTTTGTTCACTGTGGGGGTCAAGGTTTTATTCTTTTTAACAGGAATACATACCCAAATCTATACACTGATCTTAGCCTAGTCAAGGCTGACTGGTGTGCCTATGTAAGGATTTGTTGCATAGTTGCCAGTGGTGTGTTGATTTATGACTGCTGAGGTGATTAATTGATTTCTTTACCGTGCAGTATCCAATTACCACTTATAAAGCACTAACCTACCATGTGGCTGCTACAAGGTGGAGAACAGTGTATGCATAATGATGGAATATGAGGTACCTTTGCAGTACTGATGTCTGGTTTATATTCCATCATTCATGGGAAATGGATGGAAGTATGTTAGGGGGGAATTCTTGAACTGCACTGGGGACTGTCAACATTATATGCCACTTTAAGGATTTGAAAATGTCCTCATGCTAGAAGTAATGAGGTGGGGGCTTACTATTTTCTAGAATATGATGCTTACATCTTGATCCTTTAGCACCACTGCCACAGAAATGTTCTGATAAGGTATATGCAGAATAAGGGCCTTCCCTGATGGCTGAGCGGTCTAAGGTGTGGCCACTGACTATTTGCTGTCCCTCACCTGAATACCACTTAGAATCCTGGCTGAGCCATGTGAAAAAAATGCATCTGACTTGAAGTTAGGCAGTGGTTTTTCGTTGAGTACTCAGGTTTCCTCCGCCACTTACAATAATCTTAAGTCACAACTTGGCTGCAATATGGCGAAAAAAAGGGATGATTAACAAAATTCCAGAATATGAGGAAGGTAAAACAATATGTCAAAGACTCAACACAAGTGTGTTATATCATAAATGCATTCCATGGCAAAAATCTATATGATTATGTCTACTCACTAGGTATGTCATAAAATATGTGTATGAATCATAGCATGTAGTGATAGCTGTAACCATATGAAACTCACCTGGTATGCTATGCCAACATTATGCATACCTAAACACACATACACATACACCTGCACCAGCCACAGACATCAATAGTCTTAATGAATAATAGATATGGGTTTATTATTACTAAGGATGTTGACTTGGGTACCTGCTGTACTGGAACAGGATCAAGGAGTGAACACCAAAGAGCTAAGGTGTGAAATACAATAGTTAGGAAAGATTTTTGTGCAAAAATAGGGGTTGTTTAGTGGAGGCATATATTGAAAGCAATTATAACTATCATTATTACTATTCATTTTTTATTACTACTGTTGTTTCAATCATTGCTATTATTATTATTATTATTATTATTATTATTATTATTATTATTATTATTATTATTAGTGTTAGTAGTAGTAGTAGTAGTAGTAGTAGTAGTAGTAGTAGCAGCAGTAGTGGTAGTAGTAGTAGTAGTAGTAGTAGTAGTAGTAGTAGTAGTAGTAGTAGTAGTAGTAGTAGTAGTAGTAGTAGTAGTAGTATCATCATCTTCATCATCATTATTTTGAATGTCATCAAAACTGTTATTCATATAACAATGGTCCTTGGTTGAATATAGGTAACTACCCTGAGTGAGACAATACTAACCTTCTGGAGACTCTACCTGTGCTTTTAGGTTACGCTTTCATTATCGTTATCGTTGAGTAACATTTGTGACAGCTGACTGCTGTTACAGGCAGCAGAAAGCATGCACTTGCAGAGAGCCAGTTTACTTAGTACATCTAACAGTAGAGTCCTCAGATGATAATATCAGACGCTATTTTCCCTCTTTCAACACAATAGGCGAAATGACATGACAGACAGGTAGAAAATCAATGCTTTCAATATTGCCAGTGTTTAATATTGTCATGGCTACATGCATGGCATTATTTCATTCATGGCAGGTAATTTGAAGAGCCAGAAATGGTCATTGCATGCTGAATTATACTATCCAAACATATAATTCTTTGTACTTATTGCTTATTGCATTTATTCTATTTCAAGAGATCAAGTTGCATGACTTCGATGTACTCAGCTTTATCACATTTCCTTCATCTGTTATGGGTTTATATGGTCTCATCTGCTAGCAATGCATAGGGAAACCAAATACGACAATTACCTTTCTACTATTCGCCTATATTTTTATTTTTATTTAATTTCTCGCTGATTATTTTTGCAATTCTTAGGAGAACCAAATAGGACAATTACTTTTCTGCTATTTGCCAATTATTTTTGATTTTGATATTTTTTTTTGCTGATTTTTGGTGGATAGTATCTTTATGTGCTCTAGTTGCATACATCATTATTCTCCTTTATCCTTTCCTGTCTGCAGGGAATTTCTTCATGGAGTACGGTGACCCAATATAGACATAATTTGAACCCCTAGTTCTTTGATCATCTGTATCTGTCTGGGTTATGTTATCACAGGCAGTGATGCAAACTTATCATAGTGACATGTCGTCAACAACAGCTTGGAAACATTCATCTAATATTGATTATTTGTCTGTTATAATTGCTGTATTTCCTGCCTGTTTTTGTTTCATCATAACACAGTTTTCTCGCGGGTTCATGTGAATCATTAGTTGAATTATTTATGAGGTGTAATGTCTGCAGTGTCCTAGATCTTTCCTAGGACTGTGAGATTACTCAATGAACTCACACAGGTGCCCCTTGATTTAGGGAGGGTTTGATTATTAAGTCATGTTAAATCCTATTAACCCATTAATGCTTAACCCTTAAGGGTTCCTCTAGAAATTGTTGTCTGGATCTATAGTATATTTGATGATAACTATTGAATTCAATAAGATTTTGAAAAATATTTGCAGGAAAGTTTCTGAATAACATTTCTCCTTCAAATATTTTCCTAACTTTGCTTTTGCCTGCAAGATTTCATCAAAATAGTCATTCTGTTTTAGCTGCTTTGAATATTAATTGGTTAAACCATGCATGTTGTGCTCCGTCGCATGCTATATGTTGTATATGGATCTACACTATTTTGACAATAACTTGGGTATTACTAGCCATATTACTAGGGACAGCCTCATGTGGTCCCCCAGTTCCATTCCCAGCCTTTCTTGAGCCCTTGTTTGTCCACGGGTAGTACTTGCATTATGTAATTGTTTCTGCTTGTCCAATGCTCACAGTGTTTGGTCTACATAACATTATCCCTGCTGTGGCCATGCAAAGTCAGCATACTCAAAAATACAGCCAGTCATGTGATAGAGACAAACACAGGTCAAAGAGCTAGTCCCAGAGTAAACACTGTGATGGGCTGACAAATAAAACTGCCGCTGGGCTATTCCAAAGATTAGCACAGGTTAGGCAAGTTGGTACTTGAGGGGCAAGGTGCAAGGCAAGGTATTTAAGATACTTGAGCTGATATTATCAACATGAAGATATGCCACACCTACAACAGTTTAAGTCCAGTTTAGAGATCCCATAGGGAGTTGTGAATTGAAGTTTCTGAAACAAATTAAAGTCAATCCAGTGGGAACTAGTGTTATCATCAATGGCTTGTTCTGTCAACATCTGGAATTGCTAGACTGATAAGTCTTACGTGTCAGTGGAATTTGTCTTATTTGCATAATCTTTCCGCTTTTAAATCAGGTAGTTGAGAGCACAAGCATTAACTTGGTATAATCACAAACATTAGAACATTTTTGTGACCAAGAAGTTTTATGACATCAAATCATCAGTGCTCCATACTTCTATCATGACTTCACACTATTTGATCAATTTTTCAGGCTAGAATGTTATACAAATACATACTGAGGATAGCTGGATGGCAATGAGCATTCATTTTGTTAGGTTACATGCATCTAGAGAGTCTGAAATAATATTAAAAGTAAGCATATATTTGTAGATTACCTGAAATGGACTACTACACAATCAGCTTATGGCTATAGTAATCAAGTAAAGCCTCTCACGTACATCAGTAAATCTGTTTCTTTGATGGTTATTAATTTTAACACCTGCGATTTATCATGTTTTACTAAGTAAGTATGTTTATCAAGGAAATGACTACCAATATACATTTCTGGGGTAATAATGTTCATTGTCAATTTTCATTGACACTTTTTGCCATTGGCGGTAAGTCATTTTATGCCCTTCAAATTTTAGACTTCATTTTTAATGTGATTATACAAAAATATTTGATGTATTCAACTATTTGTTTTCTTGATGGTAGGTCTGAATTACTTATGTCCCATTAGGTACTCCCAGTATGACTGTATATTGTTTGGAGTTTACTCAGAAGTAGCAGCTGTGTAAGCCAGATATACCCTATATACATGTTAACCCATTCATGCCTGCAGCACCAAAAAACAACAACATCCAGTCAATTTTGGTAGTATCTTGATGACCAGAGCATCTTCAAGAAAATCTTTAAGGTGAAATGTTGATCAGAACTCAACCCACAACTCTTCTACAGTTATTGGGTGAATCTATGCTTGATTCCTTAGTTATTTTCAAACATATTATGGTTCCAGTCTCCAGACAACTCTTGTCGTGGAGGTCTCCAGACATGATTGGGTTAAATACCTAGCTGCCAGCCAAAATTGGCCTTGTGTTAGTTGGGAGTGTCTGAATGTCCTATCATGTACGCATTTTTGTCCCTATTGATAAAATTGCCCTGTTCAGCCACTGAACTGAAAGCGCCCTCCATTCAAAGACACCCTGGAGCCAGCATGAAAGTAAGGGTGATTTGCTGTGCGTGCCTCAGGGCTTCTTCAATGAAAGTGTCTCCTATTCATGATCACCCCTTTATTAAGTGGGACCTTCAGCTAGGGCTGAGCAATTGTTACAAGGTGAGACTGAGAGACAGACAGGGTTACTTTGTATCACATGGTGTTTAGCTGAAGGTAGAATTCCAGAAGGTAGGCATTATATAGGTATCTGTTGATTACTTCTTAGTTATCAGGTATTGCAAATGAAATTGGTCATTGATAGGCAGCTACCACACCAATTGCAACTCAGCTAGATATGTCAACTTCTGTTGAAAAACCTCAGCCATTATACTGTAGATTGTGATAGCTATAATCAAAGGCTGATAAACTACTAGTTCATCAGTGTTTGCTATAATGGTATGATTGTAACTTATTGGGGCGTTGAGACAGGAGTAAGTGTGAGAGTATTGTGAATGAAGGAACTTGTGGTTTCTTAAAACAACCTTAAGGTCTTACGACACTTTTAGAAATCTCAGTTTAATTTTCCTGAAATTTTGCATAAGGAAAGAACATAGCACAGTGATCCTCAAAACAACTTAAAATCATGGGGTCATCAACTTAGTTTTTTTTCACAGATTTTTGAAAAATTAATGCACTTTATGTCACAAACATCACTTTCTCCAAAATTGGTGTCTTTCTTTGCTAGATTTATCCCTTCAGAATACTGACACTGCCTGAAATACTGTTTTGCCATGTTGAAATTATTTTTTTGCTGTTACAAAGGAATTATTGGGCAAAATCAAGAAATTCGAGAAACGAGTTTTTAACCCAAAATTGATATAAGTCAGAATTGCCTAGTTTAATTTTCACCAATTTTTGTCTACACTATCTACACAATGCTCTTAATAAGAAGACACAAAGAAAATGATAGGTCATCAGGTTAGTTTTCGAACCACAGATGGTCAAAGTTTGTGAAATAGGACATTTTTGGGGCAAATTTTCATGAAAATGTTAGAAAAGAGTTACTCAATAGTTACTGTTAATGCCCATACTTATATAAGATATTGTTAAGAAAGGGAACCCCACTTTATACACATGGATTATCACACATTATTCCTGAAAATGTGTCAAAACAACAAATTCAATGAATATGGAAATCACTGTAGCCAAAAACAAAAAACTCATAGTATACTATTTATAATAGGCAGGTATAATCAGAATTGGTACATATTCAATAAAATTCAATTTCTTATCAATATTTCCAGTGACGTCAGGTAAATTGTAATAAATTATTTTAGTTTGTCCAATACCCAATAGGTGTCACCGGTATAGAGTATCGTAAGACCTTAATGCTAAACTAATCAACTTTGTCTAGGTTCTTTGTTCTGTGTTCTTGTCACAGGATATATGGCATATGGGTTGAATATTTTTGAATTTCAAAATGTGCCACAGCTAGTGAAGCCAGGTTGCCATACATTCAAGTGAAAAAGGCCAAGAATTTTAACTTTCATTGGTCCAATACTTCAATCAGTGCATCTACAGGAGGTTAGATGGAAGTTTCTAGTCTCAAAGGAAAACTTTAGGCCTATTGTTGGTAAATCTGGAAATATTCCAATTTGGCTTTGAGTGTAATTGGCCAGTTAACTTAAGTAGCCCCGAAGGACCTTTAACCTAATTGCTTAGTGGCCTGGATGACAATGATGGATATACCACACAAAATATATTACTACCTCGATCCTCCCTTAGTGGTAATGGTCACTTACTGTTAACCCCATAGGTTCATAGGGATTGGCGTGTATAAAATTTTGACCTTATAATACAATTATCAATATTTCCTAAATAATACAATATCTTAATTATATTTTTAACAATACTGGGATCTTAATAAAATTTAACACTATGAGCTTCAAAAATTTAGCCAATGAATAGCGAATAACATTCGTGCAGAGAGGTCCAGGTATCAGTTAAGTCAATTTTATATTGTTAAACAGTACTGATATAACATATCTTAAACGATAAGATACTTTTTCCCTTTTAATATCAGTTTTTGGTATTGTATCAAGTACAGTTTCTAAGCCCTGTCCATGTTGACAGTTGTTTATCATATCACATGGATGATTGAGTGCTGATGGATGTGATACTCGTAGTTTTCACTGGGGATAACATGTGTTATATTAATAGTTCTCATTATTCCCAGTCCCTATTCCTACCTATGTCCATTTGATATGCAACATTGATGGACTTAATGCACCATTAGGCTTCCTTGATGAGTTCTTAATGACAACTCTCAGGTGTAAATATAGGAGTAACACCTGAAGGCTAGAAATGGAATATCCAGTGTAGAGTTGTTCCAGATTGAGTGCTTCAAAAAGATTATTTCTGAGAGTGTCAGCATTGTATGTAATTTTTTTCCTTGTAATGAAAACTTTCACTCTCTAGATCTTGTCATTAATATTGTATCAATCATCCAGTGGTACATTATACTTGCTTACCTCGTGCAATGGAGTCTTCTGCATTGTGCAATATGTCATCTTGTACATGTATCGCTTTTTTCCCTACATGACAGCTGCCTATCCTTGAGAATAGTAAAGGCTGTCACAGTCTCTTTGCATTGAACACCAGTGCTCATTGACTATTTTAGTCTATTTCCTACAATATTGAAGAGACCACTTTCTTTGCTTAGAATAAATATACCCCTGCATATATGATATAATTTCCCTCATTGCAGATAATTGATTCTCTATCTACGAATTGCATGTTATGCAATTACCATCCTAGTTCTATATTTATCCCATATCAAGCATAATCAAGTATGATATCATTAATCACTTTATTTGCAAACATTTATTAGGCGAAGAATTACATCATCAAGTATTATTTCAGAAAGCACACTCAAGAAGAGAGATAAGTTGTTATCATGTTGTTATCAGTTACTGTTATGAGGTTCAGAAAGAACATTGAATGGCCTCGCCTAGAGAAAGTACTATTTGTATTAATTATTAATTACATGTCATAAAAATTTATCATGTTTGTTTTGATGGCTGATCCCATGATCTCCTGTTTTAACTGGTTAATGTATGATCTACAAATTGATATTAATTGATAGACTTTCTTCAATAGTTAAGGAGTTTTGTCAGATATGGGGCAAAGTAAAATTGATTACTCATGACTACAGATTCAATAACATTCACATTCAAATGTGCTCTCAGAACTGACTTAAGTATCTATCCTTTAAGTAGTTCATTATAGCACATTATCACAGGGCTGGGACTTTGCTATCCCTAGTATTCTAAAAGCTATGGTTTTAAGTAAGCACCCTCGCCCCTAGGCAATGATTTCCTCTGGGCATGTTTCTCAGCTTGTATAATAGATGAATGTTTATAGTCCACCTTTTAAGGATCTTAATCATAAGAGGACATCTTATGTGTCCTTTAGGGTAAGATAACCCTAATGACCCCAAAGGTTTTTCTCTTGTGAGATTTTGTTTTGAGGTTAAAGGGTAACTTATTGTGGTAGATCAGTAGGAATCAGTAGCTTAATACTTGTCTTAGTGTGTTGGGAGAATTAGACTCACCAGATTTTGCATCGTAGACAAATATCTATTCATTTGGTATTCGCTAAAGGTAGGCATATTTAACAAAATATACCTTTATATTGCACGGTGGTTAATTAACTGAATTAAGAATCAATCTTGTAGCTTTTCAGTCATTTAATGATATTTAACTTAATGTGTCACTTGTAAATTGTTTTGGAATGTGAATTGAAAGGAATTATAGCTCACCATTTAGGAAAGAGGGGGTTATTCATGGTACTATACATGTTACCTGTAAACTGCCATGACTGATTGACTTGCCTTATAATTAGTATGTGGGAAGGTATTTGTTTGCATGTTCATGAATTCATAATTTCATTTATAGATGATTTAATGTATTATGCCTTATTATATCGAATTTCCTAATCCAGACCTAGATGTTTCAAGATCAGGCAGTGGTGTATCTGTATTCTAATGTGAGTTTCTGGTTTTGCTGTTAATCAAGGATTTATTTTGGGCAAAACATGGAGTTAGTTTGGAAAATGTTAAGAAATCATTAACATACCGGTATTATCCAATTAAGCAATATGGAGTTGATGCAATTTTATTCAGATGCTTCACTTAGAGTGATATTGATTGAAAGACGAGAAATGTTTTTGAATCTTTTGAACTCAAGAATTGATTGGTATTCTCGTTGTGTTGATTACCCACTGATTGCTACTTCATTTATGGCAATCGCAGTACCTAGATTCCTGGTAATGTCCGCCAGTAATATTTTGAAAGCTTAAGCCATTTATTTGTGGGTCCCTTGCCTGATGAGGAAAGATTCATTACCGGGGAATTGCATGACTAGTTGGTGAGCAGCCTAGGGGAAAATTACGGGAGATTTGATCTGTAAAATATTGATTGTATGCAAGTTTTATCAAGTGATGTAACATGGCTGGATGCCTCAGTGAGTGGGTCGGTCCCATGGCTGGATACGCAGGTTCCTCACCATACTACTGTTACCTGTCAGGCTAGGTACCTAGGTAGGAGCTGGCAACATCAGTGTACAACACACAATTGCAGCATATGCAGGATGAGAGTTGTGATGTTAATAATTATGGCTTTGACAGGGTCAGCAGGTCAGTACCTTAAGATATTTTATACATATCCATCTTGGGGTGTACAGCTTGATATAAGTGCTATTGCTTATAGCCTTTATTCTATACACCTCAATCATGGTTTATATCCTTCTATTCAATAACCTCAAATAATCAGGATAGGGCCATTATTTTTCCTGGTCCCATTTGAGTGGACAGCCTGAGACAGAGAATCCTTGCTATTAGTGAAAACTGTGTTCTTTTCCGTCCTTCCTAGACAATCTTATTGCTTTTGCTGATTGCCTGTTACATTTGTGCTTGAGTGTGTGTTGCTAACTGTTGCAATGTTACCAATTAGGTAAATGTGGATGTGTGAGCATCAAATTCATCTGTGATTTTAACCTGTATATGGACAAGACTAACATGACATAACATGTAAGGAAATATATTTCAGCTATTTAGGTGACATGATAAGCAGGAATCTAGGGTAACAGTATGGATTTTTGTATGTACTTATTTTGGATAATATGTGTAAAAATAAAGAGTTAGACATATGTTGGTGTTCAATTTATGGGTATTTTCAAGTGTAGTGGTTTAGCTGTGCTACATACCTGGGTAGATAGGCGTATGTAGGGATTGAATTATTGGACCCATATTACCCCAATTAGAATGCCGGAGATAAATAATAGACTAGGTATTTAGGGAAGTGTTGGTCCATTTATCATTTCAAGGTATGAATAATGTGCCATGCATGCATGTGGATACCTTGATCAGTTATCATGGTCGCTGATCATCCATACATGATTACCTCCTACTAATCGTTTAATATACAATTACATAATGCTCCAACACATTCATGCATGAAACAGGATTATTCATTCTCAGTTAATGCAGGATGGGAGTATTTGGGATTAAAGCTTTGACAGGCTTTTTGAACATAATTAAGACTTCTCTCACACTTTTGCAATTTAGGCCTGGTGGTTTAGCACCTATTTTATTTCCACTCCAGCTTTTATCGTTAAGTTTACCTGTAATTAGTGAGTCAGACTCAGCTCATATGATACAGGTAGATGCCAATAACCTGAGGCGGTACACACACCCTTTTGGCAAACGTACAGGTACACATGTCTATCACTGGGACATGTGAAATATTATAAACACACCAATTAATGTTATCTCTGGGTGCAAGGTCAGAGAGATATGCTTGATCCATTATAAATTGATGGGGTGATCTTGAAGTTTGACTCTGTAAGATGATTTTGCAAATTATAAGGGAAGAAGGAATTAAAAATTGCTTATTGGTTGGTAGATTGTGAAGTAGGAATTTATTTTCTGTGCCGAAATAAAACTGTTGTTTATAATACTTTGTATTTGGATTTTTTGACCATTTTTTTCACAAAATTAAAAGAAAAATAGAAGAGAAGATAGATTTTCTTGCTTTCAGGGAAGTTACAGGCAAGTTTTAAAGTAATTGTACTTAAGGAACTAATTGTCTGTTATCAATTAATGAGATGATTAACAAAATTCAGACAAAACAGCAATATTATAAATATTGTTTGGTTTGTTAATTGAGCTCTAGGAATGATATTTGTTCATAATAAGTTATAAACTCTATTTTGTGTTCTGGCCCTAACAAAAGGTTAGTACTACATATTGTGTAAAAAAGATTTAATCTTTTCTCATTAAAAAGACTTGTCTTAGTTTCTGCACCTGTTGCCCTGCCATCTGGTGAGACAAAAAGCCCTAAATGTTGACACAGCACAACTGTTTCTGCTGCAGGCTTCAGCAGTTGCATGAGCTTTTATGGGTGCTGTTCGGAGCGGTTTTGTAAATTTATACAACCCAAAGTTGAATGTTAGCAAACTTGTATTGAATGGAAAATGGGTAGAAGCCATTTCTCTAATTTAAACGATTTGATATTGTTTGAAAGATTGTCGGTTGAAAAGTATGTATAAAGGACCACCTGATTTGGGTATTTAGGGGTATGGTAAGGTCACACAGCTGCTACTACATGATTTGCATACAATGTCCCTAAAAAGACATCAATCAATTATAATCTGACATTCATAGAATAGAAAAGATAAAAATGGAAATTTAAGTTATGTTTTTTAAAATGTTGCATTATCTTCAAATATAAAAAAATGCCTATAACTTCTCTGATCACTTAAGTGATGTGGCACTCAAAGGTATATACAGGTGAACTTGGATA
The DNA here is from genome assembly GCA_963942565.1 of Maea johnstoni. Classification (NCBI taxonomy): domain Eukaryota; kingdom Metazoa; phylum Annelida; class Polychaeta; order Spionida; family Magelonidae; genus Maea; species Maea johnstoni. Next base: position 9,414,205 of record OZ012684.1, on the reverse strand, counting down.
TGACGGACCACTGTAAGACGGACTTTCGTCTATGACGGACAAGATGCTTGGTCCCAGGCCCATCCATATCAAGTATTTGTCATATGTATATGACGGATTTTGCATATGACGGACCAATTTTCCTGGTCCCATTGAGTCTGTCATATCCAAGTTCACCTGTATCAACAATCCATGATGGTCAAGTTTTAAATCTCTGAATCAAAATTGTTTTCCTCTATCTGGAGGCAAGCTTCACTTCAAGCATTTTTTTTTACAGCTGAAATTTTCATATTTGTCTCGTGAAACTTTGTTTCAGGCATTAAAAAGGAACTGGAACTGTGGTTGAATATACTTTTATGTATAGTCATACAAAGTTGAAGATGTTGCAGTGATCCTGAAGTTCAATTGTCATTTTTATTATACAAAAAATGATTTTGGGAGCTTATGTCATATATCTCATAACTGATGCCATTCTGGATATTTCCATCTTCATCATATTAGACATGGACTTGATAATTCTGTCTCTAATAAAGATAGGTGTGGTCGGTGACAGTCTGGTGACCATGACCCTTTAAGCGCTAAGCCTTTTTGGAGAATTACTTTTCTATTGATAATAATTGTTGGTCACCTGGTAAGTGAGATCCTTTTATCCTAGGGATTGATGCTAACATTGAACCGCTGCACCCAGGCCAGTAAAAAATGCCCAAAAACGGCTGGGTTAGTAAAAATAGACCTCCACTGGTCCTACAGGGCATTCTTGTGAACAGGTTTCCCCTCAAGAATATCCCCAAATGTTTTTGATATAAATGGAAGATAAAAAAAATGAAAATAAATGTTGTCAGTTTTGTGCAATGTTTTTTCTTGCTACATTTAAGAAAAATTTGTAGGACCAGTAAACTTTTGCAAGACGAGTAGATCCTAGGTGTTACTGGTCCTACGGGGGCCAATAACATTTTGAGTGACGGGGAGGCTTGTATCCATAGAAACGTTTCATCCTCCTGCAAGGTAATCCTAAGCAATAGTGCAACCTACACTGAGCAAGCACTGTTTGAGCAACCTATGTTTAGTGTAAGATAAAAGTCAATACTTGTCTTGTGTGTAGTGTTTATACAAGATCATGACTTGCACTACATGTAGCTGGGGGCATGCACTACCAGGCATGTGGCTACTTTAGGCTACTTCAGGTTGTTAAGGGAACTTGATATTGATGTTGGGCTTCATATATGATAGGGAAAGAGACTTTAACAATGAATTATGCATTCTTTCTCAATTTCCTTTCTTTATATAATTGCCACAACTTTTTGAATACCTTAAACAACTACAATCAAGATCTTTGAATCACTGTTCAGTGGTAGTACAATTGGTCTTGCAAAACACTATTACAATCAAAATGGTAAATTTATTCTAGAAGTTTTATATAATGTCTTAAAATAGATATTCTTACTTTGTTAAGAAAACGAACATCATTTGAAACTAAAAGCATGAAATCATCAATGAAGTCATCCTTCATTGAGATATAACGAAAGCATGCTTTATTTTATCCTATATCTGATGATATCTGTTATTCTGTTTTTGATGCCATCAAGTTTTTCTGGAAAGTACTTGATCTATTTGTTATGTATTTTGGATACCATTCAATACACAAAGCTGAGAGGCCCATGTGACAGTTCAATCCACAGCTGTTAATTGCCCTGAGAAGGCGAGGAACACATGTTGAATCACGAGCGATCACAGTCCTGTATTTTGGATTGTCCTCATAGGGAATTATTGATCGTCCTCTTTGAAGGTCCTGCATACAAAGCACTGGCAGCGTTCAATTGATGAGGGGTTGTATAGAATTGGGGTAACATATGGCAGGAATCATAGATTGCTTGTTTACATCTACTCAGATTTCAGTTCTGTTATTATCACCACTTCCTGTGACCATACTGAGCCATGTGACACAAATGCAACCTTCAATTTTTAAAGATTGATTATACACCTAGGAATATTGTTATACAGAGGCTGCACCTAAGTAATCTTTTCTTTATTCAATTTCATGACTGAATATGTATGAATAGATTGAGGACTTAGTATAGTTGACTATAAATATTTTACAAATTATCAGGATTATTTTTGTTGTCCAACTTTATGACTGAATATACATGAACTAATTGAGAAATATGTGGATTGATTTTTGATGTGTTGAATATTATTAGGATTTTTTTCTTGTCTAATTTTAGGATTGAATATACATCTATAGAATGAGAGATATGTGTGGTTGATTAGAAAACTATATGATCAGTTTTTTCTTCTCTAATTCAATGGCTGAATATGCATGAAGAGAACAAGAAAGATTTGAGGTAGATTTTGAAATCTTACATATTATCAGGATTTTAATTTTCATATAGTCATGGATGTATTGATGAATATGTGATGTTGAGTTGGGATTTGTTAGATATTATAAGGAATTTCTATATTCGGTATTAACTTTGCAGTTGGGATAATGCACAATACTTGTATTTGTGTCCATTTCTTTGATTGCTGGAATAACCTGAGTAACTTATAGTAACCACCCATCAACCATTCATCTGACTCACATCAATTCCATCTAGTCCTCTGTTTATTCTATTGATTCAAATGGGCTACGTAGGTATGGGGTTCAAAGCTCCTAAATATAGTTGCTCAACAATAGAAATTTCCTGATAACTCTTACAGTTGGGATGGCATGCAGTGTCATTTGCAGTAACTGTGGCAGTGATCGTATAGATTTCTTTAGGTAGTAGTGAGGTGATCAGTAGTTTGAGGGTTTTGTTGATCATATTGATTTGTTTGACCAGTAGGTGAGGTTTAAATTATATTTATACAATTCAAATCTACTTAGTAATGGCTCATCGATAGAAATTTCCTGATAACTCTTACAGTTGTGATTGTAAATAGGGTGATAAGTATCATATTGATTCATTTGGACTGTGATTAAGTGAGGTTTGAAGTATATATGTATATATATATATATATATATATATATATATATATATATATATATATATATATATATATATATATATATATATATATATATATATATATATATATATATATATATATATATATATATATATATATATATATATATATATATATATATATCGTGGTAGAAACTGCGATCCGGTAGGATCGCTGATCCTACCAGTAGAAACTGCGATCGCAGTTTCTACCGGTAGAAACTGCGATCGCAGTTCCTACCAGGATTATGCTGGTAGGAACTGCGATCGAAGTTTCTACCGGTAGGATCGCCGATCCTACCAGAACAACCTTATCATACCTTGGTAGAAACTGCGATTCAATAAAGGCTGTGATAGTATTGATATGTTTAGCAATCTAGTAATTGCAGTAGTAAGATATTAAGTTTTTTGTAAGAATTTCAAAGCATAAAGCACCTTTATTTCCTCATTATGACACTTATAGTAGATAACTAATGAGTATGAATTCACCTTTGAATAGCACCATCTTCATGAATTCTTCAATTCTCTCTTATGCAATCTTTCATGCTATCTTTTAACATAATCACCTATCATTCAACAGTTAGATTTAACTATTTATACAAAGTTAACTCCCAACATATACTGGTACAATGTGACATCATGAAAAGGCTTCAAATATTTTCAACAGAGTCACACAATAGTATAACCTATTTATACAGTATTATGAAGATACTATATCTATCTATTTCGATATACAAAGTTTTGAATAAAACTTTGTATCCAAGTACTCATTTCTTCATTCAGTTGTTCTTTAGAAAGTAGAAAGTAGTCTGCTACTCCTATATTTTTGAAAATAACTTGGCAATAAAGCGAAAGTTCACAAAATATTTGAAGTTGGTGTATGGCATGTGATCACCATTTCTCGATCAAATGTTTTCCAGAAAAATGTTTGTAAGCAAAATATTTTCAACATTGTCAGGGCTGTTTTACCTGCTCTGAGTGTAAATTATTGAAAGTTATTGAATTTTATATTTATCTTCAATCCTAGAAAAGTCAAATTGAAAACATTTGATAACTATCAGCTTCACATTAGCGAATGACCAGTCAATTACCTATACCCAACAATTAATACCTGGATGTCTACCTTGTAACCTTAATTTCAACATAATTACATTCATGAGTAACTTTTAAGCGCAATTGAACCAAGCCCATATTTTCTATAATTACAATTGGATTACTAGAGTAACAATTTGAAACAAAGCCGGATGGCTTCTCAGTTTCTTTGCAAATTAACAATAATATTGTAATTCTCCTCAATTGCACATTTTTCTCACTATTTGGATATAGAAGACTAATTTTAAATAATTGCCTCTAGTGTTTTACAACTCATCTGCCATGAAGCGGCTAATTCAAACCCTTAAATAGTGATAAAGTGGATCGCAGTTTCTACCGGTAGGAACTGCGATCGCAGTTCCTGCCAGCATAATCCTGATAGGAACTGCGATCGCGGTTTCTACCGGTAGGAACTGCGATCGCGGTTTCTACTGGTAGGATCGGCGATCCTACCGGATCGCAGTTTCTACCACGACATATATATATATATATATATATATACAGGTGAACTTGGATATGACAGACTCAATGGGACCAGGAAAATTGGTCCGTCTTATGCAAAATCTGTCATATACATATGACAAATACTTGATATGGATGGGCCTGGGACCAAGCATCTTGTCCGTCATAGACGAAAGTCCGTCTTACAGTGGTCCGTCATATCCAAGTTTACCTGTATATATATATATATATATAAAGGTGAACTTGGATATGACAGACTCAATGGGACCAGGAAAATTGGTCCGTCATATGCAAAATTTGTCGTATACATATGACGAATACTTGATATGCATCGGACTGGGACCAAGCATATGGTCCGTCATATGCAAAAATCTGTCATACAGTGGTCCGTCAATTATCCAAGTTCACCTATATATATATATATATATATATATATATATATATATATATATATATATATATATATATATATATATATATATATATATATATATATATATATTTATATATATATATATATATATATATATATATATATATATATATATATATATATATATATATATATATATATATATATATATATATATATACATACTATATTAAGCTACTATATATATATATATACATATATATATATATATATATAATATATATATATATATATATATATATATATATATATATATATATATATATATATATATATATATATATATATATATATATATATATATATATATATACTATATAAAGCATTAGGTCATGAGTAGAAATATCCTGATCACTCTTACGGTTGTGATGGTGATGAGGGTGATGGTGATCATATTGATCTGTTTGGCCAGTAAGTGAGGTTATCCGTAGTGAACGCAGGCCCATGGCCTACTTTCCAGCAGATGAATAAAACATTTAGCAGGAATGAAAACATGCTGCAGGTACCTGAGAGAGAATTACTTATCAAGCCAACTCAATCCCATATTGAAAACCCCAATAGATACGGCCACACACCGGATCTTAGTCATTTCAGCTCACCAGCTGTGGATACAACAAAAAATAACAATCCGAAAAATCACATGTCTAGCTATAGACTTATTTTGATGGTTAAAAGTCATTAAACCTTACTTTTCCATGAGGGATGCAGTACACAAGGCAAGCTTGAATGTAAAACTTAAAAGATATTATGTTGGATTTTGGAATGGTGTATTATGTATTGCACTCTTAGCAATTGTTTGTTTTAACTTGTCAGTCCAATGCTGCATGATAGTGAGCTTCACAAACACTAACCTCATCCCACTGGCTAGCTATATTTAACAATGGTTTAATGGTTTAAAGTGTGCAAAAAGTGGTGAGATACAAATCCCCATGAAGTTGCAATGAATTTGCTAAGCAACCTTTGCAAGCAAGGGTTTGGCTAATGTATATACTTAGGTATACATCCATAGCAGTCACTCACCCTCAGTGGCTAAAAGTAACATGTTAGGCAATTTAATGTCTTTTCATGCTTTTTAGGGTGGGCTGATATTCTATCCACATATTTCGAAGCCCACATCACATGCCCACTTATTAAAGGGTCAAGGAGACGGACACCCCCCAATTATTAAAGCACCCTTTCCTCTAGGCGGCCATCCAAGGAGTACGGTATGGTGCAGGGATAATAAGGGTGCAAGGCAAAACCATAACTATAGCATACCATTGTCAGCCAGGCACATGATTCTTAGTCTCCAATTACTTGATAGCTAGATAACATTGAAGTTGGGCACTCATTTTTCTGCATGATACCCAACACATATCAGCCTAATTATTATACTTGTCTCCACAACAACCTGACAAGCTATACTGATCTTATGATAATAAGTTGTTCTGTAGTATGTTATCTCAATATTTTTTTATAATACTTTCTGTTCCTGTGGTAGACTTGGAGACTTAATTATGAAGCTTCTAATGAGTTGTGTGATTTTCCAGGGCCTAAACTTACAACTACTGTATTTGCTCAATGTTGTGTGGAGGAAGAAGATCATATCTCTATGTGTGAGTTCAAGGAATGATGTAGGTGGAATATAGGCTTCAACAATTATGACTGGAGTCTTGGGTGGTTTTCTCTCCCCTCTTCAACAGAGTCATTTACAGCTTTCTTGAAACTTGTCTATGTTTAGGTTCTTGGTCAGATGTGGTCTTCTGACAGCTTTGATAATACTGTGATGTATCTTAAGATAATGAAAGCAATATCATAAACTTATAATCTTGGCAATGCACATAAGAACATTGTATTCATGACAAGCAAATAAACAACTTACATTGGTTGATATCTGCATTGCAGATATGGTATGCTACTGAATGTCTATCCCAGGAACTTAACCAAATCTGGGATTCAGTTAAGCCTAGGTGTTACCATCAGTATGTGTTCGCTTTCCCTTTACTTATTCATAATAGAGTAGAAACATGCCATATGAAACAATAGTGTAAAGAAACTTCTTTAAAGCGGCATATTATATACCTAATGTAATATTCATGAGGTTTTTATATGTATGTTTCTTATAAACTCATTACGTACTCCAGAGAACCCCCTGGCATTTCAGCCGCTCTGGTACCCTATTGTTTGTTCAGTCTGCTACGAGCATGCACTGGATGAAAGGCGCTATAGGCCTGTATCATTTAAAGGGTATCTCATTTAGCGGGATTCTTCCAAGCTAGGCGGATCAGGAGAAATAGGCCATGAAAATAATGTGATAGCAAGATGATAGGGAATACGTTTAGGGATTACTTGCATCGTATGCGACTGAGATATGGATTGTAGTCATAACTCATTGGAATTATTTCACATGCTATTGGAGGGTAACTTCATAAAGGTGTCTACTGGTATCTCTTGGAGTGGTATTTGTGTTGAGTTATCAAACCAGAACAATGGAACCTTTGGTAGACAATACCAAATATGGCAATAAAAAAGAGGAAGTAATTGATGGTGCTAATCACCTCTCCCATAAGGATACTGTGGAAAAGGTTGAGGACTGCAGTGGAAAGAATCCAGCGAGCATGCAGGAAAGTTCATTACCTGATGGTGCAGACAGAAACATAAACATGTCCTGCCTGGGTCATAGTGGTGACATGCAGAAAATGTCAACAGAAAAAATGGTGTTGAAAACACTCACAGGAAATAGTGAAATTGATAACCTGTCTAGCAGTACTCTTAGCGTAACAGCAGAGGATTTAGACTCAGCTGGTGATGGAAGCATTTTAGAAACCAAAACATCCATACAGTTTAAAACACCTGTTGGTAATATGTCTGATATTACTGAAGTGAATTATACACCAAATGCTGACTCAGATGAAGCTCAGAGGCATGAGGACCGCATTTCTACCTCCTCAGCATGCGATGATGATGACTATGGATCATATGATATTGTGGATGATGGGAGTGATATCAGTGAAAATGATGTGTATTGTACACTTGTGAAAAATGTAAATGAGGAGAGTGATGATGATGACTATGAAGTTCTAAGGTTTGGATTACAAGAAAGTGATGGTGTAGTGGAAAGTGATGGTGTAGTGGAAAGTGATGGTGTAGTGGAAAGTGATGGTGTAGTGGAAAGTGATGGTGTAGTGGAAAGTGATGGTGTAGTGGAAAGTGATGGTGTAGTGGAAAGTGATGGTGTAGTGGAAAGTGATGGTGTAGTGGAAAGTGATGGTGTAGTGGAAAGTGATGGTGTAGTGGAAAGTGATGGTGTAGTGGAAAGTGATGGTGTAGTGGAAAGTGATGGTGTAGTGGAAAGTGATGGTGTAGTGGACATTGGTGTAGTGGAAAATGATAGTATAGTGGAAAGTGATGGTGTAGTGGAAAGTGATGGTGTAGTGGACATTGGTGTAGTGGAAAATGATAGTATAGTGGAAAGTGATGGTGTAGTGGACATTGACGGTGTAGTGGAGAGTGAAAGTGTAGTGGACATTGACAGTGTAGTGGAAAGTGATGGTATAGCAGACATTGATGGTGTAGTGGAAAGTGATGGTGGGTATGAGATTGTGGCTGAACATGTAAAGAACAATGATGGCAGTGATAGTGATTCTGGGCACCTTTACTCCACCTTCATCCCAGATAGTTGTGTGTGTGATACAGATAGCGACACTGGCTCAGTTATCATCAAAGACTTTGACGAAATGGGCGAATCCACAAGCTCATATGTGTTTAACCCTTATGCAGATACAAACGTTGTTCCTTCAGTGCATCTTCCAAGCAAATCTTTGAAAAGGGGCGTGGCAGATATAGATTCCTCTGCTCTTTCTAGTGAAAGTTTAGGTCAATTGTATGATATCATAGCATCTCAGATTGAAACAGACAATAAGGATGGTTTTAAAGACAAAACAAACAGTCCTAATGATGAGGAAAGTGATGAGGATTTTGATGTTTTCCTTGATGCCAGCGTGGTGAAGTTGCACCGTTCAATATCAGAGGGAAGTAGACATATTTATGAAGAACTTATAATGAATAAGGGTGAGAATATCTCAGAATATGATGCTGATACAAGTAGTATCAGTAGTTCTAATTCATCCAGGAGAAAGGTTCGTTTCTCTGAAAGTGATGAAATCATAACTATCAACCAGGTAGAATATATTGACTCTGAGGAGGATTCGGAGGCTGACACCATGGAGATGAAGGGTGCTGAATTAGAGGGAGATTCTGACACAGATACCCTTGTGGGTGAAGCCTCTGATGCTGTGTATGAATCTCTTTTCACCACTAGGTATGCATGCATACCTTTAACTAACTTGAACTCTAGAAAAAACATAGCTGATAGCTCTAGTGCAGAATTAGATAGCGCAGATGATTGTCCACCTTGCAATGACCAACAACTGACCTCATCTGGGAAAGGGGATAATGAAAACACTTCACCTGTCCCACCTCAAATTAAAATTGATCATGTTGAAATGGAAGATGGAGTTGGGACCCTTAATGGTGTCCATCACGCTAGAGTACCAGGAACACTTGAAATCAATGATGCATTGGCCGAGAATACTGAGAGCGATTTGGGTGGCCTGCTGACTGATGATGCAAGTACACCTACTAGTAGTGATTATGAATTGATGAAGGCAGCTTGGAATGAGTACAGGAACACTGAGTTCTCTATACACCCTCAGGAAGTGCAGGAAGAGGAGGTTGAGGGTGAGGAACTTGATGCAGTACCAATGGCCATGCTAGAAACAATTGAAGAGGAGCCTTCTCTCTGTGGCAGCGAGATTGATATTACCATAGATGATGAAAGTGAGTTGTTTTTATTTATCATTGTTGCATGTCATCCTTATGATTTCTCTATTGGTTGTTTCAGAGGGATCCTGAAGATTACACAAGGCCGGATAAGGAGGAACCAGTTGCGACAAAGATCGACTTTGACCTACCTGTCCGGCGACGCCCCCGGAATACTGCGCCACAACCTGTTCCTGAAGACACAGGCGTAGTGGTTGTACGACGAAGAAAAAGGACCGAAGACGTCACAAAGAGATATTCTGCTGATTTTACGGGCAGGACTAATTTTGATGTGAATACCGATGACATCAAGGAGCGGCATAAGCGACGGTCACTTCTTCTGAGCAAGGAGCTTGAGTCAACCACAAGTGAATTGAGTATTCTCAAGGAAAAGATCAAGAGAGATCGGGAAATCTTAGCAAAGGCACGAGCAGCAAAGGCACAAGCAGCCTTACAAGAAAATTCAACGCTTGATAGGTTTGCAGTAAAAGAGAAAGAAGTATCTCCTTCAGTGATAGAAAAGGAGGAGAGTGCTCCTGTACTTTGTTCTGTGCCGAGGGAATCTCAGAGTGCTGTTTCTGTTGACCAGAAACCTAGCAGTGAAATCAGTGGAGTGAAGCCTGGCCCTAGTGAGAGGGATCTAGCTTGGATCAGGACAGCCAGAAAGGACCAGTCATCCGACCCTGCTCTTGGCTCAAGTGTTGCTGAGCGGAACAAGCATGACTGCTTGACCAAGGACAAAGATTTAACCAGGAGTACTGATCAAATAAGTTCACCTGGTTCGAAAAGGGTAAAAGCTGAGACTGGTGGATTAACCAATGGTTCTTCTCTTCGTGTAGAAAAGGAAAGACCAAAAAGTGAACTTTGCGTTGCAATAGAGGAGCCGTACCCTACACCTCCTGCGAGACGTGCTAGCAAGAAGAGAGGCTCTCTTGGAGCTGGTTCACCAAGACTGTCTGGACACAGCCCGGTCTCCTCAGCTAGCTCATCAGAGAGCAGCAGTGATACACTCACACTCACACAGCAGCCAGCCTACAAACCCAGAGACTCAGTCACCTCTCAGGTGCCACCACTAAATGTTATTGGTGTGAGAACTCTATCTCCTATCATCCCTAACCGATACACTCCATCTGCATCGAGTAGGGAGTCCACGCCCCCACCACTACCACACAGCCCGCCACCTCAATTACCAAACAGTCCACCTCCATATTTCTCCGATAGTTCAACAACCTCCCCCCGCCTAAGTCCTTCCATTTCTGCTGCATCTACCCCCCCTATCACCCCGCCCCCTAGGACCAGGAGTCCTTCCAAAAAGAAGAAGTCAGCCGCCCTGCCTTCTCGGTCATCTCCCAGTCAAACTCCAGATAGATCCAATAGACTCTCATTGATATCCATCAGTAGTAGTGACTCGCTAGACGGCCCCCCTAGACCTGATCGCCTAGCCCGATCCTCTTCCGTTTCCATCAGCAGTACCGATTCCTTTGGATCTCTTGAGAGACCAGTGCCGCCACCTAGACTTAAAAAGAAGAAGCGTGAAAGCTTAAAAAAGAAAGCTTTGGAGAAACCTTCTCATTCTTACACTGAGTCCCCACTTGCCAATCGAGGGGACGGTCCAAAAGTAATACCACCTGAGACCAAAAGAATAGCACCTTCCCTTCCTGATACTTCTGTACTTTCTACAGAATCATCTATAGGAGGCTTTGATCTGTCTCAAAGAAACCAGGCCTTAGAACTTACAAGTCAAACATTAGAGCCACATTGTCAAGTTATTAAGGAACAGAAAGAAGTGCCTTCTCTTTCACATCCCCAAAGACAGCTGACAGAACAGGAATCGAAATTCTCGAGATCTCAGGAAATATCTAAAGATCTTTCAAAAAGCAATAGCATTATTGGTGCTGCGGAGTTGAACTCTGAGACTGGAGTTAAAACTTTTTCTGGTGTACCAGCACCGCCATCTTCTCCTTTGCATAGAACAATTATTGACACCTCTGTTGCATGTACCTCTCCACCACCTGTGCTGGGTGGTGACTCTCTGCCGCTTTCACCGCCGCCTGTGATAAATACTGACTCCTATTCGCCGCCACCTTCTTCTCCTCCTCCTCTAGCTGTGATAAACAATAGTAATAATATAACTTCGCCTCTGCTCTCACCGCCACTTTCGCCGCCGCCATTGCCGTCGCAGCCTGTGATAACCACTGACACGTTTGCGTCTCTGCCTGTTGAAGAAACTGTACATTCCATAGATGTGAAGCTTGACCATAGTAGTTACAAAGAGGACTTAGACCTGAAATTAAAAAAATTGGAAGAAACTGAAAAAGTAGAGGGTGTGTATAAAACTATTGTAAGTGTTAACGAAGATCCAGTGGAAGTGGAAGTAAGAGGGAAAACAGTGGAAGTAGGGAAGAGTGTGTCAATCGAGCCGCACAAGCAGCAAAGGGATGCAGACATGGATGTGGTGTCATCAAGAAAGAGAGGAAATGAAAAGATGCGCGCACAGTTCTTTGGCTATGAAGAGAGAGGAGTAGAGAGGACTGTGAATCCTTCCTCCCAAACACTAGTGCTCAATCTGGACAACTCGCCTCCCTCCTTCAATGGTAATATAACATCTCCCACCTGTAGCAGCGACGAGGGTGTCTTCATATCCCCGCGGAAGGAACTCAGTATCGCCAATAACAACATAGCTATACTCAAGGAACCTACACAACATAGCGGTGCCGAATCTGTGGTTCTTCTAAAACATTCTAAATCTGATGACAGTGGGGTCCTAGAGTCATTCCTTCATCATGAAGGCAGTTCGTTCAAGTCCCACTCCCATTCACACACCTATAGTACAGATAGTGCCTATGTGACAGAACCCTCTGGGGACACGGACGGGGACTCTGACCTGTCAGACACTGAGGGCTCCTTCGCAGCTACTTTTACACCAAAGGAAAAAATTGACACTCCCCCCAAGCCTAACATTGAGGAGGGAGAACTTGGAGGCATTACTTTAATTTCTTATAATAAATCTAGCACTGATCATCCTGTTATGTCTACACCTAAGAGGTACCCTGCCCCGCCCCCTCCTGTTGCCATGCCGGGTTCCACGCCGGCCCGTACCCAGATATCCCAAGCTTCCATGACCCTGAAGCCTACCTCTCCTGAGCCTGAGATGGAGGCAGTGGTCGAGGAACCATTGTTTGCCGCACCGATTAAGCGTGATGAGATGGAGGTGCGTTTTCACACCTCTCCTGGTGAGAGGAGCCCGCGAAGTGTCTCGCCGCGGCCAGTCACAAATACCCATGACAAGAGTAAAGTGGAACCGCTCAAATTTGCCCTGCTGCCAATTGATGGTTTAAAAGAAACAAACATTGATGAGAGTGATGAGGATGATAGTGACGATGCTCCTCCGCTTCCACCATCTGCACCACCGCCTCTTCCTTCATCGGAACCTCCTGACCTCGTCAGCGCAACATCAAGTATAGGTAACACCTCTCACTTCCTCTCCCCCAATGAAAAAGTCAAGCATTATACAGGGGTAGAATCGGCAAAGGATATGTATGATGATACGGTGCCTCAGCTGCCGGGCTATGTGTCCATGTTAGATGAGTTAGAGTATGAGAGACAGGAACTCATAGACTCTATGAAAGTAAGGAGGAAAAAGGTAGAATCATGGACGATTGGTGAGTTCTAAAGGTCATGCTCCTCCTCATGTGTACATAGATATGGCAATTCATTTGTATTATTAAGTCACTCATTTCCTTTGGAGTTTTGGTGTTAGTTAGGTTTTAACCTGTACATGCTGGGAGCAACCAGGTGGTGTAAATATTTTGTAAAACATAATGAATGTATATATTCATTGGAAAACAAATATCTCCTCGTTCTGTTATGGGTACAGGGGGTTCAATGAACCCCCTTTACAATTCGAAATGTTGAATTTCTTGTTAAGATTTGCCACCTTTCTTAGGTTTTCCTTAATACCAACTATGTAGATCTATCGCTCTGTAACCCTCATATAGAAAAAAAAACCTACATAGAAATTCTGGGCCTGCCCCTGATGAGATATTTCATTCCTGATGACCTTTGACCTGAGAAGTTGAAGTAGCACCTGGTTGTTCCGAGCAGGCATGGGGATATGCTGTTGCATGATGGTAGTCTTTTTGGGTGGTGTTGTGGTTTTATGAATTGTTTGCAAACATTTTGGTGTATAGATTCAGATAAGGTTCAGTATTAACTTTTGATATCAAATGACAAAGGTAACTATAAGATAATTTCTATTATTCCCCTATTTCAAAATATTCTTTTAAAAAAATTCTGATGAGGTAAAATTTTGATTTGCCTAAAAGTATTATTCTAGATATATATTTTCTATTATGGTCACATTTTTTTCCATGGTTTGGAAATCCTACTGTTTTTTTAAATCTCATTCTCTTTAATGGGGTACTTTAGTAAGCTAAACTGGTTGTGAGCTAAATCTATTAGGCGCCTTGACTTGTTGATTGAAACTACCATCAGATCCTTGTCTGAATCGATATGTTATTGGCATTCCCAGTATTCATCTTCTTGTTATCCTTTGTAAGCTTCAATCCAGCCAGGAGCCTTTAGAGTGAATATCTAATGATGTTTTGTTTCATTGCATCACACCCTGCATTAGTCTTTTAACCTTTTAACCCATACCTCCCCAGAGAATGAATAATTGGCTGAAGATCTGACAATTATAGGCAAACTTGGAAAACCTTCATTGCATCAGTATCATATTCTGGTATTCTCATTATTGTTATGAACTCGAGGAATTATTGAGGAAGTGTGATATCAGAAATATCCATGTTAATATCAAAATCAACAAGTTTTCCAAGTTTGCCTGTATGCTGATTACTAACCTTCTTAAGTTCATTAAGAAAATAATTTGGATCCAGAAATTTCTTTACTAACTTGAATGATTCTATGTCAAACTGAGTCTTAATTTTGCCGTTTATTCTCCCAAAGATATTCTAATTAATGACCTATAAACTAAAAGAATATTAATAACTTTCAGAAGTCTGTTTCTTTACTGGTGAATTGTTATCAAGCTAACCTTTCAAAACTTCTTATTCTAGACATAGATAACATTTCACCTATCCTACTGTAATATGTGCCAAGACTGTTGCCATCTTAATTGTTGGTAGCGTAGCAACACATCATACTTCTCTGAGGAGTTTGATATGTTTTCTAAAAGATTCATATAACATCCTTTGTTAAAACTGGAGTATTCACACCACAGTAATACCCTATTCACCTCCCCATTTTCCACCTCCCCCACCACCCTCCTGCCCCCTCCCCTTACACTACCCTCACCAGCCCCTCCCCCAAAGACATGTTGGAACGAAATGCACTCTTGAAGACTAATTGTCATTTTAATCATAGTAGGACCCTCTAAGGAACATAACAATAGAGTCCCGTGAAACCTGGCCTGACCATTCCTTCCTTATAATAATATCCTCTTCATTTCTTATTATGCACAACCATGGGATGCAGTGTATGACAGGGGTGCTTTATCTTGAGACTTGGTGTGTTGGTATGAAGGTATCTTTTCCTTTGTTTTGTGAAGATGAGCTGCCTGCTGTAAGAGTGCCTCCTAGTGGTGAGCCGGTGCTGCTCACCCTGAAGATGGCGGAGAGCCATGGTCAGCCTGGTCCTCCTCCTGTGGCTAGCGGTCCGGCCCTGGTCAGCACAAGGACCACAGAGAGTAAGGCTCAGCAGCCAGCTGTCCCCCCAGAGCCAGTCCACCTGGGTAGCATGAAGACAGTGGAAACCCCCAGTCTGTACAGGGAGACCAAGCCGCAACAAAACACCGTCGAGGATGCCAAGAAATACAACCGACCTGACATCATACCATACAGGCCTCAAAATATTGATATTGGTGAGTAAAAAATATGTTTATCAAAACTCATTCATACCCATATAATCCTTGTTGTTCATTCTAAGATATCCACTCTCATCAGTTTTTTTTATGACTAAAAATGAAATTATGCATTGATGGTTAATTCTCCTTCTTACAGAAATGATTTTAGATATTGTGCAAATTTCACTTTTTCACTATTTACTATACTACAGTTCTAGAATTACTAGGACACCTATGTGCATGAATTGGTTAAAGGCCAGTGTTTTGTTCTTTGAAAATCCTCATTACAAAGAGTGGGTTATTTTGTGCCGAGGAATGAAAATGTGAATGCTCTTACCACTGTTTATTGTATGATATAAAATTTTTGTGAGACTCAAACAGAAGGATGCTGCATTCAGAGTTCATATTGATTGATTTCCACATAGGTACCTATAAGCACACTTTCAAATCCTCTAAATTAGATTTGTTTGTTCATTATAACTTGGGGCTTAACATTTTAGTTCTCCTTATAGCCAATAGGTGGCTCTTTGAGTGTGATGCTGCCTCCTAGTGGTTCATTGTCAAACTAAAGATATTGAGTCATTGCCAGATGCAGAAAACATGCATTGTAATGAATACAATTATGATTTCCTGATGAAAAAGTGAAATTAAGGTTATAGATAAGAAATTGAGGTCACATATGTTCGAGGATACCACACTGCAAAATTAGTACAGGTAAAAGCCAATCGCCCTGGTAAATATGTAGCTGTCAGATAGACTGCTGGTTATCAAGTAGTATTGATTTAGAACTCCCACACCCAGATTAGACTGTTTGACTTTCATGCATAATATTGGCTCTGTTCTTTCTGGCAGGCTTGTGTTGATCCCCTAAGATTAATGCCTTCATAACTCACCAAGCATGTTTGTGTAGTAGGCAAGTTTAGTACTCAATAATATCAGATCAAAGGCCGCCAAAAAATATCAGCATAGCTAAGTGATTACTGCAAAGTGCCAACTGAATGGGACCTTCATTCTGTGGATAGGTTGACATGATGAAATTACTTTCTTGTTTTGTTCAATGGATAGGAAATTTAAGAAGTGTTATAAGAATTGATTATTTGAATTTAATGATTAATATTCACAGAGATAGAAATATTTAAGTTGTGAGATTTATATCATTTCTTATACTTAAAGGTAATCCCTACCCTAATAGTCTACCTTAAAGTGTCCCTGAATTTAAACTGAAGGTTCTCAATTTTTCATCTAGATGAGTATTGTTATAGAAATCCACGAATCCAAATTAAAGCAATTACCTTAAGGTTTATCTTGTTAGATATCACTTTATGCCACCATATATTGGTCTCCCACAAAGTTTGCAATAGAAACAAGTGGCTCAAATAAATGCATTAGCAAGGCTAAAATCATTCTACAATGTAAATATGTGATGCAGTAGCACTTGCTCACTATAGGATCATCTTAGTACATGTACTATGAAACATTGACCCCTATACAAAGCGCAGTTTGCTTCATGTTAGAAGTGTGAATTAATGATGCATTTTGAATGTCATGAATATTTGATCAGCTAATTATAATTATGACAAAGGAGGCTGTAGTGTAGTTTAAAGACTTCTCAGGTGAGCATCCCCCTCTCAGGGTTTGCCTAACAACAGGATCAATATGTAAATCTTTCATGGAGGAAAATGTCACCGCAGTGGCAGTCAAGTTTGTGAAGATGATGTTATCTAATAGATTTCTACCTTACAATGTAGCCCTTAAATGGAGTTAAAAGAGACATGATGGGCTGATATTTTGTAAGTGATTTTGATTCAACGAACCTTAAACAATATTAATATAATAGTGTTTTTCCACAACATGGTGTAGCATCTCTCTACAATCATTTAGATTATGAGAAAACAAAACAACTATAGGGGCAGTAGTTATTAAAGTACTCGTGATTATCTGTGGAAAGGTGAGCTGAACTCAACAAAAATCCAGGAAATGAGTAATACTCTCAAGAATTATGTTTTTATAGGATCTTTTAACAAGATGTAGTGTTGTCCTACTTAAAGGTAATTGCTATTCAGACCTGCTGAGACAGGTAATGCAGCATTCTGCTTTTATGAAAATAATACCATAAATCGATGAAGTTGAGCCTAGTGCATAATCTCAACCCTGCTATTGTAAGTTGTCTCTCCACACTTTCCTTGGGAACAGCATGCGTGGAAACACGTCAATAGTGGGTAAACTTGACCTCTAGCGTTGCCCTGGAGAGGAAAATATTCCACAGCGACACTTAGGAATTTTTATCCTTGTGAGAGGGATTATAAGTAACACCTTGACGCAGTGCAACTAGATAAGATTATGCTTGTTCTTTGTAGGAATGCTAAAAAATGATAGTGTGCAAGATAGAAATTTGCAGGGTTAAGTTTGTGGCAGAGTTTTATTCTATTTTTGTATGCATAGTGGATTTCATGCCAGTTGAGTTTTAAACTATGCAAAAAGAAAGAAAATAGGTTTACTAAAATCTGCCCAGTGTGGCTCTTTAAGAGTATATAGGCTAAAAGAATATGACCTGTGATCATAGCACATCATCACCATCTGTAACATCATCTTTGTCATCGGCATTCTCCTTTTCCTCCTCATCTTCCTCCTCCTCCTCCTCATCATCATCAACATTTTATTGTCCTCCTCATTATCAGAGCTGTGGTCCTTATTACACCATCATTTTGCCATTTTCCTTTTTGTTTGATTTGAAATCTTTATCGGTTAATGAATAAGTTCTTATGTAGGTGTGGTCCTAATCATACCTATAGATAAGATTGGAAGTATGCAACACATCACTCACTATTACCTCTTTATTTATTATGGTCATCCGTATTAAAATCATGTGTCACACAACACTGTTTGTGTGTGTGAGAGAGAAGTCAATTTATATCTATTCAAATCACTCACTAGAGTGAAAATGTACGATTCCCTTTGCTTTATTAATTAAAGGTAAATAGAGCTTTTGGAATCCCCGATAAGTAAAGGTCATATGAAGGAAATCAAACAATAGTTATGTAATCCAGAGTTTACCTGTATTGGCAGACTTACTCACCTAGTGTTTACCTAGATATATATATTGTTTGATGTGAATGTTTGTTTACTCTGTGAATTGGTAAATCAAGCTTCAGTGCCTGTTATTGGTAATACACTACACTGAGAGAGGAAACCTTATCAGGACTAAAGGTGGGCATTGGGGTCATAGGTCAGTCTCTTGCTAGCGTGTCACCTGGGAGACAGCCAATCAATTAGAGAGACAGCTCTGTATTATTGGGCGGATGATATGGATTAGCTGGACAGCCAGTTCTGCGGGAAGTGTTTTCCATTGACAAGCCTGGGACACTGCAGCACCGCCTATGAGAGTTATCCATTCATTCTAGTGTGTTTGGAAAGTGGGACATATTACCTACTGGGGTGATTGCATTTATGTTGTTTACCTGTCCGTCTGACTAGCAGTGTAAGTCTAGATCAAGGAGCACATTTAGTCATTACCTGTCCTGAAAGTAGCAGGGGACGCCAGCTAGGGAGGCTGTGGTGGGATGCATGCACATTCTTAGAATCACACGTCATTTCTCCGTGGTGGCCGGGCTTTATCACATGAAGAGAGAGACACTGGAGGGCAGGTGATATATGGAGGAGAGCCTGCCTGTCGCCTGTCAGCCAAGTTTGCTCAGTAGCCTTTGAGCAGAAGCAAGCAAGCGTTAAAGAGTGGACTGGCTGGCGGAACTTCACAACTATCACACTTGCACTGCTGCTGCTGCTGCGTGTGTCATATTTTGATTCTCCACGCCTGAGAACGTGTTCGGGGGAAGTGAGGATACCGTCAAAAATAAACATCCGTGGACTAACCTATATATATATAAAGCAGAAATAGCACACTTGTGATGACATTATAGTACAGGTGAGATGGCTAACGAGACACCTCCCATGTCCTGTACCATAGAGCCAAAATGGGCTGCTGGAGTTGTGACAATGAAAAGTGGAGCTCTTGAGGTGAATTTCGAGCAACTGAAGGAACTGTGTATGAGGTTTGACCGGAAGGAAATCATGGGGGTGCTTTCTCCGAAGGTTGTGATATCCATTACACCTGATCTGACAGGTAAATACTATTTCTGTACTACTGCTTAATATATTGTATTGATACAGTCAATGGACAGTGATATTTCTAGTAGCATTGTTATTGTATCATGTCAGTGAGTTCATTGTGCTCTTATAGATCGGACTGCATGTGGGCCGCTTTGTCTCAGGCGGGCGGGCAGGTGAGATAATGAAATATGGTGGATTCCCAGCACCTGGGCTTCACCAGTAATACTCAGCTATATAGGACAATATCACCTCACTGGAGGAGTGGGACCATACATTCAGAGTAATCCTTGAATTGATTTAAATTTAAGGGTGGATTTAAATGCTTTATATCTGTTTAAGAAGCAAATATTTATATCTGTTTAAGAAACAAATAAAAATATTTTCTAATTACTTTTGAAAGTCAGAAATATTTAGATTGTGTAAGTATTGTATTGTTTTGGCTTATTTATACTACTTCATCAATAAGCATAGGGTATATGATGAACACTGTATTGATTCTAAATCCATCAGAAACCTTACTATCAGAACTCACCCACCTGTGGATTTTTTATGATATATTAACCCTTTTATGCCTGTAGTGGCCAAAAATGTCTTGACTATTTTGAAAGTATCTTTTTTCAAAAACATTTGAAGTTGAAATATTTCTAAAAATAAAACTTATTTTGTGAATATATGATGAATCCCAAAATTATTTTCAAAAGTAGAATAGGTCCATACAACACATGTCAAGAAATCTTCAGGGATGAATTGGTTTATCCTGACACACTGGTTAGTTTATTGGAGATTTATGCTTTTCCTGTTCAAACAAGATAAAGGGGTTTACAAAGAATTTGTGAAACAGTCAACTAGGGATTGTCTGATTAATAGAACAAGCATATTAATCACTCAAATAAACTCTGATTTTGATGATCAATTGCAATTATATAGGATTGATTATTTTTCGAAAGTTGAAAAAAAAATTGTGTCTTGAATTAACCTATTGATCAATTGAGAGACTCCACTAAAAACTGCAACATCTTAATCAAGATCATGTAGTACTGTAACAAGTGAAACTAAGGGCTTCAAGAGGGCCAGATTAGCTCCTTTAGAAGAGCCATTAAGATAAGTGCCCCCAATTCTAGGAAGCCCCTAGGTTTTTCGATGGAACCAAGAACCCTTGAAGAAACCAAGACTACCAAAGGAAAACTACGTATCTACAACTGCAATTTTTAGACTATCATCGCTCATTGACAGATTGGCTAATGATCGATCGATAGACCGATTCAGAAAACTAGAGTTACCTCTCACCATTGTATGTCCTATCCCGTCACAGGTTTACTGACAGTGCAATAATATTAACAAAATGGTATTCTAGCATAAAAACATACAGTATGACTTGTACGCTTTTAGAAAATCAGCTCTGTCTCAATTATGGAATATGATTTTTACAACATCCATGTTCAGGGGCAGTTCTAAGGTTAGGATTCAATATTAAACTGTTCAGCTTTCACCCACCAGCTTATCTTCACTCCCAATGTGTCTCTGTGTCGAGATCAACTACGTCCCAAATACTCTATTTGGAACTTCAATGACGGATATTCAAGAATGAATCCAAAACTTTAAAACCATAACAAAGGTGAGCAGTATGTGGACCAGTACTAGCATTCAATAAGAAACAAAGGATGGTATTTTCTTTCAAGTGCTGTATAGTGTTACTGTCAATAGCGTGTTTATTTGGAGAGGGCAGCATTAGTGAAATTCTTGTGTCGAAATTAAAAAGGTTGGATAAAAAGCCCTCCTCAAAGAAGACAATGGTTGGCTTGTTTTCAAGATACAAAAGAAGAAAGCCTGTCGCTTTCATGTTCATGTGACTTGAATGGCGAGACTGGAAAGCATTTCCTCAAAAACAGCAAAAAAGCATCAGTCGTTGGAGTCTTCATTGATAAATGGATTTTCAAGGAACTTATTTCTAAATTTAAACTCAAAATGTATAGCATTTGACATTCTAGAACAAAAATGAAAAAAAAGCATTGAAAAGAAAGAGTTGCTTAAGTTGACATCCCAAAGTTTGTCACAATTGCTGGATTAGACATATAGTGTTTGGTTCAACATGACTTGAATAACATTACCCTATATCTCTCACTTGTCAATTGTGTGCCTGTGAATACTGGATTCAATAGGGTTCACAATAACTAGTATTACCATTATCTCATTACCCTTCAGGAACAGACCAAAGGTTGGATAGGGGGATGCTTAAATCATGTATTGCTTTCAGTGATGACCCTCTCAACTTTGTTGAAGCAGTAGGATATCTTTATAATGGGAGCCTGCACTTCTGGTTCAAGCCAGTTGCTTCATGAATAGAGCCATTGTTTGTAAGATGAATGCCATTATGTCATACATGGTCACTCAGGAGTTATACATATATGATACATGTCATTCAGCATATTGGACTCATTTGCAAGGTTTGATAGTCTAGCTGGGCTAATTAATTTGAGGATTTGGTTGCCCTGTGTTTATCTCTCAATCCCAGCAACAGACATGTATATGGCTAAGTGGGACTGTCAGGAGTGCCAAAGGTAGTAAGTCACTGATCTGGGAGTGAAATATTAAAATTGATATGGTGTTAGATGCATTATCTAGCATTTCAGTGCAAAATCTAAGCGAAAGGTTTATTTCAATGAAACTTAATTTTTGACAATCTTTGGCATTTACCTGCCCGGGAGGTCTAATCAGATGAAGATTTTGCTCGTCTGGACCATGAGTGTGTGAGATTGTGAAAACCTACTGTGATTGAAATGGTTCCAGATTGTAAAGTTTGAAACAAACAAAGGCAATTTTAGTTCATCTAGCCAGTGGTCTTCCTATGATATGGCAGAGACATCTCTATATATGTTACTATATGGATATACACGTACCATATGAAGCTTAGAATGATCTAGCCTCATTTACGTAGTTGACCTTTGACCCTCTTCTCTTTCACACTCTCCCTGCCACAATTTTCTAATTAATACCTGAATCGCCTGGATGTTCCTGAAAGCTTGCAGTTTTTAAAGAACCCATACTCTTCCAGAACTGATTTTAGGTTACATGAAATATAGCAGTAAATGTAATTAACGATGCACTCCATCTAGGTGTGTTTATACAGTTGCCATGGCAATACAACCTGGTGACATTTTGAATTTACAACAATGTAGTCAATGTTTTATGGTGTAGTACTATGAATATGTCATTTATTGTATGAAAGTGGGATTCAACCCTGATTTATGGCACACCGTGTGCATTCTTAATTAGTTAAATCAATCATTTATTTAAAGAGGCTTGCCAAGTGCATGCGATGATGTAATGTCATGTTTTTAACCCTAAAATTTAAGAAAAGAGTGAAAATGAATTAGCATGTTCTATACTTTTGTAAATTGAGACCAGATATAAAATGTAGAAAAATATACCAAAATGTTTGAAAATTACTCTTATTGTCTCCTTATAATGGATTTGAATGACCAGATATGATATTTTAAGAGTAAATAAGCAATAACAGAGAATAGATAGAATGTTGAATTGACATTATTTTGTGAAGCAATTAGGAAATATAG
This sequence comes from Maea johnstoni, assembly GCA_963942565.1. Taxonomy (NCBI): domain Eukaryota; kingdom Metazoa; phylum Annelida; class Polychaeta; order Spionida; family Magelonidae; genus Maea; species Maea johnstoni. The sequence goes on along the minus strand of OZ012684.1, from coordinate 9,390,916 downwards.
TGATATTCCATTTAACTGATTAATATATAAGATGGTTCAAATTTTCTCAAATAGGTTATGTTACCTATTAGCCAATGTTAAAACAACCTAAAGCAGAACTCCTGCTGTCCCCTCAAAACTGAAAAGGACAATCCTTTAAGTTGTATGAACAATCTGGTCATTGACATAGTTTGCTTATAACATTTCAAACACAGACTTGTTTTATAGCTAGACAATTATAGCAACAGGAAGTTGTAATATTTACTGGTGTTCGTCAAGTGTATTGCAAACAGTTCCCAGTAACCATATATCGTTTGTTGCTCAGCTTGGCTGACTATAAACTAGGCCTTTAGTCCCTGAAAAGTTACCATTTCTCTCTGAGTTGACTAACCTGAGTGTGGTATAGTGCCAGATACGACTGATTGATGGCACCATATGGTCCTCCTATCTTTAGCAATTTCATACTCAAACTAAGTCCTCACCTGGTGAGATAAATGTGAACTAATTTGGCCACATTGGCAAAAATATGACAGCCTAGAAATCTATTCCAGAAATTTTAGGATTAAGTTATCAAATCACTAAAAAATTGTATACTTTTTGCCTAGGTTTGAATAAATTTTATCACATCATGACAAGAATGCTGTTGAAAGTTAAGTTTTGTACCTGATGATTTTTCAAAAGTGAAAATGACAAGTGCAGGGTTAAGTTATAAAGGGTTGACGATTTAGCTTCACATGCCTGTATTATGATAATCTGTTAGTGCAGACCTCATGGGAGAATGGGTTAGGGAGTACTTCAAATCATACAACTGATCATGAATGGATATAACTTTCATGTTAATGTTTGTGGTTGCGAGGATACTTTTCACTCTTTCTCAATAATTCCTACTATCTATTACCAAGCTTTGAAAGCTCACCCCAGAGTCTGGCTTCAGATGGTATTTTCCTTATCCAGGTGTACTTAGGCATTTACCTCTGTGTTTACTGGACCATGGAAGTGGGTGGGAAAGTTTTACCTCAGCATGACGTAAATGAAAATGACTCCCACACTTGTGAACCACCTCGTTTAACCCTTTTATACTATAAAATCAAAAAACAGATATCATACAAATTCATCTCTCAATATATCTTCATGGAAATAACAAACTACAGTTTTTCCAACAATTTGTTGTTTTTCTTCTTTCATAAGTGTTTTTGCTCATTTCCTCATACTGCATATTTGTTGTCAGACTAACCTCACCACTTGAGAAATGAGGTTGCATTTTCTTTGTATGCCGTGCTCGTATAAAACATATAGTGGTAACAGACATTCCTTTAGATGTGTGTCATTTGTGTCTAGGTGTGTTCCAACCAGTTACCTAGAATTCCACTCGGCATGTTAGACGATTAACTCAAGTCAGTTAACTTTATTAGATTGATATATTAATTTTTGTGCTGGAATGGTACCTATCTGTTTTGTGTCACAGTTTTGTGACCACACCCACAAGTAAAGAACATACACATTGCCTGAATATAGTGTTAGAATATTTGCCCCATTTTTCCACGGTGAAGCCAAATTACATGTTTGACAAAAGTTCACTAAATGCTTGAAGCAGTATGACTTCTTGTCATGAATCATGTGGGAAGCCTAATTCTATGGCTCACGGAAATGTAAGCAAACAGTAGGAAGCTTTTTATGACTATTAGGATCCTTGTTTGTAATTGCCTTAAGAAAATTAGGATGTTGGACTGCACACTGAGTATGTCTATGAAAATGAATTTCCAGTGCAAACATAAACCTGAAAGGTATTTTACTATATTGTATGTGTTTATACCTAATTGATTTTTTGTGCAATGGAGGATAGAGGTAGACAACTTCCAACTTAGTATTTGCCTGAAGCATTCCTGTCAGTAACCTTTCTTACATCTCAAAACTGTTGGAGAGGGTGGTGGCGGGGCGACTCACTGACTACATGACTGAGAACAACTTGCATGAACATTTACAATCTGCTTACAAGCCTGGTCACAGCACTGAGACTGCCCTAGTGAAAGTACAGAATGACATTCTAACCAGCATTGACCAGCATGGAGTAGTTATACTGGTCATGTTAGATCTGAGTGCGGCGTTCGACACCATCGACCATGATATTCTATTCAGCAGAATGGAAAATACATTAGGTATTACGGGTCAAGCACTTGCTTGGTTTAAGTCTTACCTGTCAGGACGCACACTCCGCATCAAGATTGACAAGTCATTCTCTGAGTTACAGGACATTCTGTGGTCCGTACCACAGGGATCAGTGTTAGGACCATTGTTGTTCCTGATCTACCTCCTACCCCTTGGAAAACTCATCAGAAAGCATGGTTTAGAGCTTCACATATATGCAGACGACACACAGCTCTATCTGGCAATAAAACCTATCACTCAACAAGCTGTGGACATAGGAGTTGCTAGGCTGGAGGGCTGCCTCACTGACATATATACATGGATGTCACAGAACAAGCTAAAACTGAATGCAGACAAAACGGAAGTCCTAGTGCTAGGTACCCCTAAGCAGCGAGCCAAAATATCTGTGCCTAGCATCTCCGTAAATGGCGAGATTGTTAAGATTCTCAATATACCTATCGGCAATCTGGGCTCTGTTTTTGATCCAAGCATGAATATGGCCGCACATGTGTCAAAGGCAGTCAGATCTGCAAACTATCACCTTCGAAACATTGGAAGGATCAGAAAATACTTGACTGCAGAATCAACTAAAGGTGCTGTCATATCCCTGGTAACCTCAAGATTCGACTACTGCAATGGACTTCTCTGTGGAATACCTGAAGAGCTAATATGTAAGCTCCAGAGAGTACAAAATAATGCCGCCAGGGTGATCACACTCACAAAGAAGTATGACCATATCACTCCAGTACTAAAGGAACTTCACTGGTTACCAGTCAGGAAGAGAATTGAATTCAAGATTCTTCTCCTGGCGTACAAGTGTTTGCATGGAACTGCACCCTCTTACCTGAGGGAAATGCTGAAAGAGTATGTCCCACCACGGACACTGAGATCAACATCCAAGAACTTACTCTGCGAGCCGAGAACCAACATGAAAACCTACGGTGACAGATCATTTAGTGCCTGTGCCCCAAAACTATGGAATCAGCTCCCAAATAATATTCGGGCAGCTGGGAGTGTGGCAATCTTCAAACGACAATTGAAAACACATCTGTTCAAAGATGTATTTATCAAATAACTATGTGGATATCAACATCTATCCTCTGACAATGAATGTAATGCGCCTTTGAGCATGTTTATATGGAAAGGGCGCAATATCAAATGACAATATTATTATCATTATTAAGCATTGCCATTTTCTCTTAAGTCCTGTTAAGTCACACACCTTAAATGGAAATGCCATGACCGTGGTCATGTTCTCTAGGGTTACTAGGAACTCCTGGACTACTACACTATTAAATAGTAAAAATATATATATAGAAGTTTTTGAGACATTAAATTGTCTCATGTCCAAAGCAAATGCTTATTAACTGTAGAATATCTCAACAACTATGGAGTGAAGTAGAGCTCTGGTTGTCAGAAATAGGTTTGAAAGACTACAAGATAGATGAAATGAAGATAATTCTAGGTGAGAATGAAAAATCTTACTGGGTTAACATGGTTTTATTAATTACAAGGAAAGTAATTTTTAATGCAAAAATTGCTGGTAAAATACCCAGTCTCTTCTCAGTCAAATATAATCTACAGACCATTTATAACAATGAGCTTTTGAAATCCAGACTCATACAGAAAGAATATATCTTTGAAAGAAGATGGGGTATAATGATGGATTACATAGAAGAACAATAACATAATACCAGTTTCAATAGTATATTTGTTCTTTTTATTCTTTTCCACTTTGATGTCTTTGTACAATTGCATTATCTCTAACTGTTATCCAACATACCATGATACATACTGTTACATGTTGTAAATGTTTTATAGCATAGCCGTGTGCTCGGCGAGCAGGAAAATAAACAAAAAAGGCCTGTTTCCTTTTTTTAGGCTTCCAAAAATAAAATAAAAATGTCCAAAGCAAATTTTTGGCAAAGTTTTAATAGTACAACTGGTTGATTTTAGGTGAAAAACCCCCAACAGAATTCAATCCTGTATCCAATAATATGCCCATTCAAAGATGCTAAATCATTGCTTCAGATTCCTTGTAGCAGTTCGGTCTTCATTTTTTTAACAGTAAGAACTTCACAAAGCCTGGCTAAATACAACTTCATGGAAACTGCTATATTGAGCACCCTTGCACGTACCCTAGTACTGGTCTCCCATTAGAAAAGCATGGCAACAATTAACGCCTCTGGACTGATGATTGAGCACTATCCATTCACTGTGAATGTCAAATGTATGCACTGTTCCACTGTATGTATGAACATTTCGGTGGATACAAGACTATAAACCGAAAAGCTATGTGTACGTATGACTCTTACAGCTAAAGAAACCACTTCCACTAACCTCAACACTATTTGATTAGTTTTCTTATTCACCTCCAGGTGGCAGCATCAACTGAGATGGCTGAAATTTCTCACTCATTGACCGTATTATGTTCCTATAGGACTTTTTTACACCCTAGAGGTGTGTTTTACAGCTCTGTGTGTAGACAGTTTTATTGCCATCAGCCTCTTTCTGCCCTCTGGGTACATGTGTTATCAGTGGGAAAGTTAATCACCGTCTCTCAGGCGTGCTTTGTGGTGACAGAGAACAATGCAGTTCCCTTGATCTAACCTAGAAATAAAGCCATTCGCAAAGACACTTATAACTGGTATTTGAGATGAACAAATATAAGGTAACAGAATACACCTGGCTATATTGGTAAATTATTCTCCCTTTTATTTCTCTCCATGGTATGTAGACTTCAACCAGATTGCAATATCATAATATTTATAGCTATAGTTACATCTAATGATGCTGTTTCTGCATTAAGCCTTTTTACAATTATTACATTGGTTACATGTATTTGCATTTTCCATGTCATGAAATTAGTCTATAAATATTTATCATATGTGGTGTATCAATATTTATCTATTAATATTTTGTGGATGTTGGGTGCAACAGTCATCTCTGGATAGTTGTGTTATCAATTTTGGTTAAAGTGTTAAGACTGACACATGTGTCAGTTATCCTTACTCTGTTGTCCAGATCTGTATTTTTTATTATCTCACTCCAAGATTAGCCAGTAGATGGCAGCACCAGGATAAGTGTATCATTTACAGGTGTATGGCCATAGTTTGATTTATATGTTCAAATGCTTATCTAGGTTTTATGCAAACATGTTTTGTTCAATGGTAGGCTTAACAATTTTTCTTAATTAAATGTGCATGCATGAGCCAATCACTACTCTAGAAAAGTGTGCACACAGTAGTGATACCCTAGATGTAAATGGTTTTATGAATCTCTTTTGACCGTGGTTCCCGATAAGGGAAATCTTGCAATAGCTATTTCATTCAATAACAAACCCCTGTTCTGTATTTTCTGTGAAGAGTGTAGTTTTCATTTATGGCAGCCATGATTGACATGTTTGTGAAGCAAGAGATAGCTACTCTATGAGTCATCATGACATCTGCTATCATCAAGGGTGCGCAACAGGGTTTTTACACACTTTGCTGCGTGTGGGCAGCCTTTTTATAGAGATCTGCTTTTGTTATTCCTAAGCTTGCCTGGATTCTTAATAGGATCTGCAGCATCCTATCTAACTCCATGATCAGACCAAGCAGAACATCACAGATTGCATTATACCTATTGCATATGTTACCAAATATGCACACTATATTACCAGAGAGTTCTATCTATATTTTTGATATTACTTACATTTTGGTTAAGGTGCTACCTTATGTTCCCTATTATGTATGCTTTCTCAATGTAAATAAATTAAGAAAGTTATGCGGGGTACTTTTTGGAACCTATCAACTTTGGTATGTACTCTTTGTGATATGTAGCTACAGGAATTTTTAAAATAGTTAATAGAAAAGAATAATACAATATAAAGTTTTTTATGCATTAGCCTTTCTGGATAATCCCCTAAAATATCTGTTTCCCCTCCTAAACCTGAGGTGGAGAACAGGGTGCTTCTTGTATAGGGTGATTAACGTAAGAGTTAAGCTGGCATCTGTGATTCTTCCCTAATTTCTGGGTTTCTTTTATTTGGACGATAGGTGTGTAATTATTTACCTGGAAATCCAGGTGCCTACAGGTAAGCCCTGAACTGCTGATTGCCTATAAAAACACAGCACACTGCTGTCAGCCACACTACCAACAGATGTCATGGGATGAACTAGTGTGACTTAACCCATTCATCTTAGCTATGCGTGAAAGAAATGTCCTACAAATGTCAATCACATTTGTAGGGTCATTGTGTATGTTATTATCTTATTATGGGATCGGTTTGGTTATTTAGTAGGCTACTGCACATGATCTTCATCAGCAATAATTTAATGATGAAAAAAGAGCAATGTAGCTTAGTCCTAATTTTTGTGATACTTTGTTTAACTTATTAAATGGAAATTTAATTATGGATTTTTTTTTTGATGAATCAAGGAAAAGTATGTGGATAAGAGGTATATTTATTTTTGCCTCCTAGCTCAAGGCTGAAATCATATGTACATACAAAGAAACCTTTTTATGTATGATTTTACAAATAAAGTGTGCATCTTAGCATAAACAAGGTAAACTTTCCTCAAGGTCTACTTGGCTACTTGTATTGCATGAGTGCCTTTAGGAATTCGCCCACAAACAGAGGATCCAATATGTTTATAAACATTATTCCTATCCAGGCTTACCACAAGTCTCAAGGAGATGTTTGTTTAAGACCTCGAAAGCATGCCTGATTTTTTTTCGTCAATAATGATAAATAATCTGGGATGAAACTATCTTCATACTGCTATTGTTGTTGCCAGGCAGCAAGGTTGTTTGGGTTTACGAGATCGCAAGAACCAGTGTAGGAACATGTCATATTTCACAAAAGAAAATAACTTTGTTTAAATATGTTTTAGAGTTTTTCTTTCATATGTAGCAAGTATTGATCAGGCATAGATCATAATTAAGATAACAGGCTGGACCAGGGCATTTCATATGTGATATGAATTTTTATTTTCTTCATATCTACTTAATAAAATGGTGTATTATTACTGTGAAGAAAGTGGAATTTTATGTGACAGTATTGTGCATCCTGTTCAAGAAATACATTTTACTAATTTTAATAGCACATGCACTCCTATTATAAGAATGTGATTCTTATTTTAGATAGTATTGGCAATTTATTTTTCCCCTATTGTTTGACATTTCCTTACATTATAAAATGATCCCAAGATACCTGGTATAAACTAACAGGTGACCTTCAGAGGTTGTATTTACATTCTATTTTTCGCATCCATAGTTTTGATTATTCACCCTAGTGGGGTCACCTTATTGAGATTCACAGTCTAGAAATCAATCACAATGAACTATTTGTGAAGTTCTTTTGGCAGGAAATTTATCATGATATAATTCATCATTCTATTTGAGGGGTATCTGTGTATCTGTGAGTAGGAAATGGTGTTCCCATTCTTGGCTCAGTGAGGTTGCATAATGGTGTATATTGATTCCTAGTGCAGTTGAAAGGATGAAGGAGATTTATATCAATTTATTCAAAGAAATCTTTTCAACAAAAGGCTTTTTTTCTTTTTGAGCCATCCGGTTTGCAGAGCTGGCTTCAGTTATAAAGAGAAGTAATTTCCAATAGAGATATTATTCATCTCAAGGAAAATGTTTTTGATATTCGTTTACCATACATAAATGTTGCTCATTCATCAAGGATTATTGAATTAAGTTTGAAAGAAGTATATGATAGGAAGGAGGATTAATCACTCTTAGAGATTATGTAATGGAGAAAAGTTATTTACCTGGTGAACCAGGCCTTAATTAGAAATTCACCTGCAAGGAAAGAGCCCAATTAATTATTGCAGTTAATAGTAAAGCCTGACACTGTTATCTTAGCTGCTGTTTAGTTATCTTCAAAAATATTGTATCATTCATGATTTGAAAGAATGAGAAGGTAGGTTAGAATAGTTTAGTGCAGTATGTGATTGTAAGATATTTTCTGTTTATATAGCAATGTTTTGGCAAGCTAGGTCTTACAAATTCAATGAATGGAAAATCTGAGGAGGATTGAATTATAAGTCCTGAAATAGGTAACTTGATTTACATTCAATTCATTCCATTTCCATCTCAAAGTTCTAAAATACCTCAGCATTAATCAAATATTGTGATAAATCCATCCACATGAACAATTCCGAATAATAATGATGGATTACTCATGTCTTTATAATGCCCAATCCAGCCCCTTATGACGTCTCCCTTCACTTGTGCTCCTCCCCTCATGATAACCAACACCCATTTTTCGGAACTAGTTGTTTACCTAGTGTGTATTGTAAGGGTAACAATTGGCCATAAAGTATGAGATATGGGTGTATATAAATGTGGCCTGCATGGTGAGATGGGAGGGACATGCCTCTACCATAGCTATACCAAACCCTCTCTCAAGTGATCACTGGATACACTATAGATACCCTAGCAGCTACTAATAAAAAACACCGGAGGAGCTACTACCCATTTCATACCACCAGCGCCTTCTATTAGTTATAGGCCTTCCTCTATATATATGCGGAACATGTTCCTGTACTGCTTAGCTTACACCCAGCATGTAGTACTATTGATCGTGCATTCATATAAGATGAAATCAAGAACCTCACTGGTATTATATGCCAGCTGATTAGCAAGTCACAACTCAACATTGATTTAGTTTCATTCTAGGTGAACCATACATATTAAGATAGTTATGATACACACATAAGGACTTCTGTAAGCCTTGAGTCAATTGCCTAAGTTATGTATTGGCATCAAGACCCTTGCTGTTATGATTTATCAGGCAATAATCGAGTCCTATTTAGTTTGATTTCATATTAACATTTGAGAATTTATGAAATACATAAGAACTTCTATTAGCCTCATGTCTAAGTTATGTATTGTAATTGATACCCTGACTGCTGTCATTTGCCAGGCAATTATGGAGTCCCCTTTCAACATTGATTTCATATCAACGTCAGGAGCCATGCATCCAAAGCCAGTATTACTAAAAGTTACAGTCATGAAACGCATCGAAAAATTCTTATACCCTGAAGTCACATATCAGTTATGTGTTGAGGTTGAATTTTGAACTTGCCATTTTACATGCATAGCAGGCATGTAATATGATTCTGTGGGACCTTTGCAGTGTAGCGTTGATAGGGTAAGAAAGAGCGGAGCTGGGTCTTTGTCAGTCACGTCTAAAGTGTAGTAATTCTTTCACGGAAGGGTGGGTTTGATTACTGAGGGTAAACCAGTGGAGCAGAGGAGGAAAGCACAAAGACGAGGAGGTGGAGGATGAGGAGGCGGCCCACGTCTACCTGGCCCAGACCTCGTTATAATACACCTGTGTGAGTCACGGCAGCGGCTAAATACGGCAGCCAGCAGCCTCCTTCAGAGGTAAGACAGCAACCACTAGTAGTGCGCCCGCCCGCCCGCCTGCCACCATGGAGGGAGACGAGGAGGACTTTAATATCTGGACTCTTGGACAGGGTCCATACATAGTGACCATTGACATAGATGGAGGTAGGAATAGTTTCTTGTCAGTTCTAGAATAGTGACCAATCGCCCTGAATCATCTCTGCTGCATGGTCAGGTGTGTTTTGAAAGAGAAGGGTTCGTTGTTGTTAAGTGCACCTTCTCTCTCACCTAAAGTAGGACACAAGGTATCCAAGTCTTAAGTCCTAGATTGCCTAGTATGTTTGTAACTATATACTATAGGTAGGTCAAAGGAGAAACTGACAGGTTTGATAGCACTCAGAGCTGAAAATGAAGGGATTTTTTTTCTTAAATAGTAGTGAATAAGTATACATACCGTAGGTCATACGTTTGCTGACAAGAATAAGATTCCAATTAAGTAACTATATAACTTCCACTGATTGAAGCATCAGTGAAGAAGTTCCTTACCCTAGTGGATTTGAAGAGGACTATGAAACGAGTGAAGGAGATGCCAATCAAATACATATATAGGTGTCAACAACTTTTATTATGACAGTGAACATGGGAATCTGATACACCTCAAATTATAACATACCTTATTAACTAACTAGTAGGTATATAGATTGAGGAAGTGTCTAAGTGAGAGGGACAAAATGATATGAATAAATGGGTATATTTAACACTGGCATTTGAAATTACTACATTTCCCTTTTTGAGGTCTGCGGTTAGTGTAGTGACTCATTGAATGAACAAGTAAGGGTAAGGCTTAGGCAAACTTCAGCTTGTCAATATTTACAAAATGGTTCATTTCACATTGCAGTCCTGCAAATTCACTGAAACTTAAACAGGGTATTATAAGCCCAGGAAGGGTGTAACTACCAGGTTTGGTTTGTTCGTTTTAACAACCATTGATGGTGCTTGCTGATCACTATAATCCTGTATCATTGTCAGTGCACAGCTTGCAGCCTAGAAAGAATAACTGTGTTGTTAAATAAAACAGGCATACTTGTACTCATGTCTTTGTTTTAAAGCAATCAGTATGGTTGCCACTATTGAGCGTTATAACTACTTGCTTCAGTAGGCAGAAACACACGCTTATTCACAAATCAATTTCTGGCAAATAGGAACTGTGGTCCTCAAATATTTGTAACATAGAAATGATGATGAATTTTTCATTTAGACTCCTATTGATCTCATTGTTATTGAAATAAAGCACCTATCATGGTGATGAAATCCTTACCATGAGGTACATGTTTAGTGGTTAATTGTACTGTATATGATTTTTGGGTTGCACTCTAAAAAGAGGAAACAGATGCAACCATTTCAAGCCAAAGTACACAATGTTCTTGGCATGTTTATATAAGTAGTGTGGAATGATGGTGCTGTATGAGATTGGGCCTGATCAGTTCCCTGTACTTGCCCAGTGAGAGTGTTTGGGTATTGATGTTCTGTCCAGCTGTGTACTGGTATTCTTCCCCTGTAACAAATCAGACTCACTCAGGTGCAAATGTGCGCTTTGTTGTCTACTTCTGGCTTGCTTGGAAAAACTCAATACCTTAATCTGCGTTTCACATGCCCTTCACTTCTACCAGTTAACCCATTCATGCCTGAAGTGCCACAAGCTGCCTGACAATTTTGGTGATGTCTCTCTACCAAAGGCAGTTTTCATAAAATATTTGAAGAAGAAATGAGGACTAGAAATTAATTAACAAATTTCTCTCAAATATTTTTCCAATTTATGATTACTTCTGAAGTTTTGTTCACAAGTATCATAGGTCCAGACGACATTTGTCAAGATCTCCAGGCATGAATGGGTTAACATACTTACTACTCATTGTCCTGCACCCAGGCCACGATGGCAAAGGATGCACATGTGTCTGATACATAACAAGTAAAGATAAGACAGCTCTGTTGTATGCCAATGTGTGTATGGGTAGGTATGTACTACCTGTAGACACTTGTCCCAGTTTGTTTCAGTTAGGTCATCAGCTTACTGTTAAGAGGTAAACACTACACACTGCTAAGTGAACGTATTAGTTGAGTGCTGCCAAGTGCTGCCATTTCATTGCCAACTCTCGATCCTCTACACTTCATTAGGAACTGTTGAGTAATCACTTATTGTTCTGTGAGTAAGGTTGTGCCTACATTTAAATGTGTTGATTCTGTTCAAGGAGATAAAGAACAACAGATGTAGAAATACAATTCAGCCATGCATGCTTGTATTGAACAACAGCTATGACAAATACCTCATGAATGCTACTTGTTGAGAGCAGTGTTCAAGTAGAAGAACAATGAATAAGACAATGCATTAGTGAGACATGCTTGTATTGATACAGTACCACATATTGTATAACCTTAGTGTCAGATTTAGGGTCCGGTTTGTGATGAAGTCTTAACCCTTCCAATGCTAAGTCTACTCTCTACCAAATTACAGGAACGCAAAGTTTTTTGAAAACCATCTAAACCCGGTATTGTTGGTACTCATAGGATAGCTCTGGCCGAGTACTATCATATGAGTACCCATTTGCCAGGGTTTCAGTGATTTTTCAGGATTTTTGCATTATTTAGTATTGGCCTAAGTAGCCACCAGCAGCGTAAGGGTTAATGATATATAAATGCAATGTTTTTGTACAGGCAAAATGTGAATTCTCATCTTTAGGATGAAAAAAACATGTCATAATATTGATGAAAACTAATTTGGTATATTTCTCATTAATTAGAAAGATAATGATACAGAGATGGGAAATGATCATTGTAATTGTTGCGAATGTGAGATAGGTGCATGTTAGTATTGCCTGAGAGCGGCCTCGGGCTGGAAGTTCACCTCGCATGAAGACCCTGCCTATTGATCTGTGTAATTGATCTTTCATAGCCCTTATCCCACAGTTCAGACCCCTGCATGTGGAATGAGATAATACTCCTAATACTCCTAAGGTATCTGTTTTCACTTATCCTAGAGAAAGGGTTTAACCTCAGAGCTCAACAGTACCCGGCCAACCTGGGTAGTCAGGTGGGGAAAGTTGGACCCAAGATCAGATAGTCCCGTCAGGCGTTCAGGTTGCATGGCCGGCCAATTTGGTAGCAATTACCTTGTTTAACCTTGACATAGAGACAGTAAAAAAATTCTTATTTTTTTAAACTTTAGGTTTGGTGTTATTTCTGTACATTTTTCTCACCCATTTTATTTCCCCCTTAACCCTTTATGACTTTTTAAGGTTGCTGTCAACTCTATTGTTATTCAAAAGATTCTGTTTTGAATTCAATGTATTTATGGTTGGTACCTCTCAATTTCCATTCAAATGACAGATAGTCAAGCCAGGCAAGTTGAGGGCTTGTTCAGCAGTCTTCCATCCTTATGTGTTATCTTGATAGCCACACATTACCAGTATGTATGTTGTGTCATATGAGTTGATGGATAGTGGATTTTTTTTATCAAAGAGCCTAGTTGTTGTATATTGCTTTTCGGCATACCAAATTAGAAAAAGTTATTTCAATATCCAGGGCTTTGTCCCAGATGCTCAGTCAAGTTGATGTAGAAATTCCACAGTGTATTACTTTTGTACTATCTGCCTTTAAATAGGTTATTTTGAAATAGGTAGAGCAGTATAAAGGTTAGACTAGTTTTTTACATCCATAGATTCATTTAAGATCTTTTTCTTTGGTTAATATTCATAGATCATTACATTTATTAATTGAATGATTTATCCTGATATCAAGATGTTTTCAAACCATATGTCTCCACCTTTTTAGGACAAGGATGATGCATCTCCCATAGTTAGTTTAGAATTCAGAACCCTTTTGTAGGGTCCAACGTCCTTACCTTAAAGCCATGCATACTCAAGTCTGCATGCATCAAGTGTTATTGCACTGTTGAGGCTATTTTGGGGATGTAAATGGGCCCTTAATTACTTGCAGTTATGTTAGAGAGCCCTGAATGAATAGAAAGTGCTGGGAGGGGCTGACTATTATAACTAAGACACGGCCAAGCTCAATCTCAGTAGCCTATTTACATTGCCTGACAAAGCTGGAAGAGGAGGAAAGTGCTTCCTTGAACACTTTTGCACTTCTTAACCCATTCATGTCTGGAGATCTCCTTGACTATCTTTTGAAAATGACTTAAGAATCAAGCATGCATTTGGAAAATATTTGAAGGATGTTAACTTAGGTTCTGATTAACATTTCTCTTGAAATATTTTCTGAACATTGTTGTTGTTGTTGGGTAGTTATTATCAGAGAGATTCTAATTGAGTTATACGTCACTGATATTGTAAATAGTCAAGCACTTTGGGCCACTACAGGCATGAAGGGGACAAGGCCCAGCACTTATGTTAATTGGATAATTTCACCAATACTTCCTAGAAATATTGTAAAAAGCCGAACGTTTATTTATTCCTCTTTGTTGGTTAACACGTTTAAACACAGAGCCCCCCTTCAGGAGTGTGAGCTCTATGCTATGGTAGTTTTTGAAATTAACTTGGAATAGCCATACATTGTCCCTGTAGTTATTAGAAGTGAAGAGTTGTACGTTAAGTTTTGTTTATTATGTTAATATTTCCTCAAATATGATTCAATAAAAAGCTAGAGGAAAGAGGAATATACCCCTGAAATATATTGTTTTGGGGCTACAGTAAGATTTAAGTAATACTGAAGACGTTGTTTTATGGATATTTTGAAAAGTCATTATCCTCCATGGATTATGATGAGCCTTGACTTTAAAGGAACTTTGGTGTAAGGTCATTTGATTCCAAAGTATCCCCTTGTGGGGGGAAAGGAGACCCAGAGTGAGGTGTCTTTAAGTGTGTGCTTGCAACAAACACAGCTTTTGCCTTATATGCTAATGTCAATAGACCGACAAATACTGTTCCACATGCTTCATTTTTTAGCCAATCTTCTTTCCACAACATGTTCGTAAAAATAGAATGTTCTATGTCAATATCAGACTCGAAGATGTTATCACCTATACCCTGTTCAGGAGTAGTTTTAGTACCTTGTGCGTAGTAGAATGGAAACAAGCTTTGTAGCTGCAGTATATGCCACCCCTTAAGGAAAGGTAATGGTATATGTCTTTAGTAAGGTTGGAATTGACTCTGTTCAAACTTAATTTAAATTTCAGTTGTGAAAATGAAATTATTTTAATCGGAATAAGTTGCTATGATCTACTGTCATTCTCATTTCTCTAGAAATGGTTGTCTGTATCTATAACACTTTTGACAATAACTTAAATTTGTTATTGAGAATTATTTTACAAAATATTTGAAGATGAGTTGTTTGTAGTGTTCAAACAAACTTTTTTACCTCAAATATTTTCCAAACTATGCTTTTGCGTAAGGGATTTCATGAAAATTGTCAGGCTGATTTTGGCTGCTGTACGTGAGCATTAATATGTTAATCAAAGGTAGGATGTAAGTCTATAGTAAGGCTATGATTGATTCTATTTTGTCCATCCCTCTATATTCCCACAGTCTGCTTCTAAAGAAGCGGGAGTAGTGCACACCCAGTGCATCAAGCCTTCCTGTATATATCCTTCCGGTCTGTAACGGTAATGGGCCATGCGCTTACAACCCTTGCTTTGTAAATCTATACCATTCAATCTATACATAGCTCAACACCCACCACAGCTTACCATACTGCTGCTTTCAAAATCACAAGCCTGAAATTCCTGCTTATTCATGCTACCTGCAATTTACGGTAATGTTACCATTTCAAGGTGTGAATTAACCTATTTAGTCACCCCAAAACAACTGGATTGACAGGTGTAGTTTGTAAGCTACAGGTAAAACTGTTTATATAATTGGTTGATTGGGACCTCAAAGTTTCAATACAGTAATACTGCAGCAAAACACAACCTTTTTTCTTGGATCATACATATTCTTTCCATGACATGTTCGTAAAAATAGAATGTTCTATGACAATATTAGGCTTTAGGTCTCTCAAAACATTTTGCCTGCATTGGCATTGGTACAAGGTCTTCTTAGACCATTAGCCTCTTGAAAGCACCCTTGCCATCTAAAATGCACACACTTTTACTTTGACTTTCCCAATCCCAAATATTCAAATAAAGGGGTTCAACAAACCCGATTTGATATAATAACACATTTCCTTGCTGAGGATTGATTGCATTTTTCCTTTCCAATTTTTGTATTGAAACCTATAATTGAGGTCGTTCACCTCTTTGTTAAATACCCCTAACTCATACAAGACAACACCTCTACACAAAAATCCTGAATTGGCCCCTGAGAAGGTGTCTGGTTGTTTTCACAGTGGAACGGGATGATAACCACCTCATTCATTTTACTTTAAACTACTGGATAGACCGGAAATACTGCCCCTGAATGAATGATATTGAATATCAATTCATCCTTGAACACTATGGACAACTTTATTTCACTGACAGCTGGATGACACTGCAGATCTTTTTAGTCAGCTCTGAAAGAAGATAGAATTTTCATCGCCTTTTCTATTTGTACTTACTATTCACATGATATTTCTTGGCGAATTTCAGTGCAGAATCGTACTCATAGAGATGCAACCTGACTTCTTTTAATCTTATATTCATTTTATTAAAGGGATTATGTATCTGTCTCAGGCGTGAAGAATACTTGAGGCATGTGTTGCCACTCAGTGGCTATTCTCAAGCCCCACTTCAAAGTTTTGCAAGTCATAGATCAGATTATTTAAAGATCATGCAGGCTGAGTCATGCCTTTCAGAGGTTCCTACTATTCGGCTCTAATTAAAGAGTTAAGGTTACATTCATTAGGACGCAATAAAATGTTTCCATTCCAATTTTGAAGGGTGCTTGTGATTATTGATTTTGGGTTAATTTTTGGGACAAGTTTTGGGAAAGCAGAATTCGTAGTTCTAGTCCAGTGTACGCTAGGTTTTGTTTTAAGCATTGATAGTGGTCTTTGAGAATGGCTGTAGTAATAAATTGGTCAATTACGGTACAAGGTAATATACAAATCCGACTGCAACTTGCCTACCTTTAGCTTTTCTGTTGGTAACCACTGTATCTGTTAACACCACAGTTATTATGGGTATAATCTTAGAAGGATAGACAGCTATTAAACCCACTGTGAGAATTGGGAAGGCTATAATTCCATAACTCTTGCTTGTAGGTGTTTAAATTCAGATTTCTTACATGCAGGTAACATACAGGTAGATTGATTAATTGTTTTAAAGACATACCATATTTGTATTTTTTTCCCCTTTTTCTTTTTTGCAGGAATAGTTACAACATATCTTAGACTGATCACTTGCCAAACTGCTTCTTTTGCAGAAGTATGCATTTCTTTGTGTGTACTTTTCAGAAGTCTGTGTGATTATTTTTAAGATGCAGTTTATTTGAAGAATGAGAAAGTTAGATTGGCCATTTATTTAGTTTGTGAAAAATTGATAAATGATAGGAGATGCACAGATTTGCTCGAGGCAGATATTGATGTCATTGGCATCCTCCAGGTGGAGCCAGTGTACACTCCTGCTGTTGCCATGGTAGCTGCTCTGGCTAGATTGATGATTGATGATTCATGAAATATTAGTTTGATAAAAGCCCACCAGGTGTTGCTGACTGCTTGTTTAGAATCTCCATGGAGACAAGCCAAGTTCCAAGCTGTGCTTTAAGCATTTTCATTACTAATGAATCAGAGTGATATTGAGTGAATGATGTTTGATTGATGAGTTTTATAGACCTTTAGAATAGCAGTAGCAGCTTTTGTCCTGATAGGGTAATGTGTACTTACCTGCATCACTATGAGATACACTAGCTTAACCAGTAGAATCGATTTAACTTCTTTCATCATCATTCTAAGTTGAATTTGCTCTTTTATCATGTCTCAACATCAGCAAGGATTAAACGAAAGGTTTTTGAAAAATGAAGCTAATAGAATTTAAGTTCGATATTTGACGTTTATATATATATATATATATATATATATATATATGTATATATATATATATATATATATATATATATATATATATATATATATATATATATATATATATATATATATATATATATATATATATATATATATTTATATATACACATATATGCACTATGTGGGGGAATGTCTTTAAAGGGGCTCCAAATATTTTGAGATGGATAGAGTTTTCAATTAAGTTCTACAGAATGTCATTTGTTTATAATATACTTTTTACATGATTTTAAGAGCAAGCCATATTGCTGTTCTGTGTGTGGTGTCATGAGGCTCTTTGATCTAAGTCAGAACCAGCTGCAGATACAGAATTTGAGGGTTTTCACAAACATCATCTGTGGAAATGTCACTAACCTGTGTTTATTTTTCCATGACAGTAATTTGACACAGTGCCACACATGCACAAACACCTTTGTGTTGTCATATATTTTCCTAGTATGTTATTCAAAATGCAGGGCTACCCACAATGATAGTTTTATGTTGATGTGACATGTTATCGTTAGTTAATCATCATATATGTTATATATATTGTAAGACATGAGCTATTATCATAGTAGAATCTAGTTTGAATAGATTGTTATTTAGTATGCGCCACATTAAGATAAAATCAATATACAGCAATAGTTAGGTTGTCTATTGATTAATTCTGCTCTGATCAATACAAATGACAGCAAAAACCTCCCCTGAAAGCTCTGTGCGTATGTCACAGTCTGTAAGTTAAACCAGGAAAACTGACTTAGTTCGATTAGGAAAGGAAATGTTTGTTTTACGTTGTTTCTCCCACTTGAGTGTTGAATTGTCATATGGCAAATAGGGCTACAGGCATTCTGGGTCTGAGTCAATATGCTAACAATTGATGCCATTTTTATTTTATTGGAAATTTCGTCTTGTATTGTTAGAGCACATGGTAAATTTCTGACGAGTTATAGTAACTCTAAACGAAAAGCAACAGGTTATGTTTCTTGGGCTTGGATTGGTATACCTTAAGGTAGAAACCCCTCACATCAATAAAGATAATTTATATTGGTTTAATTTCTTCTTAACTTTATTGTTTACATAGTATGTTTACATTTATTTATAAGTATTTTTTAAGAAAAAAAATCATTGCTGTTTAAGTTAGATCGGGGAGATAGATACATCCTAGTAATATTAGTCGTCCCTGGTTAGATGTAGTCTTTTTTCATTTTGACCAATGGTCACTGGCCTCATTATTTCATCCCAAGACATTTTTTATCATTCTTTCTATCACCATGGAGGTGTTTATTAGCATACAATAGATCATACATCTCTGTGACTTACCTACCTGTCCTGATGAACCAGACCTGTGGTTGACCCGTCTTCCTGTGCTAGTGAGGGGTTACCTAGATACACCTCACAGCAACTGGAGCATATAAGTGCCTCAGATACAGCAATCAGTTTTTATGATTTATGATCACAGAGATATGAAAAGATGCCACAGGCTTTGGAATTCACTCATCTGAGGAATTGGGAATGTTGTAGGTAGGATTTCCCAGGCCAAGGGAGGCGTATTTGGTTGTGATAAGTGGGCGGGGTACATGTACATGATTACGGTGGAGGAGGCTGAGAAACAATGCCTAGCTATGGCCTGCAGTGTGCTGCTGCTGCCGTGCTGGTAATGATATCTTCAGGCACTGATGAGGTAGTTCCCACTGGGACTTTGATGTTGTGGATATAGACTCATGCTCTACCTTCCTGTGAGCTGCTCACATATAGGGGAGAACAAGCTGAAACTACTGGAACTTCACAGATGTTCATTGAGGAATAATATCACTCGCTGCAAGCACAGAAGGGAACTTATGGAAGAATTATCATAAATATCATGTCAAATTGAACTTGTTATCAGTGATGCACAAATTTGTCATCATAGTGTAAAAAGTGGACTACCCGCATCTTGTGAGGTTTTGGTGTTTGTTTGTTTTATATCAGTGAACACTTGCTGGGGACATCACCTCTGTGTGTGTCTGTGTACATGCATGGGAAGTATTGAACTTGTAAGTGGGAGGACTTGCTGCTGCAGCGGTGGTTATTAAATGCCATATTGTTGAATCAGGACCTGCCTCCAGTACAGCTGTTGAGGAGGCATTGTGGTCGCAGTATTGGAGTAGTGGCATGTGTACTGTACCTCCATCATACAGTCATCATATATACACACACGGAACAGATGACCTGTTTAATCCATGAGTCAGTGGCAAAACAGCCTGCCAATACATGCTTGTAGGCTTCATATACATGCCTGACTTTTGGACATGCAACAGTGACGGATTATGAAGATGATGATGATGATGATGTGATAAAGTGTAACATATATATAGCAGCATGTCTTCCTATGTGTCCACAGCAAGGATAACTTTCCGTAGTGCTGGGACTGATGAGAGTGTTACAGGTGATGGAGGTGGGAGCAGTGCTAGTGGAGTGACCTGGGTTGTGCCTAGCCACGATGATGATGTTACCCAGGGTGATCCCTACAGTGCGGCTGAGACCAGCAGCGATGGACTCTCCTCACCTACAAGTAGTTCTCAGTGGTCTGTGGAGTCAGGCTATCACGGAGGTGGTGGCCACTCACAGATCAATGGAGGAATAACTAATACAGGTACTCAGGGCTACCTGGTCAATGGCAACCACAGAATTCAGGAGGAGGAGGAGGAGGAAGCGGCGGCCGACCAGGCTACCTCTCTTGAGAAAGACGAGGTGCAGCAGCAGCAGCAGGAGGAGCTGGAGGAGGAGGTCTTGGAGAGAGAAACTGCTGCTAGCAACCTGTACACAGCTCCCACAACAAATGCACAGAGCAACTATGATCTGGACCCAATGCCGGTCGAAACTGGAGTACATGAAAAGCAAGGAGATTCTTTAGGAAAGACATCTTATTGTGAGGAATTAATTCAGCTAGATGAGGAAATTGCAGAGTACCAGAAAAATGCTGCCAGTGGCGGTGCCGCCCGGCCCACGGATGGCTACAATAGCTCCCCTGTTTCCATCAGTACCATGTCGGATTTCTCGGAGGGTAAATTTGAGAGTTATTATGGATGTAAGTATGAGGATGTGGTGGTTTCCTCCCCCACTTGTACCTCTGGGGATGAGGAGAAATACCGGTTTAGCTGGGATCTTAAATCTGATGAAAATTACCGAGCCGAGGTGCAAGGACATTTCAGGTATAATAATACTCCCGCCTCAATAGCTGCAGGGCTAACCAGTAGCATAGCAGTGGAGAGGCAAAAAGTTAAAACTCGTAAATCTAGGAGGGCAAGCATTTCTAGCTCTGACGAGTCTGATTTGGATTTCACCTGGACACTGGACGGGAAGGAGGGGGAAGGAAGGAATAATCAATGTAGTGTGTATGACCCCATTCCTTCGCAGGCATCCCTCAACACCCAGCCAGCAGCCAAACACGCAACAGCAAAAATGAGTCGTGTGGATCAACGCCAGAGCACCGATTCCGACACACTCGAGAGCTCTGATGATGATAATCAATCGGGATATTCGTGGAATCCCGGAACAGGGAAAGTGTCCAAAGCAACTAAGAGGAAAAAGAAATATAGTGTTATGAACCTAACAGATACTGTTACTGAAACCGATTCTGATAATATTGAGCCAAAAATTATCCCCCAGAAAAATATCCCAGAATCGGATGCTGATAAGAATGATAGGTTCCTACAACGCCTTATACAAATAGAATCAGAAAAAGAAGATAAGCCAGAAGTAGATAAAAATGTACCATGGAAGCTATATAGTGAGGATCTTAACACATCCTCAGGCAGTTCTCTTTTAGTGGATTTTATAATTGGAAACCAGAATGAATTAAACAGAAGTGATAGCGTACCATCAGGAAACTCTCACATTAGGGATGGACAACCCAACTCTGTCATGGATGTGTGGAACATCCCAAATACCGATACCTCAAACCTCCAACAACCCATCCTACCTGTAGGTCCACCACAGAGTGAGGGCAGCCCTATGGAGACGATGAGATGGTTTGAGGAGGAGGATGAGGAGGAGGATGAGGAGGGGAGATCAGATGAGGAGTTATCAGCATTAGTTTTATCTCTGGAGCCACTGAGTGTCAAGGACCGCACCCTGGAGCCTGCCAGTAGCAGTGATATCATCTTCTCCTCCCCGTACTACCCCAGCTCCAGCAGGGCGCCATTGGCCAGTCATTACGGTACATACATCATGCAATATTACATACTGGCTAGTTAGTGGACAGGTGCATGATCCCCCCAGGTGTACTGCCGCCGCTTCATGGTGCCTCATTTGTAGTGGACTGTAGTAGCATGCCCCTTTGTTCATCCACTGGTGTCGGAAGATCATACTTTTTTATTTATATTTTTTTACTTTCATTATTTTCTTTATTTCAAACAGCACATTTTTCACCAAAGTCACAAATAGTCCCTATTTCATCATGGTGCATATTGTAGAGGACTGTTAGAAGCATGCCTTTAGTTGATTCAAAGGCGTGGGAATATCATACTAGCGTTTCTTTAATACCATAGCATTCCTTTCATACTTTTTTTCTTTTTTTACGTAGCTAAGCACATTTTCACTAAGATCACAATTTGTCCTGACTGATATGTTATCAGCCTGATGCATTGTGAAGAACAGAGGTACCTACCATACCCCATAAGCTAAGTCAATCCACTGGTGGGAAAAGTCACTTTCTCATGAATTAGTGAAGCACACCATTAATTCACCAACATCACCATTGAATCTCCGCTAGTTGTATTGCTTGTGGCATGCCCAGTAGTGAAATTGACAGGTGGAGGAAAGGTTACAATCTTCTGATGGACTTATTAGGAAGCACATTCTGTTCACTAAATCCACTTTCTACAGAAGTTATCAAGACTATTATTTAGAGATATTAGTTATACCCCATCTGCACATGCCTGGTGGTAGGATGTTGCAGCTTGTGCTTATAAAACAATCACTATTTTATATTAGTAATTTGAATAGATAATATTTTATTTTGACTCAAGTATTTGATGCTGCAGTTAAATAAAAACTTTTTGAAGAGGGTTTTATCAACTTAATTGCTATGCCAGACTTCCAAAGTTCACTTTCATCAAAGCTATTTTGGTGAATTATAAAAAATAATTATTTCAATGAACTATTCTCCTTTGATGTATTTAGTACAGTGATTGAATGAACCATTTTTCTCATTTTTCTGGTGTTTTGTTAGGGATAATCATTATTGTGCAGCAAAAAATCATAGATTGTCTTATGCTTGATTACAGTATAGCTCACCTGTATTTTGCATATCATTTTAGATATTCATTGTTTTTGATCATTTTACTGTTGTATTGCTGCTGGCTTGCCCCTGAGGCATGGCTGTTGTAGTCTAAATTGGTCATTCATATTTAGCCCCTGGATATGCTGGTTTAGCAGATATGTAGTTTTATACATAAACAGTTGTGTGTGTATGTGAAAATGTTAGATATGTTCTCATAACTTCATAACTGTGTTGGAGAATGACTCATCTATTACATCAAGTTGCATATTTAAATGCAGGGAATAATTGTATGTAGAAAAGTGGTATCTCCCATGCTCACTAATTTACCACCTACTTTCATATACTTTATATTCATTTATGTAGTTGAATTACTAGCATTATATCTAGGTAAATATCACACCCCTTCCAATCATTAAAAACGTTGAAAGTAATAAGAATTCCGGCTTTTAATCAATAATTAATATTGAAGAATATTAATACCTGCATCGAAAGAGAAAGTGGATTGACAGTTTTACAAAGCTTAATATAAACTCTAAACTTATAGTTGAATAAGTACTAGATATATTTATCAACAATTTGTGTTTTACATTTGATGTGCAAGTATGTTAATTAATAACAATAGGTGAAGCAGCTGTGTTCTCTAGATAATACTAGTGCATTGTGAAAAGAACAATGCCTGAACATTTGAGTATGGAATGATTAATGATTTTCCTGTGTGAAAGCATTTAGCTACATTAGTCCCTTTGTCAGGTTGTTCATTTATTGATATTCACCTAGTGGTAAATTGGATGGCTGCTAGAGTTATGTAATGTGCAATAAGCTCTAACAGAGGGAAATAGTTTCACACTTTAAGTGGAGGCGTGTGTATGGTTTCCTTTAATCTATAACAGTTGTGAGAGAATTTCTGCAGTGTTATGGTATTGGGATTGGACCAGGTGTTACACAATGCTGCCAAATAAACATCAGGCTGGAATTTCACTTTCATTTCAGTTCAATGGCTTGTAGCCATATAGTGATGACAAAGATTTGTGTTGATTGATTGAAAACCCTTCACCTGTATCAATAATGATTGATACCAGTACCCCTCCCCCATTTCTGGCTGACCCTAGTTTGTGAACACATCTGTCTGATGTAAAATATGTCTGAAGTAGCTAGGTTGATATTCTTCTTTTATTCTATTAAGTCCTTCTAAGCATCATATAACATTCAATATTGTTCCTGAAAACATACCTAAACCCTTTTTTATGAGTGAATTGCACTTATGGTCAAGATGGAAAAGTAGAAATATTTTTTATCTCAGTGCTATAATCTTATCATGAGATGTAACTGCTTGAATCTATTGGAATATTAAGCTGCAATAACATGAATGATGATCGATGCAGGAAATGGACCCCATAACAAGAATCAATAAAGGAAATGAATCTACGTGATGAAGGTGGCAGAATGTAGACAGCAATCCATGCACCTAGCTCCATGATACGCTCCATGATAATTCATCTTATAGCGCACTTGATTGCCTTGTTGTATGAAGTAAGAGTAAAACAATATAAAGATATTGATGTAGGATAGTAGGACACTGGTGCGTACGGTGCTTCAGGTGAATCAGTACACTTTTTGTTTACTAATCAATATCTATACTACCTTATAATTTTTTTCTCTGATGAGATTAAAGAGTGAGTATGTACAGTTACTACCAGTTAGGAATGTGACAAAACTGTACTACAAACATTATACCCTTATGTTGCTGGTGGCTTATTTGACCGATACAAAATGGTGCAAAAAACTGAAAAAGTACTGAAACCCTGGCACATGGGTACTCATCTGAGAGTACTCAGTGAGAGCTGTTCAATGAATACCAACATGACAGGGTTTATATTGTTTTCAAAGACCTTTGCATTCTTGTGCTTTGGACGAAAATAGCCTTAGCATTGGAAGGGCTAAGAATAGAGTACTTCTCTTTCAAAATTTCCTGTCTCCAGATCTAGATGAATGCATGCTTTGAACACTTTTCCTTACTCCACATTTAAATGGTCTAGATTAATTGGTAAGAATTTCTGTACTTACACAGGATTTTAAGATACTTAATGCCAAAGGTTCAGATTTAATGTCAGCGAAAGGAGTTGATATAACCACTCTTCATGTAAAGCTATGTCGCTCCAATTTTTGTTGAATAAGACCCCCTACTCCCTAAACATCAGCTCTTACTTTAATCTTACCTCAAAATCTTATAGCATCCCAATATTGGCCCGTCTTGAGTAAGGATATATCTGGATTATTGAATACTGTGTTTCAGCACACAATAATACACATGGTTTTGCATTGTGTTGACAGAAGCCAAAATGTTTATGAATTCACAACAGTCCCACACTGTCACTGCGCGGCCTTGGTTGACTTACTGATGTGCTTGACCTATGGTAGAGAGAGCAAGCGAGGAATCCAATACCGGACATGCTATATGGCAGATTGCCCCATCATGCATAGATCATGTGAAATACAAACTATATGAAATACACTAGTACATGTTATGTTTGATATCTCTTGTGGCTGAACAGTTACATCATTTTCTTGATAGATGATTTCAATACTTTTCTTTTTATTGTTTGGATTATACTAGGACATACGTAGTGTAGTACCTCCTGGAGCTGAACATATATGTGATATTCTTAGTAGATTAACTACACTGGATTGCTTTTCTTTGGATTGTTTGGAGTGTGCTAGGATGTGTGCTACCTCTTTCAGCTGAACAGTTATTTATTCCATATCTTTGGTAGACGATTCTTACAATGGATTGGTTTCCCTTCTATTTGCCAGGTCCGGTAGATGACAGTTCTATCAGTAACCAGGAGGCCATCAAGCAGCACTGGGAGGAGCGCTTCTCCTCGCTGGACAAGGATGAGCTCTTCCCCAAGGCCAACATACACACCCGCAACCGTTTCCTGCAGCAGCAGGACAACCAGCAGGAAAAGGGGGAGCCACTGGAGCCCGGCGAGGTCATCGCAGAGTCCATCGGCGATCTCTCGCAGACCAAGAAGATCTGGGAGCAGAGCATCAAAGAAACCAAGGAGCTTAAGCAGAAGGAATTCAAGCGGGAGAAACCGCTGAGACAATGGTCCACATCGGCGCCGACCACACCTACAGGTAACCAGGGTCCTCCTGAGATGGTCCTCAAGCCCTCAGTGGAGCCCCTCTATGAGGAGAGTGCCATCGAGAAGGAAATCCGCTTGACTCTTGAAAGGGAGGCCATGCTACAGCAGGAGCAGCAGGAGTACAAACGCAGCATGGAATCCTCCACCCCTGAGCCCCTACTAGACGACAGGGGCTACGGGAGCGCCACCTATACCAGCTCCCAGTCTGACATCAGCAGCTCTCGGCCGGAGAGCGTCATTGAGAGGGAGATCAGGGAACAGTTTGAGAGGGAGGAGTCGCTGAAGAGAGAGGGACAGCTCAGACAAGCACAGATCAACAAGGTAGGCATTATATAAAGCTTGGATAATCTCTTAGAGGCAGTGGGATCCATTGAAAGTCACCCTTCAGGTTCCGTACAACATTTTGCAGAATCCTGGTATCTTCCCAGAAATATCATAAGATTTACTTGATTTGTCATGCTTCATTTGTCGGGGGTTAAGCCATTCTACAGGAAATTCATAGTTTATAATTTTTGAGGAGGATGATTATTTGTTTAACCTCTCAAGCAACCTTTGTATCAGCATATGCCATTTAAGCATTGCTTATAGTTAGTTTCTTAATGGGTTGGTTGCTATTATAAAATCCTTTGATAATGTGTGAACAAATTGATATTGTGAAAATCATATTGAAAAAGTATTTTCTATTCATGGCATATATTGTTTATCTTCAGGACCTGAATACTTTGAAAGATTCCACTGCTCCTAAACTCAATTAGAAATATCTCTTGTTTATACCTTATACCATGTGCATTTTTCTTCAGAGTCCTAAAAGTTCTAGCTGACAACAGGGTCTGTCAGTCTGATTTCATCAAGCCATTTATGTTTAAGAGTTCCTCTAAAAACTGTCATCTGGGTCTAAGATATTTTCGATAATAAATATGAAGGTGAAAATGAATTTAAAAGATATTTGAAGGATAGTTGTCAGTTATGTTCTGATCAGCATGTCTCCTTCAATTATTTTCCAAACAATGCCTGAAAGATTTCTCCAAAATTGCCAGGCGGTTCTGGTTGCTGTGAGCATTAATGGGTTTAATGGAAAATAAATTTGCAACTACTGAAAGATTGAGAAGTACAAGTAATCAAGTGTATATAAGCACCTTTCAGCACCCTGTAGTGTCCTTGACCTCAGCAAAGAGTCTACTAATAGTTTCAGATCATCAACAAATACTTGAATATTTTATGATATAAAGATATTAACAAAAAATGCTGGTACCAATGGAGAATATGAGCCTCTCATGGAATTTTGCTGTTGAAATCAACTACAGATTGTAGCCCTAGCTTTCTCAGGCATTTGACGTAGTTCCCACCTGATCATTATTCGTTATTGGCTGTGTTTTCTCACCTGCTACTCCAGTGCTTAATTAATAGCCCATCATATGCATGAGAGTGTGATAGCTGCAAAATATTGATTAGAATTCGCCTCATTCTAGAGGCATAGTATGGTCACTGCACAGAATTGATCTTTTCTATTATACACTCCTTACTGCATGTATATGCCACTGAACTAAATATAGCAGAAGGCAGAGGTTGGTCCAAAAAGAGGGGTTAATTTAGTATGACGTTATTAGTTTGTATACAGTATCATAGATGTCCAAGTGTGGATCATATGGAAATCCCTTTATCTTTATTAGTACAAAAAGAGGAGTTTGTTTGACATAATTATTCAAGGTACAGCATGATATATTCCGTATGTGTAGATTGGGGAACACTCATACTATAACCTTACTAGGAGACAGCCACAGGAATTCCTATATTGTAATTAAAGATTAGTTTTATTTGTTTGAGAGTCATCATTTAATATGTTATAGCTAAAAATAAAATTCTCAATAGTCAACTCTAGAATCCATATCTGTGATGAACGCTTGTATTTTCCCAGTAATAACAAATATCAGTTAAAACCTTGCAAGAAATATGTTACACATCACATATATCATATCATATCAGAGGACCTCAGGGAAGATCCTTACCATTGGACTGAGTTACCCTCTTTAAAAAAAGTTTATTATTATTATTATTATTATTATTATTATTATTATTATTATTATTGCACTCATGTAAGTTCTCATCCAACGAGCTCCCCTTGTCCCAACTCTCTGCCCCCCAAGAGTTGTCAGTAATAACAATACTATTAATACCACATACTATAATACTTGTACTGTTCCCAAACAGTTGATTCTTTTCTCGGCACCCGGGGCTAGCCTTAAAGTGAATAACAGTAGAGTCATGTATTATCATGACTAGTCCTGTCCTCCTACATGTAACCTGCCTCTGGCTAGGGCGCAGAAAGAATTACATCTGAAAACCTACACAATATCTGCTATTGTTCACAGAAACTTCTCACTCCCACATGCATACCAAACTGATCTGCTCTGGTTTGACAGCATCTTTCTCTCAAACATAAACAAAGTTTTAAAAAACCTTTTAAGTTAACGAGACTATGATTGAGAGTGGAGACAGAAGTATTATTCAAGGTTTTAACCTTTTCATGCTTATACATACTCTTTTTGTTAGAATATTTACAAATGTATCAAGCAAAGTATGTAAATGCCACTTTAGTTGTTCATTAAATTTCATTGAATTTAAAGTGTATGAGGCCATTCAGACAATCTGGACTTCTATTGTTAAAGACAAGATAACTCAACTGTTATTGAATATGACCGTGCAGACTAACCTAGTTTATGCGGGGTGGTATTTCAGGGAACTGCAACTAGTATTTTCTGTACTAAATAGGTGGCAGCACATTGTAAATAGTACTAGCAGGGCAGCTCAGCAATCTGTTTTATATGACAGTGCAGGCTAACTTGAATATACAGTATTTCCTTGCTCATAACTAATGTTTTCCTTTAACAACAGGTGGCAGCACATCCTAGAACACATAATCAACACAGTTGCTCACCAGAAAAGCAACATAGTTGAATTTGCGCTAGCTGAAATAAATCAATTCAGATGTAATTGAATAAGTACTCAAGTGCCAAGTTATTGTTCACTTACTGATTACTTAATTGATTTAAAATTAATATTTAATTGCTTATTGCATTTTAGTAGTAATAACTATGTTATTGGTAGTGGGCCATGGATATAATTTTCACTCCAGTTATTTTAATTGACTAGAAAGGCAAACAGCATTCTCAATTAAGATAGTACGTGAGAAAGCTGCTAATTTAGTGGGAGTAGCATATTGATAGGGTCCACTGGGTAGAGAGAGTAATATTTTGCTCTGCAGGAAAGGTCAAAGTTAAGAACAGCCATGCAGCTCGGCTGTTAAATGACAGGAGCGATCAGGATTGGGTTACCATGGCAACTCATTCACTAGGTGTCATTTATAGGTGAGAAATCAATGAAGATCAATAACGTTTGATAGGTTGTGGCAGGTTGGTGTCGAGTGGAGAGGATTTCCTCCTCCTCCTCCTCAGTATTCTGCCTATAAGAAAGGTTAGGGTGAGGTTATGCGCCAGCTGACGTTATAAGCTGCAGCAGCGGAGGCGGCGGCCAGGGATATAGACAGATTTGCATATCCTGCATACCTGTCTTGAGCTGGATTTCCTGTCAGAGGATTTAAGATGTCCGGCCTGTAAATAGGTCATCCATATATACATGCACACATATATAGGGGAATTTTCATACAAAAGGATACAATCTTGTTGCCTCCTCTATGAAAGGTATGTATTGTTATCGAGCCAGGACATGGGATGACCTGGTTAGTATGGCTATTGCATGGTATAAGTAGAACAAGTGTTGTTGCACTATGTTGCCAGTCTGTTAGCCAGTCAGCCATGTGCTATACGTGCCTCTATTAAGTACTGTTAGATATGTCATCTTGTCATTCTCCTACTCTCCGTTCTCTCCCTCCTCCTCATCATCAATCCCACCCTTCCTCGATTCCACCTCATGTGTAGGCAAGTCACACCAAGGCCATGGACCTGCAATCATGAATTCCTTACAAAACACTTAGAGAATATGTCCTAGCTGTTTACCTATGAGGTGTCTTGAGAGATGGATTGAGTATTTAACTGGGTTGACTTGGATTGTAACTGGAGCAGGGTTGCATGCATGTTCATTCTCAAGGAGTCAAGGCCATTGTTTTATTTCTTAGTACACTGACACATTTTGTAATAAACTGTATTAGTTCTTTTTGGATTTTGAAGAATCAACTAAAATTTCGCCCTGGCATTGATAGTTATGAATCATCTTTAACGCAATTTAAAATCACTGGTTAATAGTGGTATGTGTAGTTACACCTTCTCATGATGGCCTTTGATCGGGCAAGTCACTGTTTGTAAACATCTCTAAAAGTAGAATTTATGTTAATCTTATCTTTGAGAAAACTTATGAGAAGATTATGTATACCAGTAGACAGGAGTGGAGAGGATGTTTGACTAAATTGCTAATTCCTAAATAATATAATCATATCACTCTCTAATAACTAATAGGAATACTAAAGGAATGCACTTATAGTATGTCTTTAAAATACAGGTTTCTTTTCCTTTCACAATCACATATATATAAATATACATATACCTATGCACATATATATATATATATATATATATATATATATATATATATATATATATATATATATATATATATATATATATATATATATATATGTATATATATATATATATATATATATATATATACATATATATATATATATATATATATATCTATATATATATATATATATATATATATATATATATATATATATATATATATATATATATATATATATATATATATATAATATTCACTCTTATTCCAAATAATTGCACTTCTTCATTAATCGAATCGAGAAGTACTGAGAAGAAAAGTAAAAGAAGTTGTATTTAAGCATTTATTTAGAACCAAGAAGCAAATATTCCTATGTTAATTAAGGTTGTAGTAGACCTAGTTTTGAGTGTCTTGGAGGCAGTGTTAAGATGCATGTAGAGTATGTGAATGGCATGCTAGTCAGGATAATGAGTAGTCGCTAATGGTGTAATAACACAAGCAGGTGGAAGGGCCAATTACAGCTAATTGGTGGTAGGTGACTGCTGCTCTATGGATGAACATGTGAACTGACTGTGATTTGACAGTACTAGGACATACCCTGGTCAGTACCAACATGGCCACATTACATCATGGACAGGTCAGGAATGATAAGTGTCAGTGATGATGTGAGGACATACTCTGATCAGTGTCATAATGATCACATCATGTCATCCATGTAAGAGGAGATGGTGGTTTTAACCCAGTTTCCAACCAGGGAAAGCTCCTATTTCAATGTTTTTTCTGATCAAATTACTACTGGGAGTGGCTGGGTCTCAACTTACAGCTGGTGTCAAGTTCAACATTTTCTGTTTTGACACACACATACACATATGCACACACACACACACATACATATATATATATATATATATATATATATATATATATATATATATATATATATATATATATATATATATTATATATATATTTATATAATATATATATATATATATATATATACTGTAGAACACGAAATTTCCTCGTGTGTTTATATATAGCGTACTTAGCGTGTGGTTCCGCTTCGCTATATATAAAAACGCTGTACTTTTTTATTACTGTACTGGCGCTAACATAAAGATACGTTATGATGCAAAACTCCCCCAATTCGCTATACTTGGGACACGCGTGAATTTCGTGTGTTTCTACAGTATATATATATATATATATATCTATTATAATGTGTGTGTTTGTTTGTATTTTATCTTCCCATGCAATCCCATTTTTCTTGGACTCTGAAAAGGGAAAGTTACCTACTAGTTACCTTTAAAGTAATAGGACAGAGGGAGAGAGCAGACTGAGACAATAGGAATAGAGGTGTGTTTTACCTGGACACCTTCACTTCTTGGCTGGTGAGCACAGAGCAGCATGCTGCATGATGCCTCGTTACCATGGAGACCATTAGAAACATTTAAGAGGGGCTTAGGGTGTGCTTGTGTTGCTATAAATCATTGTTTGTGGATGAGGGCTGGCTGGCTGAGCTGCTGAGAGGATGGAATGTTACTGGTAGGTAGAGAGAGGGGATATATCATGGTGCTAAGTGAGATAAGCCCCAGCCCCACACATACCAGCACTGACTTCACACAGGTAAGACATACTTCATGCTCTCTCTCCAAGCATGGGCCAATAGGAAATAGGAAATAGAGAAAGTCTCAGCACACAGTAGTTAATATCTGTAGGTAAAAACTATATGCTTGTAATTGTATTGATTAATATCAGGAAGTCAATACTACAGCTTTAGTTATCAATTATGTCATTGATTTGCATGTTACAGCATAGTTATGTTTAAATTGGTAAAAAAGCAATTTACAGTTACTTCAGCAAGAAGTGTTTGTCTGAGGAGGATTGAAGCAGGTATTGTGGTTTCATATGTCCGCATTCACCTTCTACGGTTCATATTGATAGTTTTAGTGGTATTGTTAAAATGTATTGTATGGTATTTCTGGAATTGCCTGGATTGCCTTATAGCATTTCTCCTTTTATTGTATGAGCTTTATGTATGATAAGTTGGCAAGGGCATTTGTAGTGTAACATTTGCAGTAGTAGCATTTCAGCAATATTGATTGCAGATAAGCAAACTACTGATGAAAACTATTTTTGCAAGCTTTAATTTCAAAATTCTCAAGAAACAAAAATGTAACAATGTTCATTTCATTAAAAGCCTATTTGCATTTCAGGGCAATACCAGTTATCAGTGATGCATTTGTGCTTGTTCCTAGAATTTTTTTTATATATGGCCTTCAGTATTTTTTATTGCTTATTGCTATGAATGTTATATTTATTCACTAGTTTTCCTTTATTTGTACTTGCTGTGTGGGCTGACATCTCTAAGCCTAGCCTTAGAGAAGTCACACTTTATTGCAAGTGTATGCAAATAGGACACCGTCATTTCCAGTGAGGTGTCCCTACCGCTCAATCATAGAACAATACCTCTAGTTACTTCTGGCTAGGAAATCAATAGCCTTTTCTATGATAACAGTATTGATCTAACCTTAATGTAAAAGGGTTATCAAAACCTGGAAATATTGAAGAGCTGTTTATTCAAGCTGTCAGCTAAAAGTCAGCCTTTGTCTGGTATCGATCTATTACATACTTGAGAGAATTTGGCTTGGATTTATGAAGTATCCAATATGCAATCATCTCCCAAGAGTGCAGCGAAGCTAGACTTGGTTTTGCTCTACTAAATTTTGATCATTTAATGGTATGTAGTCTGCGTCATGCTTGATGTAGTACTAGTGTACCTGAAGGAATTTCTTAACCCTTCCAATGCTGAGGCTACTTTCGTCCAACGCACAAGGACGCAAACGATTTTTGAGAATCATCGAAACCATGTCATGTTGGTATTTATTGGATAGCTCTCGCTGAGTACTCTCGGATGAGTACACATGTGCCAGGGTTACAGTCATTTTTTTTAGTTTTTTGCACCATTTTTGTATTGGCCAAATTACTCATCAGCAGCATAAGGGTTAAGGTGAACTGTGTCATTATTCAATGTCGGTTTTGCATGGTTTTGTTATGAAATGATTGATGTTAGTTTAACCTATTCAAGCTCAAAAGCATCCTGTCATAATTGATTAGAATAAAAAACATTTGGCAGAGGAATGTTAGATTAATTCCAACGTACAATTACTCTCAATCAAATGTAATGAATCAATTCTTAATGCTTAGCCCTTATGCGGCTGGTGGCTACTTTGGCCAATTCAAAATGATGCAAAAACCCTGTAAAAAATTGAAACCCTGCATGGCAAACGAGTACTCATCTGAGAGTACTCATCAAGAGCTTTCCAATGAGTGCCAACATGACAGGGTTTAGATGGTTTTTAAAAAATCTTTGTGTCCTTGTGCTTTGGACGAAAGAAGCCTCAGCATTGGAAAGGTTAAAATAGTTTTCAAGATGTGTCACACTTCTAGGTGATACTTGTGAAGGAAATGTCCAGGCATGGATAGGAGAAGTGATAATTGTAAGATGGAAATAAGTCCAGTTAACCTTGAGAATTCTATTACACACTAGACTTGCTTGGGATGTGGTTTGTTGCCAGAAAGTGTGGGCCACCATGGGTTTGCCAAACATCTGTGGCAACAGGGCTATAAAGGCCACATAGTTAAACCACAGTGGCAAGGTGCCAATAAGGGAATGGACTTAATTAAAAGCCACTATTTTGACATGATTGCAGTATTAATATTTTATGAATGTGCAGCGCACTGCAAGGGGAAATGCTAAGAAACATTAAATGCAACAGATAGACGGGTTGGTCATATTACAGACTGTTTATACATCATACATTTGCAAGATACTGTAACCACCATGCTGCCATGGCATTTATGTTTGTTTATCTTTACACTTCCTGTGGTACATGCTAGAGGTTTGGACATCTGGGCTTGACACCATGAACTCGGGCCAAGGTAACAACTGGTCTGAGGAAAGCATTGACCCACTGCATCACATTACAGGCACAAGGACAACAACACATAATCTCAACCATTGACAGGCATCTTGAATACACCAATACTAAAAAAAAGACCCCTAGCCTATGATTATAAGGACAAAAATTTTGGTAATGATAACCCTCTTGATGAAGAGAGAAAAATATATCATCATCATCATCTACATGCAGTATAGTATATCCTGGAATCTGAGGTCACCGATATGTTGATGGTTACTAGCTGGCTGCAGTTATAATTTTGGCAACTATGAAAACAGATGTGTCAAATAAATTGATTGAAATACAATTGACAGTTTCTGCAATCCTGGCATCTGAGGTGACTATTGTGTATACAAGTACTGGCTCCATATGAAATTTGACAACTTTGGCAACCAAAAATGGGCCAATGAAAATTGATTGTCAGACAGATTGGTATTTTCTATAGTCCTGTTTTCAAGTAAGGATCATTTAAACTCATGCTTATGAAGGGCCTCAAAAGATGATTATCTACATGCTGTCCTCTTTTGGCAAATCATCTATGCCATTTACAGCAGTGCTGCCCTCTCATTCAGGTGGTGTCATGTGCTGTGTTTATCGATTTCATTACTTAAGTCATAGCAGAATGGCACCCAGTTTGGTTTGCTTGCTCTTCGCTGCAAAAGAAATATCAAGGTGAAATGTTAGATTTCCATAGCAATTGGCACCTTGACATTTAAGCTTGATGGAATAGCTTTTCCAATTAGCATTCATTGCCAGCTTTATCTCTATTTCAGCAATCAGTTTCCTTTTATTTGTTCAATGTCCAAGTGTGATGATTTTTTGTGATTAATTCAATAATAGCCGTTGCCATTGTTTTCTCAGCTTCAAATAGACAAACTCCATTGTCTAATTTGTTAGCTTTAAAAAAATCATGTGGTGAATTAACTTTTAGTCACTACTTACATTAAACACCTGGGAATAAAAAATGCCGTGTAGTCGATAAGAAGAAATAATGAATTGGGCATTCTTATATTGAACAGTTTGCTAACTCCTTCACATACAGAGTGCACACATGGCCTGACACATGCAGAGATATTTTGATGAATGTTTGACTGAAACAGGTCTCTCCTGTTTTGCTTGTTCAACAACACCCCTCAATTATTTCATTTAACTCTTAGAGGCGAGTTGTGTTTGTAGTTGTCACACTTTGTAACTTTAAGTGTTCGAGGGTTAGTTTCTTGTCGGTGGATGCTTTGTCAAATAGACAAACTACATTGTCTTATTCATTAAGTCCAAAAAGAACATAATGCAGTTAATTACTTGATAGCCACTATTACATGCACACTATGATACTTCTATAATTGAGAGCAAAAGTACCCTCCCTAAGTAGCGTGGCTTAGTGTTATTCCTTGTCATCCCTTACTCGATCCTCTAGTAGGACGGGTGGTGGTATTAAGTTGGACAGGGCTTACCAACATATCTCTGATCTCCGCTGGCCTAGTCAGAATGGGAGGACCGTGCCAAAGTCCACTCCCATTCTAAACAGATCAGCAGGCCAGGTAGCGCTACTAATGTTCTGAGGAGGACAGTGTGGCGGGGAGAACAGGGTCAATATAATGTACCATCCAGATCTAAACCCACGGATATTCCTACTGGATTCCGACGATTCAGAGGATTCAGAGGATTCAGAAGAGTCTGGACCTGTAAGTCATTAAGTTATAATGAGTGGATCAGTTAATAAGGGAGTCACTGCCAACTCTATCTGTCTGAATTTTGATGGATGAACGTTCAGTTCAATGGTGGAGGGGGTAGACATGTCAGATCATGTGAGATCAACGAGGAAACAATTCTTAAATTTATCATCATTGAATCATTAAAGGTTATTTTTTTGTGATAAGTCCGAAGCATGTACAGCTTATTTCAAGCAGTGTAGGTATACAGAGGCCAACTTTGAAGAGGACATATTATGATTTGTTGTTCATTATAATCACATAAGTTGACCTTTTTACAACTGGAAGTGACACAACATGACGTTTATTTTAGTATGAATGAGAATACAGGATAACTGTTAATATATGTTTGTTTTTCATTCTAACAAATCAAATCATGTTGAAGTGGTTGTATGCTAGCCATCAAAGTTAAGCATTGGTGTTTAATTCTGAATGATTGTTAATGTAGTTCATTTAGAGTGGAATTTAATCACACAGAAAGATCACACACTACTTTGATTAATATGTGTGTTACAAATGGAATGATGTTGTTACATGTTATTTCAATGTAATATGTGGAATGTGTTTTGTGTTTTGTATGGATTTTACAATCGAAGTTCTACAAATAATCTATGGTCAATTAATGCACCATAAGTCCTGACGTCAAAGTTGTATTTGAGCAGAAGAGAAAAAACAAACACTTGTCAATAATTTCTTTGGTTCCATTTATTAGACACAATACTTGTCATTCACTCATGCATATTCTTTGAATTATTGTTAAATGGGATGAGGTCAAGTATCTGACCTCAGCTGTATAAAAGTTAATTTTGAATTAATATGCTCCAAATATTTATTTTTTTTCCTTCAATTTCATAAAAAAAATATTGCATTGTTGTTTTTATTTTTTAATTAAGTAGGTAAATGATCCTGCTTCCTAAAAATTAAGCATTATGACTATGTTCACGGTTATAGGTAAATTGATATGATTTAAAAGATGTTAACTATATAGCTACAACAAATATCTGTATATGTATGTTTAGGTAGATAATTGCTTAAATTCATTGAAGAGTGTTAGAGGCACATGTGATTTTTACTTGACCTATTAACCTTTCATTATCTTAGGTTATCAGGGGGCTGGGGGAGGTGGCCGCTATTGTTTGGGGTTTATAACTTATCAACTTATCAGTCATAGAGTCAATATAGCAGAAACAAATCACAAGCTTCACCA
>OZ012684.1:9266133-9348633 GCA_963942565.1 Maea johnstoni | reverse complement strand
AGGTGCATATTAACTTTTCGAGGAAATTCTCACTTCATATTCTCTCTATCCAGGTGAACTATATATAATATGCACTGTGAGTTTGGTGTGAATGGGTTAAGATAACAGAGTAAGCCAGTACCAATATAAATCTTCCCACAAGAGCCTGTAACTGAGTGGGCCTATCCTGGCCTGTTGACTCAGCTGCACGGCTCTGCTGCTCAGGGTATTTGTAGAGCTTCATTATATATAGGGTGCTAGACAACTTATTACCCATTGCCCATGTGTACCAGCAAACTCTTAACACATTCATATAAAGAGATCTGATACTAGGTGCATCCCAGCACTCCTTCCCATTTCTCCCTTGCTTAGTGAGTTGGTTAGTATGGTTTGCATGACTGTAATGTTATTGGTGTGAAGTTATTTTGATTATGTGTATGCCTTACAGTTCATACTCTAGTCTGCCATATGTTTATGCATATTCATGGAGATACTTCATTTAAAGCCATATTTAGAATAAGGCACGTGTCTTATTCTTTTCTCTGTTATATTTCTAATTCTGTTCTTATTTGCTTTTCCAGGAGGATGTCCAGAGTGAGTATGAGAGGCAAGAGAAAGAACAGGAGAGGATTGATGCTCATGAGAGCATAATAGAACGAGACATCCGCCTCCAGCGAGAGCGTGAGAACGAGATAGCCAAGGAGCGCTCAGTATTAGCCGGTATCTCCCGCTCGGTCTCTGCTCCAGTGTCCCTCAACACAGCTCCCGAGAGACAGGTGCTCACCCAACCCCCTCCTCCATCAGTGCCATCCACCCCAACTGCTCAACCCGTACAACCAACGAGACCTGTAATCCAACAACAGGTGGCGCCACCGGTACATAGATCGCGGCCACCCGCTCAACCAGCGCGACACTCCAGAACAGTGGAGTCCTCATCCCCTTCAAACATGGCGCTGGGAAAGGATGATAAAGAGATTCTTTCCTATGAGGCTGCCATTGCCAATACTTCCCATCCCGGTGAGAGTAAGATTGCACAGGAGCTTCGGGAGGCTCGGGACAGAGAGGAGGAGCTGCGCAGATCCTGGCATGATCGGGGTATGCAGGTGGACGCAGTGCAGCAGACTAGTTTGTATAGTGAGGAAGTGCTTCCTCAAGCAAACAACAACCACAACGTTGAGAAAGCCAGACGTGCCTCTGTGGACTCTGAGTCCAGCAGCCGCAGCAGCAGCTCGATACAGTCACCACCTCCCGTGAAGGAACAGCGCGTGGTGAAAGTTCAGCCTTACATGGGCGACGCTGCTGAGGAGGACGAGCGTGCCTACAAGTATAGACCACAGAGCGAGACCCCCATTGAGAAGGAAATCAGACTGTTCAAGGAGAGGGAGGAGGCTCTCCGCAGGGAGAAGGGGCTCCTGGCCACGGCACCAAAGCAGCAGCAAAAGGACACAGCCGCTGCTGCTCATGATGAGCGCCCACAGAAGGCAGCCGGACCAGTGTTCACGCCAGGAGATCTTCCTGATGGGAGACTCACCATGAAACGTCTGGCAACTAGTCGATTACAACAAGAAATCCAATTAGAAAAACAACGAGAATTAGCGCTGAGAAAAGAGGGTATAATTCACACCACCTCTGAGGAGAGGATAGGAGAACCCATGAAATATGTCGAAGTCAAACCTGTTGACACTGTTGATTCTCCCACCAAGACCACCCCCAAGAAAAATACATACCATGCAAACAGATTTTCTGCCACAAAAGAACAATTTAACAAACCCCAAGGGGATATTAATGTCCAAATCATAGAACAAAAAACTCTATCATCAAAAGCAGAGCCAGTTGCTAGTCAAACAATAGCTCCTGCAGAAAAGACACCGGTGCCAAGACAGTCATCACCTGTACCCAAACCGGTCACTATTGTATCCCCGCCAGCCCCGGTACCACAGGTGGTGGCGCCCTCTGTACCCAATGGTGCACATCAAGAGGTAGTGATGCGGCGCCACGGTAGCAGCAGCTCCTCCAGTAGCGTGGGACAGCTACCTCTGGCTAATGGTGAGAAGTTTGTGATCCGCCGCTCCATCAATGCTGCTGAGACGAAGATAGAACAGGAGCTGCGCGAAATGAGAGAACGGGAGGAGGAATTAAAGTAAGTCTCCATTTGACATTTCATATGTTTCAGAACACATTAATAATTTTGAACTATAAACAACACCTGCTTAACTTGAATGAAATTGGATGATTTGTTTATGTCTCCTGGACCCCCACCCTTTAACTAGCACAATGTAACCTAAATAGTTAATAAATTTTTGAAAGTTGCTACATTTCTATGGCCAAGTTTATGATTGAAAAAATAACTTAAGGTTGAATAAATAGGAAAGTCATTTGATTATTTTGAGTTGTGAATTAGAAACCAATAGTTGAATTGTTTAAGAATTCAATATTCCATACCCTCAAATAAAATAGTTAAAGATGAACTCTAAAGGTAATTAGAATATTCTAGGCTTACATCATGCAATGTTTTAGTATTTTGAATTTTGGTACTTATCATTAGATACAGTTTGGCAGGGAAACAATACAAATCAATAGAAGTCTGCCCATTTTTATTAGAGGTGGCAGACAGATAAGTCTTTGATAAAGGAATTTTGTGAGATTGGGTCAAACTTAACACACCACTGACACACTTCATCATGTGTGTATATCAATTTGCACAGGTTACAACGGGAAGAGGCCTACAGGTTTGGCAATGATACATTACCTGAATCTTCTCTGCAATGCTTTTCTTGACAATTTTGTTTTCATAAAGTGCTCCTTTCATAGGATGTGAATATATGTGATTTTCCCTTGCTTAACTCGGAGTCATGTATGCACCTGATGCGCTAGAGATTTCTGTCATTTTGACCTATTCATGTCTGTGACACCCAATTATGAATTGTCTATTTTAGTGATTATGCTATGACAAATGTATATTTTTGAAAAAAGAAATTGAAGAAGGAATATTGCAACTCCAGCTTCAAATTACCTTTAATTGTATTGTGAATACATCTATCATTACAAAAGTATTTTGAAAAGTATCATAAATTTAGATGACAATTCAAGTGGAGTGCTCAGGCATGACTGGTTGAATTCACTACCACTCTGCCTTCTCAAATTAGT
The DNA here is from genome assembly GCA_963942565.1 of Maea johnstoni. NCBI lineage: Eukaryota > Metazoa > Annelida > Polychaeta > Spionida > Magelonidae > Maea > Maea johnstoni. The sequence continues at coordinate 9,345,507 of OZ012684.1, read as the reverse complement.
TATATGTCATATTGAGCAAAATAGTGGTCTTTGCATGCAGACTATTTTGATGGGGAACATGCAATACTAAATGTATATCATCTCATATTGTATATAACCAAGAACTTATGAAAACTTTTCCAGCTCATAAACTTAACCCATTAACGCTTAAGAGTTCCTCAATAAATTGTCGTCTGGACCTAAAATACTTTTGACAATAACTTTTAATTTAAAAAAGATTTCACAAAATATTTAAAGGAGAGTTGTTGGTAGTGGTCTAATTAACATCTCTCCTTGGAATAATTTCCCAAATATGCTTTTGCTGGAAAGATTTCATCAAAACTGTAAGGCTGCTTTTGGCTGCTGTGAGCATTAATGGGTTAAGATGCTTTGTTACCCTTGACTTGAAAAGTACTTTGGTACCACTTGTTTTTCTGAGTTATATCAATTTATGGTTTTTATTACTTTCAAAGGGTTGATATTGCTCAGATAATCCAATTACTAATATTCTAACTAGATGCATTTCTTTACTTTTAACCAGCCATTACATAATCCGATTGTTGCTTTATACATTTGCACGTTCCCCATTGTGTTTTCATGTTGTATAATTGATGATGTATTCTGTCATAAGTGATTCTTTGTTTGAAAAAATGCATGTGAAAATAGGAGTAAATCTGAAATCTCGTCGTGTGGTGCACCTGTGTAGCCTGTATAATTTATATTTAACATTCTCTGCTTTTCCTTGCAGACGTTTGCGTAACATCAGCCGTGGAGGGTCGCAGGCGTTGCCGTCCAGAGCCCCGGGCCAGGCAGAGTCCGCAGCAGCAGCTCCAGCTCCAGCAGCCCCAACAACACAGCATGCAGAAGACATCAAGAAAAAGAGGAGAAGTCTACTCGCTGAACAATGGGAACAGAAATTTCAATAAACGAGCAGCAGGGGAATGCAATGAAGGTCAAGTGGATTGCGCACCTTTTCTGGCAAAAATGCGAGACCAGTCTGTTCCATCAGTTGGTACAAGTCGCTGTCATCAGACCAGAGATCAGTCTGGAGAGTCGCAGTATCAGAGAGTAGTCTTTTCCATCAGAACAAGCCCTGTCAATAGTGAGGCAGAGAAAATAGGAAGGTCATGGAGTGCATTGCTATCTTAAATGGTGAGAAAGCAATCAGTAGACATGTGATTTTGGACAAACTGCATTCAGTGTATTGCATGTCCTTAGCCTATCCTACCAGTAGGAGGCTGGTCACATTGACACTGGATGTTAAAAGGAAAGAATATAAGAGAAGCTTTATTCAATGAACTGGGTATCATCAAAAAGTCAAAATACAGGATGGGGATGAAAGTGACAAAAAAGAAAATATAGAGGATTATGTTACATGATTAATGGAAGTTGAAATAGAGCTTAAAAATTGTGAACATTTAATAATGGGATATGTATATATATATATATATATATATATATATATATATATATATATATATATATATATATATATATATATATATATATATATATATATATATATATATATATATATATATATATATATATATATATATATATATATATATATATATATCAGCTCTGCAAGTATACCTTCGATCATAAAGTAGGATAAAATAGTCAGGAGAATGATGCAGTGTTATCTGGAAATAGAATGAATAAAAAGCAGCTGTCTACTTGGATAGCACAGCTTGGGTGTCCATAACAGTGATGCAAACTTGAATCATAGTATATCTGAATTATGTTTATTTTTTAAAACCATCTATCACTCTCCTATAAAAAGTTGTGCAGAGTAAGCCTGAAGATAGAGGCAAGTATTTTAGTATATTTAGTCATGCAGAGTTTTGGTTGACTAGCAGTACACATGCCTCCAGAGTTTCATCAAATGAATCCTACATTTCAAAAAGGACATGAAACTTTTTGGTTGACATATGCAAGGAAAGTGTTATTGTCTAAGAAATATGAAGAAATCAGCCATTTGTGAGAATGCATGAAGCAAGTATCTTCCTTTTGAAATATATATCTTTGATTTGAAAGTTTGTAATGAATATAGCCATTTACCTATTGTAAGATTTAGGTGCATATCTTACTAAAATACAATCAATCTAAATATCAACATTATACTTAGAGAGAAGTTTTCACTGACAAATGAATTGAAATGATAAAGCTTCAAATTTGACCAAATGTTCTGCTACAAGATGACAGATTTTGTGCAAGACCTAATGGGAGGTATCAAAAATATTAAGTGGTAGTATTTATTCAATAATAAATGATCCTTCTAGAAGAGAACCGTTGCTAGGTTCTTCAATTAAACTGAAACTAGAGGCATAAATTAGTCTATAAAACCTTTGGTAAAATAGTTCTCAGTAGAAGTACACAGAGAAAAATCAATGCAGAACTTGGTTGAATTTGGAGATTTCTGTACTCAGCCAAATTCTTCTTTGAATACACTTGAAAATGGTATATTTATTTATATACCAGATAAATAAGTATATAAATATACTATTTTCGTATACCATACTTATTTTTTTTCTACCAGCTTCTTAGTCATCTTTCAAGTATCTTATCTATAGTTTGATGTGGTTTGCTGTAAATCTTATTTAATAGACATTTCATATATCTCTCAATATACCACAAGTAGTATACTATCATCCTAAAGATTACAATTATTCATTTGATTTGCAACATGTGGTAAGAAGAAAATACTTCTGCAAGATGAATCATAAAATGAAAATATATGTATGTAAATAGTTTTGTATATGTTATTGGTCTAGGTAAACCAGCTTAAATATGCCTATAGAAATATAAATGAGTGTAAAACACAATTTCTATGAAGGTCTAGTTATTTTTTGAATAACATCTATATGCATACAAAATGGGTTTTCCATAATTATAATCCTGATGGAAACACATGGTAAATACTGATCTAGTGATTCCAGGTTTACTGATTACATTTATAATTGTTTGGAAATAATATAATACTTTGTTTTGTTAAGCTAAATGTTATGAAAGGTAGGAATTCATGTCAAACTAATTTCATAAACCTATAAAATATAATCAGTTTCAAAAATGTAGGTATTGAACTGTTTTTGAGCATTCATTGAGAATTACTATGGCTTATGATAAGAAACTTATATTAATTCTGTAAGACAATGAGTTTGAACATAAATGATGTGGACACTACTTCACATTATGAGTGAAATAGAAACTGATGCATTTCATATCATTTTATTGAACAAAGCTGTTCTGGTTTGTTAACCCTTCCAATGCGGAGGCTACTTTTGTCCAAAGCACAAGGATGCAAATATTTTTGAAAATCATCTAAACCCTATCATGTTGGTATTCATTGGAAAGCTCTTGTCAAGTACTATTAGATGAGTACCTATCTCCCAGGGTTTTAGTCATTTTCAGTTTTATTTGCATCATTTTGTATTGAACAAATTTGCCACCAGCAGCATGAGGGTTAAAAAAAACTTCATTTTCTAGGTTGATGTTTTATGAATAACAGGCTTATTGAATTAAAACAGGCTTATTGAATTATTTAATCCTTTTTCAAATATATTGCAAAAATTCAAGACTAATGTTAAGCCAAAATTTGTAGAAGTTTTCAAAGATTTTTGTTTGTTTGTTTTTATCTCTACTGATTAACCTATATGTGTATATGGAGTGCAATTCATATCTCTGATCAGATAGCCAATGTGGGAAAGTTAGCACATATAATAATGAGCTAAGCCTATGAGAGAGATGCATGTTGTTGATTTATATAAAAGCCATCATGAAATGCACATGCCTAGGTGCTACTACCATCATAAGATGCAATTGTTAGGAAGTTTCTATTCCTTACATTATAACCTTATAAGGTTTTGTTAATCATCAATCAATTGCCAATGGATAGGAGGGCAGTTTGCTGCATTGTTTTTGCACCTTTCATTGTTAAGCTATTGTTTTCATGTGTAATTGCTGGTAACACCTATGCATACCTAACTTATCAATGCAACCACCTAGAGCCTGGATATATTGTTCAAAAACACTTTGCCTTGAGACATGCTGGATAATACATATGATTTATAGTGAAGTTTGTTTAAAATTGTTGGAAAGCTATTTTCAGTGTTTCGTTATGATACTGATTTGGAAACTGTAATGGGTAATTGCACATTGAGCTAAGCTTTTTAAACTAGTCTATGTTTAGCTTGTGTTTTGATGATTCCACCTGCTTGAAATTCTAAGGATATTGAGACATACTTCAATAGTATAACCAAATGATCTGTTTACTCAATTATTTGCAAGTTTCACAAAATATTTTGAGGAATATTGGTCTCGTAACATTTTAACAAAAGCTTTGTAACATATATTCATAGGTGGTACACCATAGGAGTATCCTAAGCATAGATGGGTTGTAGCTATCTCTATAGGTAGTGTCCTTTTTTCTGGAATTTTAGGCAATTCAAAACAAAAAATTTCCAAGATATTTATCATAATTAAATATCTCATTTTTGTTATAAATGATACATATACTTGTTTTGATTATCAGTTACAATAAAACAATGTATGTCAAATTATCTTTTTCTAGAAAAAATTGTTTCAGAGATGAAAGTTGGTTATTTCTTTATACCATTCTAGTATACAATTACCATTCCATGAAATGACTGCATATAGACATATCTGATGATTGGGTACCTTAGCAGTTTATATATATTTATACCCCAATGCTATATTGTATCAGGAATAACAGCATATCTAGTTTGCCTACAAGCAACTGTGGCTCCCCCTGGACAAGATTCAGAGAACTATATTCAAGATTCTTGATCACATTTAGGAAAACAAGCATACTGACTCCTTGGGCAGCGTTTAAAATCATTTGATAGATTGACTTTACAATCAAACACAAAAGGCTGCTAAAGAAGGCAGTAAACTTGATTCCTGCATTTTGTTTAAATCTTCTCAAAATGATAATGACCAATGTGCATAGATATCATGATAGTTTCATTCAGTTTTGTTTAAACAAAAAGGTATTGTGTATATCTAAAGTTAATTTCATGGCCTGAGTATACATTAGTATTTCTGAAATAATAAAATTGATTTTAAAATGCAATTAGTAAGTACCTGAAGACCCTGTGTTGTATAGCCACAGATATATTTCCTATTTAATGAGATGTGTGTTGATATCATAGTCCGGCCCAATCAATGCTTTTGCTCATGAAATATTCCTGCCAGAATGACCCTGCATGGGCATGGGTGTGTATATTATTATTACTATTACTACTGGATTAAAATAAAACTTTTATTCCCAAGGAACTTGTCTTTTTTCATCATTAGACCCACAGCCAAAGGTTGTAGAAATTCTTTTACCTCTAACAAGGTATAGGCCTATTTAGTACAAGATCTTGATCAAGTCATTAGTTCTGGTGTATTTTGTTGAGTTCTGACAAGATGATTTGGAAGACTGGTTTGAATTAGAGGTGAGTAGCGCAGTTAACTCTTACTGCATTGTTCAAAGGCGACCAGCAATCATTCTCAGTGCGACTTTCTGATCTCATTACAAATAAGTATAAATGCATATTCAGTTACCAAAATCTGTATATTTAGTACTAGGAGAACCACTGGTTATTATTTCAAACTTTTTGAAAGTTGTGCCATTTACTTATTTTCATTTTTCGGATTAATGAGAAGAAAATAATTAGGGCATAAATTTACAAAATATTTAAGGGTAATTTAGATATAACGGTAACCAGATTAATCAAACCCTCTTGCCACTACAGACATAAATGGGTTAAGGGTTTCATCCTCTTCCATTTTTAGAAATTTGCCTTGGCTAATTTTATTAGGACAATGTAACACTGTGGCTACAATACCAATCATGATAAAAAAACTAAATAAAATATAACAGAAAATAGAAAGAAGATAACTATTTCTGATTTTCTCAAAGCACTCGCTAAATATGCTGTGTGTCATGTAACTAAGGTGGATTATACATAATTAAACAAGGGTGTAAATAAATATATATTTTTATTCCAAGAAATGTACATACTGTACAGACAATCATATTCCTATATATTGGTAGGTGTTAGTGTAATCATATCACAGATATATCGGCACCCAAACCATAAGGCATAATAAAAGAAAACAGAAATTTGACCACCCTTATTCCTAACTAGAAACCAGACCTTACCATCTTCATCCTATACCCACCTGGCAAGAAGGTAATAATACTGACCATGTGAAAAACTATGTAACTTAGTACTAGTAGAGGTAAATCTTCCAGTCAAAATATTGCTACATATAAAGGTCAGCTCGTAGGTTTTCCAAATTGTACAGATTAAGCAGGCCCTACTAAAATGCCTACAGGGGTGCCCCACAAGTGTTACCTGATGTAAGGAGGAATTGCATAATTTTAGGTCAAATGGTATGAGTGACTCTGATATGAACTATCTTCCATTTCAGCAAACTAATGCAGGTATTTTCCTTTCTGCTGGTTTCTTGCTTTAAAAGGTTACATAAGGTTCATAAAATTTTCCATATCTAGTCTTGTCATATTTACATGGGTAGATAAAATGTAGGATGCCAAGAAGGGATCAAACAAAACACCTTAAGTATGTACAATGAACAGATAGCTCTCAATAAACAACACTGAAACCTGAAAAATGCATACTAGGCTGAGTAACTCTACTATATAACTATGTGGGGGGAAAGAACTTCCAACTTAAGCCCTGGTCACATGTGACAAAGACCTCCGTGCGGCTGATTGACCGCATGCTTCCAAAGGGCGATGAACAGGTCGCATGCGGCCAAACAGAGATCTTTCATTTGTGGTCAAAAATGAATTGCCGTGCGGCCAGTCGTGACAAGTTTTACAATCACGTTCCTATTAATGCACTATTCTCTTTGCGCGGAGGATTCACGGCCACCTTGAAGAGGCCCTGAGGAGGCCTTCCTGTGGCCTCACCGTCCTTATAGAATAACATTAACATTTATTTTTTTAAAGAGTGCCGTGAGGCACACTCAAGGATCAGTGCGAGCGCCGCACGGTCTTGAAAATCGCTGTGCGTCAGACGCTCAGTCAGTAAATGTCCGTAGGAAGGACGTGGACCGTAGACTGATTTGCGAACATGTTCGCAAACCTCTCTACGGTCCACGACCACTGATTTTGGACCTCACGACCTCTACGGCAGAGGCCAACTCCTTGAGGCACCCGCAAGGCGATACTGTGATCGCCACGGTTTTCGGCCGCAAACAGACCGCACGGTGGACGGATGCCTTATGTGACCAGGGCTTTACTTGTAACTTACACACTTAAAATCAGAAATCAGTTTCCCTAGCAGTAAAGTGTTGCAACAGTTATATCCAGAAAGATACCTGTGAATAAGTGCCTTCAAAATATATCTCCTCACATTGGCTGTAAACAATATATTTCGATAAGATTGGTTTCTTTAAGTCTGATCTCTTCATCCATTCATTGAACTTCTCTCAATTATGCAAATATGAACTCTGGTTTATACAAGTATGTACATACCTAATCATTTATACCTAACTATACATAGAACACCAGAGATTCTTTCATTTGTTCTTCACTAATACTGTACTCAAGGTACTTGTGTATCCAAAACTAACAATTACGTAGAAAATTGAGTTTGAAAATCCTGTAATCATTCTAATTTGATAATTCGAATAAAAGGCATCATGTGCCCCCACTGGAACACTTGGTTGAATTAAACACATCATGTCTACATATACATTTGAGCAAAATTATTACATGTATTTAATTCCATCTATCGAATAGTAAAAGAGTTTTGAAATACAAAAAAAGTTACAATTTATGTACTCTTGTATAAACGAGATGAAACTGGTCACTCTTCATTACTTTCCTATTAATTCGGTATCTAAAATTAAACTGGAATCATTGTTGCATATAAATCAAGCCACAAAGGCTCAGAGTCAAAGTTTGCTTAAAGTTTGTACATGCAGGATTATTAGTTTTAACTGTATCAACTGTTATCCAGGATTTAGAACTATTTGTCATCCAAAAAAGAAAATAAAAAAATCAGCAGGGCAAGAGAATATCTTGGTTCCCTCGGTGTAGCAAGAAATGATTTGTAATGGTCTCAATAGGGTAACAATCAACTTAAGTTGATAGAAAAACAAAATCATGACCATAAGAAAACTTTCAACACTTAGAATACCCTAACAAAGAAATCATACACCTATACCATCTAGCAGCTGGCTCTTGGATAGTTCAAGAACATCTCTGGCAAATTGCCCACTGACAAGCAAAAAGATGCTTTAGTATGATAAAAACAACCCTTAATGTTAAGCTCTGTAGTAGCAAGTGGCACTTCGTACCATTTATATAGTACTGCAGGCACCGCTAAAAATAGAAATAGTAAGCACCAAAAAAGATTAACACAATACTAAAGACATTGTTATAATTTTACTTCTTCAACTCTTCAGACAAGTTTTAACCTTTTCAGTATGCTGTATTTTTATACTTAACTCTTGTCTATCAGAAGTCATTTTTCTGAGATTGCTTAGTATATACCTGTATATGAAAACCTAGTTTTTTACATGCTGTTTTGGTTGGAGCCATCAGTATGAGCAAATTGCTGATGAATGAAACACTGCCATGCATTAGTTGCTGCGATTACAGTGCTGACGGATTCAGTCCAAGACATCTTTGGCAACTCAACGACGCCTTGTTCCCCCAAATCCTGAAAGAAATGGAAAAGTTAGGTTTACTGAAATATTCAATAAATATCATTTCCACAATCATCAACAGCTTAGGTAGCTACGTCATGACGCATTCAACTAGTCTTACGCAACCAGAGAAGTATGTGGTTTAAGTCCGAATCTACACCAATGTTTTTTTAATGTCTATCATTTAATGTGACAATTATTTTACAGACTATATATCAGATTTTGTATTTCAAAAAATGTGGTTGAGAGCAAACATTAAATTTGTGAATATAAGGTTATCATATATTTGGGTCCTACTAGTTCAATTACCAGTTCAGGTATAGTTCTCTACAAAAACAGTGGTTTGGATCTAAGATACATTTGACAATATCCAGGCAGCACAGCATTAATTATATAATAGTTAATGTTAAAGAGATATAGAATATTCCCTTCCCTTCAAATATTTTCTAATAAGTTCACTCTTGACAAGATTATCATTAAAATAGACAGCCATCTTTGGCCTCTACAGGCATGGATGGTTAAAATCTTATAAAGTCATAACAACTCTTCACCTTACAACAACTAGGCCACATTTCATGCTGCTTACCTGATGCTGTTCTGGTTCCAGTCGAGCCACTTGACCCCCACGATGAACCCCCTGAGGAACCACCGAATCCACTGCTGCCTGATGTCCAGGAACTCCCCCAGCCTGAACCCAGGCCACTGCTGCCCCAGCCTGAGGAGCCGTACGGCCTGTGGTGTGTGTACGTCCTGCTGTTACCATTGTTCCCCAGCAGATAACCTAGAATACCACCAGTGGCGGCACCACTCCAGAAACCTCCAAAACCTGAATTGCCAGTCCCAGCCCCTGTGTTGGTATTGGTGTAGGTAGAGTCATAGGTGGAGGAGCAACCTCCCTCTGAAAGAAAAAAAGATTAACATAATAAGATATCAGACTAATTGAAGGAAGCCATTTTCTAACCTAACCCTAGGAATTCTATCCTCAACATAATATCTTCAAATACACATTTATCGTAATATCTCAATATAATAGTCAAGACCCTCCAGCAAGGATTTGGATTAAAGCTTTTTAGGGTAATAACCAGATCTTTTCCATACAGACCAAGACATAGCTGCAGTGTGCGTTGCTCTTTTTGACAAAATAGGCTATTACATGTAGTAGGTATAAGGATTTGAAGTAGCTTCGTAGCTGGAATTATGATTGCTCTTTTAAACAGGCATTTTAACAATTGTGACCCTGCTCCTCACCAAGAAGTTTGGTATGCCAGGCCTCAACGCTAACTCAAACATTTACTAGCCGTTTTGGGGAATTTTTACTGGCCTGGGGTCAGCGGTTCACTGTTAATGTCGAGCCCTGTATGCATTCAGCCCAAAGCTTTAGGATATTCACTAAGGAAAGCTGTGACTTACGGTTCGGCATGTAGTCCTGTCTGAAGCCAGGAGGTGGTGGGGCTGAGGGACGTGCTCTGTAGGGATCATCTCCTGGCTGTCTGTAGTGACCATCAGCACCAGGCTGAGGGGAGCTCACCCAGCACGTCTTGTACAGACCATAGATGATCAGACCAATAATGACGTACATGATAATGTTTCCTATCAAATTAGAACCTCCCTTCCACTTCTGCTGATAATTTGTGTTATGTCTGAAATATGGAAATAGAAAATGAATGCTGAGTTAGCCAGTAGTTATTTTAGTCATTTAAGTATTTTCACACATGTTTTGATTAAGTTTACTGATAACAGAATCAGGTGTTCAGCCTAAATATTAAAGCAGAGCAAGTGAGCAAGTGGAACATTTTAACAAAATCAAGAATAAATAAATACTGGGTATACAGAAACTGCTCAAGCCATTTCTAAGAAAATATGCTCTATGATAAGTTTAACACGATGTAGTATAAAGACAGAAATAGTTTTAATTTTTTGAAAAATGACATGGGGTCAAAATTATCATTCACTTAAATTACAGTAGGTTTAATACAATACTTTTCTAAATAAAGAAAAATTAGTGGTACATCTAATAAGTATTTTTAGTTAACATAGATATCATTTTATAGCAAAACATTATGGATTAGTAGTCAACCTTATTTATTTCAAAATCACTCACCTGCCCTCTGAATGATAATGGTTTTCCTTAGAGTTTTGACCATAATAGTTATGTCCTTGATTCTGCTGGTGGTACCCCTCCTTAGTCAGGTCTATGGTATATTCAAGCTGAAATAATGAGTACAATTTAGCCAATTCATGCTTAGGAGTTCCTATAGAGATTGCTGGCTGTATGCATGTATATGACATTTTTGATAACTTGGGAATTTAGAATAATTTTACCAAACAGTTGAACATGTAATGTATTATTGGAAGCCTCCTGTTGAACAAATGTATTTCAAATATGTTTTCCACTATGCTTTTGCCTGAAGGATATCACTAAAACTGTCAGAATGCTTTTGGCCACTGTTAGCATTAATGGGTTAATATACATAATTTGTCATATGAAAGCAAAAGTACCAAAAGAAAAAACAAATGAATGAAAAAGAAATCAAGATAGGAAGTAGAGATGACTTTACATAAAATTTTAGCTTTTAGCTTCTGACTCATGTCCAAGTTAATCACTACAGAGAATAAAGGTAACTCCTCATGAGCTATTCATCAAAAGTGAATTTCAAATAGGTAACTTACCCCACATGAGCCTGTTAATACATAGGGGTCATCTGGATAGTCAAACCCCTCACATGATACTTCTATACGCCCAAATCTGTAGGCATTGTCCATGTCTGTTTTACACTCCCACTGAAATAGTAAAATGAGTTCCTCAGAAGAAGAGTCAACAAGAAATAACAGGTACCAAACTGAGTTTGGCAACTATAACTAGGATTCTTCATTCAAAAATGCAATCCTAGATTTATTACGAATAGACTAGATGTAAATATGAATTCAAATAGAAAAGGTGCAGTGCACAATAATTGAATCAGCAAATAGCAAATGGATAGGGCTGGGCATTGTTCAAATTATCATGACTTCATGAATAGAACTTTACAGAAAAAAAGTTCTTTATCTTTAGAGGTATAGTTACTTTGAATTTTTATAACCAAACTGTTTAGAAAAATTAAGAGTTAAAAATGAATTAAACCTGATGGCTGATGAGAACTTTAACAAACAAAACCATCATTTCGAATTAGAAAAATCATGATTTCAAGATAAATGAACTAAATGTTCAGAAGACTAAGAGGTAGATCGAACTCAAAAAAGTTATGAAGGCAACATGTTGCACCCACCTGTACATCATATCCATCTGAGCCTCGGTTATAACACTGTACCACCTGTGGAATAAAGCTGGAGCAGCCTGCACTTCCCCCTGTACACTTCAACTGCGGCACTGGTTGGGACCTCCTCGCGGACGTCATGGCACCATGTCGCAATGTGATCACATTTAGGTTATCCAAGAGAATTTTATTGGATTTTGCTGAAAAAGGAGAGGTCTATAATCAAATATTTAGTGCATATATATATAGGTAGTTATAACTTTTTAACTCCCAAAGTTCTAAATTACGAAATATTAAACTACACAAATGATGATGAAATCCTTTCATCATCATCTAGATTGGGCACTTATGATTATTACAACGCTCTATGACCAATTTTGATTGCTGATTGGCCAGATCATACAAATTATATTTAACTACATTGTGCAAACACAGTGATTTGAAGAGTATTTTGATTACTGATAAATAGGGATTGTCCGATTAATCGGACATGCCGATTAATCGCTCATTCAACCTCTGATTTTGATGATCTATTGTAAGTTTATAAGATCGATTATTTTGAAAAAATAAATTGTATCTAGAAATAGCCTATTGATCAAATAAGAGACTCCACTAAAGCCTGCAAAATCTTAGTTAATATCAAGCAGTGCTGTAACAAGTAAAACTAGGGGGTTCAAGGGGTATTTAAAGAGAGTTAGATTAGCTTCTTTACAAAAATGGAGCCAAGAACCATTGAACAAGCCAAGACTACCAAAGGAAAACTGCGCATATACAACTTTGATTATTAATCGATCATTGGTCGTTCAGATGGACCGATGATTGACCTTGAAAATTGTGACCGATTCCGAACACTACTTATAAAGGAATAATGGCCAGGCCCCATCCAGCCCGTGTAGATTTAGTCTTAATGATGGGCAATTTCATAATTCTATGACAAAATAGACTTTTCAATGAAGTAGGTGTAAATACTTTAAAGATTTGAAGTTGTGTAGTACATGTAGTTAAATCTGGATGGCCAGAAATTTTGTGGTTACTGTTTCAGACAGCCATTTTTAAAATCCTTAGTCTCTGTGGGACACTCAGAAAACAAAACAGACTGAGATACCAGTCATGAATATATATGCCATCAGAGACACAAAAGTTGGGTCCTTGAAGGTTCTCAGGCCATCATATGAACCACTCTTGCAATCTAAATAAAATGTACGACAAATAGTGAAATACAAGTAGAAACCAAGATGGGCCTGCACATCATTATGTCAGGCTCATACATGTACATGTACATGTAGGTATTGAATGACACAGTAAGTGGAGACTTTTGACAAGACAGAAACATTAATATATACATACCTGCTTGGGAAACTGTGGCAGTTGATATCAAAGTAGCTGCAACAACTAGTGATGGCAGCATTTTGATTCTGAAGTGTTTACTTTTGGTTTCTTTTTCCATGGCTATGCATCAATCAGTGTCTATGACACTCCTTTCCAGTCTCTGTCCTCTCTGGGTCAGTGGTGTACTTGTCAAAAAATCTGTCTTTTTAGTACCTGTCAATTCCTCCTATCCGTCTCTTTTAAGAGGTGTGTTATACAAGATTCTTTTTTCTTGAATGTCAGTGCTCTTTATGGCTGACGTACACAAATGTGAACTTTATAAATGGACATTGGCCACCTATGACTAACCACAATATTCAATGCAGTGTATGAATCTCCCAAGTGAACAAGCACCTGTTCATTTCCGGTTACAATATAGTGCACCAATGTTTCCGCTGTATGCAAGTTAAACAGACTTAAACTGTGATTATGGTTAATTGAATACATTTAATGTATCAATCTTTTTATGAATACGGAAACAAATGGATTACTGAAGACATATCTACAGATGCGGACTAACTTTTTCAACTGTATATGCTGACATCAGCGTTAAGGTGCATTATGGGTAAACAAAATAGTGCGTTCCGACAAGGTCAAGGTCACCAAAATCTCCCATGGTGTCACTAGTTCTTAGACTATAGTAATTTGAACAAAATCACCGCCAACATGGGTCATGATGGGACCGCAGACCTGAAACTGGATGATTATGGCGTGTTGCGGAGGTGGTATCGTCGTTTATATATGGTTAAAGCAAATGAAAACTGCTTTGAAAAGACCACAAACTCGGTAAAACTTGCTGGAGTGACGGGTAGGTCATGACTCTTCTCTTCTGAAGTTCTGTCACAGAATCCAGTGTTTGGGTAAACATCAAGATGATTCAACCCTCACCTGTCAATTAGTAATTTAATCACACAAGGAAATGTCAACCTCTTTCTTTTTTCACCATTCATCTATTTACTTGTATTTAGAAGGGTTGATTTCTGAATTCTTACTTTGCTTTAAGTATTTTGATAATTACCTTAAATTTGTCCATGTCTGATGTCAATGAAAATACTGAGTGATATCACTTGCCTGGTCAGCCGTCCAGCCACTCTGCCAGGGCGGCATTACCGTCTTATGGTTGGATTGCTACACGACTAGTATCTCTGCTAGCCATCGCACGATCACTCTAGTAGTCCCTACATGTTTTTGAAGTTTCGTTCTGTTTCATGGTACGATTTAAAAATTGTACCAAATATGAAGCTTCCGTGCATTATTCGCCATTCAGTTATTTGTAATTGCGCAAACTACGATATTTATGGCATTTCGGGTGTAATGCCCTAGTACTATTTGCGATAGCTCATGAGAAAATGCGGTGAAAAGTCCTGAATTGACCAATCAGTCAGTCTGCCTCCAGTACTCGTGCACTGAGAGAAAGAGGTCAGTGCTACGCCATTGTTGATTGTAAATATGACCACGTGCATCACACCTTTTGACCAATGGGATACATTTAATGACGTCACTCATCAAAATATTCTGCGAAATAGAACCGATGTAGTGGCAGAGATATTATGCGTAGCTGGATCTATGGGTTGGAGAGTGCCATCCAGCTAGTAATAGGCTACTGCAATTGGCAAAAGACATGCACTTTCTCCACAAGCAGCCTTGCCCTAATGATACCTGGCTATGCATGTAGCCATGCAGGATGCATGACATAGGTACGGGGGAGAGGTAAAATGAAGAGAGACAAGGCCCGGGGTGACAATTGTGGCCTGGGTGGTAGGGGAGATCTCCGTAGGTCCTTCTTTGGGAATTGATTATGTGGGACAAATGTGGTTACGGATCCAAAACAAACAAACAATAAGTGATTTTTATAATGGAAAGTGTACATACAGAACTCAAAAGCCTCCAGTTTTGGTTAAATGCAATGGAAAGCTACATAATAACAACTTTCAATCTCATGTAGCCGACAAGTAGGTAGTAAGCTTGGATCTGTCCAGGGTCAAGTCCCTAGGGAGGACCTACAAAAAGCTACCATCCCACTCAAGCAACTGGTTATCCCCTCCTGGCATTTTGTCTTCATCTCACATCTTCTCCCCATATTTTCCTTACCTTTTCCAACATACTACTTCTCTATATTCTACATGCTGGACACCATATGCTGCTCATTTCTTACTGCCCCATCTCCACACTTTTGCAATGTTTTCTCCTGCCCTGCCTTTCCTATTTTATTCCTCAATCCTTACAACCTGTTCAGGCATTAAACAATTTACTCTGGCGTAATATTTTCTCTCTTACTCCTAAGCTTTTCTAGCATACTCCAATTAGTATTTTCCACCCCTCTTGCCACCTTCATCTATCTCAACTCCAAAGCAGTCTTACACAGGATTTGTATACAGGTTCAAAACTAAGGATTTATGAAGTTTTGGGGGTCACAAGTCAGTCATCAAATTTACAATAATAATAATACCAACCCCATATATTGACAAAGCAAAAGATGCTTTCTTTTTTAGATAACGTAATGTACATATTGTCTTGTATGAGTGAAACTTGTGGAATATTTCCTTGAACTCATCAAATACAGAAAATCCTATATAACTATAATAGCCAGGTGACATTTTGCCTATAATCTGCGTTTTGGGAGTCAAAATTACTCCCTGACTCCTGCAGGGTATTCCTTGCTCCAAAGCCCTGAAATCTTGCAAAAATGCATGCAGGAGATCTTTTCATATATCAAATTCTGTTCTACCCAGAATTCCCTGTGCATTTGAACAATCAAACCGTAGCATAGGTGGATATCCGTTTGTTCAAAATTGAATTCAGAACTGGTCCAAATACATAGATTTTCTTTAATCATAACAAACAAGTGTTTCTCTTCCCATTTCTTTTGAATGAAAACTTGCTAGTGCTCGCTATTAATATGATTTCTCTTATTTCAGGTGGTGTTGTGTCATTTTTGGATATAGCCTACTACACTCGCCCTACAACTTACTATGAAGGTGCAGTTAGGGTTGCTCACTTCACTTTACCAGCAAGTAAGTTAGCAAATCTCACATCATAGGTCTTAGAATTCTCAGAATTTGTCAATGAAAACACTGATAGCAAATTACAAATCAATGTTACCACTAACCATGTCAGCACTCCAAACTAGCAAGAGGCTATTGCAATTGTCAGTCTCAGTAGAAAGGTTAATTCTAATGGCTGGAGAACAATGATTAATAAGTCATTGTTGAGGGCTTCCGTTTTAGCCAATATGATCTGTTTATAAACTTGCCTTGAATACCCTGTGAATGATCTGCCACGACTCTACAGCTGCACTTTAGACAGGTTGAGGAAATACGCCAAAATAGGTGCCTCATTTCATCCACCCTATGTGCTTGTTGCTGCCATTTTTGTTCTACTACATTTCAGTTATGGGAAGAATATGGCTACAAACTGCACCTTCATTGATAAAATGTTGAAAAGAGAATATTGATTAGTGCAAATTTATCATACATAAAATCATAAATGCTTATGTACTCCAAATTTGAAAGTCTAGTAGTGTTAGTGGTTGCTCTTTCCTATGTTTTATAGTATGCGTTTGCTTGTTCTTACAGTGGGTATGGCCCTAGCTTACTGTTCCACCTTGTGTGTAGTGAGTAACATGAGGAACAAGGAAGACTCTTGGAACCACACCATCGCTGGTATGGCTGCCGGCACTGTTCTTGGAGCCAAGAGTAAGTATCCGTGTGATCCACCTCAAGAGTCTGCCAGGACTCAATGCAATCAACATTATCATGGTCCAGCTCATAAATACTAATTGTTCAAACATACATATTATATGAAAGTTGGTGATTCTGAAAAGGGTTGGTACATTTGTAAATTGAAATTTCAACTTCAAAGTTAGTTAAAGCAATTTCTAAATCCTATAGTGAAAATATTACTGTAAATGGATTGAATTATTTCATCACCCTTATACTTACTCCACTAGCATCTATCTTAACTCTCTAGTTCAAATTATTCAAAAGTTATGCTCCAGCAACAAAACTTGCTCGCGTAGCCTTTTATTTAGATTGTGTAGCTATTAGCCATATTACCAAACTAGCAGCTGTTGTCTTGGGCAAGTAAAATGTCAAACCTTTAGCCAGCTTGGCTATTCTCAAACCCTGGTATGCATTGTTATTACTGACATTTTTAGGTTAATAGATTTTGAATGTTTTAGAATCTTAGTACAATCATCTTGAAACTTATTTAAGAGTTAAGCTTATTTTCTAGTATTCCTTATTCCCTCTATGATTTCAGAGATGAACTTCAACTTCGGCTTAGGATCCAGTCTTGCATTAGGTGTTACAGCCTTCTTGTTCAAAACAGCTGCCGATGAGGATTGGCCGATCTTTAATGACAACCTACCAGCCAGCAGGGAGCACTTAAGTATCTTCCACTGGAAAGGGAAGCAATCCGCCAGACAGGAACAGTGATATTCTTAGCTTCTGGACCAGTGCAGCCCTTTTGTAGAGGACCATCTACTAGTGAATAAGCAGTATGACTGCTAGGTAGAAAAACACTTTCTAACATTTAGCAAATCACTGCTTCATCTTTCAAGGCAAAATGGTGGAAACAATGGTTAAGCTAAGGTAATTTTGCTTAGGTCTTGGTAATAGTCTTGGCACAAGCAAATGATGACTAAGATTTCTTTAAGATCTTAAGTAGAGAAGCATTTTTCTAAAATACTAATGCCAACCCCTCTAAAATTTAAAGCAGATAACTTTTTTCACCATATTGGATTTCTATGCCATGGAACTAGTTGAAATGTCTTCTTTGTAAATATTTCATTGTTGAAAAAAGGAATAAAACAAATGAACAATATATACAAGACTTGTTTTTATCAATTGATTATCCTATCAGAGCTTAATTGATCCAGAATTTGGGTAATATGTCTCCTCTTATCAATGCACTATAAGAACCTCCAGATGAGTGCCCATTTAAAATGGATGACGCTGGCATTAAAACTGACCCGTAGTGATTCGCTCCATTCTGTCCGGAAACTCCAAATGCTATGCAAACCCTTATGAAGTCTAGTTGAGCCACTATTCTTATAAGGCATAGATTTATCTTAGAAAGCAAAAATAGAAGGAAATTGATTGTTCTGTATATAGGGTTGGCAGTTTCTTCATAGGGGAAGGTTTATCCATGGAAGAAACCACTTATTGTTTTTTTCGTCCCGGAAAAAAGTTTTTTCCAGTTCCTTCCGCTTTTCGGAAGAACACTATGCCTTTCAAACGTCTGGGGAGAAACAGTCCTTAATGAGATTTTTAAAAGCAACATTTAAGTGAAATTATGAGGCAACTTTGAGTCCTCAAACTTTACATCTCTGGTAGAAATATAGATTTCTAGCTTTGTATATATACAAATTACAATTACACAAAAAACAACTTTCAAAACACACCCCTTATGAATGTTCAGTGTCTCTAAACAAAATTTGTTATTTAAGTAGTTACAATTCACAAAGCAATTCATTTCACATAGAATGATTAACCAGGAATGCCCTTCAGGCTAAGTCAATACGAACTTAGTATCCCCAAATAGACATATAACTTGGAGAAAACAGTGTAGACCCTAGTGGTTTGCATTCCATTTAGAATAAATATAAGGAAAAATAACAAAATAAACATGAGATATTCATATTGATTTATTACATATTACTCATAAGTACAAAAACTTTAAAAGCAGACTTAACCTTGGATGATTAGAAAGCAATATAATGTTGATTTTCAGTACTTAGTTTTGACACCACAGGTCTTTATTCATAGCAAATATAAAGGGTAGCCTGAGATATTTCCTTCACATGATTTGTTATATACACAGAAGCAAAAGATGTGTAGACAATTCAGTTTGAAACCACACACACACCGATTTAGAATTTAGTTACATGAGCTTTTAAATAATGTGTGTGTGAAGTAAGATATGATTGGGATTTTTTTTTAGGGCATATCATTTTAGAAATGATCCCTTCACGCTGATGACTAATTATCCAAGGTTTCCTGTACTTAAACTTGTTCAAATCCTTCCTCAGTCATGGATACTTTGTGACTCAATCACATAAGATATGCACTTGTCACATTTGCAACTTATTTATTTGTGCAAAAAATTGAAAGATTCAGTTCGAAGATCCATTCATACTTTAAACAGAAACCTTCAAAAGCAGTTAATTAAAAGAAGTACCTAAATAAAGGTTTTCAACAACCATATTCAACAATACAAATTTCTTTTATTTTCATTTAAATGATAAATGATTTTGAAGGATTCAGGATGCTTGCACGGAATATAGTACTTCAAAAACAGGCCAGAATAATTCTGAACCCTGTATGATAAGAACGAAGCTATCTCCTTTAACTTCACATAATTTGATCTCCTCCAATATTTTTCATGTGAGATGACTCGGTGAGCAAGTCTGAATATGTCTGAAATCATCTAATCACCTCAGATAATTGACTCCTACAAAGCTTCCTTGTTCTCCTTTGACTTTCAGGAAACCTCTATTTCTTAGCTTAAGACTGATTATCATGCTCAGTGCCCAGATGTTTCAAAAATGTCATTATAACTGGAATGCAGATAATGCAGTCCATGATGCATGGTCAATGGTGGTAAAGTTCTCTATCAGGTCCTGGTCCCCAAAGACTTGAGTTCCAAGAAGATTGTAGTTGTTCCCTGTTGTATTATTTCAGTTCTCCTTATGAACATTATCCAGTATGTGGTTATTGTAGTCGCTCAAGTTTAGCTTGTAAGGCCTTGAAGTTCTCCATAAGAACTTGGACCATACGATCCATGCCACCCATGGACTGTAATTCTACAAGGTAACTTGCTACACTATCAAGGCAGATGGTGACAAACTGGCGCCTGAAATATAGACACACACTGTTAGATTCATATCAGCATAGCACTAGCTCTTCCTATATGGGTCATAGGGTAATAATACATCAATATGGAGTGCATATCAAAACATGGAATTGCATGATATTGTTATTCTTGCTACCAAAGACTGTATCATATTTTAAGGAGAGGAGTACCGCTAAGTAAAACACCTCTAGTAATTCAGTTAGTCTAAACCAAATGAAGTTGAAAGTTTATCTAACTGCTAATATATATTTTATAATATTCATAATCCTTCAAGCATAAAGAATATTGCTGAATAACTTTATATTTTTACCCCTGAACATATGGCCCTCTGACATACAAATTTGTGTTTACCTTTCATACATTGGCACCTGTTTGTTGTTATCCACAAAGGCGTTGAGTAATCTATAGATGACATCTAGAAGATGGAGGGGTTTCCTTGCTGCCAACCAACAGGGATCCTACAACAAAGATGTGTTCATGTTGAAACAATCTCCATCAATTGCCAACCATGGGGGGTCTAACAACAGAGGCAACACACCGGGATTCTACGACAGTGAAATGCTTACTCCCTTCTAACTATTAGTCTTTTCTAATGAGCGGCAAAATAAATACATGGCTGACCTAATATAAGGCCAATTAACAAGACCATTCATAGAAATGTTCACATTCTAACTACCTCTGTATAGTAACTTCTTGGTTTCTCTTCTTGATCTTATCAG
Organism: Maea johnstoni; assembly: GCA_963942565.1. Classification (NCBI taxonomy): domain Eukaryota; kingdom Metazoa; phylum Annelida; class Polychaeta; order Spionida; family Magelonidae; genus Maea; species Maea johnstoni. The sequence goes on along the minus strand of OZ012684.1, from coordinate 9,324,641 downwards.
ATGAGACACCACATAGAGCTGACCTTAACCCTTAGAGATAAATCAACAAAACAGATTCAATCAACACAAAAAAGAAATCTGCAGTCTTACACATATTACTACACATATGATTAACAAGAATGTCTAGTTTGAAACCAAGGACACTGATGAATTGGTATCCTGTCAGCATATTTCTATGTTAAGTACTAAATACTACGTTCCATTTATCTACTAAAGACTAAAGGAATCAAATAAAATGATACTCTTATAATAATCTATGTTAAAACTAAATAGTTTCCTTCAATACTCACTTTTGATTTAAAAAGCCTATCATATATTTCATGTAATTTGGAGAGTGAGACGCCTACTTCCATCATCATCTGGAATACCCACGATTGGTCAAAATTCAGTTCACAGCTTCTCTTTTCCAAATACTTGACTAAAAATGCTGAAAAATACAAATGCATATTCAATTTCAACAGTCTGCTAGAATTAGATTGATATTCAATATTGTATGAGAAAATGCTTATATCATAAGAGAATATTACCCTTCTATCTTGGATCATGAGCATTGTACAGTCAAATATTCTACGATCTTGTAAGAGCCCAATAGATTAATGAGAGCATTTCAAAATAGCTACAATCAAAGGAACATCATCATTTTTATGTATGCTCAAATGTTTAATAGTAATAAACACAACTGTATGCAAGGTAATCTTGGAATGATTGTTGAAACAACAATGAACTTCAATATTGATGAATACAGATACCTTGCCTTTTTTGAAAAACAGCTTAAATTCCCTTAGCATTTATAAATCATGCATGGTCTTAATCACATTCTGCAGAAAAAAATGATAGCAATAATGCTGCAGTTCTCTCTTCAGAAAGATGACCATTTTACATTTAAGTGTTTACTACAATGATATAGAAATGGTTAGCATACTTCAAATATCCAACTAAAATACTCACCTATAGGAAAATATCTCTCAGCTTTACTGTACAATCTACCCAATGCTACCAATTTATTTTTCAATGTTAAGACCCTGTTATCATTTGCCATTCGAGCAGTCTCCTGCAACTCTGTAACAAGAAAAGAATTAAATGGTAATAACATTGTGCATTCTACATATTTCTAAATGGATCCTTCATGATACAGTGGTCTGGAGGTGGTCACAGCTAAAGTGCCTTTTGGTAAAACAATTCATTCCTTTTATCGATAAATTACTTGTAAAAAATACTTGATTTCTAAAAGTATATATATTTATATATATATATATATATATATATATATCTTAAATATTTCTGTGATATTAAGGCAGTTTTCTATACTATTAAAATTGGTCTCTCTCAGTAGGAATCAAAGGTTACAAACATCTAAAACAGATACAATGTTTCACAGGAAATGTATCATATCTAACATTAAAGGCAAAATTCACAACAATGTTTTTTCATGAACTGTAAATCCCTTTATTTGCCAGCCCCTTTATGTTAGCAATTGCTACTACTCCATTTGATAGTGGCCAGTTATTTAATCACATCAAGAGTTCATCAATAATGTAAGTGCCATTAACATTCACTTACTACGCAGTGGAAATAGTGCAAATATAAATGGTAAGCTTATATATAAAAGGTTTGATTTTTGCCCATTTCTCTCACCTTTATCTATGATGTCCTGCCAGAGGGCCTCCACAAGTGTGGGATCATAGTGTCCAGCACAGTGTATGATAGCTAGCTTACACTCGGAGAGGTCCAGCGTGTCGGCAAAGTCGCTGAACAACTGAAACAAACACATACAACATGATCATAACAGAGTAAATATCTTGTTCAAATTTTAAACTTATAATAGAATATGTCTCAGCAGATAACAAGTATATTCTTTAATTCTGCTTCAACCAAGTTAAAACCCTTATCCAAATACCTTGAGGTGATACATATTTTAATCCATTCCATGCAAAAAAAAAATCATATCAATAGTTAGTAATTCAGAAACTTGATTACACCAGAAAAACTCCTTGCTTTATAAAATTTGCAACCTGAAAAAAAGAGGAACTGGAAGACTGGATATACCCTGAATGTTGTTACTATCATTGGATGTGTATGAGCAGCCACTAAATAAGAATGTCTTTGTTAAGTACAGGTAGTAGGACATCCTCATCAGTCCAGTGGTCTAGGCCAAGCACAGCTATTAGATCACTCATACTTACTGTACTGATGTCCATGAGTTCAGAGTTGAGGCGGCTGATGCATTCTTGGATATTTGGTGCTTGGATATTGCCCCTTTCTAACCTCTCCAAAATCTGAAGCTGGATGCGAGCAACCTACAAAAAGAACAAACAAGATAGACGCCAGTGGCGTCAAGAGGTTGATTCCTTGTATGTCTTTTTGTAGTTAATCATTTGCAATTTTTTGTTTTTTTAATATTTTGCTATTTTGAAATTTTTCTGATTTTTGTGTTTTTTCGTTAGTGGTTACAGACTGATACACACTTGTAATGCTGCTGATGATACTTACAGACTTTTTAATCAAAAACCAAGTTTGTGAATAGACATTAATATCAGTTTGGAGCACTATAAAACATTTTCCTTTTTTATGAAATTCTTTATCTTTTTATCATACCTAATAGTGCCAAAAAATACATCTGAAACACATATCTTTCAAATTTTTCATAAGATTTCTATCTAAAACCCTCCCTCAAATATTTTCCAAAACTATAACTCACTTCTAGCTATCCAGAAACTTTGACAAACTCACCACCCACCATCACCTATCCAGTAGATCACCAAACATGAACGGGAAAAGCCCACATCCTGCACTGCAAATGACAGTCAACAAAACCCCACCAATAGCATGCTTGCCACAACTTACTTAATGCTGCCTGAAGAACTTTAGTCCGTGACTTACCCTTACATGAAAATGGCCAAACACTGCCAGAATGCAAACATGCACAGGGATCAACCTTATGGTCCCTTAAAGGGCATATGCCCCTGAACCATGTGATTTTGCTACCAGATGATGAATTATAGGAGCCAAGTTTGTGAACGGACATTAAATATCAGCTTAAAGCATTTTAAAAACTTTTCCTTTTTTTGAAATTCTTTATCTTTTCATCATACCTAATAGTGCCAAAAAATACAGCTGAAACACAAACCTTTCAAACTTTTCCCTGGGAGCATGCCCCAAGATCCCCAAACCTGGACAATGCACCCCTGGCAAAACCATACCGTCGTGGTGGCCGCACAGGAATTTAATAGCCCCTAAACTTAAAATCCTGGGAGCCAAATCTGCTCCTGTCTGAAAATGTTAAAGTCAATCACTGATGCATGTAACAAACTGACTGGCTGCCTGCAAATAACACCACATCAAAATCAAACATGTTGCCAACAGCCAAAAATCCACTCCCCCTTAACAGAGGCTTGTGACTCTCCCCCACAACACAAAATGTTAACACATAAGCTAAGTATATACAACAAAGCCCATGCATTAAAATAAGTGCCGGCTCTCAAATATTAAAAAAGACCAACAGTTAAACAGCGAATAAAAAATTTCATCATAACCTAAAATTCAGCACGCATAAATAAAATGCAACTTTTGACAAACTAAACTAATCACTAAGCCTATCCGCCAAATATAAACATGAACATTTTAACACACATACTTCAGAAAAAGAGAGCGATGGGGGCGGGGTTAAAAATTTGACATCTGACATATCATCAAAGTAACACAAAACATTTACATGAAGATGGCCAAACACTGCCTAAAAGCAAACATGAACAGGGATCAACCTTATGTACCCTTTAGGGGCATATGCCCCTGGTTCATGTGATATTGCAACCAGATGAAAAAATATACGAGCCAACTTTGTGAAAGGACATTAAATATATGTTTGGAGCATTTTAAAACATTTTCCTTTTTCCTTAAATTCTTTATCTTTCTATCATACCTAATAGTGCCAAAAAATACATCTGAAACACATATCCTACAATTTTTTCATAAGAATTCTATCTAAAACCCTCCCCCAAATATTTCCCAAAATTATAACCCACTTCTAGCTATCCAAGAAACTATGACAAACCCACCATCACTCATCCAGTAGATCACCAAACATGAATGGGAAAAGCCCACATCCTGCACTGCAAATGAAAGTCAACAAAACCCCACCAATAGCATGCTTGCCACAACTTACCTGCTGCTGCCTGAAGAACATTAGTCCGTGACTTACCTTTACATGAAAATGACCAAACACTGCCTGAGTGCAAACATGCACAAGGATCAACCTTATGGTCCCTTAAGGGGCATATGTTCCTGGATTATGTGATTTTGCTACCTGATGATGAACTATAAGAGCCAAGCTTGTGAATGGACATTAAATATCAGCTTAGAACATTTTAAAAAAAATTCAACTTTCTTGAACTTCTTTATCTTTTTATCATACCTAATAGTGCCAAAAAATACATCAGAAACACAAACTATTCAATTTTTTCCCTGGAAAAATGCTCCAAAACCCCCAAACCTGGACAGTTAAAACATTTCCCTTCCACTGAAATTCTTTATCTTTTTATCATACCTAATAGTGCCAAAAAATACAACTGAAACACATATCCCTCAATTTTTTCAAAAGAATTCTATCTAAAACCCTCCCTCAAATATTTTCGAAAACTATAACCCACTCCTAGCTATCCAAGAAACTATGGCAAACTCACCACCACTAATCCAGTAGATCACCAAACATGAATGGGAAAAGCCTACAACCAGCACTGCAAATGACAGCCAACAAAACCCCACCAGCAGCATGCTTGCCACAACTAACATGCTGCTGCCTGAAGAACTTTAGTCCGTGACTTACCTTTACATGAAAATGGCCAAACACTGCCTGAATGCAAACATGCACAAATATCAACCATATGGCCCCTTAAGGGACATATGCCCCTGGCCATGATCTTCCGCCACTAAAGCAGGTCCAGCACTACCAGAAACCCAATATGCATGCAATAACTTTGTACTTAAACCTAAAATAGACTGATACACACTTGTAATGCTGCTGATGATACTTACAGACTTTTTAATCAAAAACCAAGTTTGTGAATAGACATTAATATCAGTTTGGAGCAATTTAAAACAATTTCCTTTTATTTGAACTTCTTTATCTTTTTATCACACCTAATAGTGCCAAAAAATACATCTGAAACACATATCTTCCAAACTTTTCATAAGATTTCTATCTAAATCCGCACTTAAAAAAACTTCCCTATTTTTGAATTTCTTTATCTTTTTATCACACCTAATAGTGCCAAGAAATACAACTATAAGAGCCAGTTTGTGAATGTACATTAAATATCAGTCTAGAACAATTTCAAAAAAAATTCCCATTCTTTGAACTTCTTTATCTTTCTATCATACCTAATAGTGTTAAAAAATACATCAGAAACACAAACTTTGTAATTTTCCCTTTATTTTGATCAGTATTTTCGTTTGTTTTGCATCTTGGGCGATACAAATGCAGGGAGATGCTGCTTGGGCCCGAGCACTGGGTTGAAGGGGTATGGGACCGGCATCGGCATCAAAGGGTAGAAGCCTGCATACTTCAGGTCTGCTACTTCACCTACACCATGCAACCTAAAAAAATAATCATACATACCATCAAAGCAACACAAAAATATCAACACAAAACATATCTCACCAAATGCAATCTTATATTATCACACCGACACAATATCTTCTTTAAACAGTAATTGTTTTGTTTGAGGGACAGTGAAGATTTGCATGGTTTCTATATTTTGTGTATGTGTTTTTATAAAATTGTATATTGAGTGATAGTTTTGTATTGATACTTTTGTATTTATTTCAATTTAATGTATGCTTACTATTTTGGGTTGTCAGGTAAATCAAGTTCCTATGATGCTCTTTGGTGTAGATGCAGTATGATGTCGAAGCCAGTTTCTATGACAGTACACACTTTTCCTGTCACCCAAAACAATTAAAATCATATCTTTATCTAAAATACAACAACAGTGAGAACGGAAGGGATGGCAGGGTTAAAGGTCTGCTAACTTCAGGACTGCATACTACACTCATGGTGAGAAGGGTATATATACTGACTGCTGAAATCGCGATAAAAATATTTACTACTTCCGTTTTTTTCAAAGTTGTTTTTTTACGATTGTGGGGAACAAAAAAAATCCACAAATGGGCAGGATGGATTATTTAGAGTCATACATACCATCAAAGCAACACAAAAATATCAAAACAAAACATATCTCACCAAATGCAATCTTATATTATCACACCGACACAATATCTTCTTTAAACAGTAATTGTTTTGTTTGAGGGACAGTGAAGATTTGCATGGTTTCTATATTTTGTGGATGTGTTTTTATAAAATTGTATATTGAGTGATAGTTTTGTATTGATACTTTTGTATTTATTTCAATTTAATGTATGCTTACTATTTTGGGTTGTCAGGTGAATCAAGTTCCTATGATGCTCTTTGGTGTAGATGCAGTATGATGTCGAAGCCAGTTTCTATGAGTGCTGCCTGCAGTTATGTCCCTTGACACCCTTCTCACCATGAGTGAAAATGCAATCCTGAAGTATGCAGACCATTAACCCTGCCATCCCATGCATTCGCATTACATGCTCTTTGGGCTTATAAGTTTGTGACCAGAGACTACCATAACTTAACCTATATATATCTCTGTTTGTGACCAATAAATTATAACAGTACACACTTTTCCTGTCACCCAAAACAATTAAAATCATATCTTTATCTAAAATACAACAACAGTGAGAACGGAAGGGATGGCAGGATTAAAGGTCTGCTAACTTCAGGACTGCATACTACACTCATGGTGAGAAGGGTATATATACTGACTGCTGAAATCGCGATAAAAATATTTACTACTTCCGTTTTTTTCAAAGTTGTTTTCTTACGATTGTGGGGATCAAAGAAAATCCACAAATGGGCAGGATGGATTATTTAGAGTCTGTTTTCTTGAAGTTGAAACTTTTTTTCCGGTTTTAGTGGCGAAATTAATAAATAAATTTAGAATTTCGCCAGGGTTCCTAAATCAACATTCCAAAAAGCCGTTTTTGCCGTTTTTTTCCGAAGTCGCCATTTTTTTTCAAAAATTACAAATATAAGCAACAAGTTATGATAATAGGGTAGAAGCCCTATTTGTTGCGAACACTTTGATGGGCCATTTGTAAATTTTGACCCAGAAACGGCGACGTGACAATTTATTGAAAAAAGTATGTTTTTTGTGTGAAATGCACACAATGCATATCAATGCCCTAATCTCGCTATATCAAAAAAATCAACTTCCGGTTGTAGCGAAAAGCTATTTTTTCGCTTCCAACCTGAAGTTGAATTAAAAAAATGATTGAATCAGATAGATGAGGATCTCATCTATCCAGGTAGGTAGTCATATTGTGATCGGGGGGAGATAGCTTGATGAAATTGACAGGAATCGGCGAGGTACCATTGAGAATGTACTAATCGCCGTGGTCAACACGCCACCATCGATGCGTGTTGACAAATATCTCAAAATATTTTCGATTTTCCGAAACCAAAAGAATTAATCTTAATAATATAGATACTTGGCTTGTTAATTCTTTTGGTTTCAGAATTTTAGAGTTAGAGATGGCCACAAACGAAAGCTTTGAAATCGGGGTGCAAATTTCGTCAAACCCGACCCATCGCCATGTTCACGCCACCATCGATGCGTGTTGACAAATATCTCAAAATATTTTCGATTTTCCGAAACCAAAAGAATTAATCTTAATAATATAGATACTTGGCTTGTTAATTCTTTTGGTTTCAGAATTTTAGAGTTAGAGATGGCCACAAACGAAAGCTTTGAAATCGGGGTGCAAATTTCGGCAAAACCGATATTCAAAACGGCGGAGGGTAACCTAGCCAATGTAAAAAATACGTGAATGAACACGTGAGTAAAATAGTAGTAAGAGGGATACAAATAGCCGCTCATTGGTTAATAAACCGCGGGAAAGAGTACCACGCGGTGTGACGATGAGGCAGTGAGACCGCTCATTGGATAATTCACCAGAGACAAACCACGTGGTGCTGTCACGTGATTAGCCGATCGCATTAAATATGCAGAAAACCCACGCATGCGCATCCACCACGCATGCGCATCCAAACGGCCGCCCCACCAGACGAGACGCGCTACAGAATCGCTTTGAAGAGAAGAAGACGTATAAATAAAACACGTAAAAATCCACCAAAAAAAAACTAGGCAACCCACAGAAACAATGAAACAAACTCTATAAACTACACACCCAACTCTAACAGAAACATTAAACAAAACGACCCCACCACACCCCACTCTCCAGATCATTCGCCTAGAATTTTCCAAAAATGCCATGTAAGACAACATAGGGAAAATCAGTAACCAGCTCCCAGGACCCTCCCCAGGAATGTAAGACAACAAAAGCAAACTGAATAAAGGTTGTTGTACAACAACCTCTAAAAACATATACATGATTATTTTGTTGAATTTTAAAACATTCTCTTCTTTTAAGCAACTTTTCGTCATTTTCATCATAAACAGTAATTGAACAAAATGATATTATTATGTAAGACACATTGATAAGTTAGGCATACTCCTTAAGATAAACTGTAGAGCAAGACTGCCATCTCAATCATTATAAGATAATAAATCCATTCATGAAAACTTGAAAAGCGGCGTATAGACATATGATAATTTCAATTCCAGCATAAATTAACATAACAGCTAGAGAGGTGTGGGTTGGTTATGATGAACATTTCTGCTTTTTTTTTTTTAGTAAAATGTCATGGTTGGGGGTCACAACAATGCCTGGGTACTAGAGACATGAATGCGTTTATGCAATGAGTTACCTACCTCCATTTTCTCCTCCAGTTCGTGAAGAAACTCTCCCTCGGAGGCAGAGCTGGTCCTCAGTGTGGAACTCTTGGCACTCATGGTGGCACGCGACAAATACTCAATCCTCTGATGTAAGCTAACCTCCATGCTGAAACACAGTCAATACAGACATTCAGGAACTGACTTCAGCTATCAGATCATCCTTCATTAAGTGAACCAAACACTCAGCAGTTGATGTCATAGAGAGGGATATACAATGAAACATCCTGATACTAACACCTCAGAGCAGGAAATTAGAAGTAATTTCTTTTTTATAATAAATACTTACCTGCGATCATTGGAAGCTATCTCCAGGGCTTGCTCTGGTCACCCAAAAGGTAGGCTCTCATTTGGCAGTCTCTCCCTATGGAAGATCCTTGCGATGATCATAGCGGAGGGTCTACTAAATGTAGCCTCCAAAATTAAAAATAGACCGTGGTTTGTGTGATCCCCGCTAGGGGCCGCACTGATACCGGTCATGACGTCACGGTTGGCGCATGCGCCTTCATCCTCTTCTCATTTCTGGCGTTAAATACCATCATGGAAGAACGGATTCTAGGGGAGGATACAGAAGGGTGGGCAATGATCGCAGGTAAGTATTTATTATAAAAAAGAAATTACTTCTAATTTCCTGTTTTATATCTAAATTCTTACCTGCTCACATTGGAAGCAGAGTACCACCGCCAAGAAAAGCTGTGGAAGGATCAGTTCTATTTCCTAGAAGCTGTGCCAGCCGTGACCAGCACTGCTCTACTAAACCTGCCTTTTGTTGCAGGAAGATCTTTAAGATAGAACTGCGCAAAAGTTTGCGGCCGGCTCCAGGCTGCGGCATCCATAATAGCTTCAAATGGCACTCCGGCCATTGTAGCCCAAGTAGTTGCGACCCCTCTGGTGTCGTGGGCTCTAATGCCCATGCGTTGCCTCCGTTCCTTAGGAAGGTGCGAGAACGCCCCCGCTATGGCCTCTTTGACCCAACCAGCGACTGTACTCTTGGTAGCCTTAGTATAAGGCTCCCTTGACCGAATGAAAAGGGCTTTTTCATCCCCTCGCAAGGGCTTGGTTAATTCCAAGTACCATTTCAGGGCCCGGACAGGGCAATGTACTTTGTCGTCTGGCGAGAACTCCTTCAGGCTGAGGAGAAACACCTCACTAGGAGTAAACGAGACCGACTGGTTTTTGTCCAATAGGAGGGATGGGAGAAGATGGACTCCTCCATTTTCCCACCGCAGATGACATGCGTCTATCCTGCAGGAATGGACCCAGCTTCCTCGCCTGGCCGAAGCCAGCTGCAGTAGGAAAGCTGTCTTGACCGCCACCGACCTCAATGGTGCCGTGTGAATCGGCTCAAAGGGAGGGCCCGCTAGGTACTTGAGTACCGTCGGGAGATCCCAAGTCTCATTGAGCGTCCTTGGTCTGGCGGAAACCACAAACAAACCCTTAATAAGGGTCGACAAATCCGTGTTGGACGACACAGTTGTCCCATCCGGAAAACCTCTATGAATGGCTGCGATAGCAGATTTGTATCCTGCAATGGTTGACGGAGCTAAGGGCTTCCCCTTATGCTTCACCGTCCGCAGGCCATTCAGGAATTCCGCGACTTCCGCTACAGGGGCCTCAGCGGGACCCACACCTCGCTCCACACACCATCGTCGGTAGTGGAGAAGACGGGAATCATAAAGCCGGCAAGTTGATTCTCGCCTGGCCCTGGCTGCCGTCTCTGCAACTCCCTGCGAAAAGCCTCGGTCAACGAAGGATTTGCGGACAGCGGCCATACAGCCAGTCTCATTCTGTCCGGTTTGGGGTAAAACATCCCCGTGACCGAGTTCTTCAGGAGGTTGTCCTTGGGTGTGATCACTCGCGGAAGGTCTGTCAGCATGCTGGTCAGCTGACGGAACCACGGCTGGCTGGGCCAGAACGGGGCTACTAGGAGGATCCGGGCTGACCACTGCAGCCTCAGTTTCCTCAATACCCTCGGGATGAGGTTGGTCGGCGGGTACGCGTACCCGTACAGACTCTCCCAATTCTGCGTCAGAGCGTTTATTCCGCTCGACGTCTGAGAGGGGCGCACTGAGAAGAACACTGGAAGTTTGTGGTTCTTCTCTGACGCGAAGAGATCCACATGGGGAGTCGGCCAATGCTCGAATATGAGCCGAACCACTGTCTTGTGGAGGGACCACTCCGTGGGGTGGTTGTGTTTCCCCCTGGACAGGGCGTCCGCCAGGACGTTCCTGACTCCCGATATGTGGTTGGCAACCAGGTAGATCCCGTGTTGCCTGCACCAGGCCCACAGGTCCAGTGCCAGGTAGCACAAGGTGGGGGACTGAGTTCCACCCTCCTTGTTGATGTAGGCCACTGTAGTGGTATTGTCCGTAAGGACATCCACAGCAGTGTCCCGTACCTGAGGCAGAAAATGCTGCAGAGTCAGCCATACTGCCTGCAGTTCGAGCCAGTTGATGTGGTGCTTGGCCCAAGCCCGCGGCCACTGACCTGAGATCACCCAGTCTCCTAGGTGACCTCCCCAGCCAACCATCGAGGCATCCGTGACTATCGTCATAGTCGGATCTGGCCTGAGAAACGGCCGGCCCACCGTCAGGTTGGCCCGCGATGCCCACCACTCCAGCTCTCTGAGCGATTCGTGGTCGGGGTATATCCGGAGATATGGGCTGTCCGAGACTTGCGTCCACTGACTGTGGAGCATAAGTTGGATCAGACGAGTATGTGTCACCGCCATGGGGACTAACTCGCGCAGACTGGACAGATGTCCTAAGAGCTTCTGCCAAGTTTTCGCTGGCTGAGGGCTCCGTGCTAGGAGCGAGGATGCCAGTCGCGACGCTCTGATGACCCTCTTCTCGCTCGGGAAAACGAGCATATTGATGAGGTCGAGGGTCGATCCCAGGAATGCTGGGAACTGTGTGGGTAATAACTGGGACTTTCCTTCGTTTACGAGGAAGCCCAGTTTTGTCACCCAGAACAGTGTGAGGTCGCGTTGACGTTCCACAAGCGACCTTGACTGGTTCTTCAGAAGCCAGTCGTCTAGATATTGGTGCATGTCTACACCCTGTATCTTGAGGAACGCCTCGATGGTTCGCACAATCCTCGTGAACACCCGAGGTGCTGTTGAGAGCCCGAACGGGAGCACCAGGAATTCGTACGCCCTGCCATCGTAGGCAAAGCGGAGGAACCGTGTGTGTTCGGGAGCTACGGGGACGTGAAAGTAGGCGTCTCTTAAGTCTATAGAGACTGCCCACGTCTCTGACATTGAGGAGTCCCTCAAATGCTCTGAGGTCTTTAGCCTCTGCTGGTGGGCCTCTCCCAGGCAGTCCATCACTGTTCGTAGCGTCTCCATCCGAAAGGATAGGGGCTTTACGAATTTGTTGAACGCCTTTAAATTGAGAATCGGGCGCCAACCGCCCGACTCTTTGGCCACCAGAAAGATAGGGGAGTAAAACCCGGGTATGTCCGCGTGGAAGGGAATCTCCCTGATCGCCCGTTTCTCGAGCATGGACTCCAGGCCTCGTTCGAGGTCCTGACGTCGCGCCTGATTCCGAGGAATCGGGGTGCAGCGGGGCTCCTTTGTTCTTGGGGGGTTCCCCGTGAACTCTATCCTGTAGCCCTTGGTTACAGTCTGCAGTACAAACTGGTCCGACGTAATCAGGGGCCACAGGTGGGCGAACGCTCTTAATCGCCCCCCCACCGGACAAAGCTGATCATTCTGCATCAGCTTTGGGGGCTGGTTTTGGGGTGTTATAGGTGGAGTAAGCGTCTTTTTTGGCGCCTCCACCTCGACCCCTACCACGGCCTCTACCGGCACCTCTACCTCCACCGCCTTCGGACGAGGAGGAGTTCGAGCCTCCATCACCTTTTTTACCCTTCTTGTTGTGCTTGCCGCCCGAGCCTCTGCCTTTTTTGAAGGGGATCCGAAAACGATCCCCCGATTGCTTCGAGGTCGAGGGCTGGTCACGGGCTAACTGAGCCTGTGACACACTCAAGAGTTGGGTCTTGGTGGTCGACTCTACTGTTTGGGTCCATTGGCCCGCAAACATGAGACCCTTTGTCAGGGGAAGCTCTCTGAGACGCAGTCTGGCCATCGTGGGCACGACTTTCTTGTTCTCCGCCAGAGCTGCCGATAAGAATCGGATGCGACGGTCAAACCCCGCCTCCAACTTCTGGCGTGTGGAGATGCGTCCTATAGCTGCGGTTAAATAGTTGGCCAGAGACACGGCCCCGGCCAGTGTCTCGTCCACCATGCATTCTGGCATAGGTGGTGGCGTCAACCCCGCGAGGAGAGCAGCGCGCTCTTTCTCTCTACTTACTATAGTTGCAGAAATGAACCCTTGAGTTCGCTGCAAATATATAGAGAGGCGCGCGAGGAGAGATGAAGTCGATTCGACTTGTTTTGCGAATCTCTCCGCCTCTTTGGTCACCGGATGTGGTCCTTTCGGTCCAAAGGGCTTCGCCGGATCCCAATCCAACTTGTAGGTGGATCGCATGTACTCTGTCACCTCGGCGTCCACTTCGAGGACCTTAAGCAAGGTCTCGTCCTCTTCGACAAGAGGGAAGAAACGCGCGAGGGTAGAGTCCCCGAAGGACCCGGCCTCCTTCACCACCCGTCTGTCGTCGACAGTACACGCTATCTTAGAGACCCCGTCACGGGCCCATAGCGCTGGTGCCTCCACCGCACGTGAGGTCGGTGTGGCAAAGACACTGAACTCCGACTCCTCCGGGGGAGGAGAAGCGGATGGTGGTGAGGAGAACTTTAGCACCTTCGCAAGTGCATGGAGAACGGGTACGAACTCCAGAGGGCGAGAAAATTTAAAATCCTGCGCCTCCCAGGATTCACGCCACGACCTAGTAAGGTCAGGGTTTGGTGGGATCGTGTGATCTCCACTCCCATCCCTAGGCGGACCCAGCCTTGCGTAGACCGACGTCACCGGAGCGGTGGACGTGGAGGCCGTCGCGGCTGTCTGAAGTGGCGGAGGCACCTCAGGGGGAGCCACAGGTTCCGCAGGCTTGTCGGAAGCTGCGCCCAAGAGCTCTCGATCGAGCTCAGACCACGCCTCTACAGGCGGAAGACCACAGGGGTCGAAGACCTCCTCGACTTGATCATCGAAGTGATCGTCTTCCTCATCATCCGATTGGTCGGAGAACTGACCGGGAGACAAAGATGCCGGTGACGACCGGCCGGACCTCGTCCTGGTAGGCGAGGGAGAGGCCTCACGGCGGTGAGGTCTCTTGGACGGAGGAGGTGAGCACCTCGATGGAGACAAAGAGGGAGATCTTGGTCTCTTCTCAGGGGCAGCTGGTTTATCCAGCTTCTGAGAAATCGCCACAAGCGACCGAGTGATCGCCAAGATTGACTGTGTCATATCTGGCTGCTGAGGCGGAGGAGGAGGATTTGCCTCCTTCAGGGCCGCCACTAACGTCGCTATGTCGAACACCGGAGGTACATTCGGTGTCGGCTGTGGTTGTGGCTGATTAGCCAGAGTCAGGACTGGGGGGGAAACAAGTCCTCTTCCACCAGGCCATGACCCTGAGAACCTACACGCCCTGCCAGCTCAAACAATTTCTCCATGTTTTCTTGCTGACCACAGGGAATGTGCTCCCCTTCAGAGTCCTCTCCGAACAGGTCCACATAGGGGTCACCCCCCAGTGGATCCGCTTCGAGTTCGGGGAACAAGGGGTCTCTCATCGGCGAGGCGACTCCCACCTGGGCTGCGTCATATGACTTCAAGGCAGCCTTTGTTGGAGTACGCCCAACCGATGGAGATACTGCTACTGCGGGAGATACCGCAGGTTGTAGCAGCAGCTGCCGAAGCAGTCCTCCGGGTGCTGCTCCTAGTAGTGGGGCCAGAAGACCCCTCTGAGGCACCACTCTTTGTGGCCCCCCCCTTTTTTCTGCTAGGAGCAGCAGTCCCGCGAGACTTCTTCGTTGGGGGTGACTCGTCACGAAGACGAGTTGAAGGCACGGCCTTCCTTGGAGATCTCCTCCTGTGTTCAGGAGTGGGAGATTTTCCCCCAGATCTCTTCCCCGTAGATGCGGTAGAAGAGGCTGACACCGCGGTTGCGGAAGTCACCGCAGTTGCGGAGGTTACCGCAGATGTTACCGCGATTGCGGGATTTCCCGCATCTCCCGCATTTGCGGGATTTACCGCATCTCCCGCGATTGCGGTATTTACCGCACTTCCCGCAGCTGCGGGAGTTACCGCAGGTGCGGTACGTCGAGTCCTAGCTCGACCACGCTCTAATGGCAAACCTGAAGGTTTGTCAGAGCGCGGAGAACGAGAACGTTCTCTGCGTGCTTTAGTTTTGCGGGCCCGATAGGCCGCATCCCTCTCAGACCGTTGGATTCTCTTGGTCATCCAAGAATCGAATCCCACCCAGGTCTCCTCCGTCCAGGATTCGCACACAGTGCAGGTATGGTTCCTGTCACAACGGGTGTGCCGAGAGCAGCACCCGTGTGCGATCCAGGGTACGTCAGGAGAGTGGTGAAATTCGGGCAGGGCGAAGCCCCACACCGAATCTGAGAAGAAGGTCGTCCCGCCGCGGGACCGACGCTATACACGCTGGCCGACGACATCGTCGAAGGTCAGATGGAAACAAGACAATAATACAGGGAAAACACAGAGATACCGACAAGTTACCTGTCCCAGCGATGTATAATGGTCTCACTGTTATACTCGCTTGTACGTCTGTACTGTAGGCTCGAGTTTATAGCATAAACGAGCGTAAACTTCCGAGAGCTTTCAAAAACCGATTGGCAGAGCAATGGCGCCCAAAAGAGAAGAGGATGAAGGCGCATGCGCCAACCGTGACGTCATGACCGGTATCAGTGCGGCCCCTAGCGGGGATCACACAAACCACGGTCTATTTTTAATTTTGGAGGCTACATTTAGTAGACCCTCCGCTATGATCATCGCAAGGATCTTCCATAGGGAGAGACTGCCAAATGAGAGCCTACCTTTTGGGTGACCAGAGCAAGCCCTGGAGATAGCTTCCAATGTGAGCAGGTAAGAATTTAGATATAAAAATTCTATTTTGTGAACACAATTTCCCAGTCCCATTAGATCCTAATACATTGAGAAAAGACCTCTGAGGTGTAAATACCTTAGAGGTCTTTTCTCAGTGAACACTTTAACCTAGTACTAAGGTGTTCCTATCATAGAAGTTTCTTTCTATATACATTTCTTGATTATATATCGGAAAATGAAAGGATCTATTCTACACCCTAGGCTGCTACAATTTAAAACAAGGGGTGGCGACACCATTCATTTAAGTTCAATAGGATTGAATCATCATTGAAATACAAAGAAGTGAAACATATTTACAATAAAAAGAAATATGTAATTATAATTTTGTCTTCTGTAAGGAAAGGAGATAGTGTTAAACATAATCTAAATGATTTCAAGAGGTTTTTGCTAAAAAAAAGAAAATGAATTACAGGTACAGGAAGGAGGGTTAACAAGTTCTGATTCCAGCTACCCTAGCAGGGGTTTAGCCGCCTATGCGTCCAGCTTGTCATTTGGACAGGCAGAACACTGCTTTTTGACAGTTTGGACACCCAAAATTTTATGTCAGGATTTGTTGATGATGACTTTTCTTAGAAGATAGAAGATGTAGAGGCTGTAGTGTCACTTTTACAAGACACACAAAGCAGTATCTAGCACAAAAAAGCAAAATATGTAAATGAATAGGGTTTATTTTATTAGTAGTACGTACTTTGTACCACCCTTTGGACACGCAGAAGTCTATGAAACCTATTTGGACACCCTGTTTCCAAATATCGGCTAAGACCCTGTACCCTAGGTTATTCTAAATGCCTGACTAATTAAAGCTTTAAGTGTGCAGAAATATGCAGTATGAGTATTAGCATACCTGTGTCTGTCTGCCAGTTTAGAGAGGATCCTAGCAGCGGCTGAGTAGTTCCTGGTCTTCTCGTAATGTTTCCACAGGAGATCCAGCATGCACAGGTTATAGGGCTGCATGGAGGCTGCGCGCTTCAGATAAGGTTCTAGATAAGGTGACTGGATCTACAAAGACAACGGTTCAACACAGATTCATTTAAACTCTTAAGCCATTTGCTCTTTTGCATATTAAAATATAGCACTGCAAGTAAAACTGGGGACACGTATATTGGGATTGGAAACTGCTGTTATGACCCAGTTGGGATGTGATATATGGCTAAGCTTATTCTACAGCAAAGAATGAGAGAATCAAAACAAAGATGATTTCATACAAGTAAACATAATTTCAAGCCATGACATGCAGTCCATTCAATCTTTAATACCAACATCTTTCACATAGTGTGTAAATAAGATCATGACATTTTAAGCCATAACATACAGTCCATACAATCTTACGACGTTCCTCCTTACCTCAAGTAATTTTTCTGTGAGTTCCATGGAGATGAGCCAGTCATAGAGAGCCACGTGGAACATTTCGTCGTCGGATTTGAGCGAGAGGCGTAGCACCTTCTCTGTGTACTGCTCAGCCTCGGCATTGGTCAGTTTATTGGGGTCCGGGGTCGGAGGTGGGCCTGGCATGTTGGGTACGCTACGTGACTGAGGATGTGACATACTGGTGTTCAGCAGATAGCCCAATGTTTCTGTGATACATTTGTAGGAATCCATCCTATTGAAAATGGAAGAATATATAAATGAAGTAACTAACAAAATATGGTTTCAAGCAGAAAATTCTATGGAAACTAATTAGGGATCGTAATATTCGCGTGTGGTCCGTCACCATAAGCACCATCTGGGAAGTGGTATTCTAGTTCATGTACTAATCTACCACTCGTGCCTGACGATACCGACTAGACCTTGTTTCAGTAGGACGCAACCACCTAACAAGTGAAATTAAGATTAAGGGTTCAAGATAATCAGATTGAGCTATGAACAGTTCAAGTGATTGTCAAAATGGATGTATTGCAATCGTAATGGGTCTTAGAAACATGCAGATTTTATTGCTAGCAGCTCTTTATCAAACTCACGTGTCAATGAAGGTCTGTCCTGATTGGTATATTGCAATTAAGGAACTCAGATCCACTGTGATTACGTGCATCGTTCAAATTTGGTTGTACACAGTGAAAAATTTATATATCACAGCACGCACATACATGTGTTTATGTATGTATGGTTATCAACTGACTATGTGTAATTGTGACTAGATACGCAATTTGAACACAAAATAGAACAAATATTAACAGAGCATAATATTAGCGAATCGGACCAACTTGTTAAAGAGTCGCTGATATTACTTCAACGTTAATATTTCAAACTTAAAAGTATTTGTGAATTTGTGTGTTATTCCTGCATATATTTTAGGAGTTTGTGTGCATTACTAATAACTGTGTCGGTTAATCCCTATTCTCACCTGGCGCAGAAGGCCTGCCTGCCCTGCAGGTCCTCTCCAGGCTCGCCGTTCTTGTAGTAGTGACTGGCTAGGGACTGGGGGTCACGCTTGGCAGCGGCCGTGAGGCACAGGTCGACGATCCCCTCGAAGAACCTGACGTTGGCGAACTGTGAGCAGACCACTGGGAGGTCCAGCTGCTGCGTGATCTGCTTGTAGAGCTGCAGCGATTCACGCAGAAGCTTCTCCGACTGGAACTTATTCTGAACCGACTTGGCAGACTGCAGCAGTTCATTAGCCTGAAATAGGAACACCAATCATAGTGTTTAAGGATAGCAGGTTAAGTTAAAGGAAATACTAAATGCTAATTGCAAAGGTTAAATGCGTCTACAAGTCACCTCATTATATTGATACTGTGTACCACTTTTCAGTTTTTCACGGATAAAACTGTCCTCAAAATTAGTCTCCCATCTTAGGTTTTTGAATGTGAGCAATTTTTCGATGAAACTTGCCAGTTGACTATCACTCTTAAAATGAAGGTGAATTATAAAGGTGAACTATATTTCAACCTCATTATCAACATCTAAGTTTCAGACTTATTTCATCTTTATAAGCAATAATACTTCAACCTGCTCAATTTAGTCTAGGACAATTCCCACATTGTGTTCAGGTAAAATAAATTTACATTACTGAATAAAAGACTTGCCTTAGAACAGAGAGCATCCTCTGAGCTGTATAGTGAGGGACACACCTCTCGTAACCGTTTGCTGATAGCATCTGTTTTAGCATTGTCTCCCAGATAGCAGTTCACCAGACAAGTAATGAGCGCACTGCACATCTAGACAGATAAAGATAAATACAAAATATTATTAGGTAAAAACATTTATAAATATACATTTATACTGATAAAGAACAACCAACATTTGTTTTGAAACTGGCAAATCTGACTTGATTTGTTTTTATTCATTATTCTTATCTATTTTGTTCGAGAGCATATTTAAACTGTTCTACATGTGCTCTATAAATATTTTCAATAATATTCTATAAATTTCATCACAGAAATCGTGTAGTTCAGAAATAGCCTGTACAACACACTTTAGCCAAGTACAGTGACATTTTCATCCAAATGAAGTATATCCAGGTAAAACATATTATGAACAAACAAGTAGCATGATACTAATATAGTAATATGTCAGCCTGTCATTTCAAATGAAGTGGCACCTATCTGACATACATGTAAAAGTAAATACATAATTACAAATCCTTGCACATCAAACTTACCTCTTTTCCATTTACAACAAGCTGTCTAAATGTCATGGTCTTCAACTGATTTTGCTGGTCCTGAAAAGGCAAAATATTTCATAGAATCTTTTTTCTTTTTGTTTGGGAGGGGGGGGGGGTGGGGGTAAAACATGACATATGCACATTCTCTACCATACTTACTCATTTCATATTTAGATAAACAACTTTTCATACAACCATGAGGAGTTCATTCCTATCTGAGTAGGATTGCAAAATTGAATATCTAATTCTTAAAGATTTTTATATGGTTCACTGATGTAAAGTACAAAGACTCCTTTATAGTATACAATTGTTGAGTAATTACCTTTGAGAGTCCAGCTGCTATGATGTGGAACTGGTGATCGCAGATGATCTTGAGAAGACCTAGGACCTCACAAGCCTTGTGCACCATCTGCTGGACAAACTGCAGCGAGGCCTTCTCGTGGCTTTGGGCATCAGCTAAACACAAACATAAAACCAATATGCTAGTAAATCAAGTAGATAATAGTTTGTATTAGTGTTTAGAAATATATCATTATTTGATTTAAATATATTGTTTACATTTTATCCATTCAGTCTAATATGTTTTAGAGAGAGAGAGAGAGAGAGAGAGAGAGAGAGAGAGAGAGAGAGAGAGGGAGGGAGAGAGAGAGAGAGAGAGAGAGAGGGAGGGAGAGAGAGAAAGAGAGAGAGAGAGAAACGGTACTATATAATGATTTGTTCAATATAGCCCAAGTGGTCAAACAAAAAATGTTTACTTCTATGAATGTCTATTGTAACACAAAATTCAATATGAGATGCATGTGCTTGGTTATATTATATCACTACCTATATAGTGTCAGTTCTTTAGTCCCCTACTCATTTTTTTTACAAAGAGAAAGGAGTGTGTGGTTTTTGACAAATAGTGTGATAACTAATAGCAAATATTTCCATAATAAAGATATTCTGACTCACCTTGTTGTTTTCTCCTCATCTGATCATCCATCTGAGAGCTCATCATCCTCTGAGGAGGCATATTGAAGGAAGCAGACATGCTGTGATGAAAAATACAACAAAATACATTACTTCTTAAAGAGTGATTCAAAGAAAAGATTATAAAAAAGGAAATTGTACCAGTTGCTAGGTATTTCACGAAGACTAAATGATATTTCCTGTTATAAGACAGACTATTGTAAGATCCATTCATGCCTGCAGTGTTGCTTATACTGGTAATAAAGACTTAATGATATTTCCTGTTATAAGACAGACTATTGTAAGATCCATTCATGCCTGCAGTGTTGCTTATACTGGTAATAAAGACTAAATGATATTTCCTGTTATAAGACACAATATCGCTAGATCCATTCTTGCCTGCAGTGTTGCTTATACTGGTAATAAAGACTAAATGATATTTCCTGTTATAAGACACAATATTGCTAGATCCATTCTTGCCTGCAGTGTTGCTTATACTAGTAACTTTGTGGTGACCAGAACATTTTAGAAAGACACCTGAAAGAAAGGATCACATCCTGACAAACAATTCTCCTTCAAATCTTGTGAATCTATGCGTATCTCCCCAAGTTATTTGCACAAATAGCATTGGTCCGGAGTATCTTACCTGTCAGCAATGACTGGGGAGGTGAACTGGGAGTTGGTGTCCAGGAAGTTTTTCAGTCCCTGAAGCTGCTCCAGAAACCAACTGATCTCCTCACTGTTACAATTACATGACAGCTGAAATATGATAAGGTAATGTTAACATTGATCTTCTCCATGGTGAGACTTCATGCAAAATTCCAACTGGAATGCATGCTATTCTTGTTTAGTATAATCAAAATAGAAACTAAATGTGATACTGTAGAACACACAATTTACACGTCTGTTTATATATAGTGTACATAGCGTGTGGTTCCGCTTCGCTATATATAAAAACGCTGTACTTTTTTCTTACTGCACTGGCGCTGTCAGCGGCGGCCACCGTCGCTAACATAAAGGTATGATGCAAAAACTCCCCAATTCACTATAATTGGGACATGTGTCATATGTGTGTTCTACAGTATATATCCAATCTATTGCCTTCTGAATATTCGCCATGGACGTATATGTTTTCCGGTAGAAACATTTAATCAGGCCTTTTGTGTTAAACACACTCGCCCTTGTAGCATACATAATGTCTGCCACATAGGGAAATATCTTGATTACAAAGAAATTTTTCAAGAAAAAAGAGACAGGAATCTATAATTGCTGTTAGGAATAACAATCTCTTTTCATTTTTTTTTAAATATTATTCTTATTATGTTTCAGATTGTCATGACATTTGTGCATTCCAGGTGCAAATGAGTTAAAATATTGACAAGAAAGAAAAGTAGTCTTACATAAAGCATTTGTCCCTGAGGTGTGTGAAAGGGAACCTCACCCACCAGCAAGCTCTCCCACAAAGGTCTGCAATGAAAATCAAGAACATCAAATATCTGAATTATGATTCATCACATAGTAACAATTCATAAAGAGTGGAAGTGAACAATAGACGCAATCACAATGGAAATCAAACATAAGAAGAACAGTAAGGTTGCAGGCTACCTCTAGAACCAATACTTCATTATCAATCAGTGATTCAAACGAGTCTCAACATACTTTTGCCAAACTTTGATCATTCTTAACATCCTAGAGGCTAGGATTTTGAAACATCCAAAATGGAAGTTCACTTTTTACAAGGAAGACATAACTACATTCAGATAACAATTCATTTATCTATAAAGAAAATGCATAGTATATCAAACATAATTGTCCTCTTTTGTGTGTTTAACAGGTCACTAGGTTTGGCTTATCAAATTATTCCAAATACTCTATACTACTCATTATGAACTTACTCTTCATATCAGTTTTCATCCATGGAAATGTTAAGTTAATTCCCTTAATTTTCTTGCCATGCACAAGTACTTTCGTGAGTGTTTTCTGAAGATGCTTATAGGCTACATACCTGAGTATTCTTGCCAGGTAGAGGCAGATTCCGTTGTGTTTCCCTGAGAACTGTACCTCCTGGGCGTAGGTGAGTGGTGCCTGCATCATGCTGTAGCCAGCCCCGCCCCCTGGGCTCTGGGGAAACAGCTGAGTGGGCGCGAAACCTGGCACGGGGGTGGACATCTGATTGGGCTGCATGCCTGTTCATGAGGAACAAAGCAATATCAATTAGCTACAGGCATGTTAGATAGATATTACTACTGTAAAACCCAATATTATCACGCTCCTTTTAATTTCAGGCATTTCGCGCTAGGTGATGATAACGCATATATTACTGGCGCTGATATACGTTCAAAATAGCATATCAATACCTCATCTAGTGGTGATGCGTGTAATTAAATGGCCGCGATCAGATTCAGACGGCAGTTGCGTGAATAAAAAGGGGCGTGGTTATAAAGGGTTTTACAGTATATCTATACTCTATGTATGGTTATAGCACATTGTACAGGTAAACACAGCTTGACAAATTTGGTAATAACCTTTCAAGTATTTATTTATTGAAAATCATAAGAAAATTTTGATAAATAACAAACCCACACCCACATTTTAAATAACTTGAATTTTTATGTTTGATAGTATATTATCATTAAAATACTTATAATCTAGATTTTTAAGGAGTGCTCTTAGCATGCATGTATGAGAAGACTTGATATGCGATTCATTGCTTCTATAAAACTATGTCTTTAAACTACTTTCAATTTTTTTCAAGCCAGCCCAACAGACTGACTGCTTCCAGATTCAGCAGGTCCTGCCACCTTTTTGTCAATCTCGCTTTATGGCTGATATGGCAATTTATTTCTTTTATCTGGGCAAGGTGGAACTAATTGAAAGCTCTACCAAAAATTAGTGATTATATCACTTATCTGTATTATAGGCATCTCTAATGTAGTGAAAGTATAGTCTTACCTGGCCCAGGTGTTGTGAATTGAAAGCTAGTGGAAGGATTGTACATAGTAGTGGTCGGTGAAGCTGCACTTGTCATGGGTCCTGAAAATAATGTACAATTTAAGGTTCAGCATTGAAGGAGATATTTTTATAGTAAAACAATAACCAACTATGACCCAAAATAAATTATCCATTCATTTATAAATGCACTCACTGTGATATCTTTGTTCACCTGAGCTTTTTTTCCAAAAACAGTAACTGTTAAAGAAATGTGAATCTGAAGTTCTGAACCCAGCAAACAACTCTCTCTCTATTTTGAGAATAAATGCTTAACTCCAAAGTTATTATTAAAACTATGATAGTTCTAGTCAATACTATCCAGGCATGAGTGAGGTTATGGAATAGTGTTCTCTTTCTGTTCCATAAGCAAAATGGACCCTTGAAATTTAGATAAAAGTTTACCATAGCTTTTTTATTATTATCTAAAACAAAAGAATTGACGATGGTTCTATTGTTATGAGTACTCACCTGCGGAAGAATGTGGAAGATTTGGGCCAATAGTCGTGGGAGGCAGAGCACCGCCCCCGCCACCACCCTGAACACCATATCCAAACTCAGGCTCACCACCATACAGGAAGAAGGCACGCGTGGCCCAGTCAGACACCTGGAAACGGCAGCAGAATCACATCTCAGATAAATCAGATACCTGTATTTAGGTCTATGTAAAAGCATCTCAGATAAATCAGATACCCGAAAGGTCTATGTAAAAGCATATCAGATAAATCAGATACCTGTAAAGGTCTATGTAAACGCATAAATCAAATACTGTTAAGCAGTACTGTTATAACAGATCTTAATCAATACAATAGGCATAGTCACAATGATACATAAGCCATGGTCGCACATGACCTAAACATGTTGAAACTTAATGTCTTTAGAGAATACATGTGTGGCAACTAATAAGGTTTAAATTAGACAGGTCACACCTAAATGATGGTCCTGTTTAACTTTACTTGGTCCAACTGCAAGGCCTAACAATATGCACTTACATGCATATGCATTAGGTGTAAGTTTTAAAGGCAGTTTCAGAAAATAGAAAACAGGTAACATACTCTGCTTTTCATTATCAAATATATACATGTAAATTAGAGCATTGTCTTACCTGGGAATCAGCAGCAGTACCTGTAGCACAGGCTAGGATAAGGCAGGTAGCACAGGCCTGTTCTTCTTTATGAAGCTTGAAGAAAGAACTGACTTCCTCAGCATCAGGGCCATTACTATTGAGTAGCAACTGACGGAGCTGGTCTACAGGGCGGGGCTTGGTCAACATATAGCTCCCCTGTTAAAAAACAACAACATTTAAATGATCAATATCACAAACGTATGTTTTGCACAAAAATAAAATCTCATAAATTAAATGTGAAAAGGCTTTCATAAATAATTTTGAAATAGATTTTAGCAGATGAACATGCAATATATTGTTTGTTGATAATAGCTAGGAACTACCATGTCAAAATAATTTTTAAGAACAAAAATGGATAAGGGCTATTTTCAATAAACGAAAATTTGTATCATAAATAACCTTTAGTATTAAGTTTTAGATGCAAACTCTAGCTAGGGAGATTTGATCATTTTACTTTATTTCTCAGGACAATTGATACTGTAAACCCCTTTATATACATCCTGCCATTTACATTCACACAATTCCCATTCTCAGCATTGGCAATTAAGGAATATTAATGGCATTTATGTCATTACTATAAAATGGATGTGATCTCACATGGTACATCTTGCTTGTAGGAAACTCTGCATATATGTGTCATTCAATGGCAGCTACTGGATCGATTGGGAGATTTCATAAACAAAAAGGTGTGCCATTATCAAGCAGTAGAGTCAGGGTCTTAGCCAGGATTTCAAAAATGCCTGTCCAAAACAGCAATTTCAAAATTTCTGCCTGTCCAGACTTAGCTACTAATCTATTTCAAATCCTTAAACCAGCTACATTTAATAGATTAGTGTGTCAAATAGGGCAATTTACACTTTAGCTATGTCCTAGAAGATGGTTTGTGAGGTAAATATTTGGTTATTAAATCCCAAAAGTCAAACTTGAAAAATCATCATAGAAATTTTTGACTGTCCAAACAGGAGGTTGTTAGGAAACTACCTGTCCAAAAGACAGGTAGGACGGATCCTGGCTAAGTCCCTGAGTAGAGTACAGCAGATTAGTGTGGTGAAATGACATCCTACCTGTGGGCTGACGACGACAAACCTCCTGTCTGGCTGCATGTGCTGAGTGACAACAAGTGGTGGCTCACATCTCGGGGGTAAAGCACTCCCCCGGGTACTGCTACTCACCAGAACCTGGTGACTGGGAATCTCAGAGATCGCCCATGTGTAGCCTCCCATAGCAACAGAATCCTGCAAATGACAACAATAATGCTTATGTTTTGATCAAAATATGTTATTCATGACTTGGAAATTTCAATGCCAATCACAAAAAAAGAACTTAAATAAATATAAATTTACAACTCAAATGCTTTGATAAATCTTTCAAAAAAGATTTAGACATGAAAATGTAATATGTTGTTAGTCCATGAATTATTTAAGGTGGAATTTCAAAAATACATCTGTATAATAAGCCGATCTTCAGAAAAGCATCGACCTAGCCAAATGTTCATTAAATAATATAATAAAGAGACTGGAGGATCATACCCTGGTTATAGTTATTGCAAATTATCATTGAAAATATTCTCTTTACCAAAAGATTCAAAATGTTAGTCAATGAATTTCAAAACATTTATCAGACATCTACCCGTGTGTCCTCAAACTACGTCTCTGCATTGTAATACTATTACTACCTATGATAAGTTTTCAAAAGGCCATATGTTTTTCATGAGGAAAAATATATATTAAACGGAAATGTCTGAGTATCTAAGTTTCCCACTGCTGACTTACATGTGTCTCCATCAGCTGGTTCTGGAATGGGAAGGAATCTGGCCCAACACTCCACAGCAAATCACTGTTATTCGCCTGAGAGGCTGCCAACAATAACGTCCCTGGATGAAGAAAATAAAACATCAACTTTATATTCAAGTACTGGACAAACAGTAATATCTACTACTTTTCAAACAACTGAAAGTCAATATCATCTGTCAAGTTGACCCTATATCTATAAACCACAAAGGGTAACTGTCTAAAGATCATTTTTATCAATTCTCAAAAACACTGGATTTTAGGCTAACATTATTGCCGCATGATGGAGTTCAATGACCGCACACTGCAGTGTCATCAATACAATAGCAGTCATTTCTGTTTATTGTTAGTAATATGCAGTGTAATCCTAACCTAATAACAGAAAAATGAGAAAATGCTTGTTATGGAATATCAAAAATGCGGAATTCAATACAAAGGGTGATATACTCTATACCTTTTCTATCATGTAGAGACAGAGTAATGTTTCACACAAATGGCTAGTACTCACCTGAGCGGTAGAATGCCTTGTGTACATTGTTGGGTCTTTGAGGGGCACCGGTAGCAGAGAATCCAGGAGGGAGTCGTACATGCACCAAACACAGCATGTTAGGGCGCCCTCTATTATTGTTGAAGGGATTTACAGTGAAGTAGAGCCGCACCCCTGAGTGAGTAACGGCCAAAAGATGAACGTTGCTTGATTCAGATTTAGGGAGGGCAGAAATGTAAACAATTTGCTTGAAATTTGATCGGTCAATAGTTCTGCAAAAAGAAAATATAAGAACTGTGATTTCAAATTGTGGAGAAAAATCAATGAATTATGCAACCATAGTTTCAATCAAGAATCTCTTCATAAATTTGAGATGATATAATGTATCAGTTACAATTTGAGATCGGCTTATCATTTTACCAGGGTATTTCATTGGAAAAAAAACTGGTTTAAAATAATCAATCGCATTGTTCATGTTTCATGCAGTCTTCAAAAAAGAACAAATGTTTAAGCTATCTACCTGAAAATATTGCTACCTGTAAAATTGTTGTGTGAATTTTGAGGGTTTTAAAGATCTTGCTGGTCATTAAACTAATGTTTCAGGCTGGTTTCCTAACTTCAAACATTTATCCACCTGGAAATAAACTGCTTATACATATCAAAATGAGCTTACCTAGCAACAAGTGCAGCGTTCTGTACTGTGGTGTTCTCGGAAACGGCAGCGATGCGGGACATACCCTTGCCATCTTCACCCAAATCAAACACCTGGATGGTCCCCTTCTCTGAGCGTGTGTACAGGATGTGACGAGACTCATCAATGCTGATCTGCACCAAGGCATCTAACAACAGAATACACAGAAATAATACATTATCATGAATAAAAGAATTCGGAATATCGTTATTCATCACTTTTTCAGCCATATTAGACAATGATCTAATTAGATATGTGTAATATAATACTATGAGTAGTTATTAAATTATTTGAATGCTATCTCAACTCATTTACAAAAATCAGAAAATTGTTTTAATTATGAAATGACATACTTGTTTGAGAACTACCCCAATAGGCAACACCTAATTGGTTTACATTGTACACATTAATGTTAGATCCTGTATGTATTAAATGTAGTAGTCCAGAAAAGGAGTGACTATTTAACTTACCATCTTCAGCAAATGAGAAGCTGAACAGTGCTGATGGCAGTAGGTAGGAGAGCTTGCTGGTGGAATGGTTGATCTTTCGACATTTTCTGCTAAACCAACCATCTTCTGCCTAGAGAAAGAGAAACAAATTCAAACAATGATCAAAATATTAACAATGTTAAATATCAGGAAGATTATATTTATCATATGCTGCAGAATATCAAATATCCAGTATTACCATTCATTTTAACATATCACATTTATACAGTTATTCAAACCCACTTGAACCAACTTGAGCTTCTTCAGCCATACAGAACTTCAACCATAGGTTAATCCAAAAAGAATATTTCTAAATTAGAACTAAGTAAAAACCATTGTAAGAATAAATACCATAATCAGTTAATAATATTTTACAATTGCACCTGACCTGGGAATGAGAAATACACCGCATTGTGTAATTTACACCGCATTGTGTAATTTTAGCATATTTTAGTGTGCTAGTCCATATTGTTGAGCAAAGAGTTAGTTGTATTGAAATTAATCATTGAGATTCTACTCCACCATATCCTACCTGATACACTAACTCATAGATGCAGCCATCTCTGCCTCCCATGAAGATTCTGCCCTGATTGGTTCCCTCTATACAGCAGATGCTTTTGTTGTCAGTGGGGATGGAGAAGAGGGGGTCTGGGAGAAGGTGCATCTCCATGTTACCAGACTCAGTTTGAAGCGCTAAAGAAATAAAAGGAAATTAGTTACGATAAGAAATTCAGCCCCGAAGTGGCCCAAATAAAAGTCATTTATGTGGATTCAGAAATATGGTGCAGAAAAATGAAGTGAATATTGTGAACTTTACAAAGTGTATGGAATCACGCACAGGCTAAGTACATGTTTCATCACACAGTGACTTAAAGCAGAGTGAAACAGTATCCACTGTGAAAATACCAATATCAAGAGAGTAAAATAGTTGTAAAACTTAAAGATATTGATTTTGAAAGAATTTGCTCTGTAACACACTATCTAACAATGCAAGGTTTAATCAAAGTTTCTGAAACGTGAATTTCTTGAAAATTAATGAATAAGTATATTTGTCTGTGTATCCTGAAAATGAAAGTTGAGTAGATGCATTTCTCAAACCATGCTCACTAGTGATGGGACGATGATTGACTGTAGTGGAAAGTCGTCAGCAAGTTAACAGTAACCAATTAATCGGCTGGAGACTTTACACCTAATTGTTAGTCGGTATAATAGCCCATTAAGCCAGCCCACATCCTCTAAGGTCAAAGGGTTCCTTGCCAGATATCCCACAGAGAAAGTTGCTTGTCTCACGTACTGACCTACTGGCCTATTTATACCTTCTAAGAGCCTGCACTGTAATAGGTCTAGTATGGGTCATGCAAGTAGTAAGTAATAGCATACCAAGAAGTATACCTACTGACTCTGATAAAAACTGGGGTACTGAGCAAACTAGATATTTCAGATTCCTTCTAAATGTAGAAATATGAGTTGGATGAAATGTGTTCTATGATGTGTCTTTCATTATTTTTCTAAAGACATCTTTTAATGCCTTCATACATATTGTAAAAAGTATTTTGATTTATTAGAATACTGGTAATTTGTCTCTAAGTTACTGAATAAAAATTAGAAAGAAAACATACAAGTATATCTAACCTGCACTGTTTACATGTATAATCCTTCATAGCATAAATCAAAAACACTTGAGAAAGTTTGATGCCAAGATAGAATAGATAATTTGAAATAGTACAATATTATAATAAGTGTTAACATGCTAAACTTAAGCTTTGACAAGCAAACATTCTCATGAAAGTGCGATGAACCGATTAATCGGTGATAGTCGGTTGGTCTAGCTGACTGATGATTGGTTGGGAAAATTCAACTGACTCCCACCACTAATGCTCACCTTCATGTGGCCTTACAAAGCTGGCACCAAGGAGAACAATGTCCACAGGTGTGGTCAAACACAACAGGTACTGGATATGCGGCTGGAACACACCTGGAATGATAATAGCATAATTCACGACTGGTACCAGGTAAATAGGTAGCTATCCACCCGCTATTAAACTCATGAGAGGTATTACGTATTGGATAGTGACATATCTAAGATAATTGGCAACAGCTATGTCGACTGGTGCTACAGGATATAAGGCTCCAAAAGGGTAGTCAGACTCTCGAGTTTAGCTGATTCCTATTTTTAGAAAAAGTAACCACCATTCAGCGCAATTTAGCAACAGATTAATCAAGAGCAGATAAATCTTATCTTTGCACAAAACTGAACATTAACAGAGCTTGTAAAAGGGAGAGATTCTTTTTTATTTTAAGGCTTAAAAGGTGAGGGACAAAAGACTATATTGATAACCTATAAGTAAAAACAGCTTATAATTACCTGGTTTGGGTCTCACTAGCCCAGCACACAGGATAGTTTCACTCAGACCATCGAAATAGGCCAGGTCCCCACTAAAAAACAAGAAGGTTCTTTGTAATTGAGGTAGATTAACTAATTATCAAATATTTTCCATGAAATTATTGCACAAGTTTCATTATTTCTTTTAAAAATTCAAAATAAAACTATTTACAGACTCAATCATCCAATTCAAGAAATTAATCTATTAATTATATCTAGAAATAATTTACATTAATAAATAAATTCAAAATAAAATATATACAAAGTCTATATTTAGGTCTAACATATAATTAATTATGATCATTTTTCAGTTGCAGGCTTAATAAGCATATAACTGTTGATGGAGAGTACTCACCCATCCTCGTATCTCCAGATGAATATTTCTCTGTCTACAGCGAGCCAGGCTCTGCTGATTTCACGGAAGAGGCCCATAGTACAGCTACACTGCATGTCTTATACTTATTAAGGGAAACAAATATTTCAGCCCAACACCTGTTTGAATGTTCTAATGTGCAATTAGTGCAACTACTTTCAATTCCATGCAAATAAGACCACCTTGGGCATTTCAATTAGAGAGGTTTGGTCTTGTATCATGTTGCTAACATATATATCATAGTAATAATAATAATAATTATAATAATAATAATAACATTAATAATGAAATAATACAATAACAATAATAATAAAAATAATAATACATATAATAATAATAATAATATTATATTTCAATAATAATAACAATTAAAATAAAATAGCAATCATTATAACTATAAGAGGGTAACAATCAGAAAGAGGATTATTTTTTGCTGAGGCCATCAGAATGAGATATAGTAAAAAATTACAATAATAATACAATAATTACATCCCAATGTATGTATGTATTCATCAAAGGATACTTTCAAACTGCTCCACAAGCCCTGTTGGGAGTGGCACCTTCTTGACAGTGCTGAACTCCTGTAGGGATCCCAGGCCAACTGCAGGATCTGAGAGGCTGGGGTAGTCATAATCTTGGAGACCACTGACACTGGGCTGGGCTAATCATACAGAAAGAAAGAGATGATCAGTAAAAACTTGACAGAGTTGTTTTTCATTTTAGTATATATTTGACCTATTTAACTGTATATTCTTATAATATATTTGGTCTATCAGGTTATCTTGGAGACCACTGATATTAGACTGATATAAGACATACAGATCAACAGAAACCAAAATTAGACAAATCAAAGGATGAGGTTGTAGTTAGTCATTGCTGAACGTAATTCTGCTTTTCTAACTTTCCGTACACTGTTCCAGACAATGACCCTTAGCATATACATATAAATACATATAAATTTGTCCATTAGACTATATAGTCCCATATGAGCACTTGTTTTGAGCACAATTACCTTAAGAGTAAAGACAGTGACAAATCATATTTGGAGCCTCCAAATTGGACGTATGAGAAGACTTACCTAAACTATACTGCCTGTACACATACAAATTGGCTGACCTTTTTTGCTGTGCACACAGCCTGTGCAGTGAATAAATAGGCAAGTTTATAATTTACAGTAAATAACTTATAAAGTCAATGTATGCTATACGATTTGTATGTGAAACAGAAGGATACATACTATGTGTTGGCACCTTCAGCAGGTCTGAGAGATCCAGGTAGTTCCTATCCTTCAACAGGTTGGAGTCAACTAGGCGAGCTGCGTTCTCCATGGCATCTTGTGGGGACTGTGGAATAAGGCCACTCATGGTGGATTGGCCAAGAAACGATGCCATCTCTTTCTCTGTCAACCTGAAATAAGCAAACACAAGCACCTATTGAGCGAAATCACATTTTATGTATTTGAGAAAGAAATTAGGTATATGGATACAGGAATCAGTGCTCCTAAAAGGTTTGCCAAGTTTGGATGGCAAACACAAACATTTTGAAACAAAAAAAGAGGAAAAAACACTCTTCCAAGCTTAGCTCAGACAGACTCTACTTCTACCTTAGATGAATAAAAACAAGTGGATATGAAATCATGAGGCAATGTACCTGAACAGCCTAGCTGCGGACAATAGCCCAAAAGTTACATTCTGCGCAAGTTGGGGCCCCAGCTCTCTCTGTGTAAACGATAAGAGAACCCTCATTGGTCTTTGTCTCATAGTGACTTCATAGGGAGCCCAGATTCGAAACCCCTGGGATGAAGAATTTTTCAAAATGTCAATTTCAAGCATATAATCAAATTTGTTTTGACACTTTCATATGATCCTCATGAATGGTATTGTATATGGACAGTATGCCTTATTTCAATGTCATACTTATGATTGTAATATAATATATTTTGGTCTCCCTTGAAATATAGGACACCCCAAAATTTTACAATTGCCATATTCTGGACACCCACTTTCTAAATCCTTGCTATTAAGATATATTATATAGTAATTGGTCTCGTGCTAATCCATTCTTTTATTCATCTTTGGAAGGTTGTCCACAGAATTATGTGGCCTGCTTTGACTGTTGCCATTGTATTAATAGAGATCGGGACTGAGCCAGTTAGAAAATAGACATAGCATTGAAGAACCTTAGGGGCTGTGTTGGAAATTCGTGGCCAATGCATAATTCATGTTTTGTTTTAGTTTGATAAATCCAGAACAGTATTCAGTAAGTTTTTTTTTTTATCTATTCTAAGAGCATGTCACTGTATGATCTAGCTTGTATTAAACCATATAATCTGGTTGAACCATCTAATCTACAAGAGTAGCTTCATGTGTTAAAGAATATACTTGGGGGACAAGAAACAAATTATCTAACAGTAACAAGTTAGTTTCTAAAGAAATTCAAATCCACACTTGGTAAAACCACAGTGCTTAAAACTGCTGAATCTATCAACAAGAGTGGAATTGCAGTCTTAGTATTCATAATTTCAGGAAAACAAAGATTCCAGCAAAGGCATAAATGGAAGGATGAGACTATCTTCGGTTTGTTTACCTTCTACAATCTATATGTTCGTCAATAATCCGTCTAAATGGTTGCTACAATCTTCACTCAGTCAGCATGTGGATGCCGCCATTTTTCATCAGTAACGTTTAAGGGTGGCGCCCTCTACATTGACCTATTTCCAGAAAGCCGGTGCGTTCATGCAGCGCTGATCTCAGATGTTTATGGTCTTACGATAGTCTATACCGATGACACCTATTGAGTATTTGACGAACTAAAATAATATATTACAATTCACCGACACCACTGCCAAAATTTGAAAAGCAATATTTTTTAAATATGCACCATTATGAATATGATTATACCTGCTTATTATAGATATTATATGAAGAGGCTGAATGTTTTTGCTACAGTGATTTTCATATTCATTGAAATCGATGTTTTGACACACTTCCAGAAAATGTGTTTTATAATTCATGTCCATAAAATGGGGGTCCCTTAATCAACAATATCTTGTATAAGAATGGGCATATATATGGTACCCATTGGGTAAGTATTTTCTAATATTTTTATGAAAATCTGCCCAAAAAAGTCCTATTTCACAAACCACCAGTGATTCGAAAACTAATACAATGACCTATCATTTTCTTTATGTCTTCTTGTTAAGAGCATTGCGTAAATGGTTTAGACACATTTTGTTGAAAATTAAACTCGTCAATTCTGACTTATACCAATTTTGGGTTAAAAACTTGAATTCCTTTATTTTACCTCATAATTCCTATGTAACAACTGAGAGAAGGGGATGTATTTCTCTGGTAACAACAAAAGGATAATTCCAACGTGGCAGAACGGTATTTTAGGCAGCGACAGTATCTCTGAAGAGATAGATTTAGCAAAGAAAAGAAACCAAATTTGGATAATGAGATGTTCATGACATAAATTGCATTATTTTTTCAAAAATCTGTGAAAAAATCGATGACCACATGATTAAAAGTTGTTTTGAATATCACTGTGCCTTGTTCTTTCAGGAGGCAAAGTTTCTTGAAAATCAAACTGCAATTTCTGAAAGTGTGGTAAGACCTTAACCACCCTACGGTGGCGGTTCCTGGTTTCATAATGCCCTGTCAAGAGAACGAAATTAAACCGACTTAGCTATAATAAAAAATGGCAAATGTTGAAATGGGAAATTCTGCCTGGGGATGGGGGGGGGGGGGGGGCATTTTAAAAATACTCATTGGTGGAGGGGTTTGTAAAAAAATCGATCCAGGTGCTAATATGATTGAAGCAGAGGTTTGCTGGGGAGATGGGGTATCCATGCGGGTTGAATCCGGGTATCGTTCGCTTCATCTGACCATACTTTGTTAAGTGGATCTATCACTACCACACTACCAAGAGATAACAGAGATGGTATTGGTATCCATAACCTCCTGTTTAGTAAGAGGTTTCAACAAGTCTACGAACTATTGGATTCTGTTACTTTTTATACCGCACTGGAAACCTACCCTTTATGGCTGACATATATTCTTTTAACACGACCCGTTTCATAGCTAATTCAAACAATATGCCCATCTATAAAATATATTAACAGAAGGAACTTTTATTGCTATTTTAACTGGCGTTACTATTATCATAATCGTTATTAGTATGATAAGCATCATTGTTAATGATAGTATTATCAACAGTTGCACCAGAAACAGCTGCACTACTACTACTACTACTACTACTACTACTACTACTACTACTACTACTACTACTACTACTACTACTACTACTACTACTACTACTACTACTACTACTGATGCTGCTGATGTTGTTTTCATCAGCATCACGGAAACATGTTTTATTTGTTTGTTTTTATTCAAAGGCTAGAATGAGTATGCATGCATCATAACCTCGGGTGCTGCAGTTCTCCGACTTCCCATCCTCGTGTCATAGTAAAGTTAAATCGCTGCTAATTCAACTACTATTATTTATATCCTCCTCTTACAGTCCTACCCCTTCTTTTCATCATAATTGTCACCATCATCATCATCATCACTACCATCATTATCATCATCACTAACATCGTTATCATTTATGTATATGTGTGTACATAAAATATACAAACCCATATCAAATTCCATCATAGTATGGTGCGCAGTCACTAGATTTCTTTGTTTAACCTCTGCCTCACTTTCACCAACGTCGATTTCCAGCAATGCCATACTTATTCACGAATACCTAATGCTGTTTTCAGTACTAGTCTGAGGCCTTGCTAACCATGGATTACACACACACGCACGCATGCGTACGTACGTACGTACGTACTTCAACCCACACCGACACCCACACCCGCACATATGTATATATATATATATATATATATATATATATATATATATATATATATATATATATATATATATATATATATATATATATATATATATATATATATATATATATATATATATATACATACATACATACATACATACATACATACATACATACATACATACATACATACATACATACATACATACATACATACATACATACATACATACATACATACATACATACATACATACATACATACATACATATATATATATATATATATATATATATATATATATATATATATATATATATATATATATATATATATATATATATATATATATATATATATATATATATATATATATATATTATTATATGTGACCAGAGTGGCCGCTCTGCGGGGGTCCACAGTTCGTCTATTAAAATATTGATCAATTTGGACAAAAACGAGTGTTTAGGAATTCTACAGCTGCAGTGTGATAACACACCTGTTTGGGTGTTAGCAGCTGGTTGTGAAGTTTGCTGTTCTAATATTGAGTTGGCCATCGACCACAAACCATTCATCAAAATAAAGCGATCTCCGTGAATATTGCCTATGGAGCGGAATTACGCATGGTTCTAGACGTACTGAAGCAATGTAGTTACAATTGCATCCGATCTTGATTGCCACCTTCTTGTGGAATGCTGGAGAATATCACAAGTCTACGCAGAACTCATCTAGAACCTACTGGTGACTGAAGAGTAGAGATCTACCCCGTGAGTACTTTGTTTCGTGTATATTTTACTGTTTCGTAGCAGATATTGATTATGTTGGGAATGCCTCCTATAGGCAAAATGTATACTAGATCTAGTATCCTACCTTCATCCAAAATAATTTGCCCAAGCCTCGTACCAAACTCATAAAGAATGACCTATAGCAAAACAAAATACGCTGATCACTCAGTCAAGTGGATATGGGTCGATGTTACGTCTCAGTTCAAACAAGTGCGTACGGTATACTATGTGTACCAATATCTACTACGGAAATGCCTTCATAATTAAGCAATTTTGAGGGTTATTCAATTGAAATTTGAGGTTCCTTTTGGGTTTAACAACTACCATTTTCATATACGTTTTTTATCATTCTCACGTGCGATACCGTCATGCTTTACCAATTTATTGCAACAGCGCAAAAAGGCCCGGTTAGCTTGGTTATTTTCATGAGAAAAGCATTATTCAGAAACCAGTTGAAGGGGAATTTCTAATCCCACACCAAAGAGTACTTTCCTTTAGAGGCAAGCATTTACAGATTACATTTACAGGTCTAAATGGCCTTTAAAGGTTGTCGATTACACATGAATTTGTTTAAACCGTCGTTCTATCAAACCCCTTTCCTTTTGCTACCTCTCCAGTATAATTGTTTTGCCAAAACGTATTGATATGATTCTAATACTTAATACACATACGTGTGTAGAGAATGAGGTTGTTATATTTAGGTCTTCCCTCCCATCCCTCAGTAAAGCTCTTCGCTACAGATTAGTTAAAATTCTAGCAAATATTTTAAAAATTGATACTCCTAAAAAAGCGACTTTTGGTAAAAGTCGAGGCCGAGAAAAGTCTTATACTGCTTTTGTAAGTTTTGGTGCATAATTCTGATCAGGGATGGACGTGGCTGACTTCCAGAAAAAAATATTATGAAAACTTTGACAAATGCAAGATCTCAAAATGAATATGATCACATAAGCTATCGTAAGAGTACTAGTATATATTTCAATATACGTTATTTATGTGTACCTTTTTAAAGCAAAATTGAAGAAGTCTTTTGTTATATGCCAATATCCACAATAGTTGGACGAATAACGATATGACACAGTATTCTACTAATGCTGCCTTTTTTCTTGGACCTATCCATTTCAGGTGCTGTGAGAAATGGAAAGCCATAAGACGGTACGTTTTGCTGAAACATCAACATACCACCCTCCACCAAATACCTCATCCTCTCCTTCGAGCCCCTCTGGAGGTCAGACAGGGTCTGGTACATCTGATGAAGACAGGAGAAGGCTCCTAGCCCGACTACGGGGTGAGGAGGAGCCCCAGAAGACCGAAGCGACATCTGGCGGGGATTCATCTGACGAGGACAGAAAACGGCTCCTAGCTCGACTTAGGGGGGAAGAGGCGCCCCAGGCAGATGTGGCGACGCCTGGTGGTGATTCTGCGGACGACGAGAAGAAGCGTCTCCTGGCTCGCCTACGGGGAGCAGAGGAACCCAAGATAGAGGAAATTCAATCTCCTGTAATCGAAGGTACCCCGAGAGAACCGAGGGGATGGTACACATCTCTGCGGGTTGGATTTTACGTTAAAGGAGAAAAGGGGATGTACTATGAAGTTAGACGATGTATTGAATTGAATGAGTTATGGTACTGGCACGTCGTCGTTGGAGGAAACGTAGAAGATTGGTAAGAATTGTTGCAAGCACAGTAAACAGTGTTTACACACTGCAGTATCTAAGCTGACAATTATCAAAACTTAGAAAATTGCACAATAAGCCGATTATCAAAGATCAAATATAATTCGGACATATACATACGAAACATAAATCATTAAATCTTTTTCGACTATATCCCAGGGCTATAGGTGTTTTAACAAAGGCCTGAAGGTTTCAGATTGATATGAATTTGTTGGCCATCTTTTACGATACAATATGAACAACATATCTAAGTGGTAAAGAATGATCCGAAAATCCGGAGTAAATACCATTGGCATTGGATTTATTTAATACCTTTACTTGCATGTTTGATTGCAAATTTGTAACTCGGAGTGGCTGCAATTAGGCCACATTTATTAAAATGAGGAAGTGAATTAGATATTTGCTAGTCGACAGTGTGCATGTTTTGAATCTAAAAGTTTCATTAAAATATCTGAATCGAAATCATCTATATTTTGCATACATTATTCCAGGTATTCAGAGCTCAGATTGGGTTACATGCTAGGCGGCAGCTTATACGTGGAGTTTGTGTGGGGAACGTCCTTTGACAAGACGAGATATATAGACATTCGATTTGGACTTCTGGGACTATGTTTTCACGCAGAGATTGGTACAGGTGTATCATTTAGGAACGGAACAACGATGGAACCCTTCTTTGTAAAGTTAGGCATAGAGAAAGAAGTGCAAGTGTACTCGTCAGGTTACGATGAAATCAAGGAAGGAGACGGAGAGGACTTATTATCAACCTCTGATGAAGACTTAAGTTTCATGGGAAGCTTTACATCTGGATGATTACTAATTATCTCATCATCACTGATTAAAATGCATCTCTTCCTGGCATGAGAGAAAGTTGCCGGTGACTTTGGGTCAGGTGGTAGTTTTCCCAAGGTACTCCGTATTATCACACACCAATATGGCAGGAAAAGTGACGATAAACGAAATCCAACCCCACCTAATAATATGAAATGAAGGTGCAACCTTTATACTGATGCTTATCATTTTGGGAGAGAGAGAGAGAGAGAGAGAGAGAGAGAGAGAGAGAGAGAGAGAGAGAGAGAGAACAGAATTTTTCTGCAGGAGGCAGGCAGTGTTTTTGGAAGTAGCTTGTTAGACATGTTACCATTTAGGCAGTTAATATTTTGGTAGGTATTTCTTTTTTTTGAGGTAGCCATGGAAAAGGCAGTATTTCGGGCAGGTAGTCCTTAAGGCAGGTTTCTATTCATTTAGATCACTTTTCGGCCAGGTAGATCTCTAGGTAGGTAGCTTTCGCTGATATCCACTGCACATGAAATTTTAACTTGTCGTGCTTATTATAATTCAAATTTAGTGTGTGGGAGCTGATGATAAATTCGTTTTCCCTGGAGTAAAAATGAGATTAGGCCGATGTTGCATGCCAGTTGTTTTGAACTCGGACCACGAACTCATGTGATACAACTGGTTTTTCGAAGACATCTGGACGTATCCCATTTTCATAACAAGGATTACTAATAACATTGGAACATGATCTAGAATCAATCCTTTTGAGAAATCGATAATATTAGCCAAATATGGATAATAGGAATTTGCCAGCTATACAACAATTTACTAAAGTATGCAAGCCACAGTAGTGATTCTTCCAGGCTAGTACATGTAGCATATCCTAAAAAACTAAATATTTAACAAATGCAACACAAGCTACCATTAAACCTCAAGTCAATATATTGCATAAAGCTTTATTTCTTTTTTTATTTTAATAGCTGTGCCTGTACATCTGATACCAAGTTAGCTGTGAAACAAACACTAATTATATAAACAGAACAGGTTGATGGCGGATTAATTGCAACTTCTCCACACGTACTACCATACAAATTAGCGAGCAAGATACTAAATAGCAATGAGAGGTGGATACGTATGGGTTATGCATGGTTTTTATTTAAATGTCAAATTGGAAAGTCACACGAAATACACCAGCTGGCGTTCTAACATGAGAACTGTATGTACGTAGAGAGGCTGAGCACAAAACGTTACTACAAGGCTAAGATATAACACCAATACAAGAAGAAATGGACCAGGCAGTTTCTTTGAACTCGGACCACGACCTCATGTAATACAACTGACGTATCTCATTTTCACAACAAGGTTAACCTTTTGAGAAATCAATGATATTAGTCAAATATGGATACTGGAAATTTCCGGCTATACAACAATTTACTAAAATATGCAAGCCCCAGTAGTGATTCTTCCAGGCTAGTACATGTAGCATTCCCTAAAAAATTTAACATTTAACAAGAGAAACACAAGCTGCCTCCCTATGTTCAAACATCAAACATCAAATCAAGATAGTTCAAAAAGGTTTATTTTTTTATCATTATGATAGTTGCGCCTACATACATCAGATACCAAGTAAGCTGTGAAACAAACAGTAATTATATAAACAGAATGATATTAAATAAGCTTGTTAGCCAGGTTATTGGCGGAATAATTGCAACCTCTACACACCTACTACCATACAAATTAGCGAGTAAGATATTAAATAGCAATGATAGGTGGATACGTATGGGTTCTGCATGGGTTTTTTTGAATGTTAAATCGGAAAGTCATACAAAATACACCAGCTGGCATTCTAACATGATAACTGTACACGTAGAGAGGCTGAGCACAAAACCTTTCTGCATAAACAATGAATGACAATGGGAGGCGAGTGAGCATAGGCCCGGGGGGGGGGGGGGGGGGGGG
Organism: Maea johnstoni; assembly: GCA_963942565.1. Lineage (NCBI taxonomy): Eukaryota > Metazoa > Annelida > Polychaeta > Spionida > Magelonidae > Maea > Maea johnstoni. The sequence goes on along the minus strand of OZ012684.1, from coordinate 9,283,820 downwards.
GGGGCACTTGGGTATTTAGGAGGGCGCATACGTTCGTTATCAAAATTAAAAAATACCCCTAAAGCACTGATTTCTGACCTTATTTTTATAAAACGCTGATTTTTTCCACTAAATAAACACCCCTTCTTTTATCAAAACACTGACATTGGATGAACGGGAACACGTATTTTAACTTTATATTTTATAATCCTCTGCGCGTTTAGTGGCCGCAAGTGGCGGCAGCAGACTCGGAAGCCCAGTCACTTCGGGAGTCACTCGGCGTCAGAGCCGCGTATATTTCGTGGATTGTAAGGGGATTTTGACCCCCATACTTCGTACCTGGGTACAAAAAAGTACCCTTCCTTTACAAAATCGCGGACATGCGGAGGTCGTAAAAAAGACCCCTTCTTCCGCGAAATACGTAACGAAGGTGCGGCCCCCCTTTGTACCTGAGTGCCCCCCCCCCCCCCCCCCCCCGGGAGCATAGGTAAGAGGTATGCATGACATGATATCATTATGCAACCTCCGCGTGCCTCTTGCTGTGCGATGTGGGGAAGGAATTTGACCGCAATATGGTGGAAAGAGTGATTATTTATTTGTATAACTTGCAGGAAGAATGAGGAAGGTGGTTTGCGCCAACGCCTTCCACGAACACTATAGAAAATTCCTCTTCATGAAAACTTTTTGAAATAGATAATGCTTGAATTCTGGCCTAATTATATCGATGTGTGTCCATTTCTAAAAGGTCCAATAAGTTGAAATAAAATGGTATTGAGTCAAACTAATATAAATGCTTGGAAATGGTAAGATAGTGTAAGGTTATATATCCACTTCTTTACCCAAGTAGTGGATATCTTACAATCTGAAATGTATGTATGTATGTATGTATGGATGCATGGTGATTGACTGTACTTTCAAAAGATACAGAATCATATTATTCTCGGTTAATTAAGTTTGCAAAGAAATATAAAGAGGTGTAGGTATTCTATAAGTATCTTAAGGTCACTCATGGTCAAATGGTCAAAGCTGACAAGCAATTTAGGTGCAAAAAACAAACAAGACATGGTATTCTGAGGTTGTTAAATAGTACTTACTTTCCTACAGCAAACAGCCCTTCAGATTTCATTAATTTCTGACAATGCTTTGAACTCTATAGCCAAATGGAAACCGTATCAGGTTTCACGTGTCATGAACAGGTAAATATTTTTGAACCAGGAGAAATATGTCCAAAATTTGATCCAAGCTACAGATTGAACAATTTAAGATATACATTGTCTGAGTCAGTAACAGAGGAGGGAGAGGTGTTATCAGGAAAAAACTTTTACTCGTGATAATTTAGTGTAAATTGACTTTTTAGCTTGGTTTGATCCGTTATATTTTGGAGAAGTAATTACCCATAATGATATATTAAGATCTTTGGTCCAGATGGAATTCCCGCTTCATATCACCTTCAGTAATCATGGTTCCAGCTTGTACGTAACAATCTCGATTCTTTACATGTCCTGTACACCTGTAAATGAATCAAATCAGTACCTCAGCCAGGTGCACTCATAAACCTGACCAATAAGAAACATGAAAACACTTCGATGTATCAGTATGTTATATTAAAGGAGTGTGTCAAAACACGCACATAGCTACATTAAAGATGAAACGAGCTTTTTACAGGTTATGCACCATAGTGCACTGACCAAGAAGAAACATGAAAACACCTGCATGATTGCAGGACTTCGTGCGTTAACAGGTCTGCACGAATAGTAGTTGTTACGCATAGCAAACTAATCTCTAACACTACTATTTAAGCAAAACTAGTCTACTCATAGCTTACATGACATACGTGATTCAAGCAAGAATGCTTAAACGGTGATGTGATCCTCATGAGTAACATAGAACTGAAAGACACCACCATACACACAAAAAATATGGGGCTCAAAAACTTGTCAAAAGTTTGTCATATTGACAAGTTTTGGGTCGTCATTTCGATGGTGCCCAAAACGACGAGTTTACGTTTGTCAAGACGAGTTTCTGTGGCAAAACTTGTCAAAAGGTCGTCAAGTAGAACAAAGCAATATATGTCAGTTTCAAATTATTTTTATTTATTTCCCAAAAAAACGCCAAAAAGGACACAATAAAAATTACTGACCCAAAAGTTCAATACTGGATCTTGCAGTGGCAAATTGGAGATATATGCACATTTATAAACTAATTTTGACAAAAAAGAAAACAATAATTCCACATTTGAAAATATGCTTCACATAGCACTCAAAACATTCCTAAAATACCTGCATGTCAAAAATAGTCAGTTTGTTTAATATGTTATTGGAAAAATAATGCAAGATGGATCATATTTAAGTAGATATTGAATGGATATGAAATACAGTAATTACTTTGATTCAGCTCCTTGTCCTCCATTAGAGCCTCGTTCTGAGTTGAGCAGTGCATTATGGGATACTTATTGACGACCTTTTGACTAGTTTTTGACAACCCACTTTGCAGGGTTGTCAAAAACTCGTCAGCGTACTTGACGAGCCTTAACTTGTCAATATGACAAGGTTTTGACAAGAAAAAACTTGTCACATTTTTTGTGTGTACCTAGGACACCCAAAATATTCTGTATGTCTTATATTATTTGGTGCAAAGGAATTAAGTATTTCTCTGAAGGCTATCCCCTTTCGTTTTCAGTCTTCATTAGATAACCTCCCTATCCATTATGTAAAGACTGTATCACTGATGTTTAGTCAGTCTATATCTTGCACTTACTCTTTTTTAGTTTTAAAGAATTTTTGGTTTATTCATTGCCTGCCAGCTATGGCGAACGCATACTAATACATACTATTTGGGTGTGTTTACTCTCATTTGAGCAACTTACATATTAGTGGTTAGTTTAGACCTCCGTTCATAAGATTATAACATCTGGGAGGATTGCCTGAAAGAAAAGTGTTATACAAAACCGATTGCCACTCAGTGACTAGGAGATGCCATTCCTTCTCAAAACTATCTATCTTTCCTGTAACATTTGCCATGTATTTTGACTGTGTATATTGTTGTTTTAATAAATTTTTGAAATTGAAGAAGTTTGGTGTCTTTTCTCTAATTTTTGCTTTATAGATAGTGATTTTCGCATATAAGATGATAATACTGAGAAGGCAGCTTTTATTAACATCTCCTGTTATTATATTGTTTTCAGTAAGGACATAGTCATTTACGCCTAGATGGATAATCCATCTTTCAATATCGGACCATAGTTTTTTTGTTTTTTGACATTGTAATAACATATGTGCATTGCTATCTGATACAGTGTGGCACATACTACAAAGGTCGTTTGGTTTGATACCTATTTTGTAGAGTTTTTCGTTGGTGAAGAACGTTTGATGTAAGGTTCTGAACTGAATATATTTAGCATACGTATCGTCAATTAAAATGCTGTTTCTTTTAAATGACTTAGACATTTCATTGTAAGTCAAGGAAAGGTTTGCACTTGTATTCCATTTTTCACAAGCACCCTCGACAATGTCATATTGTCTCCCTTGCAGGGTTTTGTATAGGTTTGACACTCCTTTTTTGTCCATATTAACGACAATGTTGAGGAAGCTGTTACTTGGAAGAGGGGATGCAAACCTTCCCGTACTCCAAGAAGTTGGTTTTGACCATGAATTTGGATTGAAATTGATTTAAATCCATTGGTCTACCATAGCCATCTACTATGTCATTATTTTTTCTAATGCCTTTATCAAACCATGATTTTTTGAAGTTAAGTTTGAGATTTGGATTGAACCACAGTGGAGTTTCATGAATGACATCTTTGTGCTTAATGATATCTGTTTTGAATATGCATTCGACACTTATGATGAAATCAGACCAGAAGGGGTTGTATATCACCTCTTTAATTCTATCCATTCTGTCTGGGCCGAAGGTGAACGTGTCGTAGATATCCCAGGAGTTTAGATAAATAGTCCATTTGGACTTGCATGTTAGAAGCCTTTTAGCTCAGCCTAATTTGAGAGCCAGATCAAATTTTTGGAATATCTGCTTCCATTATATTTCTACGGAACTTTGGTGGTTAATTGTTCCATAAGAAATTTCTAAACAGTATAACTATTTCTTTAAAGAGTGATTGGGTAGGACTGGGAAGGGACAGGAGTAAGTGGGTGATTTTTGATGTGAAGAGTGATTTTATAACCTTAACTTTCCCATAAGGGCTTAGTTTACGGGCTTGCCATAATCTTATCAGTTTTTTAATGTCATTGATTTTTTTCTCAATGTTTAGTGTAGTTATTTCACCCATTTTATTTACATTGTATTGTACACCGAGTACCTTAAAGGTATCGGTCCATTCCATACCATATTTACCCTCCCAGGGCAAGCTCCTGTCCCTTTACGTTCCAATTTTGACGGCCTTAGTTTTGTCAACATTTATCCCTAGTCCAGATATATTTTTAAACCAATTGAGTATACTCATAAGTCGTTTTATAGCTTGTAAAGAGCCCTCTAAAAATAGTGTGGTATCGTCCGCGTATTGCGACACTGCGATTTCAGTGCCATGTATCTCTATCCCCCTTATGTCTCCACACTCCCTGATGCTATGTGATAGTAATTCAGCACACAAAACAAATATATACGGGGAGATCGGATCCCCCTGACGACAACCCCTTGAAAGAGTTGTGACCATTGTTTTTCAATCACTGAGACCGAGTCTTGATGCAAAAGCTTTACAAAGGAAATAAATCTTTCTCCGTATCCGAACATCTGCATACAGGTATATATGGAGGACCATTCTATAGTATCAAAAGCCTTTGCGAAATCTAATACTATAATTAGTCCCCCTTTATCTTCCATTTTACAGTAGTTAATGGTATCATAGAGGAGTCTAGTATTGTCTCCTATGAACCTGTTTGCTATGAGGCCTGTCTGGTCTGGGCTTACTACAGTCTGGAGTGTAGCCTTTAGTCTGTCAGCAAGTATTGTTGAAAAAAAATTGTAAATGCAGTTTAACATTGTCAATGGTCGCCAGTTTTTCAGAATATTTCTGTCTTTACCTTGTTTTGGAATGCAGGTAATGGTTCCTCTCTTAACAGAGTCTGAAAGTGAGTTGGTTTCAATGGAATTGTTGTAAGCTCGAAAGATCCAGTTAAGTAGTTCCGGACAAAAAGTCTTAAAGAATTCGTTTGAGTATCCGTCTGGTCCTGGTGCTTTATTCAATTTTGATTTTTTGATTGCTTGTTCAAGTTCTTCAATAGTAATGTCATTTTCTAGGTGATCTTTTTGTAGAGCAGTTATTGTAGGTATGGTTTCAAGTAATGTCGCATATCTAGAGTCAGGGATGGGGTTGTAGGTTTGGAGGTAAATAAGTCAGCATAGAAATCAAATTGCATCTCCATAATCTCTGTCATATCAGTATGCGTATACCCATCATTATCTATTAATTCGGGAATAGATTTGTTCATATAGTTTTTTTTTCTCCAGATTTAAAAAAAAACTTGAAGGTTTCTCCCATTAAGAGTTGATTATTGCTCTTGAGCGGATCATTGCTCCACACAATTTGTTGTCTCTCCATGTCTCGAGTTCTTCTTGTTTGCTATCAAGGTATTCAATTAATGTCTGCTTAATGTTAGCGTCATCATTTGCATCAATTGATTTTTCAATTGTAGCAATATTTTCAATCAGTTTATTCTCATAAGCTCGATTTTCTCTTGCTATCTTTTTTGAGAATTTGACAGTTTCACCTCCTATTTGGCACAATAATGTATCAAGGAAAGATTTGTCACTGATACTTATCTCTAGATTAGTTCCCAGATTATTTTCTATATAGTCGGGATCATAGATTGGCAGAGCATATGTTGCTTTAGCCAAGCTTATTTCTTTTCTTACTAGGTCCAGATGGTTCTAGGACAATATCCCCCCGGACAATATCCCCCCGGACAATATCCCCCGGACAATATCCCCCGGACAATATCCCCCCAGGACAAAATCCCCACGGACAATATCCCCCCGTTCCAATATCCCCCCGGACAATATCCCCCCGGACAAAATCCCCCCAGATGATATCTCTAGTGAAAACATGTTTTAGTAAAAAAATAATTTAATTCCAGTGTTTTAAATTATCCCAAAACATGTGTTGGTAAAAAAAAAAAAAATCTTTTTTTTTTTAATTCCAATGTTTTAAATTATCCTAAATCGTGTGCCGGTAAAAAAAAAAAAAAAAAAAAAAGAAATGCAGTTTTAAATTATTCTAAAAACTTTTTTCAAAAATTCAAAAAAAAAATTAGTGTTTTGAATCATCCTAAATCATGTGCCGGTAAAAAAATTAAATTAAAAAAAGAATTCCATTGCTTTAAATTATTCTAAAAAATCTTTTCAATAATTCAAAAAAAAAATTAATCAAAACAATTTTTTTTTTAATTCCAGTTTTTCAAGTCATCCTTAAACATGTGAGAGTAGAATTTTCTTTTTTTAATTCCAGTGTTTTAAATTATTTTAAAACATGTGATAGTAAAAAGAAACATTTTTTTAAAATTCCAGTTTTAAATTATCCTAAAACATGTGATAGTAAAAAAGAATTTTTAAATCGGCACACAATTTAGGATAATTTAAAACACTGGAATTTAATTTTTTTTTTAATGATTCAAGCCCCCTCAGAATTTTTTTACCAGCACACGATTTAGGATAATTTAAAACACTGGAATTAAAAAAAATAAAATAAATAAAATAATTTACCAACACATGTTTTGGGATAATTTAAAACACTGGAATTATAAATATTTTTTTTACTAAAACATGTTTTCACTAGAGATATCATCCGGGGGGATTTTGTCCAGGGGGATATTGTCCAGGGGGATATTGGAACGGGGGGATATTGTCCGGGGGGATATTGGAACGGGGGGATATTGTCCGGGGGAATTTTGTCCTGGGGGGATATTGTCCGGGGGGATATTGTCCGGGGGATATTGTCCGGGGGGGATATTGTCCTGATACCGGTCCAGATATTCATTGAGTTCAAGTAGTTTGTTATTGAACTTCCATTGACCTCTGCCTCAAGGTTGTTTTGAGACATTGAGAGAAATTTTGATTGGTAAATGGTCACTTTTATATGCTGCTTTAATATCAGCCTTCGGGCATAATCCCATCAATCCTTGGGATAACAAGCAATAATCAAGTCTGGACCTTTTGGATGGCTTTCTTGATCCCCAAGTAAATCTTAAAGTGTCGGGATTCTGTTCTCTCCAGATGTCAAGGAGATCTTTTGAAACTATTAATTTTTTGAAATGCTCATTAAAATGTTCGTGCCTTATTGACTGGTAATTGTAAGTATCAATTAATTCCAGTGGGGTGTTCCAGTCACCCATCCATATTTGATTATCTAATAATGAGGCATCCAATTTATTAATAACTGATGTAAGCCATGTCGCATCATCAATATTGGGTCCATACACATTGACTAGGGAGATGCTGCAAAGATCAGGTAGCTCTATGTTGATTAGAAGGTATCGTCCATCTTTGTCTGTTATGACTTCACTAACTGAGTGTTCAAAGGAATTGTTTATGATAATACTGACTCCTCTTGCATTCGTTGAACTACCTGAGCAGTGAAAGGATACATTCCATTCCTTTGATAATTGGGTGATGTCGTCAGGGGTCCAATGACTCTCTTGGATAAGAATAATATCTAACTGTTGTTGTTGAAATGATTTGAAAAAATCAAATCTTTTGCTTTCTTGTCTAAGACCCCGAACATTTAGAGATTGTATTTTCTATCTGTTATGTGGGATATCTATCCATCAGGGTGAGTGGGACAGAGAGCAGGGCTGGCACACAATGAATAAAATTTCTAATATACACCAAAAACTCTAATTTAATAACCAAGTTAAATACAATATAAGATGTTCCGATGAACATCAAGGACCCACTTGACTTAAGTTGGAGTAAAAGAATCTACACTTAATCAAGATGTATTGGGTAGGTGCTGAAAACACAACACCGACTGTCGATGATGTATTGACATAGAAAAAAAAGAATGATACTATTCTTCAATGAAGATATATAATTGAATGATATTGATAGAAGTATTGAGTAAGTCATGTTTGAAAGACAGATTGCAGCATGACAAAACATTGAAAGGTACAAAAAAGTAATACAACTTTACCACACACTTAGCATCTTGTGATGTTATGAGAAACCTGTTATCCTCAAGGTGTATTAAGGTAGGAAGCTTAAGTGTATGGAAAGGAAAATTAAACACCTTAATTAGCCATAATTGTTTTGCATACTTATAGAAAAGAAAACATATAACATTTGGTGTGAACACAATTGACAATTTTGAAATTAAGCCCCTATATTATTGCCAAGAGACATTGTAACCTTGAGAAAAAATTAATAAAAAAAGGCATGTTAATTATGATAAACACATAAACGATTTATCACGTTATTAGGCATGAATGAATACACAGCCTCTAGATATCTGCATATAGGCATACTATATAACTCAGCTCACCATACCATTAAGTATGAACACTTACAAAGCAATTTTACAATTAAGCCCCTGGAGATTACCTATAGGCACTCTACACTTTAAAATAGCAAAGATATGTTAATTATAAATAGTATGATGTTATTTTGCTTGCACAGCACATTAACAAGTAGCCCATGGATAATTACATATAAGCACACAACACTTGCCATATAGTGCCAGGAACACCTATATACTATGAAAAAAAAGAGAACAAATAACAAGTTTAATTATCTTGCACAATTAAAAGGAAACATATGTAACACCACACTTAGAACCCATGGAGTGCCTTGACCACGTATACCTTACTTGTATACCATGTTATTAGGTATGGACATATACTTAGCAAATTGACCATGGAGCCCCTAGATGCTTGCATATTAGCCTAGTATATTCGAAATTAAGAAAGGCATGTTTGCCCTGCAGTATCTAAACCAAAAATATTATGCATAATTATATTACACAATTATAGGGTAACATGTCTAGTACCACACTTGAATTTTACCATAGAGCTCCCTGATAATCCAGATCAACTCTCCATAATCCAACACATACAATTTTATTGCATTTGTTGCCTAGCTATGCAGGTGCTGTGCATGACTCTGCAAGGAGCCCCTAGCTAATTGCATATAGACCACTACACTTAGAAGTAATAAGAAAAAGTTTTGCCATAGACTTCCTAAGTAGACAAATCCAAACATAATTATGTTATATAGATATGAGTATAGGGAATTTGTAACACCACACTTAAACATTTTAATGTTTACCATAGAGGACTTGGATTGACTCAAAATAAAATACACCATACCTAGAACAACTTTTTGTTGTTGTTGTTGTTTAACAATACCAGAACTTTACAGGCAGAATTTGTGCACAATCAAGATTAATTGTCAAGATGCTGTTAGATACAGCATTTATATCCAAGTTAACTATGTTTTGGCGTAGAACAAACTCCTAACAGTGCATACTTGTTATGTCTATCTATGAATTAGTAATCTGTTATAATGAAAGTTTTAGTATGTTTCGTTGGTTAAAGTGTCAGTATGCTTGTTTTGAAGTTAGCATGGGGTTGTACTCAATAGTTTCACCAACAGACTTTCTTCCCTTCTTAGAATTTGTAAATTCTATGAATGTTCATTCTCAGGGTTTTTGTCAAGTTGTATCTGTCCATTTCTTTGATATTTGCTATTGCTGACATCACTTCTGCAACCTGCGGAGGAGTTGATATGTCAGTAAAGTCCAGTGGGTGATAGGGTGCATTTGATTCAGGCAGCATCCTCTTTGTATCAATCTTAAGGGCAATTTCAACCATATCCGGGGAAGGTTTCAGCATCTTTCTACCCATTCCCAGGTATCCATTAGGGAATCTCAAGAGGAATTTGAGTGCTTCATTGTAGGTGCCCTGGAAGTTGAGGTAATGTACACAATGTGCTGTTGGCAGTCCAGCTGTCAGTTCTCCCAGCAATTCTGTGTGTGCTTCTGATGCAAAGACTCTAAGTGGTCTGTTAGCCAATACTGCAGCCTGCATGTAGACTCTCAGGATTCTCAGTTGGTTACGCATGGTGTTCAGTCCCAGACATAAGTCTAGACCGACTCCTCCCAGGGCCACTATCTTTGGCGAGACCCTTATCAGTCTTGAAGCTATTGTCAGAGAGTCTCTTTTGGTAGGATCTGCTGTAGGTCTAGCTCCCAAGGAGATGAGTATTCTCGGGTCTTTGAGGAGGACTTGAAACAGCTGTGAGTTCATGACCCCAGGGTCTACTATGTCTGTAATGGCTAAGTTAAAGTTGGTCAGAATTCCAGCCATTTGCATTCTTGGGTGTTTCTCAAATTGACCGAAGTACCATGTTTTGTTGTACATCTCCACAATGTCTGCCCGTGTGTCAATAGTGGCTATGTTTGGATTTGGGATGGCCGGTCCAGTTATTGTTCCATTCTGCTCAGCATATTTGATGATATATGCGAGGGTTTTCCAATGTAGAAGGTCGGTAATCCTTTCTGGATTTCTGGGATCTCTGAAGATTGGTGGATGTAGGCCAGACAGGGTGTCGATGGCATTGAGAAATCAGATTTCTTGTGTGGTGAACGGGGATATGCATCTGTCACAAAACCCTTCTATCTTCACTAAGGCAAGGAGGTGTTGGACAGTAGAGCAGGTCCTCCATCATGAATTTAAAAAAGTCAACATGTCTTTGTAGCAGTAGCTGACTATGTTCTTGCTCTTTGAATTCACCTCCGCATTTCAGTATTCCTTCTTTGTTATGGTATGTTCTACACTTCCAACAGGTTTTGTCTGGTAGAACCCCCCACCAGGCGGTTCCCAAATGTGATAGAACCAGATGTTTTCTCATGTTAGTTTGTATTTTCTCACACACTGGGCACTTTTTGTCTGGTCTAGCTGTGGTGATATTGCGAATCTTCCTGTATGTATCAGTTGTCGGTGCTCTCTGTAGCTCAGATGATGATGGAACACTTTGTTTGTCAATTTGGTGATCTGGAGAGGGGGGCATGATTTTTGGGATCATTTGACGTTTTGGCGTTTCTTGTGTTGTTTCTACTGGGATCAAGGAGTTTGCTTCATGCTCAGGAGTATGTGGCGTAAACCTGGCTCGTGTGTGGTAGACTGCAATAGGATTGGTTGTATCCGGAGTACTTGATCTACCAGATCTGTATGAATGACTGGGTGACATTTCAGGTCTATTTGGTGAGTAAGAGTCATGGCCATGGTTGTATTCATAGAGATGTGTGCTGGTCCATTGATGAGAGACCTCTGTAAAACTGGAGTTTGAGTGCATTTCCTGGCTGTAGGAATCAGCTTTAGCTTGGCTCAGCATATCATCAATACTTTTTTCCCAGACTGATCTTACTGAATGACTTGTGACAGTGGCTGAAGCAGGGGAAGCCCGATTCTTTGGTTTTCTAACTTTTTCTGACATTCCTTTGGTTGTGTATTCAGGGGTATGTCGAGATTCTTGTTTCTGGCAGGGAAAACTGATATTGTTCATGATCAAATCGTTGGTAGTGATGTCGATTCCTACTCTATCCGATGTCACCAACAGCGGATTGTCTTGTTTATCACATTTTTCCTTATCCTCTTTATTCTGTGTGTGGATTGGTGAGGCGGGACTGAGAATCCTGTGGTCAAACACACCAGACATCCTATAGCATTTGTTGTCAGGCTTTTGGTGGTCGAAGTCTATCAGGGTTAAGACATATGTGCCGTATGTTGTGACAATGCCTCTTGGTGTTCTGGATGATTTTGGTCTAGTTGGCCTGGTACTATGGCGACTGGCTTTGGTCGGTGGCTTCTTGGTTATCTTGTGAAGACGTTGGTCAACTTTTGATGTTTCTTTTCTAGGCCCAGATTTTTGGTGACTAGGGGATCTCTTCATTTCCCTTCTGACTAGACTTGGTCAAGAATCTTTTGTTTTGTTGCGTCGTCGATTTCCTCCCACAAGTCTTCATCTTCTTCCAGCCTCTAATTACTGAGCATTTTCTTTGCCATCTGTGTTGGAGAAAAGGAAGGGGTTTGTTAGGCGGGAAATGTTAGCAATGGGAATACTCTTGTGTGTTAATATCAAGGAAGGGGTACCATGTTATAATGATTTTGCAAAAAAGTATAACTGTGTCACTGTGGTTTATCAGGGTCAATAAATGCAGACCTGAATATAAGTGCATAGGTATGGATGAGCTAAAACTCAGTGTAGTCAAAAAGTGAGATATTGTCAACAGTGGTGACTGCAAAACAAGTTAGTTAGGTCAGTATTATAGCCCCATGGCTTAATTATAACTATGAGTTTTTAGCTTTGTTTAACAGGATCGACAGATGCAGACCTGAACATATATGCATTAATATGGATGGGCTAAGACTCAGTGTAGTTAAAAGAAAAACAATTGAGATGTTATTAAGCTAGTATCTGCAAGTTTTGCAACCACATAACCTAATTGGAATTATAAGTTTTTAGCTTTGTCACTAACTACAAAAAATGAGTCTTGAAAATGAAAAAGTGCCACGTGGGACTTGAACATGAGATTTGAAAATGAAAGAGATACATGCCACAGGACACTCTATATTTTTAAATCATACAAATGGATCAGCTAATCGAAAATTTAAAAATTTGCCTCCGAAGGGGTCAATGTAGTAAACAAATAAAGTGAGTACCCGCAGACCCTGTGACTTAACAGGGAGAAAAAATGACAGTCCCACATGACTATACCTGTTTTGGAGTATTGTATATACCTAGCCTTTAGATAAATTTTCTAAGTAAGGCGATTTGCCCCATAGGGGTCCTGATTGAGTAAGTGCATATACTTGTCAAGGGGTCTGTCCTGTTTCTCCCAAGCTACTTCTGCATTGGGACGCCTTTCAAGCCATACCTTTCCATTCCCATCGTCACATGCTCTGGCCAAACCTTCTTCATTCTCTCTGATTTTGTTTGCAATTTGTTGATAATTCTTTCTCTTTTGTCTAGCTATAGGGGCTAAGTCTGTTTTGATTGATTGCCTACTTTCATTCTTCTGATTGAACTGGGCTAACTTGTAGGAATATTTGAGCATTATTTGTCTATGGTTCCATTTGAGGAAGGCTATGATAATGGGACGAATACCTTTTGTTTTGTTTTTGTCTCCTTCTCTGTGTGTGTTTTTAATTGCCATTTCATTAACTATCTTTTCTTCGATTTCCAGAACCTCAATGAGTAGCCATCTCACTCTAGCCCATGTGTCTCCATTGGCTTCAGTCTCAGGTAGGCCATATACCCATAGATTCATCTTTCTATGGTGTTGCTCACTGTCTTCATCTTTTCTTAAGGAGATTAGTCTAAATTCTTCAAGGAACTTGAGCCTTGTCATTGCTACCTCATTAGCATTTGCCTTCTCATACAGATCCTCAATGGAAGATTAGTTTTTGGTTAGTTTAGCCTCCATTTGTTCAATGATTCTATCTGAGTCGGCAAGTTTGGCTTCTAGAGAGGCAATTCTCTCTTCAGCACTGTGTTGTTTTTCAGTTAGTTGGCCTACCTGTGTCTGAACACCAGCAAGATTTTCAGTAATGGCTGAGACCTTATCATCAGTATGATTGATCTTTTCTTTGACTTCTTTGAATTGAGACTCCATATACTCATTTTGTTTCTTAAGCATTTCCTTAAGTTCAGCAAACTCACTTTTTGCCTCTTTACTGGCGGTAACCGACATTGTACCTATTTTTGAAGAATGGAGAGAATTTCTTCTTTGGTTATCTAATACTGAATCTGAGAGATTTGAATTTGTCTTATACCTATGGCCTCTATTTGACATATCAGAGTAATGAGTAAATGGACTGCACAATCATACAGTGATACGATGTTGAAATACCTTCTGTGTTTATCGTCTGCACAATCCAATTCTCCGTTGACTCGACTTTGGCTCGGTTTGATAGAGTTCTCTATTATTGCTCAGCGAAACAGTTTTTTGTCAGGCAGTTCAAAATCCGCTTCTTTCTGTGCCTGCTTGCAATGTAGAATCCTATCTTCGAATCAACAGACCTGTCATCTACGTTGCCGCTCTCAGCGGGAGTACTGTCATCTTCGATGTGTAACGTACTGTCATCTATGTAGAATTATGTACTGTCATCTACGAGGCCCGTTTGTTATGGAGGTACTGTCATCTAGAGGTTCGTCCGTCGAGCTGCTGGGCAGTGTTTTATCTTTTCTTGGAGAGGCGCTGGAACTAACAGGGTTGTCAACCCTGTTATTCCTCTCCGTTGAAGAAGTCTAAGAAGAATAGACTGAAGAATCACACCTTATATCCGTGTTTAGACTGTTTTGTCCATATTTCGTAGAAGCGTTGTTGGGAGTGTTGTTCCCGTGTGGAAGAGTTTCCAAAATGGCTGCCTCGGCTATACTCTCGTCAACAATAATGTCCCATGTAGCTTAGACAATGTTCCAGTTTCTTTATTGGCTATTCTACCCAGTTCTTGACTTATATATTATCACACTTTAGTGCCAGTCTATCTAGGTTGGTAGGCGTCACCTTTTTCGTATATTCCGATGTAGTTCCGTTTGGAGATTATCTGCCTGTCTGTCAAATCAATGATGACTCATCGCTCAAAGTCTCTTTCTGATGTTTTCAAAAGTTTTTTAAGACATACTCCTTTCCTGACACATAGTCTGTCGAGAGTACTAGTAGTCAATCCACAATTGGATTTTTGATGGTTTTCAGAAAAAGAGATATTTGTCAGATTATTTCACCGACAGTCGGAGCTTCGAAATTTGCGTGTTCTCAGAAGTAGGTCATGACGTTGCCCCTTGCCTCTTGCACTTACTCAATAAAGTACTGACATAAAAGCCTAGTATCTTTACAGGTAATATTCATTACATGCACACACACAGAACCAATTGTTTAGGAACATTTATCAATACTGTAATAACTCGTTTTTCAATAGCGATCAATTATACTGACTTAGTGGGATTTTTATGTCTATCTGATACAGTTTATTTAGTTTTATAAAAAATGGTTTTGATTTGTTGTAGAGAATAGTTCATAATACTTAGACTATACTTGGCAGATTTCCGATTGTTTATGTTTTGGTTAGTATGAGAGAATCAACAGGTATGTAGTTAATTAGGGATTTACCTATGGAGGAAGGTAAACATTTAGTCGGGTAGCTTATTGGTCAGGTAGCTATTTGAGTAGGTAGCTTAGGGAGGCAGGTTGTTATTTGAGTAGATAACCTGAGGTTGATATTTATAAAAAGAGAAAATAAATAAAGACTCTACACATCCTGGCGGGTATTTGGTAATTATCATCAGAACAGATTAGTAATAAAGCATTTTTATAGAAATGTTTCTATCTAATTACTTTATAAACGAGAATGCTCTAGGCACTAATCCATTCTCATAATGCGAAGGTAGGATAGATACACAGCTAACTGATAATGACATGTATGCTATAGAGATGTATGTACGTATAACTGCAAAATGGTACCGCCACATTCTGTGCCATACTGTATAACTGGTTAATTTGGCGTGTACTTAAGTTGGCGTTTTATTCAAAAAGAAAATTCCCTGTATTTATTTTGGCGTCTGCAACAGTCAGAACAAAGCCATCTATATGTAGATATAGGAACCAATGACCGCCGCCATCTTGTGTTCTGGAACGATCAAATAGCTCATAACTTGGCAGGAGTTTTCCCAAAATTGGACAGGTAAGTAGGCGAATTACAATATGATATCTTGTTGGTAACTTATTCATAAACTACGAATGTATCATATTATAATGGTTTTGTGAAGTTATTGTATCAATTTATCATGTTTTAGACGCTACTGCCAAGGGGTGAAATTCATGCTATGCTGCCAACTGCAGCTCCCCCAGCGGCCCTGAAAGACACTAAACTGTATTTCTATGCGATCTTTAATTAGGCGTTGATGGGCATTTGCCAAAAAACGCCAAATTGAAAACCACGCCAAATTAACGAGTTATACAGTATATGAACTATGGCTCCTCAGAGGCAAACTCAGAAGGTCTGGAAGGTCACAAATTAAGTGCTTAACTTTATTAAAAGAGTAGTCTCTTCGACCCCTGCTTGTGCAACCACTAGGCCAGGGCATATCCGTATGTCCTTAATATCAGATAATGGCACTTGTATTGTCTTTACTGCAGAGATGGTATATGCTTTAACCCTCCCAATGTTACTGTCGCCCAAAGCACAATGATGCAAAGGCCGTAGAAAATCTAAATCCTGTCACTTTGGTATGCATTGGATAGCTCTCGCTGAGTACTCTCAGATGAGTACCCAAATGCCATGGTTTCAGTCAATTTTTGCATCATTTTGTATTGGCCAAATTAGCCAACAGCAGCATAAGGGTTAGAGGAATTACTGGCTATCTACAAGATTAAGATTCCAGTATGAAACTTGAACGTCCATATATAGATTGGCTATGATACATTGTTTCTCTAAAAAAAAAGGGCACAACCTTCATTCAAATATTTCTCCAATTTCACCATCACTACCGATAGACCATGAAATGAGTCCAATGAGGTTGCTTGCTCAGATAATTTTGAAAATGTTCATGAAATTGATTCGGGCAGACCAACACGTATGCAAAAGATATTTTTAGGTAGAAGAGAGACAATTTCTGAAGACACAGTAGAAAAAGTAAAGAAAAACCTTTAGATCCCAAACAATCTTTCAAACATTCAGACACTTTGACAGAGGCAAAACCAATTTCAGAAAAATAATAAGAATTAAAAAAAAAAAAATCAATAGATCTAAGTATGAAATGAGTGCTAAGGGAAACTGTCGATAATCAAATACCGATAGGCTCATCAGTCAGTGTGGTATTACAAAATGTTAAACGTGATGCTCTCAGCGCGAGACACCCGCTTGGTGTACGATGTAACATCTTCATTAGAGGGAAGTGTAGAGTACTACCAGGGGGAATACTCTATAGAAGTGTTGATGATGTCTCTCATACAGATAGATGCAATAATTTATTGTCAGGGGTAGCATTCCCTTCAGAGGGAAATATATAGTACCACCAAGAGGGATACGCTAATAAAAGTATTGATGATGTCTCTCATACAAACAGATGCACTAATTTATTGTCAGGGGTAGCAACCCCTTCAGAAGGAAGTATAGAATACCACCAAGAGGAATACTCTAATAAAAGTATTGATGATGTCTCTAATACAGATGGATGTACACATTTATTGTCAGGGGTAGCATTACCTTCAGAGGGTAATATAGAGTACCACCAAGAGGAATTAACTCTAATAGAAGTATTGCTGATGTCTATCATACAGATAGGTGAACTTATTTATTGTCAGGGGCAGCATTCCCTTCAGATGGAAATATAGAGTACCACCTAGCAAGAGGAAGACTCTAATAGAAATATTGATGATGTCTATCATACAGATCGATGCATTAATTTATTGTCAGGGGTAGCATTCCCTTAACCTTCAGAGGGAAATGTAGATTGTCATCAGGAGCAATATTCCTGTGAAAGTGTTGATGAGAGTGTTCACTCAGCACCAGGGGGTGATGCCTCTAATATGTCTATATATGTTTCATTCTATGGTATATACCTACTGTGTGGTTCATATAAAGAGAGGAGTCCAACGCTCAGAGAGGAAATCAGCTCTAATCCTAGTATTTGTTCGTTTCAAGAGGAAAGCAAAGATGTATCAGAAAGCAATAAAACGTTTGACCTGAGAGAGGTTATTAGCAAGA
>OZ012684.1:9233633-9261133 GCA_963942565.1 Maea johnstoni | reverse complement strand
GCCCTGATTAAAGAATATGTGACTGGTTGATTACGGAAATCTGTATTTTTTCATTATGATTTTTCGAAATAGTTCCATATCTTTCTTCTGACAGCTAGAAATGGAAAACAAATAATACATTAAAAATACTTAAAAACAAGCTGCATGTCGCAGGAGTATTTTAAGATCAAAATTATTTTTTTTAAATTTATAGAATTTTTGTTTATTCATTACATGCCAGCTATGACAATCGCATTCTAATACATACTACTGTTTCCCTGAGAAGACTCGCATTTGAGAATTCTTACAATAAATATAGTTGGGTTAGTGTGACCTCCATTCTAAAGACATTAGAATACCTAGGAGGATTTTTCTGAAAAAAAGAAATTGTTACATAGAATATTATTAGCTCCAATGTATTGCCAGTAAGTACCACTCTTTCTCAAATTTTTCCATACTGTGTGTGATATTTGCCAAATATTTTGCATGTATATATTCTTGTCTCAATAAATTTTTGAAACAGAAGAAATTTGGAGACTTGTTTTTCAACTTTGCAGAATATATAGTTACTTTGGCGTATAGAATAATTTTTTAAATTAGACAGCTTTTGTGGATGTCACCCGTGATGATGCTGTTTGCTGTTAAAGTATAATTCGGTACTCCTATCTGATTTATCCATCTTTCAACATCTGACCAAAGTTTGAGTGATTTTTCGCAGTATAAAATCATATGTGCGTTGCTGTCGTTGGTTGTTTCACACATGTTGCAAAGAGGGCTTTCTTTTATGCCCATTTTATGTAAACGGTCATTGGTAAAAAATCTCTGGTGCAATGTCCGGAATTGAACATGTTTTGCATAAGTGTCTGGTATTAAAGTACTATGCCGCTTGAAAGATTTGGATATTTCAGATGGTATTAAATCTACATCATCACAGGTGTTCCATTTTTCGCAATTTTCTTCTATTATATTGTAGTGTCTACCTTGTAAAGTGCGATATAGATTTGAGACCCCCTTTCTATCTTTATTGGCTATGATGTTAAGATAGCTATTTCTTGGAAGGGGTGTTTTGGATTGTGGAAAATCTTTATATCGCAAGAAGTTTAGGATTTGTTTACAGAAGCCACCATATTCTAGAAAATTGGTTTTTAGTTGAAATTTTTCTTGAAACTCAGTCAAGCTGAGTGGTTTGCCATAAGTGTCAACGATGTCGTTTATGGTTCTGATTCCTTGGTCAAACCAGTTTCTTTTAAAATTGAGTTTCAATTTGGGGTTAAACCACAAAGGTAATTCGTGTATTAAATCCATTTGGACCATGATGTCTGTTTTAAACAAAGTGTTGAAGCTTATAATGAAATCATACCAAAACGGGTTATATATGACTTCCTTAGTCGCCTCAAGTTTGTCAGGTCCAAAGGTAAACATATCATAAATACCCCACAGGTTTGGAAAAGTAGTCCACTTAGAATCACCTCTAAGCAACCTCTTGATCCAGCCTAATTTTAAAGACAAGTCAAATTTTTCCAGGTTGTGTAATTTCAAACCCCCATCAAATATTTCAGCTTCTATTATTTCCTTACGGAATTTTGGTGGTTTGTTATTCCAAAGGAATTTTTTGAAGATTGAGTTAATTTCCTCAAAAAGAACTTTTTTGGGACTAGGAAGGGACAGGAGCAGGTGGGTGATTTTGGATAAGAAAAGCGATTTAATGACAGTGACTTTGCCATAGGGGCTTAGTTTCCTGGCTTGCCAGAGTTTGATAAGTTTTTTTATGTCAAAAATCTTCTTTTCAATGTTTGTTGTAGTGATTTCACCCATGTCATTAGTATTATAATCTATGCCAAGAACAGTGAACTTGTTTGTCCAATCCATTCCATACTTGCCTTCCCAATACAAGCTCCTGTCCCTTGTTGCCCCAAGTTTGACTGCTTTGGTTTTGTCCACATTTATACCCAGACCTGATATGTTTTTAAACCATTTGAGAATACTCATTAATTTTTTTATAGCTGCAAGTGAACCCTTTAAAAACAAAGTAGTATCATCCGCGTATTGTGAAATAAATATTTCGGTGCCGTTTACCTCAATCCCCTTAATGTCCCCACATTCCCTGATGCAATGAGATAGGATTTCCGCACAAAGTACGAAGATGTACGGGGATATCGGATCCCCCTGACGACAACCTCTGGAGAGAGGAATGCTGTTTGAGAAATGACCATTGTTTTCTACAACGGATGACGAATCGTTATGTTATAATTTTATCATTGTGATAAATTTATCACCATATCCAAACATTTTCATGCAGGTATATATGTATGACCATTCTATAGTGTCAAAAGCCTTTGCGAAATCTAACACTATTAGTAGTCCTTCTTTATTTTCCATCTCGCAATGGTTTATGGTGTCGTATAGAAGTCTAGTATTGTCACCAATAAATCGTTTTGCTATAAAGCCGGTCTGGTCCGGGTTTACTACTGTCTCTAAAGTCGATTTAAGTCTATTTGCAAGAATTGCTGAAAAGAATTTGTATGTGCTGTTGAGCAGTGTCAATGGTCTCCAGTTTTTCAGTAAGTTTCTGTCTTTTCCTTGTTTTGGGATACAAGTTATTGTGCCTCGCTTAATAATAGGTGAGAGTGCGTTTACTGTTATTGCTTGTTTGTATGATCGAAATATCCAGTGAAGTAATTCAGTGCAAAAAGTCTTAAAAAATTCATTGGAGTATCCGTCCGGTCCTGGTGCTTTGTTAAATTTAGCCTGTTTTATTACGAGTTCTAGTTCTTCTATTGTGATGTCTAAGTCTAATAAGTCGCTTTGTTGTTCTGGTAGTTTGGGTAGGTTTGTAGTCAAGTAGTCATATTTGGAATCCGGTATTGGTACAGTGGGTTTTGATGTAAATAAGTCTTTATAATAAGAGTACTGCATCTCCATGATTTTGTTCATGTTGGTTTGTGTATTTCCAGTTCTATCTATTAGTTCTGGAATCGATTTATTAGGAAAAATTTTCTTCTCTAAATTTAGGAAGAAACTTGAGGGTTTTTCCCATTGGGAATTTAACACCGCTCTGGAGCGCACCATAGCACCACTCATCTTTTCTTCTCTCCACTTTTCTAATTCTTCTTTTTTGCTATCTAGATAATCTGATAGAGTTTGCTTGTGTGTCAGATCATTGTTGGAGTCAAGTGATTTTTCAATTGCTTCAATGCTTTTTGTAAGTTTATCTTCATATTGTCTATTCTCCCTGGCTAATTTCTTGGAGAATTTAATGGATCTTACCCCTTATCTGGCATAGTAGGGTATCTAAGAACAGGGAATCATCAATATTGATTTCTAGATCTGTCCCGTTGTTGTGTTCTACATACTCTGCACTGTAAATTGGTAATGCATAAGTAGCCATGGCTAATTGGATTTCTTGTTTGACCATGTTCAGATATTCTTGGTTTTCAAGCAGTTTGTTATTAAACTTCCATTGGCCTCTGCCTCTGGGGTGTTTGGAAATATTGAGTGACAGTTCGATAGGAGAGTGATCACTTTTATATGCTGCCTTTATTTCGGCCTTAGGACATAATCCCATCATATTCTGTGATATGAGGCAGTAATCCAGTCTTGAACGTTTGAAAGGTTTCTTCGTACCCCATGTGAATCTCAATTTATCAGGATTTTGTTCTCTCCAGATATCAATTAAACCATTGGAGGTCATTAGTTTCTTAATCTGCTGATTGATATTTTTATGACGGATTGACTGATAATTGTAAATATCAATTATTTCGAGTGGCGTATTCCAGTCACCCATCCATACTTGATTTTCAAGTAAATCAGCTTCGAGTTTTTTCTGGAGAGATTCTAGCCAAGTTGTATCGTCACTATTTGGGCCATACACGTTTATCATGGAGAAGCAGCATAAGTCAGGAAGTTCGAAATTTATCAAAAGATATCTACCGTCTTTGTCTAGTACAGTCTTTGTAACAGTATGTTCAAATGTATTGTTAATGATAATACCGAAACCTTTAGAGTTTGTAGATACACCTGCACAATAAAAGGTTACATTCCATTCCTTGCTCAACAGGGGGATGTCGCGGGGGGTCCAATGTGTTTCTTGGACAAGGATTATGTCTAGTTTCTGTTGTTTGAAAGAATTGAATAAATCAATCTTTTACTTTCCTGTCTAAGACCCCGTGCATTAACAGATTGAATAATCAATCGATTAGGGGGGATATCTATGCATCAGAGATGGGGGGGCAAGTTGAGGGGCTGGCACGTGACAAACAAAGTTTTCTATAAATGTGAAAAATACATATTTAATAACAGGCATAACACTACAAACACTGTATAGTAGTGCTATAAACAGAATACAGAAATACAATAAGAAAGAAGTGAAGAAAAGTAAAGAAAGCACAGTTAGATTAAGTCTGAGCTGTACTTAATGGCAGAAAGGTTGAATTAAAGTGGTATGTTTAAATGCAAAATAAGTTAATAATGAAAATTGTAGAAAAAAATAGATTTTAATTTAATAATTTAAAGATGTATTGTGGTTGGCAATTTTCAAAAGGAAAGTAAAAAAAAATAAAAAATAACCAAAACTCGTTTGAGTGGAGTTAGCTACTTAAGTGATAAGCGAAAAGGAAAAGGGTTGAAAGAAAAAAAAATAGGAAATAGGGAGTCAAAAGTCCGTCTACTGTGATGTAGAGAAGTAAAAATTTAGAATTCAAAACATCCTCTGCATACTTTTTGGTGAAGCACTGCTTTACACCACTAGTACAAGTAGTAAGAAAGTTTATAAAAATAACTGTAGTACCAATGGTACATAATATATTAAATATACATTACAGGTGCGCTGCCTTTTGCACTGTAGATACTTGGTATAAGGCAGGGTATGACAAGTAAAACAAAAAAACAAAAAGACAAGCCGCACATCTGATAATAT
This sequence comes from Maea johnstoni, assembly GCA_963942565.1. Taxonomy (NCBI): domain Eukaryota; kingdom Metazoa; phylum Annelida; class Polychaeta; order Spionida; family Magelonidae; genus Maea; species Maea johnstoni. The sequence goes on along the minus strand of OZ012684.1, from coordinate 9,256,239 downwards.
TGCAAAGTTGCAGACACATGATTACCAATATTAGACCAGTCAGAACAACATATGTAGTCACTAAGGAAATGTCTCCATATCCTGCAAAGACCTGTCTTTAAACACATATGACAATGTAAAACACATAAATCAAGCAGCATTGCTGTTGATAAACCCAAAAGAAATAGAATTATATATATTAGACCTGTCAAGGCAGTACATGTAGACATAATAAGTGACACAACATATGCTGCAGTGATATGTCCATGTACACATTACTGTGGATAAATGTATACAAAAGTAATTAAGAAGGCACAAATTATACCATTGTGAAATGTATTGTATACCTATTTACCTTGTCAAAGGAAAAATATAAAATTAGTATTAAGAGAAAAAAAAGAGGGTACCACCCTAGATGTGCCCAAAATACTTATTAGCCACTACTTGTGCCACAAGTTATGCATGTATGGTACATTTATGTGCCTTGACAAAGTAATAAGAATTTAAGAGTAATGAATTGGGACATGTGCCCTTGATAAAAAATGAAATACTATCAATGTAATTGTACCCTGTGTTATGTATTATTATACCTTATAACAATTGGTAAAATAAGAGTTATCAGTTATCAGTTAGGACCATTACCCTAGGTTTATATGAAGTTATATGGGCAGCACATTTTACCCATATATTACACGTATAAACAATAGTACAGTTACAATAAACAAAAAAAAATGGATAAGGATATTGATTTAGGGTCACTATCCTATATGAATAAGTAGTTACACTTTTGAGCGCTACTGCGAAGAAAGTGGATAAATACAGTATTACCCTATATGACCACACTGTATTTTGACATGTATTGGATATACTGGGAAGCTTTACGCACTTTTAGTTTCCCTGACCCATTTAATAAAATATTGCAAGTGAGGTTTTTAGAGAAGAAATATATGAGACTCTAACTCAGCTGTGTACAAATATTGTATAAAAGTTACAAATTGATGTTAATAGTGCAGGTATTCTTTTGAATGCAATAGAATTAGTCAGGAGGAGTAGATTGGATCGAATGTTAATTGAATAGTGTTTTAAGTTTCAGATTTTGTATTTTTTCTAAATGTTCATACGATGAGTTTTTTGTTGGCACATGGACGATGCATCTTTTTGAAGTTGAAGGTGATTCAGATTTTGTAGACTCTATGAATGTTCATACGGAGAGTTTTGGTAACAGGTGATTCAGATTTTGTAGACTCTATGAATGTTCATACGGAGAGTTTTGGTAACAGATAGTCGATCCACTTCCTTGATGTTAGCAATACAGGAGATGACTTCTGCGACTTCTGGTGGTGTTGAAATGTCTGCATATTCCAGAGGGTGGTAGGGTGCGTTGGATTCAGGCAGTAGTCTTGTAGTATCCACCTTCAAGATTATCTCTATCATATCGGGTGTAGGTTTCAGCAGTTTTCTTCCAATTCCAAGGTAGCCGTTGGGAAAACGAAGGAGGAACTCCAGTGCCTCATTGTAAGTGCCTTGGAAGTTCAGGTAGTGCAGTAGCTGGTTCTTGGGTACACCCGTCTCCAACTCTTTCAGTAGTTCTGTATGAGGCGCCGTTGTGGATAAAAGTAAAAAGCACAGCATAAATGCATGTAAAAACTTTGAAATTAACTAAATTTTCAATGAAAAATAAAGAAAAACTTTGAAATGAAATAATTTGCTCTATAAAAATAAACAGAACATTGGAAACTTTTCAAAAAATTTGAAAATAAAAAATATTTACTGAAATTTTCCAAAATATTTCTATTTTTTGTAAAAAACTTTGAAAAAACTTTGAAATAAAAATTTAATTCTCTATAAAAGTTCAGCAAAATAGTGATTTTTGTTTCACATTTTCTTTGATAATATAACATTTTTCAATGCCTTTCTTTAAAAATCCCAACGCTTTTTACTTTTTTTTTAGATAATCTTTTTTTTTTTTGGAAGTTTTGCAATTTCTTTTTGGAAGTTTTCTTTCTAAATCTCACTGTAATTTTTATCAATTCTCACTGCGTTTTTTAGCCTCATCCGGGTCCTAGTGAATCACAAAATCATGTGACGTCACTATATCTAAAATTTCCCGCGCTTGCACGTGCAAGCTGACAAGGTGGCTGGATCAAGGGAGGCATTCAATAACCTGCTCACCGACGCAGTTGAGTCGCATACGGGACGCCTTAAGCGCCCCTCCCCCGCTGATCGACCATCGGCATCGAATGTCAGCCTGGGAGGAAGCCATCCCAATTCATCACGCCCCAGACCAGCCGTGAGGTCTACTGAAGAGGAGGTCCGAGCAATATTTAGACCTGCTCGGACCTTCACTTCAAACTTCACGAGAACGAGGTTATTTGCGTGTGCCATTTATTTGACCAGCCGCCATTCGGCCAATTCGTTATCAATCGTGATGAAAGTTGACACACTCATAAGCGGGGGAAGCTGCAGCTGGGGCTGTAGGAGGGGCGCTTAAGGCGTCCCGTATGCGACTCAACTGCTCGTCGGTGAGCAGGTTATTGAATGCCTCCCTGGCCTTGATCTAGCCATCTTGTCAGCTTGCACGTGCAAGCGCGGGAAATTTTAAATATAGTGACGTCACATGCTTTTGTGATTCACTAGGACCCGGATGAGGCTAAAAAACGCAGTGAGAATTGATAAAAATTACAGTGAGATTTAGAAAGAAAACTTCCAAAAAGAAATTGAAAAACTTCCAAAAAAAAAAAGATTATCTGAAAAAAAAAGTAAAAAGCGTTGGGATTTTTAAAGAAAGGCATTGAAAAATGTTATATTATCAAAGAAAATGTGAAACAAAAATCACTATTTTGCTGAACTTTTATAGAGAATTAAATTTTTATTTCAAAGTTTTTTCAAAGTTTTTTACAAAAAATAGAAATATTTTGGAAAATTTCAGTAAATATTTTTATTTTCAAAATTTTGGAAAAGTTTCCAATGTTTTGTTTATTTTTATAGAGCAAATTATTTCATTTCAAAGTTTTTCTTTATTTTTTATTGAAAATTTAGTTAATTTCAAAGTTTTTACATGCATTTATGCTGTACTTTTTACTTTTGTCCACAACGGCGCCTCATAGTTCTGCGTGACACCCCAAGGTGTATATTCTCAGTGCCATTCCTGTTTCCCGAACAGCTGTCATATAAGTTCTGAGGATCTTTACCTGATTTGTCATAGAGCTGTAGCCTGCTGATATGTCCAAACCTACTCCACCATACGCTACAATCCCAGGCGAGTATTTGAACTGGCTTTGGCCCATGTGTACTGTTAGAGGCCCATTTGGGTCCGCTGTGGGTCGGGCTCCTAGAGTGATGAGGATCCTGGGATCGCCCATCATGGTGTTGAACAATTGGGAGTTCACCAAGGCAGGGTCTATTACGTCTGTAATAGCGATGTTGAAGTTTGTTAAGCGGCCAGACACTTGCATTCTAGGATGATTTACCAGGCAGCCTTGGTATCGGGTTAACTGGTAGAACTCAGAGATGTCACTTCTAGTATCAATAATCGCTATATTCTTAGCGGGTAAGGCAGGGCCTGTGATGGTGCCGTTAAGGCTTGCGTATTTGATGATCTTGGCCAGTGTCTTCCAGTGTGTGAGATCTGTCAAGCGAATAGGGTTTTGTGGATCTCTGTATAGCGTAGAATCTGCGCCCATCATGTTGTCGATCACATTTAGGAAGTTCATTTCCTCTTGTGTATAAGGAGTGGTGCTCCAGACACATAGGCCTTCTCGGACTACCAGAGCGATGAGTTGTTGCGGAGTGGAACACCCTAGGTCTTCCATCAAGAATCGGTAGAAAGCCTGATGTCTTTGCAGGAGGAGATGACTGTGCTGTGCTTGATTGAAAGTGCATGCCATAGCATCTTCCAATACTTTCCTTGTTTTGATATTGTCTACATTTCCAGCATGTGATGTCTGCTATAACTCCCCACCAGGCATTCCCCAAATGGGATGAAGCTACATGTTTCTTCATGTTGGTCTGGATTTTGTCGCACACAAAGCATTTCCTGTCTATACGGATGACACTTGTTTGACGTTGTGCACTAGTGTTGACCAGGCTAACCTTCCTAGTTATGTGTGAAGAATTGTTTGATGAAGGTATACTTGATTGGGACTCGTACGAAGAGATTTGTAGTTTATCTTGATTGTAGGAAACTGTTGAGGAAGGCCGGTTTGTTGAGATGGGGTTGTAGTCTCTTTTGGATTGTGAAGAGTAGGAAGATATATGTAGGTTATCTTGTCGATACACCCAGTTTGAAGTTGAAGCTTTCTTTGGTGAATATGTATCATGGCCATGATTGTAGTCAAAGCTATATTTAAATGTTCCTGAGGCAGTTTTGTCTGATTGGTTTGTGTTACTTTGATAGTCCTCTTTGTAAGAATCTGCCTTGGCCATACTAAGAAAGTCATCTATACTATTCACTATACTATGAGTGTCACTGGTTGGGTATGTGATAGGTGAAATAGCTCCATCTCTAGGTGTAGATGTAGACTGCCTCTCTGAGAAACCTGAAGTTCTGTATATTGGTACTGAACTTGTATCTGGGTGCTGATCTGGAAAGCCTATGTTATTAAGAATAAAATCCTTGGTGGTGACATCTATACCAATGCTGGTTGTAACATCCTTGGTGTTTTTAACTGATGTTTCACATTGAAGTGTCTCTATAGGTTGGCTATATGATGTCTCCACCAAGGAATCAGTCTCTTTCAGTTCAGGTCTCTCCCAGCAGCTTCCTGAGACAGATGGCACTGGTGAAGATGGGCTGTCTGGAATGTGATCAAAGACCCCACTTACTCTCAGGTGTCCATTGTTAGGTGTTATGCGTTTAAAGTCTATTTCTACTAAGCTGTAGTTTCCATAACTTGTTATGATACCTCTTGGTGTCTTGCCTTCAGCTGACTTCTTTCTGATCACTGGCTTAGAGATCTTGTGGATTGCTCTCCTTTCTTTTTGACAGAGTGTGTGTTTTTATGTTTCATTTAAAACCAAATAGAACATGATGCTGGCATGTTAAAGCATATTTTCTAGGACAAGCTTAGATGCCAGACCACAAAACCTACACACACATTCTCAAAAGTAGACCCAAAATGTATAATGTACTTGCCAAGAGGGGCAAGCAAGATACAGTTCTCACTTGCCCTTCAGCTATAATTTCTAAAATCTACTTGCCCGGGGTAACGGGGCAAGCACCAATGTCGAGCCCTGATTAAAGAATATGTGGCTGGTTGATTACGGAAATCTGTATTTTTTCATTATGATTTTTCGAAATAGTTCCATATCTTTCTTCTGACAGCTAGAAATGGAAAACAAATAATACATTAAAAATACTTAAAAACAAGCTTCATGTCGCAGGAGTATTTTAAGATCAAAATTAATGCTGTATCATGAGTCATTTTGAATTTATAAGCGTCTCACTACCCCTACCCCCATTCCTGAAAATCAAGGAAAAATGCAATTGAATACAAATAATTTTCTGTAAAATTCAGATTCTCTATTAATCACCAGCACCTAATATAACACACCTATGGCTGTCCTCCTATAGTAAAAGGGTTGTATATAGAGATAAATGTAATACCCTGAAACCCTGGACAACCAATTCTTATCGTACAAAAACCAAAATATTTTTTTTGCGTTTTTGAATATCTGTATAGAAAATGAGAAAAGTTCAGGAACTCTATAAACCACCAGCAATGAATAGAAATACTCATACATATGTCCTCTGGTAGTATAGAAATATAGATAGAGATGATTTGGATACCCTGAAGACCTGGACAACCAATATTTTGGTACAAAAACAAATATTGGATTTTACATTCTTGAATCTTTGTATAAACCACCAGCAGTAAACAGAAACATACATACATCTATCGTCCCGTAGTATAGAAATATCGATAGTGATAATTTTAATACCCAAAAGCCCTGTGCAATCAATTTGTTGGTACAAAAACCAAAATTGGGTTTAGTGCCCTTCAATCTTTGTATTAAAAATATGTAAAATGTGTACTCTATAAACCTCCAGCACTAAACAGAAACACATACATGCCTGTCCTCTTGTATTATAGAAATATCAATGGAGTCGTTTTTTATGCCGTGAAGATCTAGACAACCAATATTTGGCGCTATGCACCACGCCTTTGGAATGCTAATTCCGGACAACATCTTTAAGACACAGCTGAAAACATATGGACCATTAACATCTGACCACTCATGTTTCGTTATAAAGCACTTAAGAACAGTACATAGGTGGAAGGGGCGCTATATAAAATATTAAATCCTATTATTAAAATACTTTAACTTTGCTTTTCTGTTCTTGAATCTTTGTATAGAAAATGTTGAAAAACGGGTACACTATAATGCACCAGCACCAGACAGAAACACATGTATGAATGTTCTCTCTTAGTATAAAAGTTGTAAATATAAATAATTTAATGTGCAGCAACCCTGGAGAAGTAATGTGTTGGTATAAGAACCAAAATTTGCTTTTGCGTTATTGAAACTTTGTATTAAAAATGGAGAGAAAAAGATAGGTACTCTTTAAAGCTTCCGCACCAAACCGAAACAATTATGTATGCCTGCCCCTTTACTAAAAAGGTTGTAAATGGAGATAATTTTGACACCCGGAAGCCTAAAAGATGAGATACGGACATCAATCCTTGAGAAAGACTTTCAACAGCACTTATTGTTTGCATTAGTATGTAAAAAAGTGGAAATGTTTCACTAACACTTTGATTGACTTTTTTGGGGATTTTGCGTTTTGAGAATACAATTATAGTATTTAACTGCAACACCACAGTAGTGTACACTTTTATTTCTTTACAAATTAAACATCACTATCTTTTGGTCATCTTCCCATTGTAAAAGGTTCTGAATATAGATGATAGCTATGGGGCCATTTTTAAGACCTAAAACTTCCTTTCACAACCTTAGATTGTTAAGTGGAGTAGTACTCCACCGTTGCCCCACACAGTATGTTGAAATACTACCCGAGCCCATAAAACAAGGGCTTGCTCATCACAAAAATATTGATTTAGGGACTAAGCACAGGCTTTTAGTGGTTCCATTAAAAGGTTTCAAAATCTGATGATAGGTATATATCCCATACAATAGAATTGATATGTCTTTAATGGCAGAAAGAGATTTAAGGACATGTCCAAGGATAAGTTGAGTATTTCAGTATCACCTATATCTAACATGTGTGCCACGAATATGTACCACTGTCTTCTAACTAACGAAAGTTTCATCAAAAATGCAGCCACAGAACCTGCAAAATTGCCTTGGTGATAATATTACTCCTTTGGCCTCTTTAGCTAATGTTGTCACTCTATAGTGATAATGCAAAGGGTGGCACCGTGGATCTTGCACTTCTAGTTCTTGGAGTACCTTTTGCATACATTTTGGCTTGTTTCTTTTTATTGGATAGTGTTGCTTTGCTCAGGCGTTGAATGAAAATGAATCAGTTCAATATTTGACAATTTTTCAGCGAATAGTGATAAAGTGATATTATCTTATCTTTTGACTTATTTCTAGCAGAAAATACAAAGAAAATGGTTTACAAACTGGGACAGAGGTAAATTATATAAAAAAGTGCCAATCCCATAATATTGATATTTCTCAACATTCATAGAATTTGATGGTCCTATACCCACAACTGTTGATAGGCACCCCATTTAAAATCATCCTTTTGTAGCTCTCACTTCTTCCACCTTGCTGGGGAGGGGTACTTTTAAATATTTCATATATTCCTCATTAGATGATATTATATAAGCTGATCAGTTAAATAAAACAGGGTAGAAAAATGGGTCAAAAAATCAACCGAATCAGCTAACTTTGATGAAGCTTCATAAAAACCTTTTCTTGTTAACATTCTTTCCAACTTGTTTATAGTTTCCTTGGAATCAAATATATCACCTATATTGTTGTTCACCATGGTGCTGCTTAAAAGTGGTTAGAATGGGCCTCTTCTTCCTTTTATTACAAAAAATAAACTCCAGAATAACTTGAATAGTTAGGGTCCAATTTTTAAGCAATACAAATGCCCTCAGGATTAATCCACATACATCAATATTCTATTGCACATTAAATTTGGTAGGGTAGTAAACAACAGGTTTGGTTGGAAGATATTTTAGGTATTTCCATTTCTGCAGTCACTACCAGGATCACCTTAAATACACATTTGTGACATAAGTTTATTTGGTAACATGTGCCTTTCTTGATTTGGAGTATCTTGATGAAATCATGCAAGTGTCTTTTCTTATATTTTCATAATTAAAATGAAATTCTCAAGGATGATAATCTAGGTTATTTAAATCAAAAAGGTTATCAGATTTTCAACATGTTTTGCACTCAGTGATTTAATTTTGTTTTGTCCATGTCTTCCAGGCATCTGGGCACACATGTTACCACTTTTCCTTTATTATGGAAGGACAGCCATACTATGTGAATGCCAAAATGGAACTCCCATAAAAGTATCAAAACTAAGATTGACACTAAAATGGTTTCATTAAGTTGTGTAAATAAACAATTTGAAGTTTTAAATATCAAAATTATCGAACAGAAAGATTCCGGAACGGAAAAGCAAATATAAGTTCATGTACCAAAAAAATGGCTGTCAAGGGCATCAGGGTATTAAAATTATCTCTTTTTATACTTTTATACTAATAAAGGACAGGCATACATGTGTTTCAGTTTGGTGCTGATTATTCACGGAGCACCTGATTTTCTCTACATTTTCTATACAAAGATTCAAGAACGCATATTCATATTTTGTTTTTGCACCAAAATTTTGTTATATTGAATTGATGGACATTAAGATTATCTCTATTTACAACTTTTTATACTATGGGAGGACAAGCATACGCGTTTTTGTGTTTGGGGCTGGTGCTTTATAGACTACCTTATCTTATTATACATTTTCTACATGTGCATTCATGAAAGTTTGTGTACCAAGGGTATCAAAATTGTCTCTATCTTCAATTAATACTACAAGAGGACAGGCATATGTGTGTTTCTGTTTATTGTTGATGGTTTATAGAGTCCCTGATTTTTATTACATTTTCTATACAAATATTAAAGAACGCAAAAAAATATTTGGTTTTTGTACCAAAAAATTGGTTGTCCAGGGCTTCAGGGTTTTACATTTATCTCTGTGTACAACCCTTTTACAAAGGTGAGATAGTCCATAAGTGTGTTATGTTATTTGCTTGTGATTAATAGAGAATCTGAATTTTACAGAAAATTATTTGTATTTAATTGCATTTTTCCTTGATTTTTCAAGAATGGGGGTAGGGGTAGTAAAACGCTTATAAATTCAAAATGATTCATGATACAGCATTAAAAATGGGTCAAAAAATCAACCGAATCAGCTAACTTTGATGAAGCTTCATAAAAACCTTTTCTTGTTAACATTCTTTCCAACTTGTTTATAGTTTCCTTGGAATCAAATATATCACCTATGTGGTTGTCTACCATGGTGCTGCTTAAAAGTGGTTAGAATGGGCCTCTTCTTTCTTTTATTACAAAAAATAAACTCCAGAATGACTTGAATAGTTAGGGTCCAATTTTTAAGCAATACAAATGCCCTCAGGATTAATCCACATACATCAATATTCTATTGCACATTAAAGTTGGTAGGGTAGTAAACAACAGGTTTGGTTGGAAGATATTTTAGGTATTTCCATTTCTGCAGTCACTACCAGGAGCACCTTAAATACACATTTGTGGCCTAAATTGAAAGTATATTTGGTAACATGTGCCTTTCTTGATTTGGAGTATCTTGATGAAATCACACAAGTGTCTTTTCTTATATTTTCATAATTAAAATGAAATTCTCAAGGATGATAATCTAGGTTATTTAAATCAAAAAGGTTATCAGATTTTCAACATGTTTTGCACTCAGTGATTTAATTTTGTTTTGTCCATGTCTTCCAGGCATCTGGGCACAAATGTTACCACTTTTCCTTTATTATGGAAGGACAGCCATACTATGTGAATGCCAAAATGGAACTCCCATAAAAGTATCAAAACTAAGATTGACACTAAAATGGTTTCATTAAGTTGTGTAAATAAACAATTTGAAGTTTTAAATATCAAAATTATCGAACAGAAAGATTCCGGAACGGAAAAGCAAATATAAGTTCATGTACCAAAAAAATGGTTGTCAAGGGCATCAGGGTATTAAAATGATCTCTTTTTATACTTTTATATTAATAAAGGACAGGCATACATGTGTTTCAGTTTGGTGCTGATTATTCACGGAGCACCTGATTTTCTCTACATTTTCTATACAAAGATTCAAGAACGCATATTCATATTTTGTTTTTGCACCAAAATTTTGTTATATTGGATTTATGGACATTAAGATTATCTCTATTCACAACTTTTTATACTATGGGAGGACAAGCATACGCGTTTTTCTGTTTGGGGCTGGTGCTTTATAGACTACCTTATCTTATTATACATTTTCTACATGTGCATTCACGAAAGTTTGTGTACCAAGGGTATCAAAATTATCTCTATCTTCAATTAATACTACAAGAGGACAGGCATATGTGTGTTTCTGTTTATTGTTGATGGTTCATAGAGTCCCTGATTTTTATTACATTTTCTATACAAATATTAAAGAACGCAAAAAAATATTTGGTTTTTGTACCAAAAAATTGGTTGTCCAGGGCTTCAGGGTTTTACATTTATCTCTGTGTACAACCCTTTCACAAAGGTGAGATAGTCCATAAGTGTGTTATGTTATTTGCTTGTGATTAATAGAGAATCTGAATATTACAGAAAATTATTTGTATTTAATTGCATTTTTCCTTGATTTTTCAAAAATGGGGGTAGGGGTAGTAAAACGCTTATAAATTCAAAATGATTCATGATACAGCATTAATTTTGATCTTAATATACTCCTGAGACATGCAGCTTATTTTTAAGTATTTTTAATGTTTTATTTGTTTTCCATTTCTAGCTGTCAGATGAAAGATATGGAACTATTTCGAAAAAATCATAAAGAAAAAATACAGATTTCCCTAATCAACCAGTGGCAAGTTCTTTAATATATATGATTTGGACAATCTGTTATTTTATATTCGTTTTGCAGGTCTGTTGAAGCATATAATGAAACATAGCATGCATTTGAAATATCCCTTAGCCCTCGGTTGATCTGAAGGCTCCGCTCTTACTCTCCCTCTTTTTCTTCTTTCACCTAGAATTATGATGCTCTGTCATTCAAAACATTCTACTCAACCTGACGGTTATTTTGTTTGAAGGTAAGTATTCTCTATTTATTTGATCTTATGTGCGCTATTTGTAGATACTTATAACTTACATAACTGTTTAATGATACTATTTTAGGTGAAATTGCAGTCAATGAACAATAAATACGCTTCAATTAGATTTATAGAAAATTGACCTTCAACAAGTTAAGCTCTTATGATCAATCTTTTGGATGAACCTAGCGTCATTAAATGTTATTATACCTCATGTGAAGATTCTTGATTCTAATTGGTCAAGGGCCATAGATTAATTGTTATGTTATCCTCACCCCTTAGCAACAGACTGTTGTCCTTAACAGCGTATGTGCTAAGCAATTAGCACATAGCAACAGCTATATGCTAATTGATTAGCAACCGCTAGCTTGAAGAATACCCACAAACACCCACAGAGTTTGCCGAGTGACCTACCGGTGAAACTAGTTCAACAAGTCAGACGACTAGTATTTATCCAAAATCTCTATTTGTAATTCTATCCCCTTTTGTGTTTTGCATTTTGTTTGGTATAATAAAACAAATATGACATCCCTGTGAGGTGTTCACCAGGAATATCTACCCCTTGAGAGGATTGTCACCCTCGGGCTATGTCCTAGAATGACAATCCTCTCTCGGGGAAGTTATTCCTGGTGTTCACCCCACTAGGTTGTCATATTTGTATACTTAAACATTGCCCTTTCTATTATTCTTAAAAGAACTTAAATGGCTTATATGGCTCATTTGTTAGAACACATATAAGGTCATTTTAAGATCGATTGTTATACATATCACTCTTGTCAATTTCTCCTTTGTTCTGAAGTTATCCAATCTTAGATTTGAAAGATCACCTTTTCTATCTTTTGATAGTCCTTGGTTCATAAATATGGATAGAAGTTCTGTTGAATATCACCTTGAATATTGTTTTAGTTTTTAACCCGTAATATCTAACTCCTCCTGATAGGGCAATTCGTCAATACCGAATGAACCTTGGGTACTTTGAATAAGCAAGTGGTTTAAATAAATGCATGGATTTGGAAGAAACTGAATTCAAAAAATTAAAACCCATAAGTTTCTCTGAGTAAAAATTCATAATACTTACATACAAAGTAGAAATCTCAACGGAGATTAAAAATCAAAACAATATTGCTTCCATTACATATTTTATTGGTTTCCTTAAATCATTAATACATGATAGGAAATGTAGTACATCTCTAATGAGCGGGCTCAATTGATCGTTGCCAAACCTATAACCATGCAGTTTAAGGTATTTGTCCTGTTTTCCATATAGATGGTTTGTGACTTGAGGATGTTTTAGTAAGAATGTATTCAATTTGGTGTATGTCAATACTAAATGTAAGAATTTGAATAAATATATTTCAAGGTATCTATTTCCCACTGAAAAGGTGTCACTAACTAACGTAAAGATAACAAAAATATCCATAAAATACCCATAAAAACGATCTTTGGCAAGTGCTATCTATTTTTTAGAAGGCACCTGTTAGAGAGTTGTGTACTCTTGCAGTTGGCCGTATTTATTACGCCATATGACAACGGAGGCAACCAGAATGACGAAAAGACCACCGCTGACAACTGCTGAAACAACTCTCCAATCCTTGCCAGTTGTGCTTCTTGTCTTGGTAGTTACTGTAAAACAAAGCAGACACCAATACTTTTACATCTATCAATATCATTTTTGCGACTATTAATATGCGTATTATAGCCTTGCATCAAATAGTATCGTTTAGGGAAAGTGTTCCTGAGAGAGAGAGAGAGAGAGAGAGAGAGAGAGAGAGAGAGAGAGAGAGAGAGAGAGAGAGAGTTCTTCAGAAAAATTAGCAAACATTTTGCCTAGCCTTGGCACATTTTTTGCCTAATAACCCTTACATGCTCAGAGGCACAACTTGTAACCATTACAAAGGAATCAAAATACATAAGCGAAATTTCATTTGTAACGTAAAATACTCTTCAAGTGTTTCTAAAATTTTAAGATATCATTAATAGAACCGTGGCATACATGTTATAAGGAGGTAAATGTCAGGAAAATGTAAGTACTCACAATGGAGGGACCTTTTCCAGTTGGTCTGCTTGAATGGACCATGTGTGATGGCATACTTTGTATACTTGGCATCACCCATGTGAGCGGAGCGTCTCCCTCTCTTAGAACAAGATGCTGATGGCTATAATGTAACACAAAATAGAGCAAATGCTTCATTCTCAATTTAAATGAATAAGAAAAGTTTAGTCTGGCACCAGTGAATGAAACTGTGATTTTACAATATACTTAAGATTCTCACTGACGTAGAATTAACAGAGGGTTCGATTCCATATGAATGTTTGCATTATTCAGAGCTCCATAGCTAGTACAAATATAATTCATTTTGTTCCTCCAGGTGCTAATAAGAATGATTTAGATTCGCATAACTATTCTGAACTCACTAGAAACTGAGTTAAAACTAATAAAGCATGTCATTTAAAAGAAATCAAGCATCAATTGCACTTCACTGTATTACCCAGTAAAACAAGCAGAAAGGACAATGTAAATTGATTCCCTAAAACGAAGAGACAGCCCCAGCTAAGAATGCAACTTGATCACTTACATTTGTACATGTCTGTGTGGTTTCATCTGCCTTACAGACAACTACCGTGCAGTGGACAAACACTGTATCCCCAAGTTTTGCAAACACAAAGGACTGGAATTTGAATATGAATTCTCTGGCATCTCTCGCAGCTATAACTCCCACTGTTGAGTCGGCCAAGCACCTGAAATCAGAAGAAAACATCATAATCAATAACACTTCCTCAATTAAGGGTTTAACCAATCACATCTTAAACTTAGTAATATTCTGAGAAATTTTGATGATTGAATATCTTGTCATAGAAAAATCTTGTTAACGAGGCAGTATCTTCAGAAACATTTATCAGAAAGTTATTATTGCTGCTTGGGTAAACAGCTCCTTATCCTTCTTTTCATATCAACTCTTACTAATAGATTAAGTTGTTATTTACCTCAGAGTTAAGTTGTTATTTAAGTTGTAAGAGCGTACATGTGTATCATATTATTTCAATGGCACTCTAGCTCTTTAGCAATTGTCTATTTTGATTCAGCCTTATTGTAGCAAAAAGAAAATAATGAAATGAATATGGAATCCGGTAACTAGTGCTTGCATAAATGATCCTCTTGCTACTACACATGCTTCAACCTTGGGGGAATAACTTTGATTTATTTATTTGTGTATCCTTTTCAAAAAATCCTAAATTGAATGCCTTATAGAAGGCACTGATAGGTAGTAGTGTTTTATCATCTCTCACAAAGAAAGAATGATATCCATGTGAAATGCATCTGTCATCATCTGGTCACTTTTGGCTTCTACCTTTTTCACACAGTTTTATTTGCATGTATTAATTCAGGGAATGTGTGAAGAAAATTTGATAAACTGACCTGTTGTTGATAAGATCATGTGTATATGTGGTATTATCCGGAGGAGTGTTACGGGGAGTGGCAATGCAAGACTGAACAGCCATTTTGATTGATTCACCACTGGTTCTAATTCTAAGCCTTGCATAGATTGTTCCAAGCACATCTATAGCGTCATTGGGTTGTACCGCCTGAATGAATTTATCTTCCTTGAAAAGTCCAATTGAAAGATCAAATGTTCCATATTTTGTTGCGTTGTACCGAATTTGGCTGCAATAGATTGGTACTTAATATTATTTTTTAAATATTCTAATAAATTGACTTAAGAATACGAAGTAGGAGAAAACTAAGCATGGTTATTTTTTCAATATAATCAAAAGATAGCAGTTATCATTAATGTTGGCTACACATACTCCATCAGCCATATTCTTCAAGAAGGCTGTTCAACTGATTCAATAAATCCATACTTTAAACTTCACATTATATATGAAAGAATAAACATGAAGTGTGATTTTTCGGGCATGTTCAAGACTTTACCGTACACACCAACTTTATAGTGCAGAGACTGTGTGCTTAATGACTATTGTATAAGCATGTACGTACGTGATAGCTCCAGAAAACTCAACATTGTTCAGCTTGCTCTTTCTGTTATACCGGCATCTAAAGCTTATAGCTTTGTCATGTTGACGCTGAATCATGCCTTTTGTTAAGTTATTCTTAACACGGATCGTGTTCTCATAGACGATATATTCCTCTGTACTCTGCAAGAAGACAATTATACAGTAAATTGGTAGCAGAAATATATATACATATATACATATATACATATATACATATATACATACATATATATATATATATATATATATATATATATATATATATATATATTTATATTTATATTTATATATATATACACTTTTAGACACCTCAGTTTGATTTTCCTGAAACTTTGCAAGAGGATAGAACATACCACAGTGATCTTCACAACAACTTTACTTCATTGGGTCATTGACCTAGTTTTATTTCACTGATTTTGGAAAAAGATTTATCTCACAAACCTTTTCCAAAATTGGTTCCTTTCTTTGCTTAATTTATTCCTTCTGTGATACTGACAATGCCTGAAATACGGGTCTGCCATGCTGCAATATTTCTTCTGCTGTTATATAGACATTATGGGTCAAATTCAAGGACTATGAGAAATAAGTTTCTAACCCCAAATTGGTCAAAATTGCAGTGTTTAGTTTTTACCAAATTCTGTCTCGACGATCTATACAATACTCCTGACAAAAAGACAAATAAAATGACTGGTCATCTGATTAGTTTTCGAACTGATTAGTTTATGAAATAAGACATTTTTGGCAGATTTTCATCAAAATGCTACAAAATAGTTACCCAATTTGAACTGTATTCGCTCTCTCCTATATAGGAGATGTTTTGGTAAGGAAGTCCTATTTTATACATTAATGAATGATCATACATATTTTCTTAGAATATGTTAAATCATCAAATTCAATGAATATGATAATCACTATAGCCAGAACATTCAGTGTAAACAACTGCATCATAGGATTGGTATTCCAATATCATGAGAAAAAGTAATTTGGGGATTCTTTTCAGTTGCATTATGTCACAAAAACACTTCCTCCATAACCTCTCATAGCAAATCAATCAATACCAAAGAAATAAAGTATGTACCTCTGCAGAGAATATTGATAGCTGATCCAGATGGGTTGACAGGTAGAAATATCATCTGTTATGTGTGTATATACGTATCTAAAAGCTAATTATCACATTCTGGCATGGTTTTGACAAGTACATGTATTATATGATAGACCTACCGTAACTTTCGTGCCACAATCATTTAAACCAATATTAAAGGAGAAGCTGCCACCCTTTTTCATTGCAGAACAAGTTGCCCCAGTTACGGTTGAGAGGTGAAGGCTACTTGCACCAGCAATAACACTACAGTAAAAGCAAAACAAGTCATTGATTATGCATTCAAATGTAGAGGAATATGCATCCAATGAAAAATTGTCTCTTTCTCAACAGCTGTTTGAGTACTGTAAAGCAAATTTCCCCTCAAAGGTTTTCCATCTAAACAAGAACAATTTATCACAGTGTTTGTTTTGAGAAGAACTCTAGTAGTTACTAGATTATCTCAAAATTCAGAGGAAAACACTATATGCTGTGTATTGTATATTACTGATTCTGTTAGGTAAAATAAGGTACATAAACATATGAAATAGTTGATTGGATATAAGTCTTTGTCATGGCTTACCTGTAGGTACTTTGCCATGCATTATATGGATAGCTTACGCTACTAATTGATCAAATATGGTAGCATCGAGGAAACTATAGAAAAAATCTGCAACCACAAACATGATACTAAATCTGCTGTCATGTCACCGATTTTCCTTACTCACTTGTTCCCCTCAATATGAATGTCAATTCTCTCTCCGCATGAAACCGTCACTACAGGTGCAGGAGATACACTTGGTGCAGTTGACAGACTTTGTGCAGGAGTTGGACCAGGCATAAAAGATGAGCTTGGAGCGTGAGTCATACTTGGAACAGGAGATGAACTTTTAAGAGCTGATGGACTTGATGCAGTAGTTGAAGCTCCCCCGACCAGGGAATTTCCTGATAACCAGAATAGAGCTTTTATAACCTTGAACGTATATAAGAATGTGCAAACATATGGGTATTTCTAAGGATCGGCAGTTAGTGCTCTCGTTGGATATAATCTACATTTTGCCGTCTAAGGAGTTTTGAATCGACACCCACGATCTGGTTAGTCAGAAAAAATGATAGGTAGAAACAATTGTACAAATATTACAAATTTTCCACAAATGTTCATTATATATTTTGTTTGGCCGAGAATCAAATTGAAAATGCAAACATTTACCCCTTTAGCAACTAGTCCTATGCTTTTAAATACACGCAATTTTGTGGTACTATCATGAGAAATAGTAGATCAATAATATGAACCTTAATTCAACTGCAGAATTGTGATAGGTTTGCAGTGATAAAACAAGGCAGTATCCAATTGTAGAAGCCCAGCGGGCACTGTACGTACAATGTACGTACATTGTACGTACAGTTGGTACAATGTACGTACAATGTATGTACATTGTACGTACAGTGCCCGCTGGGAGGGATTGCACAAAATCCTATCGTTTTTGGTAAAATTGATGACTGCAACATGAAATATCTTTTATAAATAATGAATGTGATAGATAGACCCTAAGGAACCTGTGTTACAAGGCGTAATAATACATTTCAGCTTCTGAGGAGGCTATGTAGCTTGTACCACTGTTGACTACCTTCCACCAATCACAGGCTAAGAAAACCGTGGCTGAGCACTCTTCCTCTTTTCCCATGAGTAAAACCTCCGTAGTTTGGGTAGCTTAGAAATGCCACATAAGTGTGGGTTATGCCACATAACATACACTTTTCGAGGCCTGTGGTTAGTGGAAGGCTGGTAACTGTGGTATAAATCATAAAAATGCATAATGAGGTATAAATCATAACAATGCATAATGAGTGCCACAGAGCTACATTACGTGTTCGCTTATTTATAAGTGTTATCTAATATATGATATATCAATGGTTAAGCTCAATTATAAGACCTCTGGTATGTGATATGCAATGTAGATAAAGGCCAAATTGACCGCAATGAAAACCTCTATATGTGACTCAAGGAAAATATACTTAGTCCGCACTTGGTAGATTTCCCCAAACAATGGGTGTTGGTTATTTTTGGAGAATCAACACGTATTCATAAGGACTCAACACGATATCAAATTGTATTTGCTTTACTGGCCTTTTAGTTCAAAGGCAACATTTTACACAATATAGATTTGTGCACAATATAATCTTATAAGGATATTCAGGACCAGTGAGAACTAAAGCGATGTGTGATATAACTCCGAGTAGGTTATCCATGAGCCTAGTGATTCTAACCTGCGCTGATATTTGCAACGTTTACAAACTTATTCAAAAAGGAATCCAAGATCATATGCTTTGCGTTTTTTTCGAATGCAAGTGGCTTGTCAAATGTTTTCATACAAGGGCACATTATGTGTATAAAATTTCAAATAAGGGGAAACTATTTATAGAGCTTTGACTATAACAAACTTAATTACCACTGAACAATGACGTGTTACACTATGTACATGATACGAATTGCTTACCAGGTATGATATAGACAGTAGCCACTTCGGGACCACCTTTAAAACCTTGACATGAGGCTTGACCATTTTCACCGTATGTAAAAATTGCATCTGGACCACTATTGCATGCTCCACCATCTGTAATTGTGAACATCGGCCAGCCTCTCTCATTTACTGCTTCATAGCATTTACGCCTTGCATCTGTACGGTTCTTATAACTACCATCCAGTTGCCTGGCCTTCCCTTCTAATGTAGGCACTGACCCACTTTTAACGCATAAGTGGAGTTCATAGGGATTCACGATCCAGCCTTTGAAAAACAACATACCAGGGTTTTATTTTAATACATCTATCAAAATAAGTTTACAACACCAAATAGGGAGTGACTTTGAATCCACCTTTTAAGAAAAGAGAATATCAATTGATTTAATACAATTAATTAATCAATCAATCAAAAGGAAAATTTTCTCCTACTAAATCTCATTAACATGTGTATGGTGGTAATATGTGCAAGCAACGAAATATTCTTGAAAAATATTTTCTGCGTGCTTCTGTGTACTTGAGGCATAATGGGCATATGAATTAAGGCACCTGACTTTTAAATAAATGAAATGATGCGATCTTTACACTTTCAGAAATTGCTAGTCAAACAGCAAAGGACAAAGACAATTTAATCAAACGCAAAACATCTATTAGTATTACAGATACCTCATAGTATTCTGAAAAGGTCTTGGATAGCCATCTGTGTCTTTGCAATACAGCATTAAGATGAGCCCCAAGACCACAACACCAATACTGCTGATTTGGTGCTAAACTTTATGAACCAACTGAAAATATTGATATTCCTTTTTTACTAGAGAACACGAGAGAACAAGTTTATTCAGCTATATGGAACAGCGACATCTGTCCACTAACTATTTTCTATTGCGGTTTGAATGTTATAAGTGGAAAGGTTGCAACATCAAATATCAAATTAATATTTTGATAATCTGATAAAGTTTTAGTTTACCACTCACCACTTCCAAAATACACATTGCTAGTGCCTGAACCTCCTTTGTCTGCTTCAAAGGGTCTTGTTCCTTTTTCCTTCTCACATTCGCCCATACCATTTTCTTTGTAAATATCGGCAGCATTTGCAGAACTCCTACACTGGCCTCCATCTGCAACTGCAAACACGGACCATCCTCTCTCTCTGGCAGCTTTGTAGCATTTGTAAACGGAATCAGTGCGCTGTGTATAGTCACCGTCTAATTGGCTGGCATTTCCCTCCAGTGATGGCAATCGTCCGTTTTTCCAGCATCCCAAGGGTAGGAACGGTTGACTTTGATCATTATCTTCAGAGTAAAACATTATTTGTTTTGGTAATCCATCATATCCTCATAAACCCATTATTTCTCACAGCATTGAAAATCACCCTCACAATTTTGTCACATAACATAGTTAACATTTCACCTTCTTTGAACTATTCTTTTGGCGAACTTCAAATGTTTTGTAAAATCATTCATTATTTTTAAGTTATTGTCACATTATCATAAGTGCTGACAATAATTTAGAGAGGAGCTTATACCTATATAGTTAATTACTAAAGGTAACTTTAAAGCTATGAAAAGTCCATCTCATATCGGCAATTCAAGCACACAACACTATGTATTTTCCACAGTCTCTGACTTACTTGATTATTGTTTAATCAAAAATAGATGCTGGGAAAATGCAATAACATGTTTAGTATCGCTCAATAACCTATTAGCGTCCTCTTCATCAACGATAGGAATGAAAAGCTATCCCTCTTGTTGACAAAATATTGCACAAAGCTAGAAAGATATCCTCATATCTTTACAATGTACTGCAAGAATAAACCTGGTCTTATGCTTTAAAATACATTATGACAATCCTTAAAAGTTCTATATTTAAATCATTAATTATATTCAGTAGTGATTTTCAAAAATAATTTGAAAATGATATGCCTTGTTTAACGTTGCTCATAGGCTTAATTTGTAAATGTAGGGTCATCTTGCGATGTTTAAACCCTAGGAAGTTAAAGTATTATCCCTTCTCCAGACAATGAGATTAACTATGACTATCTAGATCATCACCAAGAAGTCTAAGAAAGCAACTACTACAGAGGCAACCATAGCCTTTTACAGACAAAGGTAAACTTATTTGGTCCATTTCTTTATATCATTATTTTGCTTAAATATGGTTCAAACATTCATTTTATATATCAAATGCTAAAAGTTGTGCATGTATTTTGGCATAATTATGGCATAGTATTTGGATGGAAGGAGTATCGCAGTTCTTATAAATTCTAATCAATGGTTATGGAATATGAAAAATAGAAGTCTTCCTCATTTTAAACAGAAATTCCAAAGAGAAATGAAAAGAACTTGAACAAGTTAAAAATTGAAAAAGAAAAAAAAATGACATGTAATCATCTCTGCTTCTTGATTGTAAATGTGAAGGTGCCCGGTCCAAAATTGTAAATGGAGCTCTGATTGAAAACACTGTGCATGTTATTCTGTTTTTTCTAACCCCAAAATTTTGCATCCTCCTGGGAAGGTATTTTTCTGGTTTATTTATTATCAGAATATTCTCGAGGCATCGCATACTTTGCACAGGCTGAATTGTCAATTGAAAGCAGGGTTAAAGGATAACTGTGTCAAAAGAATTTACCCCATAAGCCCCTTAATGTGCAGCATATGTACACACAATATTGTAACGAACTTGATATGTGCCTACACAATATATCTACAAACATCTAAATCACAGACATCAGGATCATATTACTCTTGAAATTGCCATCTGGATCTCTGGTATCTTTGCCAGTAACTGGAAAATAAAGAATTATTTTTTGCAAGATACAATTATGAAAGGTACCTTTTTTTCAGTCATGAATGATTGCTATGGATGGTTCAACTTTTAAAAATATATGCAATTCTTGACCAGTCTATGTCTTTACTTTACTTTTATGACAATCTTTAATATTAGTATAGAAAAAGAAAAAATATTAAAAAGCACCAGGAATTATGTTATTTTTGCAAAGCAGCCAGGTTTTTATGGTTTAGGGAAGTAATGAGGTTTTGTAGTTAAATTGTAAGGATGGGACGTGGTCCCTCCAGATTCTGACTCCTAAGCGAGGTTGAAATACACCATCACTATGGGAAATAATTCAATATGGTAGAAAAGTTAGCGTTTTATCAATGGTATACTGTAGCTAATGTTTCAGGTTGAAAATATGATCAAGATTCTGCTTATTCAATTACTGTTCACAGAGCCAGTTTTAGAAAGCACTTGTTATGAGAGGACTTCACCAATCAGCTGTATATAATTACTAGGCAGTTAGCTTTAATGGGTTGCTATCCTCCGCCTTAATCTGAAAAATTCCATCAAAATTATCATCTGCTTTTGGCTGCAGAGAGCAAACCTTCACATCTCAACATATGATAACTGACACCATGGAGATTGATTCATCATTCTGTTTCTGAAGAAGTTTGCAGTCAAGAAGGGATACTTACACGATAAATTTGACTTATTTAAAATTCACCTATGGTTCTGTAAAAAATTTGGTATCCGAGTCGTCAAAAATGTCAGGAAGGAATCCTGCATATATATATATATATATATATATATTATATATATATATATATATAGTATATATATATATATATATATAGTATATATATATATATATATATATATATAAATATATATATATATATATATATATATATATATTTATATATATATATATATATATATATATATATATAT
>OZ012684.1:9208357-9233433 GCA_963942565.1 Maea johnstoni | reverse complement strand
TACTAGAGTATCCCTCTTGGTGGCACTCTATATTTCCCTCGAGCTCTGAAGGGAATGTTACCTCTGACAATACATTAGTGCATCTATCTGTATGAGATACATCATCCCTACTTCTATTAGAGTATCCCTCTTGGTGGTACTCTATATTTCTCTCCGAAGGGAATGCTACCCCTGACAATAAATTAGTTCATCTATCTGTATGACAGTCATCATCAATACATCTATTAGAGTATCCCTCTTGGTGGTACTCTATATTCCCCTCTGAAGGGAATGCTACCCCTGACAATAAATTATTGCATCTATCTGTATGAGAGACATCATCAACACTTCTATTAGAGTATTCCCCCTGGTGGTGCTCTACACTTCCCTCTGATAAGGATGTTACATCGTACACCAAGCGGGTGTCTCCCGCTGAGAGCATCACGTTTAACATTTTTTAATACCACACTGACTGATGAGCCTATCTGTATTTGATTATCAACAGTTTCCCTTGGCACTCATTTAATACTTAGATCTAAAGATTTTTCTATAATACTTTTTATCTTGTTATTCTGCGATTGTTTTTGCCTCTGTCGAATTGTCTGAATCTTTGAAAAATTGTTTAGGATCTATAGGTTTTTCTTTACTTTTTCTACTGTGTCTTCAGAAATTGTCTCTTTTCTACCTAAAGATATCTTTTGCATATGTGCTGGACTGCCCGAATCAATTTCATGAATATTTTCAAAATTATCTGAGTAAGCAACCTCATTGGACTAATTTCATGGTCTATCGGTAATGATGGTGAAATTGGAGAAATATTTGAATGAAGGTTGTGCACCTTTTTTAGAGAAACAATGTATCATAGCCAATCTATGTAGACGTTCCAGTTTTGTATTGGAATCTTAATCTTGTAGATAGCCGGTAATTACTCTAACCCTTATGCTGCTGTTGGCTAATTTGGCCAATACAAAATGATGCAAAAATTAACTGAAACCATGGCACAAGGGTACTTATCTGGGAGATCTCAGCTAGAGCTCTCCAATGCCTACCAAGGTGACAGGATTTAGATTTTCTACGGCCTTTGCATCATTGTGCTTTGGGCGACAGTAACATTGGAAGGGTTAAAGCGTATACCATCTCTGCAGTAAAGACAATACAAGCGCCATTATCTGATATTAAGCACATGGATATGCCGTGGCCTAGTGGTTGCACAAGCAGGATGGCCTTGTCACTGTACAATTGTGTGGCGTTGTGGAGGGTTGTCTATGGTTCTTCCCCAACTGAAAGACCCCTTGTAACTATTCATGAAGAGAATAAAATTTCTCCCTGGTTATGAGTTTCTATCTCATCGCAATATGACCTAAGCTGTTGAAAGCAATTTATAACCCAATTCCTTCCTAACAATATCACACGAATATCTGCCTTTGTGGTACCATAACCTAAAGAACCAAGCATGAATATATGTGTGCAACATAATCAATTCATTTAACAAAGAGAACACTCACCAATCTAAAAGACCGCCCTCCCCGACATAGCTCCTAAATGAATGCTGAATATTTGGCACGGTTCACTTTCATATGTCACATTATTGCGGTGGACCAAAATATTTTAACAATGTCCAACATTAATAACCTGGTACAGGATTTTGACCATACATCCTCATTAATATTTGGTATCAGACCTTTGTAAGGAAAATTACAGTTTGTATACACAACAGGATTAAGTTGGTAGCAAAAATGGTATATTTCTAGCCAATACTCACACCTGGTGTTTACATTTACAACTAACTATCCCTGCAGTTATTTTATAATGAGAGATTTTTCTGGAAGAACATAGTGATACACATGGACATTTTTAGCTTATACTGACATCTTGTGGTGAAAAATGGGACAAATATCATCAGGATATCGAATCGAATTGATCACACTTTTAGTCATTGGATTTCCTTGAAATAAGAGCATCGGGAAACTGTACTCCTCTGAAAATGAAGGACATCTGGTATCAATGTAAAACATTACTTCGGTAGTGAGAATTCTTACATTTTAATGAGATAAGGCCTATATCATCAACACCCTAAGTATGGATACATCCCTGACAATGCTGAATAACAACTGCTGACATCTGGTGTCAAAAATTGCAATTACTTTTCCTGGCAGAGAGAAGTGAGATTTTACTATAGAGAAAGTTTTTAACAGAATTGTATACCCCTAGCGAGTGCTGCCATCTGGTGTTAATAAATATAACTAATATCCTCTTGGAAGAATGCATTGATTGCACACTAATAAAAGAAAGATCTCAACAAAACAGTACAATTCTTGCCAGTGCTGATATCTGAAAAAAAATGGAGCTGAAGTATTTATGTTGTTCATATCAGAGACTGATGATGTTCATTTATATTTGTGTCTAAAATATCTGACTTCTGAATATATATTGTGAAAATATATCAATAAGTCTTCTTAAAATATTTGGAGAATGCTCACTTTAGTCAATCAGGGTATATTCTGTCCAAACAATTTCTTATTTACTATTGAAATTTGAAAAATGCGGTTCATTCTTAACTATTCAATTTCCTATTAACAATTGAACATAGAAAAACACAAACATTTTATAATTTTCTATTTTTATATTTCCAACTTTATATTACAAAAACACATATATATAAGATGATTCTTTTTTCATGGCCTTATAATAGAAACAGAAATCAATGTATTGAGAGTGTGTGTAATAACTTGTGCATATATAGACAAATGAAAATGAAATACCACTTTTCCAAAAGTCTATGTAGGCATTAGTGTATTGGTAAATGAGTTTTGCAATTAATTTTCAATATTTCAATTTCCTTTTTTCAATTTGAAAATAGAAAAGTGAAAATTGAATGTAGTTTGCTTGATGGATAAAAGAGGGCAGCAAAAGGTAATCACTACTTTGTACAGGTCTCAGGCCTGTGACGTGCTTGTACCATGTTCGACTTTCGATCAAATAGTGGCGGGATCGATACCGACCGTAGCTGCTGGACTACTTTCATACTACAAGTTCATCTTTACTACTCTTAATAATGTCGAGAGTACCGATAATACACTTCTCGTAATGAATGACGGTGATAATTAAAAATATATGAATATATATATATATATATATATATATATATATATATACATATACATATATATATATATATATATATATATATATATATATATATATATATATATATATATATATATATATATGTGTGTGTGTGTGTGTGTGTATGTATGTATGTATGTACATGTATGTATATAAATATATACATATATATTGTAGCCGAACAGGTCCTTGGCCAAAGGAAGGATCCGACTAAGCATACAGAATCACCTTGCTTGAATAAAATAGTTCTTAGTTCTTCTTTCTTAATGAATAATAGTTCAGTTGGCTTTCTCAACCTGTGATAGCATTTAGCGTCAGCTGGGGATATGGATGGGTTGTAGAGTGAAAACGGGACAAGGAAATACAAATATTAACGAAGCAGTTCAATAATCCATAGATGAGTTATACAAATCACCGTCGTTCCTCAACAGTAACAGTTCCAACACAATACAGTTCTCTCTCATGTAAACAAATACTTCACCATCTCCAAATTTTCTAAAAGTCTGGCCTCTCGTGGGTAAATCCTGCTATAAACAGCACGCTCCCAGGTAGAATATTCCTTGTTAATCTGGCACAATACACACAGTTATCCTTCTAAGCATACATCGTAATCCTTAGATCAGCTGGGTCGTTAGGTAGTCGCTTGCCCTCTCTGTAGTTAATCCCTGGTTAGTCCAATTCCAGTCATTTAGCTGATCTCTGCTCTATCATTGTTACACTAGCTCTTTACGATTACTTCTCTCTTCAATCACTTTTCCTGGACTGACTCAATTCCCACTCTATTCGAACTTCCCGCCAACCCCTAGATCTCACGCGCAGCAGCCCGCGGCAAGCCGCACGAGCGCTACGTCACAAAGTACTTCTATTAACTATCTATGATGTAGCAGAGTCGGCAATACTAGACTCAGCGGAGGCAGAGACCTAGTTTAAAATAATTTGTTAGTGGCGGAACATGACCACCTTCTTGGGCCTGGGGTCAATCCGCCACACAGCCCCCGACTTGCTCTGAATCGTCCTCAATTCTTAAATTCCAAAAATTCCAAAAAGGGAAACCCAACGCAACTCGTACGTTAACCATGCATCCCTGACGTGGCTTACAAACTTTAAGAAACCGGAGGGGATGCTAGCAGTCTTAGCTTCTGTTTCAACAGATCCCGTCTCCTGGTCCCATGCCTCCGGGTCCTACGGTGGCCAATCTCGTGTCGCTTCCTCCGGGGACATATCCCAACGTCTCGGTACCTCATTTTTCTGCCCAATAGGGCTTCAGGTAGTCCACGTGGACCACCTTGGATTAGTCCTGTGGGCTGGCCTGAATCTCCACATTCACTCTTCCAAGCTGTCTAAATACCAGGCAGGGGCCTATCTAAGGGCACTTGAACTTGAGCTGGCAGTATGGTTTGTATAGATACCACACCCAGTGTCCCGCCTGAAAATTGTGCGGGTTGCTTAAGCTGTCATAGCACCTTTTTTTCGGCGTTTTGCCAGATGCTGCCTCGCGAACCGGAAGGCTTCTTCCAGAACGGCACACACCCATTCCACATACTCATTGGGACAGCTGAACGCTTGGCTTGGAGGAGGTGGCGCCATCACTTTGATGGGAAGATTGACCTCCCTGCCGTACATAAGCAGATTTGGCGAGCACTGAGTGCTGGCTTGTGGAGTAGCTCTGTACGCCATCATGATGTACGGAAGGTGATCGTCCCAGTCGTTCCTGTTTTCATTGACAAACACCTTCAACATCTTCTTGATGGTCCAATTCAGCCGCTCCACCAGCCCATCGGACTGAGGTCGATACGGTGTCATGCGGGTTTTCTCCACATCTAGGAGTTCGCACACCTCCGTCCAGAGACTCAAATTTGCCACCTTGGTCTGAATGTAGCCGGTGCAGAGCGCCTTGTTGGCAGATGACTCCTGTCATGAGGACCTCTGCCACCGTCTGCGATTGCTTGTTGGGCAGAGCAAAGGCTTCGGCCCACTTCGTAAAGTAGTCCACCACGACCGCAATGTAGAGGTTTCCGCTCTCCGTCTTTGGTAGCGGCCCCATCAGATCCACGGCCATCCTCTCCATCGGCATCCCAGGGATGTCTTGCACCAGTTTGGCCCTTCATCCCGATTCACCCGGCTTGGCCCTCGCGAACCCCTCGTACTGCTGGCACAACCTCCTAACATCCGTGTACAGGCCTGGCCAGAAAAAATGGTGTTGTTTATTCCTTGATGCCCGCCCATTCTTGACTGGTGAATCTGTTTGAATATCTGCCTTCCGATAGTTAGGGGTGCCACCAGGCGTAGTACGGTGCTGGTCTTGACTTCCCTCTTGGACTCTGCCACATACAGCAGGCCATTATGAACCTCCAACATGTCATAGTAGGAGTAGAACCACAAGGCCTCCCTGCCGCATATCCCTACCGCCTTCTTATCAGGTAGGGTGTGTCGAGACAGGTTCCAGGCGGTGAATCTGGCTGTTCTTATCCTCATCTTGAGCCATCTTCAGCTCCTCCAGTGTCCACCCCTGAAGCCACAAACCAGGTTCGTTTTGTTCCCTTTCAATGTCGTCTAGGACCACCTCGCCGGTGTCATGTGCCCGCCGCTCTCCTCCTTCCTCGAGGCCGGCCACCATTAGGTGGGCCGCTTTCTCCTCATCCATTGAGGGTCGGCAGTCTGGGCACAGAGGTCTAGCACATTTCCTTCTAGACAGACCGTCCGCGTTGCTGTGGCTCTTTCCAGGTCTATGCTGGAAGTTGAACACTGCCAGGGTAGCTATCCATCTTGCTAGCATCCCCTCCGGTTCCTTGAAGTTTGTAAGCCACGTCAGGGACGCATGGTCCGTCCGCAGTATGAACTTACTGCCCAAGCGAAAGTGGCGGAAGTAGTTAGTATATTGGACCACCGCCAACAATTCCCTCATCGTGGTGCAGTAGTTCTGTTGTGACGCGCTCAGTGCTTTGCTGGCGTACGCCACTGGATATTCAGCCCCATCGTGCACCTGGGAGAGGACTGCTCCTGTGCCAGTGTTACTGGCATCGGTGTCCAGGTAGAAGGTCTGTCTCTCCTGTGGGTACGCCAGGACCGTGGTCTTTTGAAGCAGTGCTTTTTGCTTATCAAAAGCTTCCTGGCACTTTTCGACCACTGGAACTTGGCGTTACCCATCAGTGCATGGAGTGGACTGGCCACCGTCGCGAATCCCAATATGAACTTTCTATAGTAGGATGCAACGCCCACAAAAACTTGTACTTCCTTCACTGTGCTCGGCGCCGCCCAGTTCTCAACAGCTGATATTTTCTTCGGGTTGCAGCTGATGCCGTCCTCAGACACAACATGTCCCAGGAAAGCAACGCTGGTTTTGAACAAACTGCATTTTGACGGCTTCAGCAGCAGTCCTGCTCCCTCTATTCGTTCGAAGATGCGGTCCAAGTTCTGGAGGGCATCCTCGAAGGTTCGTCCGAACACGATCACGTCATCCAGATATACTTAGCACCGGTCGAACGTCAGGCCCTTGAGGACCACTTCCATAAGGCGCTCAAAGGTTGCGGGGGCCATCGCTAAACCAAAGGGCATGACTCTATATCTCTGGAGGCCATTCCGGGTGTTGAAGGCCGTTTTGTCTGGATCCTCTTCTGCCACGGGAATCTGCTGGTACCCGCTCGTCAAATCCAGAGTGCTTAACAGCCTACTCCCGGCTAAAGCGTCCAGGCAATCATCCATCCTTGGCAGAGGGAAAGCATCCTTTCTGGTGACGTCATTGACTTTCCTGAAGTCCATGCACACCCTAGGAGTACCATCCTTTTTGGTCACCAAGACAATCTGGGAGGCCCATGGCCCGCTACAAGGCTCGATCACGTTGACCTCTAACATCTTGTCCACTTCCCTATCTATGGTTTCTCTCTTGGCCCAGGCCTGGTGTCTGAGGCGCTATTTTATGGGGTGCGCATCCCCTGTGTCGATCCGATGCCCTACCAATGGCGTCCTGCCCAATCTTCCGTCTCGTTTGGCAAACAAATGGGCCCAGCAGCAGACAAACACTGTAACTTTCTGGCGTTGAGCATCGTCCAATGACTCATGGGCATCCTCGACCATACCCCTCAGGTGCGCAGGGTTGTCGGCCTATTTCTTTATGGTTTCTTGTTAGTGCACTTTATCGCACGGCCCGCCCTGTGGAGTTTCAGTGTCACCCCCAGGCTTTTTGCATGCAGTGTCCCGTTGGCTACGTCCAATACACAGCCCAGATATTCAATTAAATCAATGCCAAGTCGCACACAATTACATCGTGCTTCACCAGGTGGCCCTGCAGCATGAACCTCAAGCACATTTCTCCATACACTTGAAGTGACTCTCCGTTGGCTGCTATAAGTCGCCTCTTCACTTTCTGTAAAGAGCACTTCTTCTTCTTCACTAAGTCGAACACCTTCTTATCAACTAGTGATACTGTTGCCCCCGTGTCCACTAAGATATCTAAGGGCACAGAGCATACTTTCGCAGAGAGGTGCCAGCAACGTGTACTGTTAGCTAAATGGACTATATTGTCTACCTCTACTTTGTCGCTGGTCCTACTCCCCTCGGATTCATCAGCTAGTCAATTGCCCAGCGGTGCACCTGCGCCACCACTCGGGCCATTTGCGGGTGCACTCGGGTGTGAAGCTGGCTGGAAAACGGGTGCAGATGGATTGGGCGCGTATGGTCCGGGCATAGCCGGTCCTGTTTGTCCCTGTCCTCAGCTCGCGTACTGCCCAGTTCAAGGCGGTACCTGTTGCGACTGCGCACCACCCTGGTACTGCCCACTCTGGGTCTGTTGTGCCCGAGGGCCCTGCTGAGCAGGCGCCGTCTGCGCCGGTGGTCCTCCCTGAGTTGGTGCCTGCTGCTGTGCCGCCGGTCGGTTTTGTCGGTTGGGGCACTCTCGTCAGAAATACCCCATCTCCCCGCAGCCATAGCACACTATTGTGGACCTGTTGGCGCGAGGGCGACTTTTCCAACCCTCTTCTATCCTGTCCAGTCTGGCAGTGAGAACTTCCATTGAGCTCGCCAGGGAATTGACTTCGGCTGACGCCACCTTCGGCTTCATCGGGGCATCCACCTTGTCCTTGTCCTTGCTGCTGAAGGACATCCACTCAACGGCCAGGCTGATGGCTTTGTTCATCCTTTTCGCCCGACCGAAGTTGATATGTTTCCGGAGGTCCTCCTCTTCCATTCCCGCAGTGAATTGGGAGATGACCATCCACTCGAGTGCCTTTTCAGCAGTGTCTGGGAAGGCCTTGCCCGCCAGGCTCTGCAGGGCCTGGCCAAAGTCCTCCACCGACTCCTTCTCCCACCTCTTCCTATTATGGAAGTCTGCGAGAGTAGCGTCCTCGCACCGGCGGGTAATGGTCGCTATCAGCTCGGTGTATGACTCCAACGTCGCCTCGGGCAAGCGCTGCACATATTTCTGTGCCTACCCAGTCACGGACATCGCCAGCTTTTGCGCCTTTTGCGCCTCTGTCCATTCGTTCCAATGGGCGGCCATTTCGAACACGCCCAGGAAGTCGCGCCAATCCATCTTATTGCTATTGAACGGCGGCACCTTCTTATAGTTGAAATGCTTTTCTTTGGTTCAGGTGAGACAGCCCTAGGCGCTCTAACCCTCACCGGCATGGGGAGCGCAACCTCCATGGTTGATTGCTTTTTCCGCTCCTCCCCGACCAGCTCCATCGGGTCCGGCTGGGTCGAGGTCGTTTCCCACTGTACAGTCTTGAAATACTCGCAGGAAAGTTTCAGCACATCACGGACGTCGGATATGCTCTCATTCAATGCCAGTATTGCGTCGGCCGTCACGACGAACGTCTTGCCTCCGCTGACGGGGTCTTGTCCATCATTAGATGGTCGAGTACCCCTCTGCATTCGACGTAGGAGTGATTCGCCCCCCCGCCTCCTCCTGCCTCAACAGTTGTTTTGGAGGCGGCCTATCCGGCTCTAGAATGGCGTCAACCTTGGTTGTCTCTGCCAGCCCCTCGCAGCTCCACCTAGTGGCAATGGGGTGGCGTATTTTGGTTGAATGAACATGGTTGCCCATGGGCCAGTCCGCCTCTCGGTTGGGCATTTTACACGCCCATTTCAGCATGTTTTCCAGGCAATCCTCTACCCAGTAGTCCCTGCAGGGAATCCCTGGGGAGGATTTGTTGGCGCTCGGAGGGCGCTCCTCGCTGTCCACTCGAATTAGTGGTGAGATGATGTTAGCTGGCGGCATGTCTACCCTCATGAAAGCGCGTGCCCTTCTCTCTTCCTCTGCCTGGTCAGCGTGGGGGGTCTGAGGGGTTTTAAAACGCATCTCATCCTCCTCTCTCACGGGCCTGAAGGCTGCCTCTAGACCAGGCAGGGTCTTGTCAATCCGAGTCGCGCCCGTGCCCAGGCTCCAAGCACTGGGGGTTGCAAACTGGGTATAGTCTGCATCGCCATGCCCCCACAACAGGGTGGGGGGTTGTTAATAATAGATAATCCCTGGATGCTGGGAACCCTCCTCTGGGCTCCACCACCATTAACCCTCTCCCCCAGCATAGCTGCAGGGGGGGGGGTTGGTTTGACATAATGCAAGTCAATATCAATCGTGTCATACAATGGTTTTTCTTTTTTTTCTTTGAGAACATTGGCTGGATTCCCTTGTTCTTTATTAATTGGATAGGGGTCCCCAGCCAATGCCTCTCCACCAACAGCAGCAGTTTTTAGGGGTCTATCTACTGTAGAGCACATATATGACGCGTGTCCCAAGTATAGCGAATTGGGGAATTTTCGCATCATAGCATATCTTTATGTTAGCGACGGTAGCAGCCACTGACAGCGCCAGTTCAGTAGGAAAAAAATACAGCATTTTTCTATATAGCGAAGCGGAACCACACGCTATGTACGCTATATATAAACAGACGCTAACATTGTGTGTTCTACAGTATATCAGGTACCCCCATGCTCTCCAAGTTCCCTAAGTACCTGTCTAATTCTTTTTCAAAGGTGGCAATTTCAATATTCTCCTCAACTGCCACTGTAGATTTCATTTCAGTGGCAGGAGTGAATAATAAAGGGCTCTGGGGGTTGGGTTTTGCCCCCCCCCCCCCCCACTCTGCCATTTGAGGCATCATTCATGTTATCCGCCAATTTTCTAAGTTCCAAAGTTGTTTCAATTGACTGAATTTACCCCTAATTTTCGGTTTAATTTAAAGAATTAGATAGTCCCTTCTTTTGGGCGCCAGTTTTTTGGTGTAGCTATGTTTTATTTGGCCACTCTGAAGGTTTATACAGAAGGGGTTCGAGGGTATATTTTCTAGCTAATTATAAATGCAGAACAACAAATACACATGGCCATCAACAATAACTTTAATGAAGGAAAATCACAAGAAATACATCATGACGGTACTCTATCTTGGAGACGGAGCATGCCCTAGGTCTATATCTGCTGAATTACAGTGGCGATTGTTACAAACTTACCCATTTTAAGTGACTTTGGGGCCTTCTTTGTTCAGGATTGTAGGAAAATGCTGCGTGCTCTCAAATCAAAATACGGAAGTTGCCAGCCGTCCATGCACAGTGGAGTTTCAAACCTGCTACATTGATTATCACCTCTTCACCAGTCTGAGCCGGATCCAAGGGACAAAGGGCGAGTGAGTGGAAGGGTAAAGGAAAAGGGCTCTAATGTTATTTTAGAAGGGGGACCAAAATTTGCATTGGAATCCTCACGTATTTCGCTGCATTCCAACGCAGGAATGCAGCTACTATACGGAGTTACGATGTGAGACAAAACTGTTTTTTAGAGATTGGACAAGAGTTTGTGACAAACGGACGCCAATTATCCAGCAGAAATACACCTATGCTACAAGCCATAGTACATATATGACACAGAAGGTGGCGGTACCATTTTGCAGTTATACGTACATACATCTCTATAGCACATAGATCAATATCAGTTAGCTGTGCATCTATCCTACCTTCGCAGTATAAGGATGGATTAGTACTAAGAGCATTCTCGTTTATCAAGTTATTCGATAGAACCATTACTATAAAAAATGCTTTATTACTAATCATTCTGATGATAATTACTAAATACCCATCAGAATGTGTATAGTATTTATTTATTTTCTCTTTTTGTAAATAACAACCTCGAGCTATCTACCTGAATAACAGCCTGCCTCCATAGCTACCTACCCTAATAACTACCTCACCAAAAGGCTACCTGACTGAATGGCTACCATTCTCCATAGCTAAATCCCTAAATAACTACCTACCTAAAGAGCTACCAGTCTAAATATCCACCTGCTGAAAACTGCCTTCCTAAATAACTACCTGCCTATATAGCAACCTGCGTAAATAACTAACCGCCTGAATAGCAACCTGCCTTAAGAGCTACCTAAATAAAGAGTAACCTGCCTGAATAACTGAATAAGTGTTGATTCTCTAGAGCTAACCAAAACATAAACAATGGGAAAGTATGGTTTAACTATTATGAACTAATCTCTACAACAAACCTTACGATTACCACCATTTTTTGTATAAAAGTAAACAAACTGTATCAGATAGACATGGAAATCTCACTGAGTCTGTATAATGGATCGCTATTGAAAAACAAGTCATCCTGGTATTGATAAAGGTTTTTCAAACAATTGGTTCTGTTTGTGGGCTTGTATTTTATGATAACTGTAACATTACTAGGGTTTTATACCAGTGAGAGATACACTGACTAATCAATAGTGATACTGTACCAAACTAGAGAGAGGGACTATCAATAGCACTAGCCTGACTATCTCAGAATAGGGTCAGGGTCTGTCAAGAGCACTAGCCTGACTATCTCAGACTAGAGACAGGGTGTGTCAACAGCACTAGTCTGACTAGCCCAGACTAGAGACAGGGTCAGTCAATAGCACTAGCCTGATTATCTCAGACTATGAACATAACACTAAGCTGACTATCTCAGACTGGGGACTTGGTCCGCGAATAGCATAAGCCTGATTGGCCCAGACTAGAGACAAAGTCTGAGAGTAGCACTAGCCTGAGTATCCCAGACTAGAGACAGGGTCTGACAATAGCAATATCCTGACTATCTCAGACTAGGGACAGGGTCTGAAAATGACACTAGCCTGACTATCTCAGACTAGGGACAGGGTCTGAAAATAACACTAGCCTGACTAACCCACACCAGAGACATGGTCTGACAATAGCACTATCCTGACTATCCCAGACTAGAGACAGGGTGTGTCAATAGCACTATCCTGACTATCTCAGACTAGAAACAGGGTGTGTCAATAGCACTAGCCTGACTTTACCAGACTAGAGAGAGGGACTGACAATAGCACTAGCCTTACTAGCCCAGACTGGTACAGGGTCTGATAGTAGAACTAGCGTGACTATACCAGACTAAGGACAGGGTCTGAAAATAGCACTGGCCTGACTATACCAGACTAGAGAGAGGGACTGACAATAGCACTAGCCTGACTAGCCCAGACTAGAGACAGGGTCTGAAAATAACACTAGCCTGACTATACCGGACTAGAGACAGGGTGTTTCACTAGCACTAGCCTGACTATCCCAGACTGGTACAGGGGCTGTCAATAGCACTAGCCTGATTATCTCAGACTGGGGACAGGGTCTGAAGGTAACACTAGCCTGTCTATCTCAGACTAGAAACAGGGCATGACAGAATCACCAGGCTGACTAGCCCAGACTAAAGACAGGGTACGACAAAAGAACAAGCCTGACTAGCCCAGACTGGAGACAGTGTGCACAAGAGTAGAACTAGAGCAGACTATAGGGAGGATCTGACAAAAGCACCAGCCTGACTAACCCAGTCTAGAGACAGGGTCTGAAAATCGCACTAGCCTGACTATCCCAGGCTAGAGACAGGGTGTGTCAAGAGCACTAGCCTGATAACCCAGACTAGGGACAGGGTCTGTCAATAGCACTAGCCTGACTATCCCAGAACAGAGACAGGGTCTGTCAACAGCACCAGCTTGGCTCTCTCAGACTAGAGACAGTGCCTGACAATAACACTAGCCTGACTATACCAGACCAGAGACAGGGTCTGTCAATAGCACTATCCTGACTAACCCTGACCAAAAATAGGGTCTGTCAATAACACTATCCTGACTATCAAAGACCAGAGACTGGGTGTGTCAATAGCACTACCCTGACTGTCCAAGACTAGAGACAGGGTGTGTCAATAGCACTGCCCTGACTATCCCAGACCAGAGACCGGGTCTGTCAATAGCACTAGCATGATTATTAAAGACTAGAGACAGGGTGTGTCGATAGCACTAGCCTGACTATCCGAGACTAGAGAAAGGGTCTGACAAAACACAAGCCTGACTACCCCAGACTAGAGACAGGGCTTGTCAAGAGCTATAGCCTGACTATCCCAGACTAGAGACAGGCTGTGTCAATAGCAGTATACTGATTAAAGCACCAGCCTGACTAACCCAGTCTAGAGACAGGGTCTGAAAATCGCCGAGACTAGAGAAAGGGTCTGACAAAACACAAGCCTGACTACCCCAGACTAGAGACAGGGCTTGTCAAGAGCTATAGCCTGACTATCCCAGACTAGAGACAGGCTGTGTCAATAGCAGTATTACTGACAAAAGCACCAGCCTGACTAACCCAGTCTAGAGACAGGGTCTGAAAATCGCACTAGCCTGACTATCCCAGGCTAGAGACAGGGTGTGTCAAGAGCACTAGCCTGATAACCCAGACTAGAGACAGGGTCTGTCAATAACACTAGGCTGACTATCCACGACTTGAGACAGGATGTGTTAATAACACTAGCCTGACTATCCCAGACTAGAGACAGGGTCTGAAAATAGCACTATCCTGACTTTCCCAGACGAGAGACAGGGTCTGAAAATAGCACTTGCCCCTCTGTCCTAGACTAGAGACAGAGTATGTCAATAGCACTTGCCTGACTATCCTAGACTAGATACAGGGTCTGAAAATAACACTAGCCTGACTATCCCAGACTAGAGACAGGGTCTGAGAATAGCACTAGCCTGATCCTTTCAGACTGTAGACAGGATGTGTCAATATCACTAGCCTGACTAGCCTAGACTAGAGACAGGGCATGCCAAAATCACTAGCCTTGACTAGCCTAGACTAGAAACAGGGTCTGTCAATAGCACTAGCATAATTATCTCAGACTAGAGACAGGGTCGGAAAATAGCACTAGCATGATTATCCCAGACTAGAGACAGGGTCTGAGAATAGCACTAGCCTGATCCTTTCAGACTGTAGACAGGATGTGTCAATATCACTAGCCTGACTAGCCTAGACTAGAGACAGGGCATGCCAAAATCACTAGCCTTGACTAGCCTAGACTAGAAACAGGGTCTGTCAATAGCACTAGCATAATTATCTCAGACTAGAGACAGGGTCGGAAAATAGCACTAGCATGATTATCTCAGACTAGAGACAGGGTCTGAAAATAACACTAGCCTGACTATCTTGGACTGGAGACGGTGCATGACAAATCACTAGCCAGACTAGCCTAGACTAGAGACAGAATATGACAAAAACACTAGCCTGGCTAGCCCAGACTAGAGACAGGGTGTGTCTCTAGTTAAAGCTAAAGCTACTAAAAGTTTGATATCATCAAACATAGTGTGCAAAAACATTGTTTAAAATTCTAAATAATGTATATATTGATATTTTATTTTGACTTTGTCAGACTTTTAAAAACATTTTAAAGTATTTCAATAAAAAATTCAATAAATATTAAAAACAACATTTGTGATACGCAGATGTAAACCTTAAATGTGGATGTTGATAAAAGATGGTGTAATGTTATCAAATGGTCACCATTATCTTCATTTCAGCCGGTATATGTTGGATAACTTTACAATTTAATATTCAACAAAAAATATTGTAAAACCAAGACGTGCACCTCCCATTGGTTCTGTTTACCTAACTCTCTAATTTGTATGCTAGTAGGTGTGCAGAGGTTGCAATTATTTCGTTATCAACTTGTCTAGCCTGCGTATTTACGATGGTGTCTGGTTATGTTAATACTGTTTGTTCCATATCTAACTTTGTATCTGAGGTTTGAGGCATAACTGTCATAATAAAAAAGAAATAAAGCTGTGTGAAATATATTGGTTTAAGGTGTTTTATCTGAAGGAAGGGAAGCAGCTTGTGTTTCACTTGTTGTATGTTTTTTAGGGAATGTTTCATGTACTAGCCTGAAAGAATCCCCACCGGGGCATGCATATTTTAGTGAATTGTTGTATAGTTGGAAAATGTCAGTTTCCATATTTGCCTAATAGCTTCAATTTCTCAAAATCCTCAAGGATGCCCAAAAGGATTGATTTTTGATCACAACTTAACATTATTAGTCTAGTTTTCTACTATCAAGAGCTCAAACAAGAACTCAAAATTCACTCAGCAGGGGGTGGATTTGTCTGGAAGCCGTGGCAAAAATGCACCTCAAAAATGGGCAGGAACAAGTTAAGACATTGATAAGAAGTTGTTAAGAAGTCTTAGGAATGTCAAAGGAATAGTCTTCAGAATATTTTGGGAATAAGTTAAGAATATATGACTTTTATATGATATTTGCAAACTTATCAAGACGAACATAAGAAATTCCGAAGTAGCTTTTAATATATTTCTAAGATAGTGGCAAAACTATGCAAAATTAGATTCATTTAAGACTAAAGGTCTTATGAGTTTATTTTCAGCATATTCAAGTGTAAGTCTACCTTCGAAATTAAAAAACGATATCTTTCAGAGCTCAATGTCACCTTTTATAAGGCACCTTGATTCCTACTTGTTCTTGAGATAATATCGTTTAAAGGTAACTTGATGGGGGGAGCCATGATTGTTCAGAACCTAATTAGTGATGTTGATTAGATGCGAGTGATGTCATTATTGGACTGCCTCCAGTGAGTAGCTTAGTGGCTATCTCTAGTGGACAGCTCAAAACTTGAGCACACCGATTGTGAATTGTCAAGCTTCTGGATGCAACACTGATTCCAAAAAGGGTCTGGGAGAGCATTCTGGGATATCGAGGGGTGGAAGAGAGCAATGTCACCTAATTTAGGTGCTGAAAGGTTAATTGGTACTTCCCCTCATCCATATCTCAAATGGGTCAGGCCTTACATACACTCCTTTTGCAACAGAAATATAACTGTTCACAAAGCTGGTACTCCATTAAAAACTTGCAGAGTTGTATTAAATATTGGGAAAAACCTACTTGTTGTTGCGAATAGCTGGGGCTCTACCTCCAATACATTTGAATCACACCAATGCAACATAGGAGGCTGTACTGAATGATTCAGGCAGGTAACGCCAAAGTCTGTGTGTTGTGTTATAGAGCAGGTTGTATAGAGTCAACATCTTCAACCTCTAGTTTTTCCTCCAGAATATTCCACTCATGGCAACAAATGCATTTCTTTTCAGAAAGAGACACACAGACTTCACATCCACAGCAGTCTGTATTTCTTACTCGTTCAGAATAAAAAGTATCCTCCAGGTGAGGAGGTTTACCATAACTGCCTATAAATCCACTAAAGTGAGGCACACAGATAGATGTTGTCCCCATGTTTGTCTTTGCTTAAATAAATAAAATCCCGTACTTATTACAAATAAGTAATCAGGTTAATAGCTATCATAAATAAGAATTCAAAATACCATCATCACAATACATTTGGTAGATGGTTTTAGGGCTATCTGGTTTCATAATTGTAATTATATATATTTGTGTTTTCCTAATATTATCTAGGTTATGATTGCAATTTGAAATAATTGTGCCCAAAGTGCTTGTATTGTAGTTAACATCCTGGGTAAAGCATGTGATACGTGCGATTCCTTTGAGATTAATGTGTATTGCAGTCAATTCCTGAGATGCTGAGACTGAAAATTCGCACTCAGCTTAATAATGATAATGATTGCAATTTGTATAGCGCCATTTATATTCATAAGATGTACAAAAGCACTGCACATTGTCATAGTTTGAGTCATAGTCCACAAGGTCTGAAAGTGTATGTTTTGAGACACTTCTTGAATACGGTAAGAATTTTTAAATGAAAGATATGGGTTAAAACACACATGAATTAAGACGAATATCCTATGAATGTCTTAAGAACACTCCTAGGAAGGAATTAGGACCAGAAATCATTGATCCATGACTCAAAAACTTCCGCGAATGTTTTGAGCATGTTAACAACTTCGGCACTTCGGGATTTAGACAAGATGTTCTGAGATGTTCCTTGGAACAAACACGAATAAACAAGAATGCCATGCAGGATCTTCCTAGAAAATCTGGTGTTCTTGGCTGGGTCTTGTCTGAGTTCTTGATAGTGGGAAACATGCGTAAGTAATCCTTGTTGTGAAAATGGGATATGTCGAGATGTCTTGAAGAAGCCAGCTGCATCACAAGAGGATCTGGGGGCCGTTTCTCGTAAGATCGCAAAATACGACTTCGTATCATACGGAAAAAAGCCAATAACGGACGATAAACGGAACTCGGAAAATGTGTTTCTCGAAAGTTCCGTATATTTTCCGTCTTGAGACATTTTCCGTATCATACGGAGAAGGTATCAAGTAGTTTAACCGCACATTTACCCGCATAATTATCCCTGACATTGTAGAGGAATATTCATGCATGCATGCACGCACACACGCACACACGCACCCACACATATATATATATATATATATATATATATATATATATATATATATATATATATATATATATATATATATATATATATATATATATATATATATGTGTATATACACACACACACATATATATATATATATATATATATATATATATATATATATATATATATATATATATATATATATATATATATATATATATATATATATATATATATATATATATATATATACGATAGAACACGTGTAAGATAGCATATAAAAAACGTTTGGGGGGGGGAGAGAAAATAAAACTTTATTTTTTCCTGACTAAGTGAAGGGGAGAATAAAAAAAACTATTATTTTCACCGCCGTGTGTATTTGGGATAGTAAATAAAAGGATAGAGAATGAAATTAAAAAATATATTTTCACTATTAACCGTTTTGGGGGTAGAGAAAATAAAAGTATTCTTTCCCGACTATGTGAGGGGGAGAATAAAAAAACTATTATTTTCACGGCCGTGTTTTTGGGATAGTAAATAAAAGGATAGAGAATGAAATTTAAAAAAATATTTTCACTATTAACCGTTTTGGGGGTAGAGAAAATAAAACTATTTTTCCCGACCATGTGAAAGGAAGAATAAAAAACTTATTTTTTACACGACCGTGTTTTGTAGATGGACAATAAAAGACTTTGTATTACCACGACCAATTTTGGGGGAGGGAAAATAAAACCAGTTTTAACCGACCATGTGAAAGAGAAAATATATTTTTTGAATTTTCATTATCCCATGTGGGAATAATGGTAAAAATAAATATTTATTTCCACGACCGCCTTTTTGGTAGGGTAATTAAAACTTTACTTTTCCCGACCACTCCAGGTGGGAGGGTAAATGAGCTTTTTTCCCGACCACTCCAGAGTGTGTGTGTATATACATATATATATATATATATATATATATATATATATATATATATATATATATATATATATATATATATATATATATATATATATATATATATATATATATATATATATATATATATATTACGTTATTTTATGTTATAATGGGCAAACATCCAAATAATGTGCCTTTCGAGATTTGGAATTTGAAATTTCGTTTTTCGTCACGTTAATGCCTGCTGCGGCTAATTCGTGACTAGACAGTTGTAAGTAGTGGAGGAAACCAGAGTACATGGCTAAAAACCACCGCCTACACCCAAGTCACCGGCAACTTTCTCACATGTCCAGGCCGGGATTTAAAACCAGGGGGGGGGGGGCACTTGGGTATTTAGGGGGGCGCATACGTTCGTTATCAAAATTAAAAAATACCCCTAAAGCACCCTTATTTTAATAAAAACGCTGACTTTCTCCACTAAAAAAAACACCCCTTCTTTTATCAAAACACTGACATTGGATGAACGGGAACACGTATTTTAACTTTAGATTTTATAATCCTCTGCGGGTTTAGCGGCAGCAAGTGGCGGCAGCAAACTCGGAAGCCCATTCACTTCGGGAGTCTCTCGGTGTCAGAGCAGCGCATATTTCGTGGATTGTAAGGGGATTTTGACCCCCATACTTCGTACCTGGGTACAAAAAAGTACCCTTCTTTAACAAAATCGTGGACATGCGGAGGTCTTAAAAAAGACCCCTTCTTCCGCGAAATACGTAATGAAGGTGCGGCCCCCTATGTACCTAAGTGCAGTTTGTTATATTGTAAAAAAAATATGATTTTCTTTGTTTTGTATTTGCTATGATTTTGTACCACTCACGGG
Source organism: Maea johnstoni (assembly GCA_963942565.1). NCBI lineage: Eukaryota > Metazoa > Annelida > Polychaeta > Spionida > Magelonidae > Maea > Maea johnstoni. The sequence goes on along the minus strand of OZ012684.1, from coordinate 9,213,954 downwards.
TATCAGGACAATATCCCCCCGGACAATATCCCCCCGGACAAAATCCCCTCGGATAATATCCCCCCGGATGATATCTCTAGTAAAACATGTGTTGGTAAAAATTTTCTTTTTTAATTCCATTGTTTTAAATTACCCCCAAAACATGCGTTAGTAAAAAAATATATATTTTTTTTAAATTTCAGTGTTTTAAATTATCCTAAATCATGTGCTGGTAATTTTTTTTTTAAATTCCAGAGTTTTAAATTAACCTAAAACATGTGTTAGTAAAAATATTTTTTTTAAATTTAAGAAAGATCCAGTGTTTCAAATTATCCTAAAACATGTGAAAGTAAAAAAATTGAAAAAAAATTCCAGTGTTTTAAATTATCCTAAAAAATGAGTTGGTAAAAAAATTGAAGATAATTGAAAAAAAGTCCTGTCTTTTAAATTATCCCAATAAGATGTGTTGGTAAAAAGAATTTTACAAAATTCCAGCAAAAAAGATTTATAAAAAATTTTAAAATTCAAAAAATTCCAAAAAATTGTTTTAAGAATAATTTAAAACTCTGAAATTTTTGAATTTTTTTTTTACTAACACATGTTTTAGGATAATTTAAACCACAGTATTTTTAATAAAATTAAATATTTTTTTTTACTTACATATGTTTTAGGCTAATTTAAAACACTGGATTAAAAAAAAAATAACAAGACATGTTTTGGGATAATTCAAAACACTTGAATTTAAAATATATATATTTCACTAACCCATTTTTTACTTGAGATATCATCCGGGGGATATTGTCCGGGGGATATTGGAACGGGGGGATTTTGTCCAGGGGGGTTTTGTCCTGGGGGGATATTGTCCGGGGGCATATTGTCCTAGAACCCCACTCACGCACAGTCAATAAACATACAGTGCAATACAATACAATTGCGACGGACCAAGTGTACGATGGACCAAATGCGAAAGAGCAAATAAAAACTTTATTTTCCCGACCGTTTTGGGGAGATAAAATGTTAAAAATGCATATTTTCACGACCCTTTTTTTGAGGAGAGAAAACAAAAAACTTTTTTCATTTTCATTTTCATTGTCTCCAGGAGGAGTGTAAATGAAATTTCATATCTCCCGATCACTCCGGGGGAGGATAGACATTTTTTTACCCTCTTTCTACAGAAGGAGGGTAAATTACATTTACACTCCTCCCTAAAAACCGATCGTGAAAATGAAAATTTTTTATTTGCTCTTTCACATGGTCGGGAAAAAATAAAGTTTTATTTACTCTACCCAAAAGACAGTCGTAAAAATGAAAAGGTTTTTTGTTTTCTCTCCCCAAACAAGGGTCGTGAAAATAAAAAGTTCTTAAATTCTCTCCCCCCCCCCCCCCCAAAAAAAAAAGGTTTGTGAAAATATTTCTTTATTTATTTATTCTTTCTACAGTGGGGGAAAACAGTTTTATTTATCCTCCCTTTAAAGTGGTCGGGAAAAATATAATTTATTTTCTATCCCCCTAACGGTAGTGAATATGAAAATATTTTTTTACTTTTTCAAACATTGTCCATCGTACATTATAAAGTTAAGTCTCCAAAAAGTTTTTTCTATGGCGCCCAGAATGACGTTGTCAGGGCAACCGGAGAAATCGTATTTCAACGACATCTCCAGAGGTGTCGTTGAAAATCAACGATTTTTGCCGTATGTTACGAGACGACAGACTTGAAGAAACGGACCTGTCGTATCATATGGAACAAACAGGGCCTTCAAGAAACGGAATTATCGTAAAATACGGATTTCAACAATGTCCGTATTTTACGATCGTACGAGAAACGGCCCCCTGGGCCGAGTGCAAATGAACTGGCTGAATGCAAACATCGGCCAAATCTCATTTTCACAAGGAAACAAATTTATCACAAGCTACCGCACATTAGTTTTGAATTACAATAAGCAAAACAAGTTGAATGCTAAATGTTTTTGCAGTGGACACTAGAAAACACACGTACACAGACTCGACGCAGTTGGACTTCATAGTCATCCTGCAAAATAATGGAGGCAGTAAGGGGCGAAAAAGGGATAAAAAAGAAAGGAACTTTGTGTTGACATTGGCAGCAGCTGTTAGACTTGGAGCTAGTCTGTAATGCAGTTTCATACAACAAATAGATTAAAAAGTCATCAGCGATTGTCGATTACACACACACACACACACACACACACACACACACACACACACATATATATATATATATATATATATATATATATATATATATATATATATATATATATATATATATATATATATATATATATATATATATATATATATATATATATATATTCATAATAGATACATATACGTAAACATATAAACGATTTTGTAACAGTTAAAACTGTATAGAGAATATTACAAATAGGAAATAATTCACATACATATAGATTGTTGTAAGAACAATAAAGGAGTAATAATTTTGGAATACAAATATGCCACATATAACTATTATTAAAACCAAAGTTACATGAAAAACAACTAGCAATTAACTCTTCACAACATTACTATACAGCAAATATATTTGTGTAATGCAACGTCGTTTTTCCTATCCTGTGGTGTTACATTTTTTATTGATGCACGTGGCACTTGTTACGGACCAATCAGAATGGCTTTTATTGGGACGAGATTCGTCTATGTTGATATCTTTAATCTCGTTTGCTACCTGCATATCATTTATTTTTATTATATCAATGTGACTGCCTGCATTATAGAAGCCTGCATTTAAGGCCGTGTTTAAACAACTGAGGCACACACCTTTGTCAATTTTTTCCACCATGGTCGAGAGAAGAGCAATTCACATTCTTCAGACACTGATCTGCATCTTGGCAGCAACTGCAGGTAAGATGAAATGTTCATTTGTATTTACAATCATTCAAAGGGTTAATCAATGAATAAAGGATAGTTAAGAGATAATTACATATGTATAGCTTACCCCTTTTTCCTCATTATGGGACCATCCCTGACCAAAGAAAGAGACCAAATATCACTTCTGGCAGTTAAATTGCATTTAGAGAATGGAGTTATATTCAAAGAAAAATATGAAATATTAATATCACTGATTCTTCAGTGGTAGGCCAACCCTAAAAAAACGATGCGAAACCAATTATCTTTAATCATTGGTTAATGCAGGTGGTTAATGTGGGTTAACCATCAAACATGATGCTCTGGACATGTCAAAGCTTTCAGAGTAGTCACAAAAAGGCCCTACCATCCAGGTGCATGTAATATCTGCCTAATAAAGGCGTACTTTGGGCTAATTTCAAATGGTGCAAATGCAAAAATAAAAACAAAACAACTATAAATTTGTAAATTTATACTTAACTGGAAAGTACACGCCCTGCAGATAGTAACCATGACATTTTTTCAAATTGACAAAAAAAGATCAGAGCACCTAGATATCTGATTGTAACATCACTCGTGATTATTTCTAATTCCTCTTGGGCGTCTTCGCATCGGTTGAGGTTAGATCCCAGTCAGATTTGAGCGTTCCCGGCATGCTTTGCAGTCTAGTGACGTCACAGTCAATATGGGTGCTCGTCATGTCCTCGATGTAGTTCTACCAGGGAGCTTTTATCTTAGTGATGGTGGTCTCTGGTTCTACCTAGTCCTTTTAGATAAATTTCGCGATTAAATGGTTATCGTTCACAAACTCAAATAATATATTTGGCAGCGATATATACGCATATATTGTTCACAGAAGTTTGGAAAATATTCCTTTCGTTTTTATTGAGATCTTTCACCACAAACGTGCTCGACAATGCACGTCCTAGCAGTCGCGGTAGACCAAGCTGGTGTGCCGCAGATGCGAAAACTATGTGACTTATTTTTCAAAAATTGGATTAAAAAAATGAATAATGTGGCCAAATATATAAAGAAAATTTGTTTGTCAATATTGTCTTTTAATTGCCATTATGAAACTAAGAGTAGCTATATATGAGCTCTGACCTTCCCGCGGCGATCTAATACCGCAAAGCATGCCGGGAACGCTCACATCTGACTGGGATCTAAACTCAACACTATCTTGTTCGTAATTTCATAACGCTACGAGTATTCTCGAGGGTAGGGTAGTGAAGGTATCGCATTCTACACGAACTACCATCTTGCAGTTGGTAGTCCCTGCCTGTGCTGCTGCTCAGAAACACGTTGAGATCAGAATTTGGAATTTTCATTTTTGCCAGTTTTTTTGTGCCAAATTGCGGCTAGGGCGTATTTCGGCAGTTGTAAAAGGTGGCGGAATTAGAGAAATCCTTTTTTTTTCCTTTGGCAATTATTTTAATGAAATAAATATTAGAGCACACAGATATCCCTGCGACCACACACTTAGGGCTACCTAACTTATGTACCAAAAGTTCAAAAAGCTCGGCTAACAGATATGAAATTGATAAATGAGATGTTAAACCGGCTGAAGCTCAGCAAAACGCTAAACTTAAATTTGGAATTTTCATTTTTGGTCGGTTTTTCTGCCAAGTTGCTGCTAGGGCGCATGTAAGTAGGTGTGGATGATAGGGAAACAAATCCGCGGCTTGGTTTCAAGTCAAAGGCATTAATCTTTCATGCCCCAGCAGGGACTCAAATTCAGACAGGGTCGAGAGACAGCTAGCAGTCATCGGCAATGCCGTGGTCCACAAGGCAGGCCATGGTACAGATATCCCTGCGACCACACACTTAGGGCTACCTAACTTATGTACCAAAAAGTCAAAAAGCTCGGCTAACAGATATGAAATTGATGAATGAGATGTTAAACAGGGCCCGAAGCTCATGTCATTTGCAGTCGTCCTAGTTATTCTCCATGAACTTTGGTCATTCATTTAAATATACATATTTGTTCTTAATTTCTTGATGCTACAAGTATTTTCGGGGTTAGGGTAGTGAAGGTATTGCATGCTAATGCGATCTAGCAGTTGGTAGACCCTACTTCTGCTGCCACGCAGGAACACGTTAAACTTAAATTTGGAATTTTCATTTTTGGTCAGTTTTTCTGCCAAGTTGCTGCTAGGGCGCATGTAAGTAGGTGTGGATGATAGGGAAACCAATCCGCCGCTTGGTTTCAAGTCTAAGGCATTAATCTTTCATGCCCCAGCAGGGACTCAAATTCAGACAGGGTCGAAGGACAGCTAGCAGTCAATGGCAATGCCGTGGTCCACACGGCAGGCCACGGTAGAGATATCCCTGCGACCACACACTTAGGGCTACCTAACTTATGTACCAAAAAGTCAAAAAGCTCGGCTAACAGATATGAAATTGATGAATGAGATGTTAAACCGGCTGAAGCTCATGTCATTTGCAGTCGTCCTAGTTATTCTCCACGAACTTTGGTCATTCATTTAAACTTACATATTTGTTCGTAATTTCTTAATGCTACGAGTATTCTCGCGGTTAGGGTAGTTAAGGTATCACATGGTAATGCGATCTTGCAGTTGGTAGACCCTGCTTACGCTGCCGCGCAGGAACACGCTGGAACTTAAATTTGGAATTTTCATTTTTGGTCAGTTTTTCTGCCAAGTTGCTGCTAGGGCGCATGTAAGTAGGTGTGGATGCTAGGGAAACAAATCCGCTGCTTGGTTTCAAGTCTAAGG
>OZ012684.1:9018096-9208157 GCA_963942565.1 Maea johnstoni | reverse complement strand
CAATTATTTAGAATATTCAGTGAAAAGGTTCTTGGTGTTACAATTGATGAATCTTTATGATGGACTGAACAAGTTGATGAAGCCTACAAAAAGATCATTTTTAACCGGCATAGTTTAAAAGAAATAAAAAAGAACCTCCCAGTTAAGGAAAGGTTGTTATTTTATAACTGCTATATTCTACCACACCTAAATTACTGTTGTTTAGTGTGGTGAAACTGTCCAGCAAATCAACAAAACAGGGTAACTAAATTACAAAAGCTGGCAGCCCGCTTAATATTATATGCCGATTTGTCAATTCCATCTTCTGATCTATTCAAAAAGCTTCAATGGCTCCCTTTCCCTAAATTTGTGGAATACCAACAGGCGTTTACTGTGTACAAAAGCCATAATGAGTTAAACCCCAATTATACCAACAAACTTTTCTCATATACACAAGAAAACAACAGCTATGGTAGTCGAAATGCAACCTCCTCACTACTAACTACATGTATTCCAAAATGTAATAAATAAAATTGGCCAAAAATGAACTTCATACTCAGGACCCAAAGTTTGGAATGGCTTAACTGAAGCAATCCGATGTGCACCGTCACTACCTTCCTTCAAATCTAGATACCTAAAAGCATTGTACCGTACTACTTTGTAACCCTCGGGCCCTGAGACTACTAATGTAAACATGCCAGAGGGCCTCAGGGAAGATCCTTACCATTGGACTGAGTTACCCTCTTCAAATAAAGATTATGTTTATTATATTTAATATTATTATTATAATAATAGTAATTTGTACCTAAAAGTAAAACGACCCTATCAATAATGGAAACATTTACTTCATTTTCATGTTCATCAATTAATATCTGAAATCTATGTACCTGTCTATCTTTCTGTCTGTATTTATATATATATATATATATATATATATATATATATATATATATATATATAATATATATATATATATATATATATATAGATGTAGATGAAATAGTTTATTTAGCTTCAGAAGGTAGATGAAATATTTAAAAGAGTTCTGAAAATGTAAATTATGTTAATATTTTATTTCTATCTCCAGAATTTACCACAAACCAATGGGTTATTGTTAATTTCTAAGCTTTCATATGTTTGTGTCTAATCAGTAATATAGCAATCAAAATACTCTAAATACCTAAGCATAAAGTCACACGCATTAGTTTCACAAATTAAATGATTTCTTTCTTCAATTTGAAAATGTATTTTGCCTTCAATAAAGATAATATAGTTCTGATTTGTTACAATCTAATAGTATCTTACAAGATGCCAAACTCCTCTGAGTTCCTTGTATCAATATCTAAACTAACTTCTGTTGGATTCGTTTTAAAGAGTTCAAGTTGGAAATTTAACACATGAACCTGACAGCCCTGAGTCTGAAGTTTGGAAGAAATAGTGTGTGCGTATTCATTCTTAGATAGTTAGATGTTTAGATAGGTAGAAATGCGGACAGGCAGTTATATGAATAATATTATGTATTGCCTGCATGATGACAGTTTAAGAACTGCATTATCTACCTATGTACAGGCCTTCCTATCTATGTGAATGTATCATTATGTATGTATGTATGTATGAAATACTGTTAACGTTCTGCCTTGTTGCATTTATCTTTATGCTGTTATATAGAATTTATTGGCAATTATAGGTTAATCAAGGATTTCGAGAATTAAGTTTTAACCCAAAATTGGTATAAGTCAGAATTGCGTGGTTTTATTTTCACCTTCTTTTGTTCATTATATCTACACAATGCTCTTTATCAGATGCCATACAGAAAATGACAGGACATGGTGTTGGTCCGAAACACAGATGGTCAAAGTTTTTGAATTATGGCTTTTGGGGGGTAAATTTTCATGAAAATGTAAGAAGAGAGTTATTCAATTGTAACCATATATGCCCATCCTCATATAAGATATTGTTGAGCAAAGGAACCACGTTTTATACACATGAATTATCACACTTTATTTCGGAAAACGTGTAAAAACCTCAAATTCATTAAATTTCAACATCACTTTAGCCAAAAAATAAGAAAAATCGGCAGGTGAAATAATAATTGGTACATATTCAATAAAGATTCAATTTCTTTTCCATTTTTCTAGTGGTGTCAGGGAATTTCAATATATTTTGTTTTTGTCCAATACCCAATAGGTATCAGTATCGTAATCCCTTGACAAACTGACTGAACAATACACTTTGTCTATACACGCCAAGATTGTGTATAATTCGACGAATAACAGTGCGGCACCTAGCGGATTTAAGTGGAACCCGGCTTGTGTGACCTAGGACGCATCCGGTGGCCAAGTCGGCGTTGTCACAGTGGCAGCCGGGGCCGACTTTGAAGGGACACAAAGCTAGTGTATAAAATGTACTAAGAAGAAAAACGAAAGTCTATAAGTATTTGTCCAAAGATAAAGTGTAAAATTTGCATGATCGAATGCTATGACATTGTTTATACACGCCAAGATCGTGTATAATTCGACGAATGACAGTGCTGCACCAAGCGGATTCAAGTGGAACCCGGCTTGTGTGACATCGTACGCTTCCGGTGGCCAAGTCGGCGTTGTCACAGTGGCAGCCAGGGCCGACTTTCAAGGAACACAAAGCTAGTGTATAAAATGTACTAAGAAGAAAAACGAAAGTCTAGAAGTATTTGTCCAAAGATAAAATGTAAAATTTGCATGATCGAATGCCATGACATTGTTTTATACACGCCAAGATCGTGTATAATTCGACGAATGACAGTGCTGCACCAAGCGGATTCAAGTGGAACCCGGCTTGTGTGACATCGTACGCTTCCGGTGGCCAAGTCGGCGTTGTCACAGTGGCAGCCAGGGCCGACTTTGAAGGAACACAAAGCTAGTGTATAAAATGTACTAAGAAGAAAACGAAAGTCTATAAGTATTTGTCCAAAGATAAAATGTAAAATTTGCATGATCGAATGCTATGACATTGTTTATACACGCCAAGATCGTGTATAATTCGACGAATGACAGTGCGGCACCTAGCGGATTCAAGTGGAACCCGGCTTGTGTGACATGGGACGCATCCGGTACACACTACGTTGTCACAGTGACATAGATAAGTAGTCACAGTGACACCCGAGCCCCCGCCGCAGTGTCACAGTGGACGTCACATGTGACGTCCAACGACTACAAGATACATCTCGTCCCTTTGGACCTAGTACCCATCGGGGTGAGAGTTGTTTGCTTTGTGCGGTTCATTGTGGTGTGGGGTTGGTAAAGGAGTGTTATAGGTGTACTGGGTTGGGTTATAGTAGTAACAACACTGAGCAAGTTTCAAGGGTAAGTATTATATAATTCGGTGTATAATGAGGTATAATATACAACAATGGTTGCTATATGATTAGTTCTGCCAATATATACCAGTTGTTCTCTTTGGTTTACCGTTTCAATTCTTTCAGGAAAAACTGATCAGAAAATGCAAAGGTCTTAGTTAGGTTTCCAATTGCACGTAGATGCTACCAAGCTGTCAAAAGGAGCATATATTAACAGTAATATGTGAGTAATAGGTTTTACCTTTTGGTATCCAGAAACTATCAATTGGTCCCAGGCTTGTAGTACACAACAAAATGTGACAATCAGAATGCAGGAAATAACAATGCAAGTGACAATGGATCAGGTGGTACTCAATAGTACTGGTTGTAGTTTGGCACAATAATCGAGACCAAATATTGAAATTGAAAGAGATATATGGAACACTAGTACTCAGAGATAGTATGTAGTTTAAAGTTTCTTAAAGTTCTGGAATTTTGATGAAAAGAGTCTAAGTATGTGAAATGTTAGAAATTGGAAAAGACAATTGTGATCCGAGAACTGTGAAGTTTGAGTCCACTATTGATGGAATATATTCAAAAGTATAGTATGCCCAAGTCCGGTCTTCATTCCTTCAATATAGCAGATTCCGGGGGGGGGGGGGGGGGGGTATGGGGGTTGAAAATCCCCTTACAATCCACGAAATATACGCGGCTCTGACACCATGTGACTCCCGAATTGACCATGCAGGGCCTCTGAGTTTGCTGCTGCCACTTGCTGCCGCTAAACAGGCAGAGGATTAAAGCATCTAGAATTAAAATACGTGTTCCCGTTCATCCAATGTCAGCGTTTTAATAAAAGAAGGGGCGTTTAGTTACTGGAAAAAGACCGCGTTTTTAATAAAACAAGGGTGCTTTTTTGGCCAGAAATCAGGGTATTTTTTTAATTTTGATAACGAGCGTATGCGCCCCCCCCCCCCCTAAATATCCAAGTGCACCCCCCCCCCCCCCCCCCCCCCCCCCTCCAGGAGCAGATTCGTCGCCCCATAGAGTTAAGAAGATGGGAGTGGGTTCTTTTACTATGGAATATTCTTTACCGATGGAGGAAACGGTCTTTGCAAAAGAAAGATTGACATGAACCAGTTATATAGATTTAGAGAGTTAGACTACATGGGCCTGAAACTAGTAGATAGTGTTTTAGTCTCACATAGGCCAAAGTGGACTTCTCGTCACCTTTTCTGTCATATGCACGGAGGGGGGCCGCATCCGCGTTACTGGTTTCGCGGAAAATGGGGTCTTTTTTAAGACCCCATGCATATCCGCGATTTGTAAAAGAAGGGTACTTTTTTGTACCAAGGTACGAAGTATGGGGATGAAAATCCCCTACAATCAACAAAATATCCGCGGCTTTGACAGCGAGTGTTTCCGTTCATCCAATGCCAGTGTTTTAATGAAAGAAGGGTGTTTTTTACTGGAAAGAGGGTCGGAATGAGAGCTAAGAGTGCGAGGGCGAGGCATGGCAAGCCCTTTGAACACAATATATATATATATATATATATAATATATATATATATATATATATATATATATATTTATACGTCAGTTCAAGATGTGCGAGGGAGAGCCAACAGGGACTGAAAGAGAACTAAGATTGTGAGGGTGAGGTATGACAAGCCCTTTGAACACATACGTGTGTTGAAGATGTGCGAGGGAGAGTTGACAGGGACGGAAAGAGAACTAAGATTGCGAGGGTGAGGTATGGCAAGCCCTTCGAACATATACGTGTGTTCAAGATGTGCGAGGGAGAGCGAACAGGGAGCATGCTCGTTTTTCTATGCTAGGGTATAGCGCCTCCCTAAAAGCGGCTTGAACTGGTTAGGAATATCAGAGGACACAGCGAGCCCACGTTACGTCACCAATACCCATTCAATCCATCCATTATGAACATCTGCAAGTAAATCTTGTATCCCTGACTTCATGAGTGTGAACGCGCTCTTTAATGGCCGTGTTTAATGAGATGTATCTTGTAGTCGTTGGACGTCACATGTGACGTCCACTGTGACACTGCGGCGGGGGCTCGGGTGTCACTGTGACTACTTATCTATGTCACTGTGACAACGTAGTGTGTACCGGATGCGTCCCATGTCACACAAGCCGGGTTCCACTTGAATCCGCTAGGTGCCGCACTGTCATTCGTCGAATTATACACGATCTTGGCGTGTATAAACAATGTCATAGCATTCGATCATGCAAATTTTACATTTTATCTTTGGACAAATACTTATAGACTTTCGTTTTTCTTCTTAGTACATTTTATACACTAGCTTTGTGTTCCTTCAAAGTCGGCCCTGGCTGCCACTGTGACAACGCCGACTTGGCCACCGGAAGCGTACGATGTCACACAAGCCGGGTTCCACTTGAATCCGCTTGGTGCAGCACTGTCATTCGTCGAATTATACACGATCTTGGCGTGTATAAACAATGTCATGGCATTCGATCATGCAAATTTTACATTTTATCTTTGGACAAATACTTCTAGACTTTCGTTTTTCTTCTTAGTACATTTTATACACTAGCTTTGTGTTCCTTGAAAGTCGGCCCTGGCTGCCACTGTGACAACGCCGACTTGGCCACCGGAAGCGTACGATGTCACACAAGCCGGGTTCCACTTGAATCCGCTTGGTGCAGCACTGTCATTCGTCGAATTATACACGATCTTGGCGTGTATAAACAATGTCATAGCATTCGATCATGCAAATTTTACACTTTATCTTTGGACAAATACTTATAGACTTTCGTTTTTCTTCTTAGTACATTTTATACACTAGCTTTGTGTCCCTTCAAAGTCGGCCCCGGCTGCCACTGTGACAACGCCGACTTGGCCACCGGATGCGTCCTAGGTCACACAAGCCGGGTTCCACTTAAATCCGCTAGGTGCCGCACTGTTATTCGTCGAATTATACACAATCTTGGCGTGTATAGACAAAGTGTATTGTTCAGTCAGTTTGTCAAGGGATTACGATACTGATACCTATTGGGTATTGGACAAAAACAAAATATATTGAAAATTCCCTGACACCACTAGAAAAATGGAAAAGAAATTGAATCTTTATTGAATATGTACCAATTATTATTTCACCTGCCGATTTTTCTTATTTTTTGGCTAAAGTGATGTTGAAATTTAATGAATTTGAGGTTTTTACACGTTTTCCGAAATAAAGTGTGATAATTCATGTGTATAAAACGTGGTTCCTTTGCTCAACAATATCTTATATGAGGATGGGCATATATGGTTACAATTGAATAACTCTCTTCTTACATTTTCATGAAAATTTACCCCCCAAAAGCCATAATTCAAAAACTTTGACCATCTGTGTTTCGGGCCAACACCATGTCCTGTCATTTTCTGTATGGCATCTGATAAAGAGCATTGTGTAGATATAATGAACAAAAGAAGGTGAAAATAAAACCATGCAATTCTGACTTATACCAATTTTGGGTTAAAAACTTAATTCTCGAAATCCTTGATTAACCCTATAATTGCCAATAAATTCTATATAACAGCATAAAGATAAATGCAACAAGGCAGAACGTTAACAGTATTTCATACATACATACATACATAATGATACATTCACATAGATAGGAAGGCCTGTACATAGGTAGATAATGCAGTTCTTAAACTGTCATCATGCAGGCAATACATAATATTATTCATATAACTGCCTGTCCGCATTTCTACCTATCTAAACATCTAACTATCTAAGAATGAATACGCACACACTATTTCTTCCAAACTTCAGACTCAGGGCTGTCAGGTTCATGTGTTAAATTTCCAACTTGAACTCTTTAAAACGAATCCAACAGAAGTTAGTTTAGATATTGATACAAGGAACTCAGAGGAGTTTGGGCATCTTGTAAGATACATATTAGTATTGTAACAAATCAGAACTATATTATCTTTATTGAAGGCAAAATACATTTTCAAATTGAAGAAAGAAATCATTTAATTTGTGAAACTAATGCGTGTGACTTTATGCTTAGGTATTTAGAGTATTTTGATTGCTATATTACTGATTAGACACAAACATATGAAAGCTTAGAAATTAACAATAACCCATTGGTTTGTGGTAAATTCTGGAGATAGAAATAAAATATTAACATAATTTACATTTTCAGAACTCTTTTAAATATTTCATCTACCTTCTGAAGCTAAATAAACTATTTCATCTACATCTATATATATATATATATATATATATATATATATATATATATATATATATATATATATATATATATATATATATATATATATATAAATACAGACAGAAAGATAGACAGGTACATAGATTTCAGATATTAATTGATGAACATGAAAATGAAGTAAATGTTTCCATTATTGATAGGGTCGTTTTACTTTTAGGTACAAATTACTATTATTATAATAATAATATTAATAATAATAAACATAATCTTTATTTGAAGAGGGTAACTCAGTCCAATGGTAAGGATCTTCCCTGAGGCCCTCTGGCATGTTTACATTAGTAGTCTCAGGGCCCGAGGGTTACAAAGTAGTACGGTACAATGCTTTTAGGTATCTAGATTTGAAGGAAGGTAGTGACGGTGCACATCGGATTGCTTCAGTTAAGCCATTCCAAACTTTGGGTCCTGAGTATGAAGTTCATTTTTGGCCAATTTATTTATTACATTTTGGAATACATGTAGTTAGTAGTGAGGAGGTTGCATTTCGACTACCATAGCTGTTGTTTTCTTGTGTATATGAGAAAAGTTTGTTGGTATAATTGGGGTTTAACTCATTATGGCTTTTGTACACAGTAAACGCCTGTTGGTATTCCACAAATTTAGGGAAAGGGAGCCATTGAAGCTTTTTGAATAGATCAGAAGATGGAATTGACAAATCGGCATATAATATTAAGCGGGCTGCCAGCTTTTGTAATTTAGTTACCCTGTTTTGTTGATTTGCTGGACAGTTTCACCACACTAAACAACAGTAATTTAGGTGTGGTAGAATATAGCAGTTATAAAATAACAACCTTTCCTTAACTGGGAGGTTCTTTTTTATTTCTTTTAAACTATGCCGGTTAAAAATGATCTTTTTGTAGGCTTCATCAACTTGTTCAGTCCATCATAAAGATTCATCAATTGTAACACCAAGAACCTTTTCACTGAATATTCTAAATAATTGTTATCAAATTTGATTTTTAGGGTACTTTCTAAGTGCATTCTTTTCTGTCTTGTGCACAGAAGCATAGATTTTGTTTTAGTTTTGTGGATAAACATTCTGTTTCTTGTGCACCAGTCTGTAACTTTCTTCAAGTCTTGATTCAAGTTTGTCTCAATTTCTGCTACAGTATAACCTACAGTATAAAAGGATGAATCATCTGCATAAGGACTACTCTTATTATCTACACTACTTTCATGCATAAATATATCGTTGATAAAGATGATGAATAATAGTGGCCCTAGGATTGACTGTTGTGGGACACCCGCTGTGATTCCTTTAAAATCAGAAACGCAGCCATTTAAACCTACTTTCTGTTTAAGGTTGCTGAGATAAGAGGAAAAACCATTTCACAGAATTTTCACTTAGTCCATATAGACCTAGTTTTTTACCATAATGCTGTGGTCAACCACATCAAACGCTTTCTGAAGATCTTGAAAGATTGTGCCCACTAATCGTTTATCATCAATTGCTTTCAGCCAAATGTCAATAATTTTTAGCAGGGCTGCTTCACAGGAATGTTGAGGGCGGAATATAGATTGTTATTCGTATAATAGATTGTTTTCAGATAAATGTTTATAGATGTGGTCATGAACATGCCTTTCAATGATTTTGGACAAAAGTGATAGGATATATATAGGCATGTAGTTATATAAGGGTCATCTGTTAACCCAGATTTGTGTTATGGTAGTACATGTACTCTGCCTTCCTTCCATTTATCTGGGAATATATCTGTATTGATACTTTGGTTTATTATATGGGTAACAGGCTCAGTCATAACACACATTCCTAACTTTAAAAATGATATTTCTATATCATCGAGACCTTTTACCTTCTTCTCATCTAGGTTTTGTATACTTTTGAACACCTCATGAGGTTTAATTTCCGGAATTTGAAATAACTCATTTTCTGGGAGTTTTGAATATAAAAATTCTTTTAATGTGTCAGATATTTTAATATCAGTGTTTGGGTCACTACCCTGTCTGATCATTTCAATGATATTTGTGAAGTGAGTATTGAAAGCATTTGCGATTTCTATTGGATTGGCAAGATTTTGATCATTTACATTGAGGAAATGAGTTGTTTCTTTTTCATGTTTTGGATTGAGGTCATTTAGTACCTTCCACAGAACTTTTGGATTGTTTCTATTCTGTTTAAGGCATTGACCATTAGATATTCAGGGGGGGGGGGCGTGTATAGAAGTTAGGGCACAATTTGTTTTTCTTTGAGATTCAGGGCTCGATTTCTTTTTCATCATTTCAGGGCTCAATTATTTATTTTTCGCAGATTTTGAGGGCTCAATTTTTTTCATCACTTTGAAGGACCTAGGGTGTCCACATCCGTTTGACATTGGCGCACAGGGGCCAGTCCGCTGGTGGGGGGCACTGCTATTGCGGCGTTGGTCTGGGGGCCGCTCAAGGCCCCCACATGCCAGAGGGTCCTAGATGCTCTGAGATGAGATGCATCATCTGAGGCCCACATTAGTTATTCTAGATGAAAATTTGTTGTTTTGAGAAAACAATTAACCACTTTTCCCCATTTTTTGATGTGCAGGGCTGCCCGTCCCTGGTGCAGTGCCATTGCGGCAGGGGTCTGGGTGCCGCTCAAGGCCCCCAGAAGCCAGAGTATCCTAGAAGCTCTGAGATGCATTATCAGCCTTATCTGAGTTCCAAATGAGTGATTCTAGATGAAAAATCTTCCTGTTTTGAGAAAACAATTCACCATTTTTTCCGCTTCTTTGGTGTGCAGGGTTGCCCATCCATGGTGCAGTGCCATTGCAGCAGGGGTCTGGGGGCACTAAGGCCCCCAGAAGCCAGAGGATTTTAGATGCTCTGAGATGCATTGTCAGCCTTATTTGAGACCCTTTTACTTGGTGTGCAGGGCCGTCTGGCCGGAGCTCAATTATTATTTTTCATGGAGTCAGAGCTTAAATATTTATTTCTCTGATTATCAGGGCTCAATTATTTTTGTCAAAGAAATTTAGGGCACGATTATTTTTTTCAATTCTATATACACCCCCCCCCCCCCCTCCCTCGATATCTAATGGTCAATGCTTAAGAGAATTAATAAAGTATCGTCATTTTGATTTCTGAATAATGAATTTAGATCTTTTTCTCCAGTAATTAGCAAATGCCTCATCCCTGTGTTTCTTATAATAGTCCCTCATCTCTATACTTTGTATAAATTGCTGTGATAGCCATTCGGCTTGTTTAATATTTTTTACTCTGTGCTCTTTCAGACGAGCATGAATATCAACTATATTATTCAAATATGTATAGAACATACCCAGTGGGCACAAATATTACCTGAATATTAGATGGATGTTCAATTTTGGTGGGAATATTCTGGACCAATTATGAACATTTCAGCAATGTTCGAGTCCTAACATTCCTGGAATGTTCTTATTTGATGTCATATAAATGTTCAATTTTGATTTGAATGTCATGCACCAAAAATGAACATTCCTGCAACCTTCTAGTCTGAACAATGCTGGAATGTTCAGATTTGACATTATACAATTATTAAATTGAGATATTTCCTATTTCATGAAAACTTCACTGATACCAAGTGCTTCCACTGCACAGACAATTTCCAATATTATGACAAAATTCAGAATCCAAATGATTCATTTAGCATTCAGCTCTAAACATTCTCTGAACATTATATGAACATTCTCACCTAGACATTCATACAATAGATACCGTGCCCATGCACTGGGTAGCAGGCTCAGTCATAACACACATTCCTAACTTGAAAAATAATATTCCTATATCATCGAGACCTTTTGCCTATCCTCTCATCTAGGTTTCCGTATACTTAAGGTTTAATTTCTGAAAATTGAAACAACTCATGCAGTTTCGGGTAGTTTTGAATATAAAAATGTCTTTATAGCATTCACTAGCTGTGTCTGTTATAACATGGAATGAGTAATAACCGTATTCCTCTACACTCGGCCCGGAAGTCCAAAGATTTTACCATAAAACAAATGGGTTATTGTAAATTTTGAAGTTGTCATCTGTTTGTGGTTATTCTGTAATATAGCAATCACAATGCTTTTAATACCTAAAAAGGTCACAAGCATTAGTTTCAGGAATTCAATGATTTCCTTATTCCATTTGAATTGTATTTCAGCTTCAATAAAGGTTATATAGTTCTGCTCGACGTTAGCGGCTTTCCGAAGGGCCCCGCCCTGTTTTATAACCGAGTGGTTATCATTAGTATTGGTCCAAGCCACCAGGGCTTCCAGTACACTACACAGAAATCACTGCTACTAACTGCCGGCTGCTCGCCAAATCAAATGTTGCAAACAGCCAGTTTTTGGCAGCGAATTAATCTATGAAACAGAGCGCCCAAAAATCAAAGTTATGCGAGAGATCGATAGTGTGTATTAACATAATGTATGGGAAGATTTTATGGATATTTCCGCGCCTGTGTACTTACATTACAGATGTCGCAATAGGTGAACAGGTTTATTGCATTTCTAACATGTGCTGACATGTTGTCGCTACAGGCGCGACTATACTAATCTACACTGTCGCGGAGACGTCGTTCTTTAACCAGGGTACGCGTGGGTTATGGAATGTTCAATTGATATTGTGCACGTACGTTGGCATACCTTTCAACATTCAACAATCCGAAATCAGGAGATTTCAGGCGGTTTAATAATGCGGCATCTTCAGGTCGGTTTCGTTTCGTTTAGTTCCAATTCTGGCCACAAGGGGCGAGGTTAGTACTTAGGCTTAAGGTTTGCGCCATTACAATCGATAATCATGTACACGTATGTTAATGGGATAACTTTAATTCTATGTAGCAGATCACAATTGCTGCATGATGATATACACACAGTTATCAAGAACACACAGATAGCTTTGGAACTGAAAATATCACCATGAACAACACTTACATTGTGTGATCGTTCAAGGTCTAATACTTCTGTGTTCACCATATTATGAAATTTTTGGCTCTTGGCTAGAAAATAAATTTACTTTTGAAAAAGGGTGGATGATTTTTGAAAGATAGCAAATCAGTAGCTAATCTGAAGATTTCTTCAAATCAGGTGCTCTATCAGTGTCAGTGGAGAGAATATTTGAGGTCTGAAATCAGGAGAGTATTGCTCAAATCAATGGAGTTGACAGGTATGCGTTGGTTATGTAATTCGGCAAATATCGTCGACTGACCATTTCATACCTGTCAACATTCAACCATCCGAAATCAGGAGTTTCACGCGGTTCACCATTGGGGCTTCTTTCCGACCTGGGGTCAGGGTTAGAATATTAGCTAAGAAGTGGGCTATTGTATTTCACAGGAGCTAGCAAATTCTGATTAATGTTTTTGAATTCCCCATATTCTCAGCTTCATGGTATTTCAGTAAAGAATATGTCCCAATCAGACCTATTCTTTCTTTTCCCAGGTGAACTTATATATTTAAACGATCACTAATTTGCTTTTACTCATTACCCATATTCCTCATATTTCCTAACTATTACTTCTCTATCCATTCCCCTTGAGACATGGATCCATGTGCCGCCCTCCCTATTTTGGCGCACGGATCCATTCCTCTTCCATACTTGCCTATTCTTTGCGCTGTGTTGCGCCAAGCGCCACTAGCTTCATACTACTTTCCACTACTTTCATCTCCACTCCTGTGACCTTGTATCGTTCCTTGTCTCAATATCTCAATTTACTTTTGTTGGATTCGTTTACAAAAATTCAAGTTGAGAATTTAACACATGCACTTGACTGCCCTGAGTCTGAAGTTTGCAAGAAATTGTGTGTGGCGTATTCATTCTTAGATAATTAGATGTTTAGATAGATAGGTAGAAATGAGGACAGGCAGGTAGATGAATACTATTATTTATTGCCTGCATGATCTACCTATCTATCGATATACCTATCTATGTGTATTTATGTATGTTTGTATGTATGTATGTTTGTATGAAATACTGTTCTGCCTTGTTGAATTTATTTTTCTCCTGTTATATAGGAGTTATATGGCGAAATGAAGGAATTCGAGATTTTGTTTTAACCAAAATTTGGTATAAGTCAGACTTGCGTAGTTGAATTTTCACCTTTTTTTGTCTACAATATCTACATAATGCTCTTTGTCAGATGACATAAAGAAAATGACGGGTCTTTTTTTGGTTTTAAAACCACAAATGGTCAAAATTTTTGAATTATGGCTTTTGGGGGGTAAATTTTCATGAAAAGGTAAGAAGAGAGTTATTCAATTGTAACCATATATGCCCATCCTCATATGAGATATTGTTGAGCAAAGGAACCACGTTTTATACACATGAATTATCACACTTTATTTCGGAAAACGTGTAAAAACCTCAAATTCATTAAATTTCAACATCACTTTAGCCAAAAAATAGGAAAAAAATCGGCAGGTGAAATAATAATTGGTACATATTCAATAAAAATCAATCTCTTTTCCATTTTTCTAGTGGTGTCAGGGAATTTTCAATATATTTTGTTTTTGTCCAATACCCAATAGGTATCAGTTTAGAGTATCGTAATCCCTTGACAAACTGACAATACACTTTTGTCTATAGACGCCAAGATTGTGTATAATTCGACGAATAACAGTGCGGCACCTAGCGGATTTTTAAAAGTGGAACCCGGCTTGTGTGACATCGTACGCATCCGGTGGCCAAGTCGGCGTTGTCACAGTGGCAGCCAGGGCCGACTTTGAAGGAACACAAAGCTAGTGTATAAAATGTACTAAGAAGAAAAACGAAAGTCTATAAGTATTTGTCCAAAGATAAAGTGTAAAATTTGCATGATCGAATGCTATGACATTGTTTATACACGGCAAGATCGTGTATAATTCGACGAATAACAGTGCGGCACCTAGCGGATTCAAGTGGAACCCGGCTTGTGTGACATCGAACGCATCCGGTGGCCAAGTCGGCGTTGTCACAGTGGCAGCCAGGGCCGACTTTGAAGGAACACAAAGCTAGTGTATAAAATGTACTAAGAAGAAAAACGAAAGTCTATAGGTATTTGTCCAAAGATAAAATGTAAAGTTTGCATGATCGAATGCTATGACATTGTTTATACACGCCAAGATCGTGTATAATTCGACGAATGACAGTGCTGCACCTAGCGGATTCAAGTGGAACCCGGCTTGTGTGACATCGTACGCATCCGGTGGCCAAGTCGGCGTTGTCACAGTGGCAGCCAGGGCCGACTTTGAAGGAACACAAAGCTAGTGTATAAAATCTTGGATTAAGAAAAGAATGGATATGTAACGAGAGACCAATTACTATATGCCCTATAGTTACATGCTGGCCTCATGCCAGGACTACCAGATAAGGCAGCAGGGCGAGGTCACGTGGGAACAAGGACCAATCAGGGCTCTTGCATCGATTACATTACAGAGAAACCTTATCTCCACCACCTGCTGGGGGTGCCCAGTGCACCTATTAGCGACTATAAGTTGACACTGGTTGAGGCTAGCATGTTCAGGTTGACCGGCTGGTTTCCATTCCATGTGTTTGGTCTTCTAAGATAAAATGTACTAAGAAGAAAAACGAAAGTCTATAGGTATTTGTCCAAAGATAAAATGTAA
Organism: Maea johnstoni; assembly: GCA_963942565.1. Classification (NCBI taxonomy): domain Eukaryota; kingdom Metazoa; phylum Annelida; class Polychaeta; order Spionida; family Magelonidae; genus Maea; species Maea johnstoni. Next base: position 9,193,049 of record OZ012684.1, on the reverse strand, counting down.
AATTTGCATGATCGAATGCTATGACATTGTTTATACACGCCAAGATCGTGTATAATTCGACGAATAACAGTGCGGCACCTAGCGGATTCAAGTGGAACCCGGCTTGTGTGACATCGTACGCTTCCGGTGGCCAAGTCGGCGTTGTCACAGTGGCAGCCAGGGCCGACTTTGAAGGAACACAAAACTAGTGTATAAAATGTACTAAGAAGAAAAACGAAAGTCTTTAAGTATTTGTCCAAAGATAAAATGTTAAATTTGCATGATCGAATGCTATGAAATTGTTTATACACGCACAGATCGTGTATAATTCGACGAATAACAGTGCTGCACCTAGCGGATTCAAGTGGAACCCGGCTTGTGTGACATCGTACGCTTCCGGTGGCCAAGTCGGCGTTGTCACAGTGGCAGCCAGGGCCGACTTTGAAGGAACACAAAACTAGTGTATAAAATGTACTAAGAAGAAAAACGAAAGTCTTTAAGTATTTGTCCAAAGATAAAATGTTAAAGTTGCATGATCGAATGCTATGAAATTGTTTATACACGCACAGATCGTGTATAATTCGACGAATAACAGTGCTGCACCTAGCGGATTCAAGTGGAACCCGGCTTGTGTGACATCGTACGCTTCCGGTGGCCAAGTCGGCGTTGTCACAGTGGCAGCCAGGGCCGACTTTGAAGGAACACAAAGCTAGTGTATAAAATGTACTAAGAAGAAAAACGAAAGTCTATAAGTATTTGTCCAAAGATAAAATGTAAAATTTGCATGATCGAATGCTATGACATTGTTTATACACGCCAAGATCGTGTATAATTCGACGAATAACAGTGCGGTACCTAGCGGATTCAAGTGGAACCCGGCTTGTGTGACATCGTACGCTTCCGGTGGCCAAGTCGGCGTTGTCACAGTGGCAGCCAGGGCCGACTTTGAAGGAACACAAAACTAGTGTATAAAATGTACTAAGAAGAAAAACGAAAGTCTTTAAGTATTTGTCCAAAGATAAAATGTTAAATTTGCATGATCGAATGCTATGAAATTGTTTATACACGCACAGATCGTGTATAATTCGACGAATAACAGTGCTGCACCTAGCGGATTCAAGTGGAACCCGGCTTGTGTGACATCGTACGCTTCCGGTGGCCAAGTCGGCGTTGTCACAGTGGCAGCCAGGGCCGACTTTGAAGGAACACAAAGCTAGTGTATAAAATGTACTAAGAAGAAAAACGAAAGTCTATAAGTATTTGTCCAAAGATAAAATGTAAAATTTGCATGATCGAATGCTATGACATTGTTTATACACGCCAAGATCGTGTATAATTCGACGAATAACAGTGCTGCACCTAGCGGATTCAAGTGGAACCCGGCTTGTGTGACATCGTACGCATCCGGTGGCCAAGTCGGCGTTGTCACAGTGGCAGCCAGGGCCGACTTTGAAGGAACACAAAGCTAGTGTATAAAATGTACTAAGAAGAAAAACGAAAGTCTATAAGTATTTGTCCAAAGATAAAATGTAAAATTTGCATGATCGAATGCTATGACATTGTTTATACACGCCAAGATCGTGTATAATTCGACGAATAACAGTGCTGCACCTAGCGGATTCAAGTGGAACCCGGCTTGTGTGACCTAGGACGCATCCGGTACACACTACGTTGTCACAGTGACATAGATTAGTAGTCACAGTGACACCCGAGCTCCCGCCAGAGTGTCACAGTGGACGTCACATGTGACGTCCAACGACTACTAGCCCTTGTAGAAAGGGACAGATAAGAGTAGCCAACCCAATAGTGAGACTGATAATGCAACTGTGGGACCGGCCTTAGCGAATGGCGACGAAACCCCAGAACCACCCGTTACTATGTCATCTATCAAAGCTCTGTTACTTACAATGCAAGTTAATATAAATAAGAGCACTCAGGATATAATTGACGAACTTCGCAAAGACGTTAACGATATCAGAGAAAATATGGACAAAACGGGGGAAAGGTTCGAAGAGGCTGAAGGCCGTATCAGTGCTATTGAGGATAGAATGAACAACTATGAGGATAGCAATACTGAAGTGGAGACACTAAGCAAAACTCTAGAAACAGCAATAGAGAATTATGACAAAGATGCCTGTACCGCAAGACGAAACAACGTCATAGTACATGGGCTGCCAGGGGAAAGTAAGGAGCCCTTAGTGGCAATGGAGACTTTTAGGTCCCTCTGTATAGAGAAACTAGGGTTCAGTGAAGAATGGGTGGAGAAAGTCGACCTAAAAGAAACCTATAGGATCCCCCCAAAGAAAACTCCTGGTAAACCCACTGGCAAATGGCCCCTGTTTGTGGCCTTTAACAAATCAATCCAGAGGGACGAGTTCTACCGGGCAGCCCCTAAGCTGAAGGATACCGGTATAGTTATACGAAACGATCTAGCACCTTGCTTGATAGTAAAACGTAACAAGCTGATAAAACAGTCCCTAGCTTTGCGACACACGTCAATAAACTATGAAACCAAATTAAGGGACACATCGTTTAGAGTATGGCTGATGATCAAGAAACCTGGGAGTGACAAGTGGGAACCACTTGACGAAAAGTCAGAAATCGCTCGAAAGACGGCTAAATAGCATGATGATCCCTTTACATTAAAATGGATATGTAAAATGGGTTAAATCCTGATGGGGGCCGGCTCGATTAACAAAATGGTAAACTAGTGGGCCCCCACCGGGAGCACCCCGTCTGTTTTTAATAATGGCAACTTGTGAAGGCCTCTTCTGGATCCCTGTATGCTTACAAGTAACACGGTCCCCTTGGAATAGGAACGCAACTAAACTACAAAAACTTATGTGGCTGCGTTCTTCTCTTATTCACAAAGTATGTTAATGTGTGTGAAAGTCTTTAAGGAGCCCACAAAGACAGCGCTGTACTACTCGGCACTAGTATAGTGCGATCTGTACAGAAGGGGGGTTATTTGGGGTTTTTAATAAGAAAACAATATGCACTAATCCCTAAAATTGCACTTACCTTTTATACTAACCTGTTATACTCCGCACAGCATTGTCCCGCAAGTGATGCCTTAGACATACTCAACCACTGTAAAACACACAGTCCTGAAAAGTCACACACAATCTTAAAATAATCTCTATGAATTGCAGAGGAATGGCCTCTAAAGAAAAGAGAGAGGACCTTTTCCATAAATGGAAGAAGGAAGAGTTCGATATTGTCTTATTGCAAGACACCCATTGGTCACCAAACACTATACTGCGTGTTAGAGAAGAATGGGAGTTTAAATGCATACATAGCACCTTTTCAACTAAGTCTAGAGGATCCTCCATATTAATAAACAATACTTTCGAATATACAATAGGACAACTTAAAGTAGATCCAGGAGGAAATTATGTACTAGTGGAGATAAAATTAGCAAATAACTTTGCCTTTTTAATAGGGTCAGTATATGGCCCAAACGAAGATAGCCCAAATTTCTATCACAATCTAGACAGTACCATTAATGCCTTTGGAAATCCAAATATAATTATAGCCGGAGATTGGAACTCGACACGTGACTTCTCTATGGATAATGATAATTATAAGTGGATCAATAACCCTAAGTCAGTCAAAGCCATAAGTGATATGATGGAAAAACATAATCTTATAGATATATGGAGGGTTAAAAATCCAAAAAAAAAAGATACACATGGCTGCAGGGTTTATCTAATAAACAAGCTAGGCTAGATTATTACTTGTGCAATGAAGAGATTCTCAATATCATTTCTAACGAAGATATCCTATACAAGTATAGATCTGACCACTCCCCAATTACTGTAACACTTACCTTAAATGACCAAAAAAGAGGACCTGGGGGGTGGAAATTTAACAACAGCCTACTTAGAGACCCAAACTTTACCAAGTTAGTAAAAACTGAAATACAAACTTTTAAACAAATTCATGCAGCCACCCCTTATGACCCTAATTATGTAATAGGTATGTCTAAAAATATAGAATATATGGCGAACCCCCAAATCATCTGGGAAACACTACTGGCTACATTAAGGGGCACTATAATTAAGTTTTCAAAAAAAAAAAAAAGGCAGATAAACAATCGAACAAGGGATCTTGAACTAAGAATTACAAAACTAGATAACATAGTTACAAGTGGCATCGCCAATATACAGGACCTGGAAGACCTATACGAACTAAATAACAAACTAATTGAATTAAGAAAGGAAGAGTTAAATGGAGCACTTATAAGATCTAGGGCCGAATGGTTAGACTTAGGGGAAAAACCAAGTAAGTTCTTCCTAAATTTGGAAAACAGGAATAAAGTTAACAAAATGATAAATGAAATCAAATTAGATGATAATACAATAATCAGAGAGCAATCAGCAATATTGAACGAATTAAAAAACTTCTATGGGAAATTATACAGTAAAAAAAATATAATGGAAGAGGAAGGTGATGACATTAATTTAATACCACAACAAATTACAGAAATTGAGAAACTTAGGCTAGAACAACCAATAACAAAAACAGAATTAGATACAGCTCTTAAAGCATTAAAAAATAATAAGTCACCAGGGCCCGACGGATATAGCCCAGAATTCTACAAACATTTTTGGCCAGAAATAGGCTCCCTATTTCTGAACTATATGAACTATAGTCATAGTAAAGGCTCCCTCACTAGTACCATATTAGAGGGCACAATTACCTGCCTGCCAAAAACAGGAAAATCACGCAATTTAATAAAAAAACTGGAGGCCAATATCACTCCTTAATACCTCCTATAAATTAATCTCTACTTGCATCACCAACAGACTCCGCCCACTACTAAAAAAACTAATCAGCCCTGAACAGAAAGGTTTTCTGGAGGGAAGGTCTATTAACGAATGCACTCGACTAATGTATGACATCATAATAAACTGCAAAGAACAGCAACAAAACGGCCTTATTCTCCTAGTAGATTTTGAGAAGGCGTTTGATAGTATTTCATGGTCCTTTATAAACGACTCATTAAAAAAATTCAATTTTGGCGCAAAATTTATTTCCTGGATAAACATGTTTCAACTCGGCTCTACTTCCAAAATCACTTTAAATGGTCATTTCTCCTCTCCTTTTCCACTGCAGCGTGGGTGTAGGCAGGGGGATCCTATCTCCCCCTACCTCTTTATCCTCTGCTCAGAATTCTTAACACTTGCCTTCAAAAATAACATACACCTAGAAGGCATACGAATAACTAACAAAGAGCACAAACTCTGCCAATATGCCGATGATACTTCGGTATTCATGAAGGCCACAGAGAAAAACCTCAAAATATCTCTTGACATACTGCAATGGTTCTATAGAAAGTCAGGTTTGAAAATTAACATTAAAAAAACCAAAGTCATTAGAATAGGGAACATAAGAGAAACGGATCGGCGATTTTGTAAGGAAAATAATTTAGATTGGGTTACCAGTTTCGTGTCTCTGGGTATCAATTATGACGTGCAAGATATGGATAATATTACAAAACTAAATATTGAACAAAAGTTGCCCCAAATTCTTCAAATGATTCAATGTTGGAGCAACAGAAATCTTACTCCTATAGGCAGAATAACCGTTTGTAAAAGCCTTTTATTATCAAAAATCACACATATTTTGATCTCACTGCCAACCCCATCAAAAGAACTTTTTGATAAACTTGAGACTCTATTAATAAACTTTATATGGAAAAATAAGCGACACGAGGTATCAAAAAAGTTACTTTTTAGAAGTACGGATAAAGGAGGCTTAGATATGCTTGATATTAGGCAATTTGAGAAAGCACTTAAGCTTACTTGGTTGCGCACGTTCATAAAAGAGACCCCAGATTGGATAGAGTTCGCTTACAAATACCGCATTGATAGACTTCTCCAGACTGATATAAATTATCATAATACTATACTTCAAAATGCTCATAATCAATTCTGGAGAAGTGTTATTCTGGGTTATACTACTTTTTATACAAGTATCAAGACTGAAATATCAAACCCGATAGAACTCACTCCAATCTGGGGTAACCCAGTCATACAGGTGGAATTCAATCCAGCACTATTCAGAGCCAACGTCAGACTTTTACAAGACTTATACAGAGGAAATAATAGATTAACCTTAAAAGAACTCATTGATCAAACTCAAACAACGTTACCCTTTACTTATTACCTCTCATTATGGAATAGTGTACCTAGGCACATGAAAAACTATATGGAGACAAGAACCATAGATTATAACATAAAATACCCAAACAACGTTTCTTGGCTTCTTAAAGATAAGAAAGGTACACAAAACATTAGGAGAATAATGAACAAGGGTTTTATAGAGCAATCGGTGGGTCAAGTGAAATGGTCTGACGAATTGGCCCTGAATAGGGAGACAAACTGGCAAAAACTTTATCTCATGGCAAAGAAATGTAATGTAAATGCCAGAATACGCTTCTTTCAGTACCAAGTCCTACAAAGAAGTCTGTTAACAAACAGAAAGCTCTATCTATTTAACCTAATAGAATCTGAAAACTGTGATAAATGTAACACGACAGAAACTGTAGCTCATCTGCTTATAGATTGCCAACATTTAAGTGAGCTCTGGATTGGAATTGAAAGATGGCTTAATCGTAATATCAATGAACACATACTTTTCGAGAAAAGTGCCATCTTACTCGGCAGTCCAGAGAACTCTGTCATTGTAAACTACATCTTTCTAATAGCAAAACATGAAATTTATAAAAGTAAATGGACCAAGACAAAGGTCACCCTTAATAAAATAATTGGAAAATTGAAATATTACCTAAAAATTGATGAATATGTTAATACCATTTCAGTTGGCAAAGAAAAAACTAGGAAAATGGTCACCAATTTACCATACTATAAATAGATGAGCTACAATCTATAAATCACAGCTGTTTTTTCATGACATTGCGGTAGTCAAGTTATACAAACTGCTTTTTACTACTAGAATATGTTGATTATTTGTCTATTGTATTATTTGTGGAACAATAAATTATAAAAAAAAAAGACCGACTTGGTACATGTAGTATATGGTTGCCGTGCGATGTATTGTTTAGAGAAAAGCCTGGCTATAATGCCTTTAAGAAACTTGACTTAATGAACAATCATTTTTTTATTATCATTGGATAATACGGTTCTGCAAGGAAATTTAATGAATAAGAAAAACTATAATGTATAGAGTTTTAAAAGGAAAACTACATTCTAGCTCCGAAAAAAATAGATAAACCAGATAGGTGTAATGATATTATCATACATGTTAAACAATGGGCTACATCAAATTACAAACATTAAAATCTCAGATTTGTTATCTAAAGTAAATGAGAAAGAGAGTTAATAAGTATGATTGCAGAGGAAGATGCCATGTCATATTCGTCTGTTAATTAAAACATCAACCATTGGATATATATATCCCGGGCGGAAGGGGGGCACATGTGCATTTTGGAAAAACACTGTCTCTGGATTGGGAGAAGATTTTGAGAAATATGATCTTTGAATGTTTGGGAAGAATCTATCCCTGGTAAATGAGAAAATGAATTGTGTTTTAGATTCCGAAGTTTAAGTTAAACATATGTCAAACGTGGCTACTACTTGGGTATACTTGCCTTAGTTTTTTTACAGATCCTTATGGAAACTGGATGGGGAGACATATCAAATAACGAGTATTGTTTATTTCACTAGGCCTAAGTTTTATCCTGAATGTCAACCGATTTATTCAATCATCTAAGATTTTATTAAACGTGTATGGTCTATTACTGGTAACTACATAAGCAACACATAATTCAAGTAACAGTTCTCTTTGGTTAACATGGCCGTTTGTCGAGTCCGAATTATGTGTCAAATTTCCTCATCATTAGGGTATATTCACATAAGCGCTTGTACCACCAGGGTGGTACAAACAGCAGCTGGGGGCCCTATTACTGCTGTGCTAAGCATTACAGAATAGCCTCCTTCTCAACGTTCATGTTCAATTAATGCTATTTAAAAACTGTTATTTTGTGGGAAGTTGAAAAGAATATTCTCTAGAAATACTTCAGCAGGCATTTAACTTTGTAAAGGAAGTAAAATAAATATGATTGTGGTATCTTATATCTTAAATGGCTGCTCTATTTCAGCTGATTCCTACCTCCCCAGAGCTCCTTCAACATGACCCACTATCAATGTTAGCTGACCTCTTAATTCTATTCTGCAATACAAAATTAACATTTAATGAGCCCATAGGAACATTCTGTCATGCTTTAATAGGAAGCATACATGTTCAAGAGTTTTACCATTTCCTGCCATCCACCTATACCACATACTTAATGCTTTACAGACCTCAAAGCTAACTCAAAATGCTACTGGTCCCATAGGACCAGAATCACCTAGGATCTTATGGTCCTGCAAAATTTTAACTGGCCCCACATATTTTTCTCTAACTTAACATTGCATGAAATTAACTGACATTTATTTTTATTCATTTTGTCTTCACTTATTTCAAAAATGTTTGGGAGCATTTTCACGGGAAACTTGTTAACAAGAATGTCCCCCAAATGTTCATTGGCTCTGTAAGACCAGTTGAGGTCATTTTTTACTGGCCCAAAGCCGTTTTGGGGAATTTTTACTGGCCTGGGGCCACAGGTACACTGTTAGCGTCGAGCCCTGCTTTAGTTTATTTCATTTTCTGTGGAGAGATAGTGAACTTCCAATCACAGACAGTGCCTCAACTAAAGCAATTTCAGAAAATAATTGTGGCATTATAACCAATGGTTTGAAGAAGCCAACCTTGGTATCTCTGGTGAGAGGCTGCAGCTGCCGCTGGTACTGAGGTAAATCTTGATGGACTTTAAGAAAAATTCGAGGAAGTTGTAGCAGCCAAGTTAGTTAGTTAATTATCATTATGGTTATTGAGAAAATGAGCAAATAGTTGGTAGAGAAAAGCATTCTGTCACACGTTAATAGAAAACAAACATGTTCAGATAGAGATAGTGAACTTCCAATCACAGACAGTGCCTCAACTACAGCAATTTCCGAAAATAATTGTGGCATTATAACCAATGGTTTGAGGAATCCAACCTTGGTATCTCTGTGATAGTCTACAGTTGCAACTCGTACTGTGGTAAATCTTGATAGATTTAAAGAAAAATGTGAGGAAGTTGTAGCAGCCAAGTTAGAAACATTTAATTCTAAATATGGTTATTGAGAAAATGATTAAATATTTGGTAGAGAAAAGCAGTATGAGGTGTAGAATACTTGGGTGCTAGAGAGATGTCTGCTCTCTCCAATACAACCAGCAGTGGGACAGCACTGCGGTGACAGCACATCGGGGGGCTGTTTGTACCACTCAGCCAGTGACCACATGGGCTCGCTGCCTTATGTGAAGCATCCCTAATCCCTGCCTGTAGCTGTCAAAGCCGTATGACTACATTGGTGATATCTTTCTAAGAAAAGCAATTCCAATCAGAAATCATCTAACATCTCACCCCAAAATGTTTTTCCAAGTTATCTATGATTCTAAAGCTATTTTCTAAAGAAGCTTGTGTCCAGATGCACCAGATGACACTTGTCAATAAGACGTCCATGGATGAAAGGGTACTATAGACTAACGAATGGATTGAAGTGTTTTGTTTAGTGTTTTCAGTTTTTTTTTAAAGTTTGAACAAGTGATATAGTTGCATGTACACGTATTACGTGCCTTTATTCCATTCTCCAAAAATGTGAAAGGATAGTTTTTTTTCTTTATTCAGCGTTATCAGGGTTATTTCATAAAGGAATCAGAGATCATTTGAAATTGTGAATTACAATATCTACAAAAGTTTGGAAAGTCTATTTTTCTGTTTGATTCAAGTTGATTTACTTAATTCAACTTTATCTAGGCAAAGAGCTAGATCTGTACAATTCATTTAAGGTCTTACGATACTTTACACCGGTGACACCTATTAAGTATTGAACAAACTAAAATAATTTAGTACAATTTTCCTAACACCACTAACAATTTTGAAAAGGTTTTTTTTATAAACAGAGATTTTTATTAATTATGTACCATTATGACTATACCTGCCTATTCTAAGTCGTTTCCTATGAGAAAGTGTTTAACTCTGAATATTTGGTTATAGTGATTATCAAATTTATTGAATATGATGATTTAACATATTTTTAGAAAATATGTATGCTCATTCATTTATGTATAAAATGGGGTTCCCCTGTATAAGAAAGGGCAAATATGATACCAAGTGGGTAACTCTTTTGTACCATTTCTAAGAAAATCTGCCAAAAAGTCCTACATCACACATTTTTTAACCATCTGTGGTTCGAAAACTAGCCTTATGACACATGATTTTCTTCATGACTTCTTGTCGAGGGCATTGTGTAGATACCTTATGTAAAATTTGGTGAAAATTAAACTCGGCAATTTTGACTTGTACAAATTTTGGGTTAAAAACTTATTTCTTGAATTTCTTGATTTTGCACCATAATTCCTATATGCCAGCAGAAAAATAATTTCAACATGGCAGAACACTATTGTAGGCAGTGATAGCATCTCTGTAGGGATACATTTAGAGAGGAAAGTAGACAATTTTGGAGAATGAGATGTTTGTGACTTAAATTGTATTTTTTTTTAAATCTGTGAAAAAAACACAACATTGATTTAAGTTGTTTTTAAGATCATTGTGCTTTGCTCTTTACTCATGCAAAGTTTCATAAAAATTAAACTGAGACTTCTAAAAGTGTGGTAAGACCTTAAGATCTAGGGTTTGCTAACTACATGTAGTAGATAAGTGGCGGTTCAGTTCTTCAACATTATCAGAGATATATAGATTAAAGAGATATGACACAGATAGTAATAGCTCCTACACCAGTCAGACCCTATTGTTATGCAAATGAGCTCTTATCTGCACCCCACTCATACCCAGGAGCTCAACCTGGCTCAGCCGAGCATGTGCACTGCTCAACTTATCACCACTTCCTGTGTAGGCTGTACCACAGGGTATATAGTTGTCTAGGTTATGAATGGGTTGAGAAAAGAGGCTAATCCAAAAACTCATGATGATTAAGTGTTTCTTTGAGTTGCCTTAGCAAAAATATTTCTGTAAATTGTACCATTCCTCAGTTCTTCTCATCTTCATAAATTGAAACAAGATAGTTCTAAAATCCATACCCCCATCTATTTTAATACATTGTAAAGCTGTAAATAAGCCTATATTCCCTGAGTTCTTTACAGTACCATAGCTTTGTTGTCCAAAAAGAATACATGAAGTTTTCCTAACTAATGGCATTAGCTTAATGTAGAAGAGTTCTGTTAGTTTGTCTATTTCATGGTTTCACATGTCCATAACATCAGACAGGATGCAGTGACAAAACATGATATTTTCCTGTCGCAGTGTATTGTCTTATTCTACTGTTGTGGATTGCCTTTATTCTCAGATCCACACCTGTCAGGGGCAGTACAGGACACACCTGTCTGATTGCAATCCCCAGGTTGGGCTTCTTTTATTTCCTCAGTTCTTGAAAAGACAATAAGGTAATTGGTGTCAGACGGGATGGGCCTCATAACATCCTAAGTGAGGGTATTGTCTGCTGTCAACAGGCAGAAACAGAATTACAGTCTAGATATTTGTTTTGCAGACTTATTATAGAAGTGTCATTATAGCTTAGAAACCCTCAAGTATGTTTGGTGGATGGAGAGGGTTAATCAACCTCTCAAACATCTAGATAGTTTCAGTTTTTACCTTTTGAGGAGGCTTAACAACCTGGGCATTCTAGGAACGTATGTGAGCACTGTTAGATATTTTATTTGTTGAATGGCTATGTTTAATTAATGTTAGCCTTGTTGCAATGAGCATACGTTTGCTTCAGTTTAAGACTTTTGACGTATCTTCATGATGCTAACATAGGTATGTGTCATCAGCACTATTTCAATAAATAACCCCTTATGTGACGGCCTATTTCTAGTTTATTTGTCTGTTGATTCCTTGGACCTGAAGTTGACCTCAAATTTGAGACTTCAAAATCCTGGAAACTAGAAAATGCAGCACAGGATAGCTTGATAATAGGAAATTCTAATCTATTAATATTTCAAAAAAAGTGTTTTATTCAACATCCAGCATACAAAATGGCAGAACATTTAATTCCATTATTACCTTAGATAAGGTCCAGAAAACCGGGAAAAAATACTATTTGAGGTGAACAAATTTCTTTGAAAATAGTACAGCTTCAGAGATTAACTTCTTCATTTATCTATTTCACCTTATAAACAAACTTGAAAGTTTTGGTTTCTGAGAATTAGAAGGTGGAATTTACTAAAAATGACTCTCATGACTGATGTTTAGTCTTATCCCAGGTGAAATAGAGTCGCCGATTGAACCACCCGATATATGTGTATTGCAATAACACTAACATCAATTAAGCATCATAAACTATAGTTCCTACATTCATCCCCAGAATCTCTATATTGTTAAGCCTCACCAAAAAGTAAATTTCATGTCTTTCATGTTTGAAAGTACAAGAGGTCCATTCAACCTGCTACCCAACCTGCTAGGCAAGATGGCCGCCTTCCTTATCTAACTGAGTTCCTAGGTAAGATTTCCCTCCACAGTGCAAAGCTAATGGACTGCATGCCACGTTGCCACTCCCTTTAGGTAAAACTCCCTGACATTATGCAGGGGAAGACGACTGCGTGGGCCTCATGGACCCATTTAGTATGACGCGCCATCTATTTATTTTAGTCGACACTACTCTGCAGATTCTAAATTCTCGTGCGTCAGGAGTTAGAAAACATCACCAAAGAAAATGGCGGACTCGGGAGATACCAACGCAAATCCAAACACAAGTTCAGCACCTGATTCTCCACCACCGGAGGGAGTCGAAGCATTTGATAAATTTTATACCGAGGTAAGAATGAAATTAGGTATCTAGTTTTTACCAACAGTTCTCAGGTAACTCAGAATTTCAACGAAAACTTTGCCATGTTTAAAACAAAGATCTATATTTTTGTTTTGGCTTAACTGAAGTATCCCGGACCCACCCTATAACGGAAGAAAGACTCAATTTATATACTCATTCCCCCTATAATCTAGCCCCGCAGGGCCGTAACATTATAAAATAAATAAGAAACCCTCTATAATCTTGCCCCGCAGGGCCCTAACTCAATAAATTTACGTGAAAAAGGACTACTTACCGAGCAGCCAGCTGTTCTAACTAAAGGACCCCGGCGGACCCATCAACTCCCGATTGAGAACATGTATGCATAAACACAAAATTTTGATCCTCCAAACCTTACAATCGTTTATCCGCAAGTATACTGTGCAGCAGTTCCTTTCCGTCCCTGTTTAAAATCCAATCAATGTAATGGAATGTTGTGTTCCGCTCACAACTTCAGCGGTCCGCCATGTTTCTTGTTGATTTTAAATTTACACGTGCGTTGATCACACGACAATGAGTGACGTCAGCCAACAAGCAGGACGCACCTGCATAATCTGATGCCGCCTTATTGTTGCGTGTCTGTTTACAAGACATTTCAATTGTGTCGGTGTTTCTAACAATGGAATATGAGCCGGACTTAAAGGGTTAGTTTCTTTTCCTAATTATGTTTTCAAAATGTGTGTTTTGGCCCTGCGGGGCTAAATTCTAGAGGCTTCAAAACATCTACTACGATCGTATGAACCCTGCGGGGCCAGAATCAATAGTTTTCGTTCATATATTCCCTCTATTTCTTCCTAATAAGGATGGGTCCGGGATACTTCAGTTAGGCCTTTGTTTTTATACTTGCCTGTATCTGTCACTTCTAAAATCATTCATTCAATTAAGTTATGATGTGCTCTTAAAAAACATACCTTTTAGAATTTTGGACTGCCAAATTAGTTGTACCTACTGTTTAAGATACTTAAGAGGGACAAGTGTTGGTTGTGATTGTGAATACTAGTGATCAATAATGATAGTGAGAAAATGTCACCATAATGTGAAAATGTGCAATCAAAAGCTTTAAATGCTTGCAAAGCTCAATAATTATTCTGCATTCCCCTTCAACTGCAGTCACAAAGTTACGACTTTGTAATCTTTGACAGGATATCGTCTCATCGGTGTACGGTCAAAATCGACGATTCCAATATCGCCGTTTGCAAAATCGCCGTTCGCAAAAAGGCCGATGGTTGAAAGGGCCCTATTTATTAGAAATCAATTATAGTCTGTCTGACTCGAGTTTGGCAATCACTTTTGCCACTTTTTTGTGACAAAACATTCAAGTTTTCCATCCAAACTTGGCAAACATGTTAGGAGCACTACTATGTGTATGTATAAACAATTTTTTTGTCTCAACTCCGCAAAATGTTGATTTTGCTCATTAGGTCCCATTGTAAAATGTGTCCATTGCCAACAATACGATCTTGCGTGTTTGTATTGTGTGCAACAGACAAACATGCGAGATTGTAGTGTCGGCAATGTGCACATTTTACAATAGGAACTAATGAGCAAAATCAACATTTTGCGGAGCTGAGACAAAAAAGTATGTTTGTACATACAGGGTGCAACACAGTAGATAGTCCGATAGTCATGACTATCTAATCACCAAAAATCAGCATGTCGGACTATGTGAAGGGCCCCCTTCCTTGCCCGATCTGACTATCTATTATTAGACATGGCTTCACAGCAGCAGGCAGCCACAGCCATCTGGACACAGAGCTCTTTGGCACAGCTCAATAATTAGGTCAAAGGTCAAGTGATTCCCACTCAGAGATATGAACGAAGCACTCAGTGGCACTTCCAACTTCCTGGTCTTACATCATAAGCTCATAAAGTGAAAACATTAATGTGTGCCTCCCGAAATAAAAGATATGTTAATAATAACAAATGGCTCATAAGAAATACACTTTTGCTGCCCAAGCTCTACCTGGTAATATGCAACAGAGACACAAGATTCTTCATCATACCACTTCAGAGATATGTTATCACTTCACTATCATAAAGCAAAATATTGTAAAAATTCAGAAATAAAAAACATCACCTGAAACTACTGTTCTTGATCTTCTGAAAGATGTTTTGTTGTCGCAATATGAAATTAATTATAAAATATTTGACCTGTGTAAAACTAAGATTTGGCAGAGAACATTCAGAGTTAGATTTACTATAAATTAAAAATCCCCTGTGATTTCTTGATGTGTAACTATAAGTATCTTAATCATATCCTTTATCTATTTCTATGGGGGAACTTGTCTTTGGAAGACATGAAGGAAAAGGGGGATCAGCAAGGAACAAATTCTGAGATTATAAGGAATTCCAAAATTTCATTTACCCTATAAGAGTACCACATTAGATGAAGAAAAAAATATCTGAAAGAAAAAACACATTAATATCTTAAACACTTCAAACCTCCTCAATCGCCCTATATAAACTTTTATTCTTTAGATTTTTATGTTTTATTACACGAATCAGCGACTGAACAGAAAATTAAGGTGTTGAATTACAGCCTCCATATTCTGATAGTCAAGTTGCCACATTGCTGATTCAAAAAGTCAATACAGAAGATTCATTTCAAGGTAAAAAACATACAATTGAAATTCAAATAAAAATGAAGAGGTACAAATACAAGAAATACAAAGCAAAACAGGCAGATATTATCAAATTGGCGGGGCAATCTGAAAGCCTGGCGGGACTATCTGATCTTGGGTCCAACATGCCCCGCCTGACTACCTGGGTTGGCTGGGTGCTGTTGTACCCTGACATACACGTAGTAGTGCTCCAAAGAGGTTTGCCAAGTTTGGATGGCTAACTCGAACGTTTTGTCACAAAAAAGTGGCAAAAGTGATTGCCAAACTCGAGTCAGACAGACTATAGGCCAAAGTTTGGCAATCACTTTTTCCAGTTTTTTGTGACAAAACGTTCGAGTTTGCTATCCAAACTTGGTAAACATCTTAGGAGCAGTACTACATGTTTGTATTAACATACTTTTTGTCTCAACTCCGCAAAATGTTGATTTAAAATTGCTCATTAGGTCCCATAGTAAAATTTGCCAGATAGATAGCGGAGAGCGAACGACAGGAAGCACAGCGGCAGCACAGTGTGCTGGCGCCTCTCGGCAACAGTAGTCTGTGTGCACATTTCCTGTAATGATCATTAGACGGACTTTGGACTGGAAAAAGAATATTTCAAGAAGGAAAGTCAGCATAGCTATAGTCTGTCTGACTCAAGTTTGGCAATCACTTTTGCCACTTAATTGTGACAAAACGTTCGAGTTTGCCATCCAAACTTGGCAAACCTCTTTGGAGCACTACTATGTAGAAACATACTGTTTGTCTCAACTCCGCAAAATGTTGATTTTGCTCATTAGTTCCTATTGTAAAATGTGCACATTGCCGACACTATGATCTCGCGTGTTTGTCTGTTGCGAACACTACAAACACACAAGATCGTATTGTTGGCAATGGACACATTTTACAATGGGACCTAATGAGCAAAATCAACATTTTGCGGAGTTGAGACAAAAAATGTGTTTATACTCGAGTCAGACAGACTATAGGCGCTATTACTGTAAGAGGTCTTAGCTTTGGGATGTAAATATGTCTAGAATTAACATTCAGAATTAAACGAAAAACATATAATGAAACACAGAAAACATAATAAGAATGTTTGTAACACATAAAATGTGGCGAATGGGAAGTTTAATTAGGGGAATATGAAGGTTTATTTCAGGAGGGCCCAATGAGTCATCAGCCGTTTTTGCCATCGGCCATTTAGGCAGTCAGCGATTTTCATGCTTCAGGACAGGTGGATTTACAAGCTTCAGTGATGGTAGCCGCTGTTTTTACCAACAGGAAATATATGAAAACTATGCTAACCTGTCTTTTTGTACAGCCAATTGATGCACATGATTTTAACATTTTCCTGTTTGATACAGGTTTTAATGCAAATTTCGAAGAGAGTTCTTGTGAAGAGCACTGCAGTCTATGATTCACTGTTCAAAGAGCCGGGGCAGGAAGTGGCAATGCCACTCATTGAGTCACAGCTGATAGCAATTGGAGAACATGGCTGCTAGCAGGGGCTGCCAGGGGCTGGGCAGGCTGATGGCATTATGCAAAATTCTCCTTTCATGGAATCACTGAGAGAAAAAAAAAGGAGGACAGCATCTTATTCTTGAAGTGTATTGCTCTCATATAAGCTGTATATATATGTGAGGCTTACATTCCCCTTCAAGCTTAATAACTGGTTGGGGGGGGGGGGGGGGGGGTGGCAATTAGGGTTCGGATGCGAAGAGACTTTTTGAATTGATTGATGGAAAAATATTTCGAACAATTAATCGATTCGGTTTGAGTTTTACAGCCACATTGCTGTAATTTTAAGGCAAATGATTTTATACATGATTGTGCCACAGCATGCGCCGGCACACATGCGGTGTACCAAGGCACTTGATGAATCTGTGCACCAAATATGCCGCAATAGATTTGTTTATTCTTGAGTGTTGACAAGGAGCCGTTCCGTGTCACTTTAACGAAAGTTCTAATGTTTTTGTCAGTTTTGGCCAAATAAATTAACAAAATTTCTTCAGAAATTTCACATTTGAAATAATCGATTATTTCAAATGCCGTTCAAACGGGTCGCGTCGCCCTAAGCTCAAC
The DNA here is from genome assembly GCA_963942565.1 of Maea johnstoni. Taxonomy (NCBI): domain Eukaryota; kingdom Metazoa; phylum Annelida; class Polychaeta; order Spionida; family Magelonidae; genus Maea; species Maea johnstoni. The sequence goes on along the minus strand of OZ012684.1, from coordinate 9,175,474 downwards.
CGAATGCTCAAGTTCTCGCTTAATCGTCCTACCACTAGTGGCAATTAAGTGCAATTTCACAAGTAGGGAAGCCAAATAGTTTTCAGGTGAACAGGGACTGTAAAGTATACATATCAAAGTATGTTCTCAGCATATAATAGCCCGAAGGTGTAATTGTCCTTTAAGTCCTTCAGTTTCAGCATTACATTGTGTTACTGTTAGAACCCAGTAAAGGGCAACCTAAATTGTTATGGTAATATATAGTGTTGGGATGATCATCGATTATAATCGATAATCGATCGTTTGCCTCTCTTTAAGTTTTGCTGATTAATCGATTACGAAACTGGCAATCGATCATAATCGGAAAAGGTGACACTTAATGTCAAAATATAGACCTAAATGACAGGCAAGTTGTCAGCTTTCTTACTATGAAACTAAGCTCCAAAAACACTTCAAAAGGAAGTTAAGGTAGGTGCTAATAGCAAGAAATTGTCATAGACTATCACTTATTATTAGGCTCTAGACATCTAATATTCAATACTGCAAAAGTGCGAAGAACTGATTATGATCAATAATCCATCGGTTGCCTGCAACTGATTATTGATCATGAAATTGCAACCGATTCCCAACCCTAGTAATATATATACCTTCTCATAGATATTTCGATTTGAAAATTGAAAGATGCTGTATGTTGTAAATACAATGATTCATTTAAATCTTGTTTTGTTTTGAAGGTGAAGCAAATAGAGCAGCGCGATGCAGTCTTGACCAACAAGCAGCAGATTGACCGGCTCAGCAGACCAGGGCACACCTACTTCAACCTCAATCCTTTTGATGTAAGTGATGAACTGTGGTTTAAAATTAGAAGATACACGTCTTCTCCTAGAAATTGAAAGAGTGACCGGATGCGCCATTTTCTGAGGGCAATCGATGAAATGTTGGCTGGATGTCACTCTTCAGGGAAATACTCTACAAGACGCGCCAGTATTTTGGTGCATTAATTGATAAATAAATCAGCAGTTCGCATAAATTTATTTAATTTCCTTTGCATGTAAAATCAAGGTTATTTGAACATGCATGCATGACAAAAACTTTAAAAATTAACATTGTTCTTTGCTATCTAGAAAATTGTTGCCTTTAATGAGTTTTTTTACTGATAACCAATTTACATTCTTTCATCTTTTTAGGTATTGATGATTGACCCAGACATTCCACTACCTGAAGTTAAGAAAAAATTTAGACAGGTGAGAATCAAATGACAGAATTGAGTTTATTCAGCTTTTAACCAGACTTTTAATTGTTATGTTGGTGTTATACTCTTGAAGTTATTTCTAAGATCAAAATGATTTTTTTAAGCTTGAGCTATATATATTTGAGGGTGGAAACATATTTATCCAACAACAGCCTTTATTGGGATAGGTACAGGTACTCAATACAATACCAAATCCCAATATTTAATGGGTAAAAGTACCATATCTAAAAAACTGTATCATATCATATTGTTTAAGGTTTAAGATATTGGAGGCAGGCAGTGTTGTTAAAAATATCTTTAAGATACTGTTTCTTTAAGGAAATATTGATATTATATTGTATCGCAAACATTTTAAGGGTGCCAATCCTTAAGCCTTGTTTTTGTGACAACCAAATTACCTTTCCATACAACTTCTTATTGTTCACTTTTTTGAAGGACAACTGGATTCTGTCAATCTTTGCTGTAGAATATTTGTATAACTTTCAGATGTCATTACTTGTCCATCCTGATAAAAACCCTGATGACCAAGAAAGAGCTCAGAATGCGTTTGAAGGTAAGTTCAGTTCGCTCTTTGGTCTGAGCCACTGCTGACAGGCCAGCATATATCTTTCAATATAACCCTCTGGCCTTTTCACTAACTGCGAAAAAGATGTATTTCCTATAAAAATCAGCACATATTTTGACTCCTGACCAGGGTCTCAACGAGGAATTTTAAACTGGGTGGCCATATTTGACAATCCCAAAGTTTTTGGGTGTCCGATTATTCAATGTAGGTCTTAAACTATTCAGATAACAATCATAAACCTGTACTTATTAATAAGAAATTGTACAATGGCCTTAATGAATGTCATAGCAATACATTGAGGTAAAAAATCAATTATTTGCTGGAAATAGACATTTTTAGAAAGTCTTCACTATTTCTGGGTGTCCTGATTTGTGATTTTTGATGTTTTGGCTGTCCAAATTAAAGTCAGATGCCCTGCTGGCCAAGACACTGCTCCTGGCTGAGACAGAGGGATGTCTAATGCTGTCTGCAATCATTGGAAGTGAGTTGATCTATAAATAATTCTTGTTTGTTTTGTAGCTGTGAATAAAGCATGGAAAACCTTAGAAAATGAAGAGGGCTACAAAAGATGTGGTGAGATAGTTGAAGAGGCCAAGCTCAGGACAGATGAAATGGTAAATATTCCTGCTTCTTAATGATAATAATTGATATTTGATACAGTGCCCTTTCTATCTATAATGTTCAAAAGCGCTTTATTAAGAATAGTCAGTGGACAGATGATTATGGATCATATAGTTCATTAAATTCCTTTCGAAATAGCAATATTTTTCAGCTGTGTCTTGAAGTTTGAAGAGTTGGTGTAATGTGATCATACTTTTTGTAGCCACTTACCTGACTGGGGGCATTGTTTTAAACTTTCTTGAGCCTGCATAATAGCTCATCAGTAATTCCATAGAGAAGTCCATTACAATAGTCTAAGTGCGATGTCACCAGTGAGACAATGGCACTCTTGGTTGCATCAATATTGAGAAATTTTCTTATTTTTCCAATGTTTCTAAGGTGGTAATTTGAGAACTTGATAACTTCTGATATATGTGCAGATGCTATGTGACTTGGTATCATGTAGTGACTTACTATCACCAGCTCTACTATCCCAGACTAATTAGTAATTAGACTGGCAGGTGTAATCTCTTTACAGGTGGTACCTAAAGCATATTAGACTGTAGAGAAAACATTGTTGGAATGATACTTTTAAACATGAATATGTTATTTTTCTCATTCTAGATCAAAGCCAAGAAGAAGGCATTGAAAAAGGAAGGGAAGCCACAAGATGTCCCTGAAGATTGCCCATTGCAGGTCAGTTTTACAGATTTCCACACACAAAGAGCAATACAATCTTGACTCTTGTATGAATTAGTCCTTCAACAAAGATATACGAGTACAAACAAATGGTTAGGGAGCTGCCTTTATGGAAGGATGCATGGACCTAAGTTTTCTCAAATACATAAGTTCATAGACTAGAGAGGTTGGGCTATCCCGTTTCCGACATCGATATCGGTTTAGCATATCACCTTCTATGCCGTTCCCGATCTCGATGTTGGAACATCGCATCCAAGGTTGGGCTATGCCATCGGGATAAGTATCTGTCAATAGATGTCTAAAATGTAGTTGTCGAATTTGTCAATAGATGTCGTCATTGTATATCAGCATAGTTTAGCATGAAGCTACGGCATTCGATACTTACGGGATACAGCCAGTTTATCTCGGGTGTTGAGAACGCCGCAGAGTCGAGCTATGAGGAAAACGATGACGTCAACACATTCTATGGTGACGTCATCGTCGCCTATCCCGTTCCCGTTGTCGGAAACGGGATAGCCCAATCTCTCTAATATAGTGAATCAATAGTCTAAAAAAGGCATTTCTATCATTTGACGAAAAGATTACTCTTAAATGGTGTGCAAAAGGAAAACTGATTTATTGGTTAATCTGTTTCAAATTATTTGGCAGGTCCATTTGTAGTTTAAATCAGGATTTTAAATCTACCCGTCTCACTGCCATAAAACACTATGATTATCCTGTGATATCATTATGCCTCATTAACCATTTTTACCCTTTTCCTGCTGGTGGCTAAATTGGTCCAAACAAAATGATGCCAAAGCAGCTGAAAATGACAGAAATATCAGAACATTGGTACTCCTCTAGTTGTTTTCAGCAAGAGCCTCCCACTGAATACCAATATGAGAGAGTTTGAATAGTTCTTGAACATGTTTGCGAACCTAAGTTTGCCTTATGCAAAAATAGCCTTCACATTGAAAGCGTCGATCAAATTCCTCCTGACTTCTCTTGCAGTTTAAACACGCCGTATACGTCCACACTTGCAAGCTTTTTGCAGACCTAGAGAGAATGAGGCAGGAGCGAGAGGCAAGAGAAATGCATGAAAGGTACGTTCAAGCTGCATCTACTAATCAAGGGATATTTTGAGGTTGTCTTTGTGTTCAGAAATAGGACCAGCAACACAAGAGTACGGTTCCTCTTAAAGATGATACACAAAGTGGCCATATAGTCAATACCATTGACTGAGAACTGAAAGCTTTATATAGTGAGTATTTGCCTTTGATTGGTTTGGTTTGATTGTGTAGGTATAAAAAACAATTTCAAGGCCCTTTCATGATCTAAGTTCATCTTGCTAATTACTATGGGCAAATGAACCAATGATCATTTATGAGAAAATCTATTATCAATCCTTCCATCTTTTTCATCTTGTCTACTGTTTTATTTCAGGAAAAGGAAAGCGGAGGAGGAAATCTTGGAGGAGGAGCGTCAGAAAGTAAAAGCAGTATGGAATAAGAACTATGAGGTAAAGCCTTGCTATAAACTATTTCCAGGCAAGGGCTAGTATTATGAATGATGTGGTTGTCCAAAATGGACGATCATACACCTTTGGGTGGCATATTTTTATGAGAGAAACAAGAAATTCAGATAACAGCAAACTTTAATAGCCTGCTCGTTATTGCCCTTTTAAGAAGTTAGGAAATCCCCGGTGGATTGCTCCCAAATTCTCTGCTTGCAGCTGTTCATCTTGACAATTTTTTTTTCAAGAAGCCCTCATGGCTACCAATTATATTTTTAGCCCATAATAATAATAATAATAATAATAATAATCTTTATTTCACGAGGGTAACACAGTCAAATACAAGATTTGATTTTCACTGTGGCCCTCAGATTTAGGATTATACATTCAATTCTTCAGGCCACAGAGTTGAAAATTGTTCTTCAAGGTATAGTTTCTTGAATGATGAGAGAGATGGTGCCATTTTCATATTTAAAGATAAGGAATTCCATATTATTATGCCTTGGTAAGTGAATGAGTGTTTAAACAGCTCGATTTTGATCGGCGGAGGAACCAAATTATGAGATGTATTTGATCTTGTAAGGTGACCATGTTGATCTGAGCAGAACTGAAACATATTTTTCAGGTATATTGGACTCTGTCCATTTACAGATTTATACATTAGAATAGCAGTATTAAATTGAACTCTGTTAAGGAAAGGTAACCATTTTAGTGTTTTGAATAGACAGCTGCTTGGATGAGAGTAATCCACACCAAGTATATATCTTGCAGCTTTCTTCTGGAGCTTAAGCATTCTTGTCTGAATTTCGGAGCTAGAGTGGCCCCAAATGGTATTACAGTAATCAAAGTGAGGAAGTATGTACGCATTGAAAAAAAGATTTCTTGTTTTAAGATCCATGTACAATTTCAGTTTTTTTAAAGCGAAAATCCCTTTGGATTCCTTAAAGAACATTTTCATATCTTCAATTTTATGGGTTGTAATACCTTATATGATTGGGGGGATCGGAAGAATATGGATCGCCTATAAACTGTGGTCTTTTCAAAGAGTTTGGGTAAATGATCATAAAAGGATTAACTTAGTGGGGGGTTTAGATACCAACATTTGTATGTGGTAACTAGAAAGATTGTTGAGGACATTGTTTAATATATATTGCATTCTCATTTTGTCGTGCAGGAAAGCCGAACTACGCGTGTAGACAGCTGGAGAACATGGAAGAAAGGTTCGAAGACCGGCAAGAAGAAAAAGGTACCCAAGGGTACCTTTAGGCCCCCGACACACAAGATGGAGACACGATGATCAGATGTCTTCATTCTATCATATTTAAGGACAGAAGATTATGTGGATCTCTGAAAAATGTGCCTCTGCAGGTTGAGTCATTTCTGGTTAAGAAGTACAAGAAAATAGTTATTGTTTTTTTCATCCCTTCTTATGATTTACTTGAATACTTTATACCGTGTTGATTGTGCGCGTAGAACATAATGGGCTCAGCAGGTAACCGCCTTTGATGCACAGTATAATTTCTGCGTACTGGTGTTGAGCTATCATGTCAGAGTGTTGTACGATGCTGGCATATGGATTGGAAATCCAAATAATGGTGTGCAGTTTGATAAATGCAGGCTCCAGGGATGCGGAAAGTACACATTAATTAACCTGCCGCAAAATTAACACGTTATACAGTTCTTCATGATTATTGAAGTTCTTTATTTTGTTAATGTGTTAGTCCATTTGGAGTTATACTCATATAAGTTCTCTTGCTGAAAGAGTTTATCACAGGAGTTAATTAAATACTAGTAATTCTAAATTGATATTTTTCTTTATTTGAGATCACATGCATAATCTTCCTCCCAAATGGGTTGATGTTCGATGTACTAATTGCTATGAATTCGAAGTTCATTTTCATGGAGAAGGCATGACGAAGGCATATAAGTCAGTTGCCACTATCTAGATTAATGAATAAAGTCATATCATATCACCAGACCTCCTGCAATATTGGATACTCAAGGAAATACTTTTTCACCATTTTCCATGAAATCTAGGTAATTTTCTGTCCTGTTTCCCCATTTCAGAAACTGTAGTGATCACATTAAATGCCTATTATCATCACTTACCTGTCAGTCATCTACTCATCAACCAGCTCATACATTGACAATGTGGCATAGGTAATGCATTTTCGTTGAATTGATATGCTCTTTATTTAAGGAGAGTGAAGATTTCTAAAATATAGCTTTGTTCCACAAAAGGTGCAAGTTAAAAATGATATATGTATATTTCTTTGAATCTAAAGATTTCACTGATACCAGTTTTACAGCTTTATTTCATTTGTGGAAACCATCATCATATGCCCATATGACTTTTTTTTCAAACTTAACTCTGAAAATTGCATAGCCATATCCAATATCACCATCATATTTACAGTCTCTATGATATTAAAATTGTGAGGACTCCATTGTGAGGCACAGCTTTTAAACTTCAGGAATTCACAGGAAAAGTGGCTATAAACATAAGCCAAATGCTTATTCAGACCTAAAAAGAGAAATGCACACATTTTACGATGACAGTAATATGTAAGTAAAATCTGTGTAAACCTCATTGGGGTGTGGCATGGGGTTTGTTTTGCAATTATAGGATGTTACATGAATGTCTCCTAAAGTGAGAAGAAATGTTCTTTGATTTATGAATGGACCTTCCAACAGCTGCAAGTCTGTGAATGACATTAATTGAAAACGTGTTATGCTCTTGTACAGTTTGACTGTACCTGTGTACTGAATCAGGTTTTATTTCAATTTTGAGCTGTCATTAAATGAAATTCATGTGTCAAAGTTGTTGAACACCAGTTATATTATGAAACTGGTACAACAAATGCAGTTCTACCTTCAATAAATAAATTACTTGGATGTATAATCGTTTTTTACAAGACTGATAAGTATTAAGATTCAAGCCCTCATTCTTAATACTACCAATTCCTTACCTTTGAAGGTATGGCTTACTTTATGTCACTTAATGCAGTGATGCGTTGTGTAGTGTCATTGGGCTAATGCTTGAGACAGCCATTGACAGTCCCATATACTATAACCTGTCAATTTGTTTCAACTCACCTTTGTATTGTATAATATGTAAGGGTGCCAAACTGTGTAATTTCTTTGCACATTGGGGCTATATGCCCATGAACTCATTGTTTGTCAATCGTTGTCTTCTTGTGACAATAAGCCCTTCATGCACAATAGGTTAATTTCATCTGAACGAATTGTTCAATATGCATCAAACAAAATTCATTTCTGTTCATCTTCGTTTCATTTTCATGACTCGTCACTGTCATATCTTGTCAGCTTCCCAACACTGACAGGCCTTTTTCAGGAAAGACAATAGAACATTTTCTTGAAAGAGTGAATTGTGGAAGTGATAATAAAAGCATTATCTGTTGAGGCGAGAATATCTTCATTTGAAGAAGAATCAAAAGGGCCCAATTGACAGGTTCTCAGGTGTTCTACCTAGGGTCCAGTGTATTGATGTGTTATGTTATAAGCAAATCTGATTCAGTTTTCTTGTTTATGCATTTATCTTTATATTCCTATAATTTGCTTAATGTTTTATTTTAAGAAAAGTCCACCCTGCCTTCTCTTTAATTACCACCCATTTGAACCCTCCAATGATATTCATGATTAGTGGGCTCAGTTATCTCAAGCTCTGAAGATAGGAGCACTATTTTTGTCTCTAGAAAAACTGCTACATCAATTAGGAAATTGGATGAATGTGATGTAGTAGTAGTTCCACTAAGAAACATACTTCTGATATTAGGAGAACTTCAAATGTCAGTATTTTATGAAATCTGAAATCTAGATATCTATTTACTGCAGATTGCTTGGCATACGTTGCAATTCCACATATTTGCCATTATTTGGACTTTATAAGAGCTTGCCTTTTGGTTTAGTTCATTCTTAGATATATAATTTGGTGCTATTCATATATTATATGAAGATTGCCTCTTTCCATGATTTTATAATTGAATATGTCCTGAGTGGAACAGTTCTAAAGGTTGTGATTTGGAGAGGCTTAATTGGTTGAAACAATAAGGTTTTGTCAAAAATGCTTAGTGATATTATTTGGGTGGCATGTAAATAACATTCTGGAAATCATAGTGTACAGTAGAGCTTACAAAACATTTCACAAGAATAGCTTGACAGACCAAAAATAATTGAAAGAAGTATTTGAAATGCACCTTTGTCAAAACATTGTGTGACTTTTTGGGTGGCAAATAATTCACCTTCAGCAAATATTACAATCTACTGTATAGCTTACAAAACATTTCACAAGCTCATCAAATTAAGTTAGCCCTTTTTCACAGAGAGGATGAGAAGCTTAACCCATTTGCACCGTTAAAGCATACATGATCTGACAACTTCGAACAAAACTTGTCAAACAGAGTATTAGGTGAAAAAAGATTAAGTGTGATTGTTCAACACAACAGGAACAATAATTTTCAATCAACTATTTCTCGGAGTATTGGTTTGTCAAGGGTGTCCATCTATGTGAATCCTGGGCACAACTTATCACCCCTGGAGCACAGCATTTTCAGTGGCAACATAAGACAATTGGTTCAAGAAATTGTCAAATGGTGGTTCTATCATTTAAGCGGTCATATCAATAATAAAAGCTTGGATCATTAAAGAGGCAATACAGTTTGATGGAGTTGACATGCAATAACTAAACTTACCGAAAATTTGCTGAGTTTGCACTTTTAGAAAACTGTTGCATATTGGTGCAAAAGTTTGACATCCAGTTTTGTTATCAATATGTTATTGTGTCAGATAATGTGCAAGTTCCAGCTGTGAAAGGGTTATAATTCTATAAGTTTCTCTTGCAAGTAATTCTGTCTATGTATTGATCAAAGACTTCAATGATATATTCATTAGTACACTGTTTGTTTTTTTACAAAAGCAGGCGGTGCGCCTGAGTTTTTTGTTGTTTATATAAGCTGTGTATATATTTCAAGCCCAGCTACAGGGCCCATGGAACACAAAAATATTACTCCCAAATGGAAAATATATTGAAGATCCTGTCAGGGGAAGTAGTGAAATGCACAATGCTGACAACTTCAAGCTTGGAATGTGTTTATTGTGTATTATTGGAAGTAGTCTTGTTTCCTATGTGCTTCAGGAAGTATTTGGTATGCATGGCAATAAATAGCATTGCTTTGAAACTGTATTACATGACTTGTACATTTTTGGGTGTAGAAAACATTGCATTGATGTGAACTGATCCAAAACTGAGAATAAATTTGAATTGTTTGAAATATAGTACTCTTTTTGTTTTTGAGTAAGATTAGAACAATTGCTCTATTCAAATGGCTATGTTAATTATTTGTAATATTTTACGTTCCCTTTGAAAAGTACTAGATAGCATAATACTTGTGAAAATAACTTAAGTAAAGCCCAAGTTGACAAAATATTTTAGGAGGGTTGTTGGTTGAGATTTATTAGACATTTTTCCTTCAAACTATTATGTTGGCTGTACTACTGGTATGTAAAGAACATGGATGTCACTAGTGGAAATGAAAGAGTGACAAGGGTTCGGAGTCCCTCAAGATATTAATTATAATTTGGGGAATCTTAATTAAGAAGCGTCAAGTCGTTTAACTCTTTCAAACTTCATGTTTTGAGAAGCTGCGATTTCTGGATGCTACTAATCTTTAGTATTTAATTTTATAATTCAAAATAAATTGACAAATGGCTTTATAGGAAAGTTGCTCAGTGGGTTCAGCTTACTATAACTTTTAATAATTGGCAGATACGGCTTTCGGAATAGAGATATCACCTCAATAGTGTGGTCTTTTTGGACCACACCAAGAATAAATGGAATCTTCCACAGAAAGGCAAATCGCCAAGATATATGTTAATTCGATTGCCATATTACTCATTCTATCAAAATCACAAAACATTTATTTTATCATTGTCTTATTTTATGCACCAATCAAACCCACATCCGTGAACCACATATGGAAAATTTTATACCCAACACATATTGATCCATTCATTGAACCAAATGGACACAACAAAGCCAGGGATTAGTAAACTTGTGACTTATTGGATTGAAGCTGACAGTCTTAAGTGGACCAGTATTAGAGCTCAGCTTTGACCACTGTCATATGTTAGCAAGGTTCTAGAACTGGCAAGTCAGGCTAACAAACAGCACATCTTTTCAGCATTGGTTCTAGATTACATGTGGTCTAACAAATCATTACCTGTGTTCACAAAGCAGAAGCAATAGATGAAACTTTTTTTGTATATTTGTAATATCATACATTATATTCATCATCATATCTATGATCTTAATTTATTATTCAAAAATTGTGTACCAGCAGAGTGCCACAAGGATGAACTTAGAGGTATTCTTATTGCATAGTTCTCATGAAAGTTATTGAATATATGTAAGCATTAAGGTAAACTTATGAATGAACAGAGAACACTGGTGTTCTAAGACTGGGCCTAGTGCAAATATAGAGGCCAAATTTTAGGGAAAAAACTTACCGGTAATATGATGGTAGGGTCTCAGAAAATAATACACTAATTTTTTATTCAAAATTTAATTTACCATGGTTTTCAGAAAAATTGTAATAATGTAAAAACTCATCTTTAGGGCACTGATCACTGAGATAAAACCAAATAATTTGATTTTAGCCTGATCATGTAGCAAACCATTTCCTCAGGAAACACTGATAAGGGGTGAACATGTTAAAATAGAGACTCTTGTTATTGAAATTGGTAAAAAAGGATTTGTTTTCTTGCAACTTAGAATTTCTGTCATCGTTGGAAAGACAACAGGCCAGCATCAACCAATCGTTTCACCTTCATTTGCATACTTGGACCGCCTTCCTGAAGAAGCCTAGAAAAGGGAGAACATGCATGGGCTGGGAAATGTTATGAATATGACACAAAACCTAAGAAATCTTCAGATTGCTAGAAACAATGATTTGTTAATAAAGTAGTATGGGCACTCTAATCACTTTGTCATAACTATAATTCATTTATGCTGAAATGATAACATGATGAGTGAGTACCAACGTATCATATAAAGGTATCCGTTTCTTTAATTGCCCAGCAATCAATGTAATAGTAGACACACAATATCATTGTAAGTATTGGTTTATGTATGACAAGAGGGATGATCATGATGCTATCATCAAACTGAGAGGTTCTACAAATTTTGATATTTAGTTCTCTTAGCATATTTTGAGCTATTTGCTGGTGTCTTGTTTAAATGTTCAATATTTTGATGAGGCGAAGGTCCGAGCAGCAAGTTGGCACAACATGCCCCACATAGTGCTTGTGGTTTCCATAGGTTGATTTGAAATCTACTACTACTCAGTTCAGGGATCTATTCTGGCCTTGTGATCTATTCTGTTTAAGAATGACCAGAAAATTACAATTTAATTCTGTTGCCTCTCAACTTTTTTTTAAAACTCAGAAGAAGTCCTTACCTCTGTGCTTCTCCAGGCTCATTCTTTAATGCTGCAAATAAAGCTTGAATAGAACTGTCCATCAGGATTTTCTGTATGGAAGGATCTGATAAAATTTCCTGCATTTTTTTCTCATCCTCCGAGGTGGCTTGTTTCGGATTAGTACTGCTTCTCACACTCATTTCTGCACCTTCATTTCTATATTGCACTGTAGGGGGAGCCACTGGTTGTTTTTCTCCAATTGTACTAAAATGGTCCCCTTGATAAAAAGAAATGGAAAGTATACATGTACGTTAACATTGTATTTTCAAAAGACCTTATTTCTGAGAGATGCCTACTGCAGATATATATTTTCATATTTTTTTCATTTAATATTAACAGTTGCCGATTCCACATAAGACTATTCTACACTGTTTCATTTAGGTGCACTGACCATTTAGACTCAATAACTACAGTCATTACCCTACAAAGCGAAGTTACCAGTAGTATTGGTATTGATAGGGTATAATTGTCCACATCATTAATACAATACCATCTAACAATAGCCATTTTTGAAAGATATACTACTGTTGATATAGTCTTTTAAAGTCATTGCAAGTGACATCCATATCTATAGTTGATTTAATTTTCAGTTTATAATTTCACTATCAATCACTGAGTAAATTTCACAATCACACTTATCTATATTTCCAGAATGTAGAGTAAAATCAGATAATATATGATTTGATGACTTAAATATGAAGACCATTTAGCAAAATACCTTCCACAACACACCTTTAAATTTCTTTACATGCAAATATGCCAGCCCACAAAGGTCTTTGCTCAGGAACATAATATATATATATAACTTTTGAGAATTTTTAGAGATATAAATAGGATGTATGAAAGCTTTAAATATAATTTACAGTGCTAATGTATCATGTGTAACTAATCTTACCTAATATACCACAGAAATCCTTCAAGAATTGCTGCATTTCTGGGTTGTTTTGGTATTTCAACATAGCTGCCTGTGGGTTAGTCTGAAACTCTGATATGGCTCTGGTGAAGGATGGGTCTGAGAGCCTATTAGCAAGTGTCTCATTCTTTTGTATGTTTGATAAAAGATCCTCTGTCAACCAATCTACAGCAAAAATAAAATAAATTGTACAAATCAGGAGTACATTTTGTGTGTTACTCAACATTTTAATGATGACAAAATGGCAGAGTATCATGTATATTGGCCCACATTGAAAAAGTGTATCTTTTTTCAAAAAGTTTCATTTTGATCCAAGGGCTTTGATACTTTTCAAAGAACAAATGAAATAGCAAAATATTCACAAATTATTTGAAGGAGAGTTATATTTCTGGTTCTAATCTACATTTCTCATTTAAATATTCTCTGAAAAATATCCTTGTCTAAAATATCACCAAATTGTCAGATCGTTTTTGGACTGCTACAAACATGAATATTTTAATCCCTTAGAAAATTTGGTCTTAACCAGCATCTACATCTTACCTTTATTCTGAAGCAATGCCTCACTAGCACTCATGGCTGACTGCACATCAGGCATTTCTAAAGGACTTCTTTCTTCTTTACTTTTTGCTTTCAGGAAAGGTATATCTTCAGCTTGTTTAGCACTGGATGTCTTGACATTTTTATCTTTAGTGGAAGTAACTTTTGAAGAAGACTCTTGTTTAGGCACTGGCGCTCCAAAAAGAAACCCTTTTTTGAAGCCTCCAAATGAGCTGCTACTATTCTGTTTCTTTGATCCTGTGTTGGGTTCATTTGGCTTCTGAAATCAAAATGAATAATGGTGATGGCTAGATAAAAGGTGATAAGAAAGGTAGAAAGATGTGTAGGGTTGTGGTAACATCATTGTTTAGGTTCTAAAGAAGAAGAAATGCATCTTTTTTTCACTTTTCACAGGCAATGTGCATTTCTTTTTCTTGAGTCAACATAGAGTTGATAAATGCAAAAGTTATTATGAGTAGTAAAATTTATATTTGTTAGCTATCAAAAGGAGCAATATCTGCTGATTGAGCTTTTGATGAGGATTAGTGCACAGGAAGCATATTTACTGACACAAAACCATTTGAAATGAAGTCCATATATAATAGGGGTCCAAAAGCCTCAGAAATATTTTACTTTTCCCTCATAATCAGCCTGTACTTTTAGTCATAGCTTTGTTTCTTATTTCAGCCAAGACATGTAAAAATGTTGGTTTCCTCATAGTATTATTATTGTTGAAAAAAAAAGACTTGGTTGCAATGAGTATTCTATTTTACACAATCAGATCTACTGTCATCAAAAATATTTAGTATACATGTCAAAAATCATCCTAGTTTAAATCCTTGTCCATTCAACCAGTCAACTATCTTGTGCAATAAGAATGTTGATGTTTCATAATCACAGAACATGTGAATTGTGAGATCTTGATCTTTTTCATAGAAATCAATAGTTAATTGATATGTCATTAACCAAATCTTTAACAAATATGATACAAATACATATAACATATAATCAATCATCATTTTGTTCAAATATATTTAACAAGTTAATGCTTACTGGTTGTTTATTTTTGGAAGTAGAAGCCTTGTATGTATTGTCATTATCTCTTGCTTTGTTTTTATATTCTTTCATATTTGTAAAAAAATATAATACAAATACACAAAACAAATAATAAAACATTATTTTATTCAAATAGAAAACAAGTTCATGCTTACTGGCTGTGTATTTTTGGTAACTATATCACTCCTCTTGGGAAGTGGCTGTTTCTCTAAATTGGAAGTAGAAGCTGTGTAGGTATTGTCATTGTCGCTTGTTTTGTTTTTGTATTCTTTCAAAGCCTGCACCTGCTGGAGAAGCTCTGACATATCCTCCAACGGAGGCACATCTGAAATAATCAGGAAAAATGGCAAAATAAGGAAATCTGATTGCGAAATGTTTACACTACATATTACATTATAAAAGATATATGCTATTTTTAGACCCTGAAATACATTTCCCTGAATAATTAGCTCCAAGATATGTGAAGTATATTCACATATATCACTAAACAACATTAGTTTATACTTTCCATCTTGGGTGTTAAGGGAGATGTTAAAAATGAGGAAAACAACTGATATTTACTTTTTTAGACAAGAACTCATCCTGTTCTTTGAGAGGCTCTGCTAGAGACCTTTGACTTTTTCAATGATAATGCTAAAATAAAAATTGTCAGTATCTTCACTTGCCAGACTGGGCAACTACATATCACTAGCTTTCCAGGGACTTTTAGCTACCTCAAGTTTGGCCAGTGCTATTTTTAAACCCTGAAATACTAATGACCAGTGATGACGGCCACTAAAACTCGGAAATTCATAGACCTACATTCTTAGATGAGCATCCACAAATGTCTATGTTGGGTGGCTGGTCGATGCGGTCCAGGTTCGTGCGGTCCAGGTTAGATGCGGTCTGCGCAACAAGCGGTCCGAGTGAAAGGCGGCCTGGGAACAAGGATTTCTGGGAGAACATATAGTTTTACGAAAATATCTCAAATACTTGAATGTATTTTGATATACTTAATATGACGCTGACATGGCCAGGAAGCGAGCGAAGCTTTGGATTATTTCTTTTTTTTGTTTTACTTCTGACCAAAATACAGCATTGATTGACCGTAAATTAATGGCATACAAAACATTACATTACGATTTTAAACTGTCTTAAAATTTATATTTCGCAACTGATTTTGACGAGAATTCAATGGCCAGTAAGATGAATTCTGGCGGTTCTATCGATTTAAACCGCATTAAAATTGACCCACGGACAGGCGAGAAATTCAGTTCTAACTTGGATAAAGTAGCGGCCACGGCGTGGTATGGCAAGGAAGCGAGCCGATTTTAAAGCGAAATCAATGGTCAGGTTACTATTCTACCAGACCACTTTGACCAGGGACCGCTCGGAGCCTAGACCGCATCAACCTAGACCACACTGACCTGGACCGCATCGACATACATTCCTATGTTGGTCCAAGCCTACATTGGCATGAAAATAAACAATGAATAAGTTTGAAGGTATGGGGGCTATCAATAGGATATTTCGTTTTACAATGTTCGATCATTTTCTAGGCAGAAAGAGTGCTCGAGTGAAAAATAAAAATATAACTGTCGCTCGGCCTTTGCGCTTTTTTGAAGCGCGAATTATTTACCAAACACAGCTGTAGACTCACCCTCACTTTCGGCAGCCATTTTGACGCAGGTTCTTGGAGATAACGCATCTACGAGAGCTCATCATCACCTTTTACATTCAATATATTTGTTAAAATGTTATCATATCTCACCATTCTATATTGCAATTTATTTCTTTAAGTTTGATATGGCAAATTACGTTGTTCACTTATTTATTAATGATATTATCCCTTCCCACAATGCAACGCGCCCCATGTGGACAAAAAATGGGCGACAATAAGGGAGCTCAAGAAAACGTGGCCAAAAAGAAGAAAATGATCGCCAAGATGGTGAAGAAAATGCAGGCCGGTGGTAAGTTGTATCCATGATATGGAAATCTTTAATCTGATACGAACTTCGTAACAAGTCAAATGATAATTTTGTCAGAAAACGGTATGTTATCTGTACCATTACTACATTAGGTACCACACGTGTTGATTTTCATCATGATCATGGATTCATCAAATCAATACAGAACTCACCACTATCTACTCAATCTAGATACTGACAGAAAAGTGCATTATCAAGGGTTTTATTTGTCTTTGCTACTGAGCAAAAATGCCTGTTACCTTTCAATACCCTAGTAAACAGAGTGATTAGTGTACCATGTACATCTAGATAGGAAATAAAACAAGTACGGTTGTTGATGCAAAGCATCAATAGTCAAAAGGCGGGGCCAAGTTATTTATGAACTTGTGAGGGAACCGGATGTATAAAGAACATCAACATTATAGAGGAAAATAATTCATAATGACTAGATTTGTATCATTTTTTGTAGAATTGAAACAAATATCGGAATTCTAGGTGCAAGCTGGAGACTTCGAAATCTCTTTGGTGCGAAGCTTCTTGGTTACGCATCAGTTTGGTTACGAACCAGTTTGGTTACGAAATCTCCTGATTTCATTCTATACACATGGTATTTTTTTCTTTAGTAATTTTCCTTCCTATACCGGAAAATATACTTTATGTCCGCTTAAAATATGTTATATATTTGAAAAATTCATGCTAAGTTAAAATAATGAAGGCACAATTTTCCGTGGCAAAGGTAATGTACCGGGCCAACATTTATATTAAAACCAATCAGAATAGATAATTATATTCAGTCCAGCCTCAGGATTTCCAACATGGCTGTCCGGACTATGAACATTTCAAATCAGCTTCCCATATAGGCGTGGACTGAGGGCCCCGCCAATTAAGCATCCCAAAAATTTTCAATATCCAGAAATAAATTGAAAATATCAAAAACGATTTAACTACATTGTGGAATTTTTTTTTTTATATTTATAAGGTGATTAATAAAAGTTGAAAACTGAATTATGAATAATGAACAATCAAGCATATTTTTCAATATTCATAATTTTTTTCTCAATTTAAATTTATATGTTTACAGCAAGCAAGAATGACCTCACGAAGTGAGCATAATGGTAATGTGAGATTTAAATGAGGGCAAATGAGAGTAAAAAATAGAGAATTATATTCAGTCCGGCCTCAGAATTTCAAACATGGACGGCCGGACTACGGACATCTCGCATTAGCTTACTATATAGCACTCTACCAGGGTGACGATACTGTCTTCCGGTTGGATTGCTACACGACTAGTATCTCAATAAAAACAAAACAACAACTATTGATTTATGAATGAGAGGGGAAGCGTAACAATTATTAATTGTGCTCGCCCCACACGCGCCAATGATGCTACTTATAGCTAGAGAAGGAATACAGTAATATGCTTAGAGTAGTTAACCAAAATTGACTTTTGTAAGTTATTTGATTAAATAATACTGTTCAACTTTAACTTTATCGACGTCATAGATAGTTTACAATATTTCTATTGAAAGAAATATTCTTTATTTTGGCACATTGCGGAATTAGGAACCTTTTACACCTCATGGGCGTCTTTGGATCTTGTTTTATCGCCGCTCATGTGTATTAATAGACCACAGTTCCGCATTTGTCATCCGTCGACCGTGATTGGGTCACATTTTCGAAAAAAAATTACTTTGCGCATGCCACCATATAAAAACACTTTGAAGTTAGTTAGTGGTTTACTATTTTTATCTATCTACTAAATGGATGATAACTGTTCTAATATAATACTTTTGTTGGGAAAACCTTTATATTATAACCAATCAGAATAGAGAATTATATTCAGTCCGGTCTCTGGATTTAGATCACGTGACGTCTGCCCATGTACATCTCAAAACACCTTCCCAGATAAGGCGGGCCCGATGGCCCCGCCAATCATCGATATTGAGGCATTTGAGCCATTGATTCGTAATAGCGAGCAAAGCTCGTTAAGGCCCGAGCCTTTTCACAAAGCTCGCAATCATGCAATAGCGTGAGTGTGAGAAAACTAGAAATCCTTACATGGGCCCCTTAAGTTTAGATGGTCACACATGCGGACCGCTTCCGGTTTTGTATACGTGTAGTTTAAGTAACGACCGATATGATTTGTCGGCATTGGCGCCAAATAACAAAACCGCTGTTATTGGATGAGACGTGAAGTGATTCGCGTGCATGAATGGGCGTACATCGTTGTGGTGAAATTCCCACTCACTGTCAGCTTCGCTCGCCCTCCAAGCCATGCTTCATATTCTGATGCTGGCACATCAGTAATTATTTATGAAGAGCATTGATTGGTTTGGTAGGTGACCAATTTTTCCTGGACTGCAGGTTCAATTCCCTAAGGGGTAAATAGTGAAGTTGTCTGATCAAAAGAGCCGACTCCGGAAATCGATAATCAGCGAGATTATTGATAGCAAACGAGAATTGACGCCGAAAATTAAACCACATGTCATGTCGTCAAATTGAAAACTGCAAGCTCAATACTCACCACAATGCCACTTCTAATATCTAGATCGTTATACTGGCGATCGCATTCGGTAAGCAAATTGCCATTTTGGACTTCGAAATCACGTTGATGGTCCCGCAATGAACGCGACTTCGGTCAATTTCAAAAGTTACCAAATTATCGTTATTTATCGATAATTTATCGTCATCTGGGACGATATATCGAAAAAAAAATTCGGCAAAGTCTGAGCACTAGCACTAAAATTACATGTGCGATTGCTCACATTTGTACTGATGATATTAAAGATGAAATCAACAAAAAATGTGTGCCCTGATGTGTGCTAGCCACTAGGGGTAGGTCACTGATGGATATTTTTGAAATCCTGGTTAAGACCCTGCATCAGGCTTGGGGTCAATTACATTGGAAAGTCTTCAATTATATTATATTACTGGTTTAAATTTACTAATTGGTGGCACAGTTTTGCATTAAATGTCTTGTCTTTACAGAGTTGTCAAAAATGGAAGTTCAGAAGCTGAAGAAGATGCTGAAAGAACAGAAACAGATGAATGGAAAAGGTATGCCAGGGCTCAACATTAAGAAAAAAATTCATAAGCCCAGCAGGGCTAGTTACCGTAACCTTTACTAGCCCTGAAACATTTTTGCTAGCCCTGATAATGATATTAAGAACAACATTTTTCAAATAGTGACCTACCCCATAGTCTATGTTGATAACATCAAAAGTTTGCAGTGTATTGTATTGAATTGAGTTATATTGTCAACCCAGCAGATTCAGTTATGCAGAAACAAAGGAGGGCTTCATACTTTTTTAAGCTGATATTCAAATTCTATCTAGCCCCTTGGGGCTACTCACAGGAAGAATTTACTAGCCCTGACTTACAATAACTAGCCCGGGGCTACGGGGCTAGCCTTAACGTCGAGTCCTGTATGCATTGTATATCAGGAGTTCAGGTTATCCTATTTTGTAATAAATCTTTGTGGATATCATTCTGATTACTAACTACTTATTCACAGGTAAACATAGTTACACTTGTAAAAATCAATACTGCCATTATATACATTACTGCCTCTGTTGGAACAATGCTCATCCCTCGTACAAATTAGGCTCGACTTCCTACAGGTATCCAGACACTAATTTAATGCTGTACTGTAGGAGGTACTTAGCTCATGAGATATAGTTGTGCAATAGACTGTAAAACAAATAAAAAAAACTGGGTGATGGATTTCTTTTGTGACATAGTCAGCTAGTAAATTTTGTATGATCACGAAACTTTCTCCTGCATCCACTTTAAAAAAAGGAAATCTGCCTTTTTTTCTTCATTTATTATTGTCCTCACATGCTGTTTTCCTTTTAGGTGCTGGGTCAGAAAAGAGAGAGAAAAAGAATAAAAAGAAAGTAATTGTCACTAAGGAACCAGAGAGCAGTGAGGAAAATTCTTCAGAATCAGAAGAAGAGGAAGTCCAACGTAAGCTGTGTACATCTTTTGTTTCCCAATCCCCAAATACTCTTTTGGATTTTGAATACCTTTTATCTAATTTCCTCATAAAATGTGTGTCAGAAACAATATTTTATAGTCAAATGCATCAGTTCTGATGAAATGTGAAGTTAACATTTTCTTAGATTTGTAAAATAATGAAATACCTAGTTTTTATCACAGTTAGATGTTAAGTAATATACCAAAAAAAGGAAACAAATTGTCATTTATGCAAATTTTCCTACAAAAGTCTTATTTTTAAGATTTCTATTTATTATCTTTTATTTGCAGAAATAAATAACACTAAGCAACAAAAGAAAAATCAAAAAGCACCCTCAAATGGAGCTGAGGAAGAGTCTGATTCTTATGATTCTGAAGCAGACGAGGATTATGAGGCTGGAGAGGATTCTGAAGCCGAGGAGGATTCTGATGATGGCTCTGCGGAAAGTGGAGAAGACTCGGAATCGCGAGAGGAAGATGAATCAGAACAAGAGGAGGAAGAGAAAAACACTGCCAAACCACAGAAAAAGAAAAGAGCGCTTAATAGTGAAAAGGGTATTTAGTTATTTAACTGAAAGTTCATATTTCACTGTTTTCACGGAGTAGTAAAGTTAGTCAGCTAGCGGCAGTTGTTCACATTACTCTCAGAGGTATTCATCTTGTAGGACATGATTTATTCCTTATGAATGGCATTAGAGAAGTACTTTTTACCTGGACTGGACACAGTCTTAAAAAGAAATATCTATGCACCATGTATAACACCAAATAACTTTCATCATTTTCACTCTGCTATATGCTGCAAGATAGATTTCAATATCAACTGGGGGGGGGGGGGGGGTTCTTATAGATATCTTTTATTGTGAATGATTATATAGAAACAAGTCTGAGGCCCCATGCTAGCATGCTGTATTTGGATTTTGAAAGCTTTCTTTAAAAGGAAAATCAAAAATAATGCATTGTTGTTCCTGAAGAAATGATGTGCAATAAGATAAGTGTTTCTAAAGAATATGCAATTTACTTTCAGATATTCCAGCTAAGAAAAGGAAACTAGAATTGGAGAAAGGGGATGCTTCATCAGATGAGGAGGAGGAGGAAGAGTCAAATAGCAATGATGAGGAAGATGGAGAGGAAGAAGATGAAGGAGATGAGGATGGAAAGTCTGGCAGTGATAAAGAGGAGGAGGAAGAGGACAAAGCTGAGGCAGTAAAATGTGAGATTCAAAAAAAGATTTCATTTGGTATTTTAGTTGATTTCTGGCTTATTGTATTGTATTGTACCAAGGCTCTGAACCTGTATGACTAATAAGTAATTTATTAATGATACTCTTAGGTGTATGGAGTTGTAAGCTAAACATACTGCTCAGGTATTCAGGTATTATCAGCTTCTATTGACCAGTATGTCTATGTTTTACCTATTTCTGTTTCTAACTGAAATTATCTCTTTATTTTCACCACACACATTCTAACCTCTATCCAATATTGCATAAATGAATGAGTTGTATTTTAGTGTAATAAAATTCATTCAGTCCTTGTTTATAAAAACTTAAAAAGCATTGTGTTATCATTCACTTGAATGTAGCATTTTCAAGCTAGATGAAATCTAGATATAAAGCGTACTATCTACCTATTCTGTAGCAACTTGCAGTAGCCTCGGACTTGAAGCTTGAATTTTCAAGCTAGATATGAAATATTCTTTTTAAAGCGTACAGCCTACTTATTCTAAAGTGTCTTGCTGTAGCCTCGGACTATCATTCATCACTTGAAGGTAGCATTTTCTAGCTAGATGAACTCTTTATAAAGCATTCCACCTACCTATTCTGTAGCATCTTCAGTGCGTCACAGTAGCCTAGGACTATTATTTGCTTAAGGGTACCTTTTTCAAGCCAGATGAGGATTTTTTCTTTATGATGTGTACAATCTACCTATTCTGTTACCTATTGCAGTGCCTGGCAGTAGTTTGGGACTTGGTATTGTTACTGACACCTCATTCAAGTCGCTGGAGAGTAAAGTCAGCGATTTGACACTCAAAGGCATTGCCGATATGAACTTCACACACATGACAGAGATCCAAGCAAAATCTATACCACCTTTGATAGAGGGAAGGTAGGAATCAATTTCTTTGCTTTGGAGAAACTTTGACTTAGTTTCCATATAAAACTGAATGTTAACTTAATGACATGAATCTTCCATATTGACCAGTAAGAGTGAGAAAAAAACATTTGGCTGATATTGATTTTATGTCTGGTTCCTGCAAAGTTCTGCAATCATCTGAAATGAAGATTTTCCTTTAGAATTTTTCAATTTAAAGTCCTGCTAGTTGTTGATGAAAAAAACAATGCATGTCCATCATTCCCCTGTAATATCATAAAAATAAGGATGCGTTATGATGAATTCATTTGATTAAGGTTTTTACCTTCTTTACTTTTTACTTACATATATTGAGTGAAGAAAAAAGGTAGATGGTGAGGTAAACTACTTGTATATGTATTTAGCACCTTGTATTTCTATTAAAGGGATCTGATGGGAGCAGCTAAAACTGGCAGTGGAAAAACATTGGCCTTCCTTATCCCAGCTGTGGAATTAATGTACAAACTCAAATTTATGCCAAGGAATGGTAAGTTAGGGGTGTCCATGGAACCAAATGAGTGCACAATCTTGAACCCACGTAAAACCTGTACGTGTTATGTAAACCTACTTAAAAGTGTTTTGAGAGCTTCATCAAAATATAGTATCAGTATAAGATACTGCAAGAGGTATCAAGATGTCATATGGCAGTTAGGGTATATGTACTCAGTTATATAACTATGAGCGTTGTGGCATCATCTTGCTTCTTGGGTTTATATTAATGATTAGGTGCTCAGCAATATTTGTATTAAAAAAAATGACCTTGTGTTTAATTGACACATGGTTGATCCTCACAGCCCTTCGAATGTGTATAGACTCCATAACTACATAATGAAAGTCAGCTACAACATTGTTTTTCTCATCTTAGTCTGTGATTGGTGACGGGGTATTAAAAGCAGTCCTAGAATTGCTAGATGTTAGTGCGAGGCTCTTCTTTGCTCTAGTCACAGGATATATGCTTATCTCTCCCACAAGAGAGTTGTCTATGTAGATGTTTATAGTCCTATTATTGCCGTGATTTCTGACCGTGTCTGTTTCTCTCTCCCTAGGCACGGGGTGCATCATCATCTCTCCCACGAGAGAGTTGTCCATGCAGACATTTGGAGTCCTCAAGGAGCTCCTCAAGTACCACTGTCACACCTACGGGCTCGTCATGGGCGGCTCCAACAGGATGGAGGAGGCCAAGAAGCTAGGAAAGGGCGTCAATATCATAGTGGCCACTCCAGGCCGCCTACTCGATCATCTACAGGTAAATACAACATGTCGGGGACAGCTACTGTAATCTAACCTAATCACATGACTACCTGTCCTCAAAGACTTTCCCTGAAGTCATTCCTGATTAAAAATATTTTACTAGTTACTGAGACATGGTAGTAAGGCAGGGCAAGTTGAATCAAGAACCAGGTTGCCTGACCGGCATTTCATGGTGCCCCACCTTTTTAAAATGGATAAGTTCTACCTTAAGGGACATTCTTGGAATTGAAGGGATCACCTGTTTATAAGGACCAGCTCTTTCAAACAGATCATTTTAGTGCTAGGTATTATTAGAAGTATTTTCAAGTGCAGTTTCGTTCATTTGCTCTTTGCTCCTATTTATTTTAAGTATCTTTTTCAGTTCAAGTACTTATTGATTGTATTTTTTAAGTATTATGAATAGAAAGTCACTTCAGTGCATCTTTAGGGCACAGCTTTTTAGAGATGAACTAATCAATTCTGATTATCCCAAAAACTTTATACTTTTCAGAATACTCCTGAGTTTATGTTCAAGAACCTCCAAACTCTGATTATTGATGAAGCTGATAGGATCTTAGACATTGGTTTTGAAGAGGAGATGAAACAAATTATGAGACTTTTACCAAGTAAGATATGACACAATTTCTATTTTTGCTGTAGTAGTTTGAATTCATCAATATATGAAAGATTGCCTTTGTCACTCTGTTACGTCACTCATAGAAATGTATAATATTTGTAGTTACTCTTATGGTATCTATAGTAGTTTAGAAAATAAGATTTGTGAGTTAAAATCAGATATGTAAGTGCATTCTGAAAATAATCTATGGAAGTGGATTCTGACAGTGTGTCGCGAGCAAAATTCTGTCAAGGTATACATGGATCTGTTTCATATTGACTTATTAACATTTCACAGGTAAAAGTTGTAAAACTTTCCCATATCAATGTATATAGGGCAGGGTCTTAGCCGATATTTGGAAACAGGGTGTCCAAATAGAGGTTTCATAGACTTTTGCGTGTCCAAAGTGTGGTACAAAATACATACTACTAATAAGATAGACCCTATACCTTTACAGATTTTGCTTTTTTAGGCCAGATACTGCTCCGTGTGTCTTATAAAAGTGACACTACAGCTTCTGCATCTTCTATCTTCTAAGAAAAGTCATCTTTAGCAAATTCTGACATAAACTTTTGGGTGTCCAAACTGTCAAAAAACAGTGTTCTGCGTGTCCAAATGACACGCTGGACGCATTACGGCTAAGCCCCTGATATAGGGAGTGAGGTCTCATAAATGCTTTATATTGAATTGCCTGAAAGAGGATACAATGTGTGCATGTTTTGTATTGCAGAAAAAAGGCAGACCATGCTGTTTTCAGCCACGCAAACCAACAAGATAGATGACCTTGCTAGAATATCTCTTAAGAAGCAGCCACTTTATGTTGGTGTGGATGATAAAAAAGAGCTAGCAACAGTCGCAGGCTTGGAGCAAGTATGTATTTGAAAATCAGCTTTTGTGTATCTCTTGTTATATATAGTCACATTTAAACAACATAACAACACTTATAGGCAATACATTTTAAAAATATTGTCTCTCATTTACACAAGCGAAAGATAAGAGAATCTTTAGATAAACCCTTTTCAGCTATCAGTATATTCTTTGTAACCACCCATTTTGTAAAATACTAGAGATGTTAAGAAATCCCACTGAACTTTTTTCTCCCAGTCTGTGTGTGATCACTTCACAGAGGTCACTGTGGACCATCTCTTTGATGTATGGTTCTTTGTTTCAGGGCTATGTTGTGTGCCCCTCCATGAAGCGGTTTCTCTTGCTCTTCACCTTCCTCAAGAAGAATCGCAAGAAGAAGATGATGGTGTTCTTCAGCTCCTGTATGTCTGTCAAATACCACAACGAACTCCTCAACTACATAGACCTGCCAGTCATGGCTATACATGTAAGTAGGAATTATTCTTCCAAGAATCCTTGGTTAGAATAGGCTATGTGAATGGAAGTAACTAGAATACACTTAGATTAGAATAAATGATGTTACTGAATAGTTCCCAAGCTTGTCAATTTTATAGACCTGACAGTCATGCAAGTATGAATGAAAGTTGTATATTCTCCAATAAGAAAAGCTTTAATGGTCTTTTACTTAAGATGATACATGTTGCTATAGGAAAACGTAGAAATTATTTTCCCACACATTGTAAGGAGTGCAAAGATAATGCGTTTCTAAAGGATAATGAAGTTTTTCTACCCCTATTCATTGCCCTCACTTGTCATCATGACCACCATATTGGAGAGACTTTTTAACAAGGCATGAAATAAAGGCACTATTTTCAAAATTTTGTAAATTTCTACATGCAATGATAGCAGCCCTCGGATGTTAGATGCTTTGGACTTACCAACATAGCTGCCTGACTCGATCTTAATCCCTATAACATTGCTTCATTATCAAATGAATCATGAAAATGTTGGTTATGTTCTGAAGTTTTCTTTTTCTTAATTGCAATCACTTATACTCAACAGGGCAAGCAGAAACAGACCAAGCGCACCCAGACGTTTTTCCAGTTTTGTAATGCCAAGGAAGCCATCTTACTGTGCACAGACGTAGCTGCCAGAGGTCTGGACATCCCTCAAGTAGACTGGATCATCCAGTTCGACCCTCCAGATGATCCCAAGGTAAAGTCCTGTACACTTCCAGCCATCCGCAAATTCCTCTAGCTTCTCAAATATTAGCCTTTCACTCACAACTGAAAGCAAGATCACTGTTTTTAAAGGTTGATTTATCTCCCTGGCTTGTTGCACAGCCTAAGTTCAGTCTCTGAAATATAAAGTAAGATGTAAAACATTAGAGTTAGCTGGTACATTTTATTCTTCGCTGGTGGCAATGGACCATCAATGAGACCGGTTACAAGTTTTGCTTCCTTTCTCCTCTGGGGAATTCTCACTGGTTTAGAAGGGAATGTCACCTTTCCCTATGTTGTGCAAATGAAATCTTAGGAAAAAGTCTAAAAAAATAAAACCAGTGAAATTGCATGGTTGATCCCTCAAGAAATAATGTTATTTACCAGTTTTGTTATTCTACAGCTATTTTCCATTTTCAGACTTGCAAAAAAAAGGTTTGGTTTAGCTTGTAAAATAGCAGAAAAGAGTGATTTATAATGGTTAGATATCACTATAGGTGAGACAATCAAGCACACACTAAAAAGATAGTTTCTTGTTGTATTTCAGGAGTATATCCACAGAGTGGGGCGAACAGCCAGAGGAGAAGGAGGAGTGGGCCATGCGCTCCTGATCCTGAGACCAGAGGAACTCGGCTTCCTCAGGTACCTCAAGCAAGCCAGAGTGCCGCTCAGTGAATTTGAATTCTCCTGGAGTAAAATATCCAATATACAACCGCAGGTAAACATCAAGATTGTCTGTTATCTATTGAAATATATATATCATATTAACACGAGACGAAATTCCCTTTTTGGGTTTCCTTGATTGATTAACGATAACTACAATCTTAATAAATGGTGCAAACACTTATTAATTTTTAACTGTTTGATGCTTTTTTTCATTTATTTTGGTTTTTTACTTATGTGTATGTTACTTACATTGTTCTATTTTAAAAGTTATAGGCCTCCATGCCTTTTTTAAACCATTTCTCTTATTGAAGTATTAAATAACTAATTTTTTGATAACATTATTCATCCCAAAAAATGACTGTTTTGGTGATACCTTTCTTACTAAATCAATTATTGTAATATAATGGAAGGAGAAATGTTTTAAATAAACCACCCAACAACTCAAATTCAAATATTCAAAATATTCATTGAATTTAGGTTTTGCTCCAGCGGTAATAACTGTGAGTCACAACGTTTCTGATGATGTATGGGGTGAAATTTAAGACTTCATTTTATTTTTTAGCTGGAAAAGCTGATAGAGAAAAATTACTTCCTGCACACCTCAGCCAAGGACGCCTACAGGTCATATGTGCGAGCATACGCCTCCCATCACATCAAGACACTGTTTGACATAAATTCGCTGGACCTGGTCCAGGTGGCCCAGTCCTTTGGCTTCAAGGTCCCACCTTTCGTGGACATCAGTATCCTTTCACCACTAATATTCATCAACTTGCTGTAGCCATCTGAAGTAGTAGCAGTAGTGGTAGTAGTAGTAGTAGTAGTAGTAGTAGTAGTAGTAGTAGTAGTAGTAGTAGTAGTAGTAGTAGTAGTAGAAGTAGTAGTAGTTGTAGTAGTAGAAGTAGTAGTAGTAGTAGTAGTAGTAGTAGTAAGTAGTAGTAGCAGTAGTAGTAGTAATAGTAGTAGAGATAGTTTTAGTAGAAGTCGTAATAGTTGTAGCAGTAGTAGTAAATAGTAGTAGTAGTAGTACTGAAGAAGTAATTGCAGTATTATCTGCTTTGTTGTTGCAGTAGTAGCACTTGTAATAGAATGTGCCAAGTAGCTGGTCTTTCTGATACTAGTATCAAAGGTTGAATTATATGAACTCTCTGTTTTCATAGTGTTCTTTATGTCATAAAATTGAAATTGAATGCCACATGTTATCATTTATCATGTAGTAGTAGTATATTTATTGACTGCCTGTCCACTGCTTTGACATGACTGTTGTTGTATTCCTTAACCCAGCACCAGATGTTCACAGTTCTAAAGGGGGCCCTGTAAAGAAAAGAGGTGGTGGAGGAGGATATGGCTTCCAGAACCAGAAGCATAAGGAAAAGTCCAAAATATACAAATATGTAGGAGGAAAAGCAGGGGCTAAAGGAGGAAAAAAGTTCATGCGATAGTGATAACTGAAAGAAGATTCAGAAGTGACAATATAAAGGTTGGAATAGCATAAGGAGTTCTGAACTGTTATATGAAGTGGAACTTCTCATTATAGAAGTGGCACACAAATACTACAAAAAAGCTATGAAATATTCAAAACCAGAGAGATGGTTTTGCAGACTCCTCTCTCTGTTCCTCTAAATTGACTCAGTGACAATTTCATTAAAGTGCAATGTAAAAAGAACCTTTCTTATCTCTGTGGAAAGTCATGTAAAGAAATGGCTGTCAAGGAATTGGAAACCTTTCCTGGCATGTTTGACATGACAAGTGGATATTACGAAACCTTTCTATAACAAAGTGAACAAATTTAGGGGTGTATACTTGTAATTCCTTCATAATTTCAAAGACACTTGAAAATAGAAAATGCTGGAAATATTAATCTCACAAGCACAGCATTAGTTAATACATAATTCAACTTTACATAATTCATCTTTAGAGGTACAGGTACTTCAACTTCAACATTTCTAGGCTATTTTTAAAATTGTGTTAGGTAAGTAAGATCGTCTAGTTGATCGTAAAATGTAAAATGGTCACATAATGAGAAATTCTTATTAGCATATATTTAAACGTTTTCATGGATAACTCTCTCTAGAGACACAATGCTTTAAAACATTCAAGCTCCTCTAATTTAATCATCTTTTATTTGGGATCAGAAATAAACAATTTCACAAATACCAAGGCTGTCCTCGAATATGCAATGTATTGATGTTAGTCTTCATTCTTTCCCATTCATTGATGAAGTCAGTATATGGTTGTCATTTCATGGAAATATGTAATTCATGAGCTGAGCAACATTTTGCACTAATTTAATTTATGGTATTATTTAATCAGCAGTTCATAGATTCTAGGATGCAGCTGATTTGATTACTATTTGAGCAATACATTGAACATGGTATTTTCATGTATTATTATAAGAATTGATCGTTAACTAACTAAGCAATCATCCCACATATTTACTTTCACTCATATGTTTACAGTGCATTTAGATATATGGTTTAAGACTATCTATTGCACCAATCTCATTTGATCACCCTTACTCATTTCATGGATTGACATAGGATTTTATGGATTTTAAAGAAATGACTTTCAAAAACAAAATGTGTGTGTATACATCATCGGTTGGAGTGGATACATCATTATACTTAACTGATTTTCTGGTTCTTGACTACTAAGTACCAAATATGAAACGTGCATGCACATACATTGAGCTATTGTGGAATAAAGTAATAAAGATTACAGTATTTTGCTTACTGAAACAAAACGGTTATCTTCATTTTGTTTATTTTCTATTTCTCCCTTTATTAGAAGGCAGCAAGGCTCTTCTGACATTGCATTGATTTTTAGGTATTTATTATACTCTTGTTAGGGCAAGAACCAATAGATAACTTTTTCTCATAGGGGGTACTTCTAAAACTTAACAGAATATGTACCATAGCTAGAAGGTGATGGTTTACTCTCTAATTGTTTGGAGGGATGAGAAGGATTTACCCATGCAATTACATTATGATAAATTCAAAATGATAGATTTGAATTTGATTGTGGAAAATTCATAAGAATTGCTATAATTTGACAACTCATTTGTAAGTACCTTAGGATAAATACCTTAGGATAAATCTTATTGTTCATCAGTTGGATTAGTGAAAATGGGTGTTTGCATCGTGGGAAGAATACACATTTTATCTGGTACGTAAGATTAATGTTTAGTTTATTATTGACTTGGAGTTAGAGAATAAAGGAGGCATATTTCTAAAATAGGCTGTTTTGTTCATTATCTCTATCTATTGAAATATTTAAGAAAACAATGATGGAGTCATATTTTGAAATCAGAATATCTAACTCGGTCTAGATTTTATACCTAGCTGCTATTTAGTATGCATGTTAGGCTTGATGACATACCTGTTTTCATAAGACTTTTCTAGCTTATCTGATTGTTCTTTAAGGCTCTTAATACAGCTTTTTTGCATCATTTGACTTATTAATTTCGGAAATTTTTGAACAAGTTGATCCTTTTCGATATAGTCCATATTTGCTTAGTAAACCCATTCAATGGTTTTTGGAATTTTGGAAAGCTTGGACTTGATCTGTGAAGCTGATTTATGCTGCCATCTAGTGGATGGTTTTATAACTAAAAACCATTGGTATTCATTTTAGCAGTCTCTATAAAATGGGTCTTATTTCTTTGTTAGCTTCTTTACAGATCTGGGATAAAGATAATAAGCTATATAAAGTAAAAGGTAATAGATAATTTATTTATCGAGCAAGAAAGTACAAGTAACCCAAGTAAAAGTTTATAAATTTTCAAAATCTTTCCAAAGATTATTGATAATGAACTATTACTAATTTAACATAACAGTATTCAACGAAAGTATTTTTGAATTCTTGTCATTGTGCGGAATTTCTTTATGATCTTCAGAACAGAAGGGAGTAACCTTTTTCTTTTCAAATAGGAAAAATTCTTTGCTGATTTCTATCTGAGCACGCATTTTTTTCAGCATTTTTTTTTTTTATTTAAGTAATTCTGTGCCCCCATATAATAAAGAGCTGATATCATTCAACTATTGTGCAGGGTAAATCTTATATGGGAAAGATAGGGGCAGAAACATCCTGACATTTTAGAGCTGCACTCATTGAGTGTCTTCTGTCACCATGCACATGAACTGCATCAAGTCTATTGCCATAGTCAATCATTTCTTCTGTTGATGTCCAATTTTTTCCAAAAAACTTAATCCAAACTACTTCTGGCTACGATTGTCTTTTATGAAACAGAAGCAGATGCATCTAGGTATGTTACTATTCTAGGGCTTGCAGGTATCAAGGTTTGTCCTATTTGGGGAGGGTGGGTGGACTAGTACAGGGTGACTCTTCAGGACATTTTCTCTCCTATTCAATAGATGGCAGCACTCATCCAATATGTGGATAATTCCTTGGACTCCTTTTTCTTCTACCCTGCTTTCATTTGACAATTTAGCCTAGGAGAAGTTTATTGTCTGAAATGTCTTCTGTTGAGGAATAATTCAAATAATTCTAATTCAAATACCTCCAAGGTGTGAGATGTTTTG
The DNA here is from genome assembly GCA_963942565.1 of Maea johnstoni. Classification (NCBI taxonomy): domain Eukaryota; kingdom Metazoa; phylum Annelida; class Polychaeta; order Spionida; family Magelonidae; genus Maea; species Maea johnstoni. The sequence continues at coordinate 9,143,722 of OZ012684.1, read as the reverse complement.
AATAAATAAACAAAAAAAACAAAAAAACATGCATATTGTTTTCAAATGGAGCTCTTACCCACAATTATAAACCGTAAACTTTCAAATTTCTCAAATGTGGGCAAAAGATCAATACAAAGGGAAGGCAGTTTTTCAAAATTAAAACTATCAAAGATTATCAATACAAACATATTTTGATATGTTTGATGTAGAGTCAGTCGCAACATGTTCTGAAACTTGTTAGCAGGTCTATTAGAACAATATCATGCCTAGGGGTTTATACCAGTACATACATGTACATGATGCGACACAAAAATACTATTGGTTAGGATAAAGTATCATATTATTGTTTAGAATTTGTTAATCCTGCAAGATACTACACAGTGCAATTATTTCAGTTATGCACTGTGTTGAGGTTACCGCCTTAACCCATTCACACTCAAAGAGGCCAAAACCGGCCTGACAATTTTGAATATATTTTTCTATCAAAAACATTTTTTGAAAAATATTTGAAGAAGAAATGTTTATCACAACATTACCAATAACTCTCCCTCAAATATTTTGTAAATTCATTGTCAGTTCCAAAGTTATTTTCAAAAGTATCATAGATACAGACGACAATTGAGGGAGGAACTCTTAAGCATTAAAGGGTTAATATGTACCTATTTTTATGCCACAAGGTATTTGGATATGTGATTCAGTATTTAGCTTTGCTTACATTGCTGATTTTATTTTGAGTGGTAGACAAATAAAAAAAATGATTAGGTGATTGTGATTTCTCTTTTGGAGGCAATATTATAATGAACATTAGTAGCAATGATTAGAATTTTTATGCTTAGGTTTTTAGGAAAAATTGGTTGGTCTACATTTGAAGCACATAGGACACCTACCTATGACAACTATATAAAAGATCAGAGATATACATAAAATAGGTTATGTAACTCTGGATGGACTATGTATACTGTTTGTATTGTAGGAAGTTTGTCTTACACCATTCAAGGGGCCTGCCCCTATAGCTGTGTGATCTAAGGTATTGTTGCTGACTGTCTCATTATCTTCCAGCCTATCTTCCAGCCTGGTTCTAGGTCGGCTCAAGGCATGTAATGAAGTAGTAACTTTGGAGTGAGTAAGGCATTGCTTTTTGCCCCGGAATTTAAACACCTATATAAGATGACCCCCTCTAGATCAGAAAGTTATCGTGTCCCACATAATTGCATTTGGAACCATTAAAGTACAGGTTATTAATCAAGCATTATCAATACTTCCTAGGGGTGGTTGTAGCAAGATATGTTGTTAGAATGGCAATAGGAAACATTTCAAAATGACAGCAAGAACAAGAATATGATTCTTTTGTTGATTTTGATATTTCTTGGCATTCATGGGTTTAATATTCAGGAGTGAAGCTTCGGGAAAAGATTATTCATCCTTTATGAGCAATGATCATTGTGCAACGTTTATATTAGTCATAACTGATTACCTCAGTAATCACAGTGTGGTAAAACAATTGATTGTACAAGTATTTGTAACAAGACCACTCAAATGCTAATAGGCCTCTTCGCTTGTGAGCGCGCTTATTTTTGTTGCAGTGAAGTGCAAGATGTACCATTGAACCAATGACACAGTGACATGTACACACCAGTGTGGCATGCATGCACATAACAGAAAGGCTGCTGTAGCATATGAATCATGTAGCACAAAACTGTGTGGTAAACAAAATTACTGGGAGGCCTAAAGTGTCAATCTGTGCATAGTGGCACTCACTTAAACAGCCGTAAAACACCTCAGAAGTGGAAACGGTAAATAGCAATAGTCCTCTCTAGTGAAGTGTTTTTTCTCACTATGCAAATGGAAATCGTAGTAGGAATCCCATAGCGAAATCAACCTAAGAGATGTTAACCCATTAATGCTCACAACTGCCAGAAGAAGCCTGACAATTTTGATGAAACCTTGCAAGAAAAAGTAGAGAATGGAAAATATTTGATAGAGAAATGTTAATCAGGACCTTATCAACAACTCTTCTTGAAATACTTAGTAAAATCATTCGAAATTCCAAAATTATTGTCTAATGTATCATAGTAGAGATGTCAGTTTCTGGAGTAGCTGTTAAGTGTTAATGGGTTAAGTTCAAGATATGCTCTTCTCTGTATCATGTTTACAATTACAAATTCAAAGCTACCTAGAATATGCAATTTTCTCAGAAGTGACATAGCATGTATATGGTCATCTTACTTGGTCAAATAGTCTAGCATTCAGGAAGATTTATTTTACCTTTGGAATAGAATTGGCTAAGCATGACGACTGAGAATGCTTAGCTTATTGAATAACTAAAGCATTCCCCACTTATAGCTGACTTACTCAGAGAGCATTTATAGTGCCTATTATATTTAGAACGAGTCCACGCCATAGGGGGTTGATGGAGATGAATGTAAACTGTATGGTGATCAGGGGGGACGTTAAGCATATAGTTTAGATTAATTGAGCTGAAAATTGCAAGAATCCCCTCAGTGGTCTGCTGATTTAGTTTTACATGCAATTTCCCTTACATATTCAGCAAGTGTTTATTAATCAATTTGGCGTGGAGGGCAGCCCTAATTGGCCATGAATAGATATGGCTACACAGAAATAAGGTGCTGTCTAATGCATACAGAGTCCCTTCAAACAGGAGTGGGACTCACTTGGCACTGCACGCGTGGCTCTCTACACACTACACATTGGGGTAGACAGTTTCTGGCCCAGATGTAGCATGGGAACAGGCTTGGCTGGAGAAATTGAGCAATTTTGCAGTGTCTTTGTTATGTCAAGATTCATCAGAAATTGTCAAGATTATTACATTGCTGAAAAAAACTATATAGATACAAAATAACAAAGATATTTCTGTGTCTATCAGAGGCTGGCGTGGTGAAGGGTGCAAGTGTCAGTGAAGACGATTGTGGTTCTCCTATTCTGAATTGATCACCTTTCTTTCATGAAAGGCCTCAATATTTTGGTGTATTTTACTGCTCACAGCATTTTTGGGAAGATATTTCAAGGACAAATGTTCATCAGATGACACTCAATATTTAATGAATTGATGTGTTATTCTTAGGTTAATTCTTGTGAGTCCAAATAGTAATTTTCCCCACAAATGTCTGATGCCAAATTATTATGGCGAATAATGTTCAAAATCCAGTACTAGGTTGTTCATGTTTAATAATCGTTATAAGAACTTGGTCCACCACAGTCATTTGACATACCATATTCTTCCGATTAAACGCACATGCCCAAATAACCGCACAGGGCCTATTTTTCACGGTTAGAGGGTGAATGACTAGTGAAAATGTCACGAAAAACTCTTAAAACTTCCCCCCAGAAGAAGTAAGAAATGCAAAATTACATACCTTTCCTCTTGCCGTGTCTGCAAACCAGCGCTGAATTGCGCAATTTCAGCAGTTCCTCCACGCTCTCACTGTTCATATTCTTCGCATGATCGTACTTTTGACCAATTAACGATCTCACGTGCGCGATTGTAGCTGCAAACGTCTAAGCTAACTGAACAGCGAGAGCGCAAAGGCGCAATAATGGCCAATGCTCTCCGATCGGCAATTATTGAGGTGTGCGGTAACACGGAAGATCGCCAATACCCCTGCTTCAGAAAAATTTCCCAACCTCTATCCGCACTGTGCGCTTAATCGGAAGAATACGGTTTCTAAGTGAACCTTTAATCCAGCATAGCACTCTGGCAGCTAATTGCTTAATTTTCTAGCTATGTAGGTGGTCATATATGCATGCATGGTTCTCTAGGTTATGTTGCCATAAATCCATATATGCATGTGCACCATTGGAAGGGTTAAGTCAGTTCTAAAGATATCACATGTTTAAAGCACTATAGCCTACTAAAAGGTTTAAAGGCCATCTGTTTGTAAAGATGGCCGTTGAGTCAATCTCTCAGTGCACAGTCTTTGCTAGCAGGTCTACTGTGCTTAAGGTGGTTATGAGTTTTAAGCATACAGAAGATATTAATGTGTTTGTCAAATTATGCAATTAATTATGCCAGTGTATTACAGCAGTGAATTTATTGAATAGGCAAATATGATAATAATTAGAGCGGCAATCAATCTAAATCAATATGATTAATGTATCTGGCCCATATTGTACTGGCAATAGCACTCTATATCCAATGTGAAATACTGCACAATTTAGTATTGAAATAATCTACGATTAAGCAAAGAAATATGGTATCAAGGATTTATGTCAAGGACTGACTGTGATTTTTGAGTTTGGAGTTAGTAATGAACTAAGGGAAAGGGTGGACTAAAAGATAAATTTGAAGGCCCTGAAAACTTTTATTTTCCATTTCTCATAAAATGTTGCTTCTATTTTAACATACAATATGGATAGGACAGAATTTAAATCTGAGTATAACAGTTCTAAATAGATGTCTAGTCTAGTCCCTATCTAGAAGTAGCTCACTGTCAACAGATTTTAATTGACCACAGCAGTATGTGTTAGTAGCAAAATCCCCTACAGCAGCTTAATTTTGAACCTTATAGATATACATCAATATAGTATGTTGACAAGTACAGATGAACTTGGATATGACGGACCACTGTACGATGGACTTTTGTCATGACGGATGATGTGGTTGGTCCCAGACCCATGCATATCAAGTATGTGTCATATGTATATGACAGATTTTGCATATGACGGACCAATTTTCCTGGTCCAATTGAGTCTGTCATATCCAAGTTCACCTGTATAACAATATGGTTATTAGTAATCCAAATGGTGCTCTGATCCCACCCCTGCTCCCTGGTCTTGTCTCATATTGGCCATGGTAGAAAATCAATGTTGAAGGAAAGTGACATATTTAACAAGATGATGTATTGTAAGTGTGCTCATGTGGAAGTTATAAATCTTGTTTTACCATCCTTCAAGATGTCTTGCACCTCCTTCCGCCCCAGTCTTTTACAGGCAACAATGACTTATGGCTATTGCATTTAAACTGTGCCCTGTATCCATATAACTTAATCTAGTCCGCCTTCATGCTCCATACCACTCTGCTGGCAATTTTATTACTACAGGGTTCAACAATAAAGTTATAAGGTTGTTTAGGAGCATTTTCTACTAAAAATGCTCGAAGCCCCCCAGAATTTATAATTGAATAGGATAAAGCTTTCAGTGATATTTTGATAAAATCGAATGAGAATTTTTCCTGAGCCCTAAGATATTTACTTGGGTCCATAATTTTCCTAAGCTGGTGGCTGAGCTGCTCCCTATAGGTCGTAAAGCTTACATTTTCTCCAACCACATTCTTTTTAAGTCACAATAGAGTATGTCTATATTGGTGGCATCAATGTGAGCTTAAGCTAACGCCTATACCATTACAATTTACTATTCTCTAAATCCTGTTTCCCTTTGTTTGCCAGTTCAATCCTATGTTGAGGCTAGTGGGGGATTGATTCCTCTATAGACTAGTGCAATCACCGTAAACCTTCATTTCTTTATGATCTGTTGCCTAATTAAAGGGAAAGATTTGAAGAGTTTCATATACATTTCATATCACTATTCATGGTGTCTGCTATTCAAAGCTCTCCTTATATATCTGAGCAACCTTTAAAAGGGTCGGAGAAAAATTGAAAAATTAAAAAAATCTGATTTCCTCTCTCCAAATGTTGTACTGTAGAATGGTAAAAGCAGAGTCGCAATTTACCAAAATCCCCATTTTGGACTTATGCTGATTTTTTTATGCAGGTATGATTGATGATGAGCAATGATACTGAAAAGCTGCTAAAAATATTTGGAAAAGTTGTCTTTCAATATTGCAAAATAGCTCCAGCTTAGATTGAACCAATTTTACATTATTTGACAAATATCAGCAAAATGAAACACTTGTAGATTTAATTCTGTTCTACAATAGGCAAATCTCCCGATTTTGGTTTGATAATGTGATGAGTTCCCTTTTGTAGATTTCTGGCATTCATTTGCAGATCAAATTGCAACATTGATACGACTTCGATTTTTTAAACATATTTCATTTAGCATATTTTTTTAAAATTTGATTTTTTAAAAGTCTCCTGGTGCTGTTCAACTTGCCAAGTGTTTCTCTATGGTGTTTTTGTTGAGTAATCTGCACCACTTAGAGTATGTGAATAGTCCTCATTGAAATTCCTGAGTGTTAAGTCCGGAGATTGAGCTGTCTGCCGTAGACAATCCTTAGTGTGTTTTTGAAAGGTCCATGGTAATTACAACTGGCCTTTTTGCTGCACGGTTATTAGGAATTACCCAAGCCCCTGAATGCAAAAGAGACAAATACAGCACTATTGTTTCCACTGAGATTACCATAATTCTAATTTCTTGTCAGTGCCTGGCCAGGTGGTGGATGCCAAATATGGCCAGTAATAGCTAATCTGAATTTACAGAAAGCAAAGCTAGTTTCCTCACAGTCAACTGTCGGCCCCAATTTGGTCAGTAGTCGAGATGGTAATTGCATTTGTTCAGATCTTCATAGGGAAAACGGTGCATGTGCCAATCCTTAAAAACGTATTAGATTCATATCTTGGGCTCCAAGCCATTTTTCACGACACCTCGACTGAGGAAATGGATGTGTTATGCTGCGGGTGTGGTTAAGGTCGCCATGTTTAGGGTGAGCGTATACCGACGGTACGTGGCGTTTGTCATTCTCTCCCTCCAAGCTTCAAACAAATCCAATTGCACATTGCAATACAGTGATGACTTCAATTTGCCGTATGCATGTCTGGGGAATACTTTCAAAATAATCATTGCATTGGTACTGATTTAGCAGTAATTCCATGTGATTATATTGCCCACCTTTGAAGGGTTCAGTTTTCACTTCAAGAGAGAGATTATTCATTTCTGACGTTTTATTAGTAATTTGATATTTGGAACGTGTGTGGAATGAAATGAAAACTGACATTTCACGCACATAACGTGTGAATGATGGGATTAGATTTTCTAATTCCTTAATTGGAATTAGCTCAATCACATTTGGGAAGTTGCTTTTTTACACGACTGCCTTATTGATTAGCATGATTAAACATTGAAGACTGATATCATATGGATACTATCATTCAGTAAGAAATGCACTGATTGTTTGATTTGATACCTCCTCAGAATTTTTTTTTTTTTTTTGATTTGGTAGGAATGTTGTCAAATTGCTGCAAATTGACCTATTTTGATTTTACTCTTTGCCTCCCAAAATTTACATAAGGCCAATTCATTGCAAACTTAATTGCATTTTAAAGTCCTTTATTTTAAAAGGGTAATGGGGTGGTAAATTTGGATTTATTCAACAAGTTAGTGGTGTCTTGCTAAGACAGGTTGCTACCAACGATCCTCTATTGTGAGATTTTGTCTTATTTACAGGTGGTTTCTTTAGGTATGGCAATCTTTTTATTCAGGCAATAGCTAGATGACTGAAGGGCTTATTTTAACCATATTTTGGATGATATATCTTTATAGGAGAAAGAAGTTGTTGAAGATGGAAGCTTTCAGCATTTTTTATTAGTTATGCAAAATTTCATTATTTGTTTTGCACGTTTTTTAGATATTAATGTGTTCTAGTAGCTGTAAAGCATCCAAAGTATGTCTCAAGCTTTGGTAGCTAGAACTAGAAAAGCTAGAACAGAGAGAGGGGGTTCTTTTTTCATAGCAATAGGCTATGTGATGCACTATTTTTCTATACCATTGTCCTTTCCTTGTCTTTGCACTCCCAACACAGTTGCCATTCATTGCATGACAGATATGTTCCCCCTAATGCTTCTAATGCTTTTTTCATTGTTCTCCCATTTTTCTTGATGCATCTTTATCAGGGACCCATCTGGTACCTGCAAGGAGCCTAGGGAACAATGATTACTGCTTGTCACTGGGCTTTTTTATTGTCTCTTTGTGAAGGCAGATGTATTGTTTTTTGACTAAGTTCACATCAGCATCAGGTATTTGTGTAGGCACCAGGGTGCCTGTTTAGGGTAACATAAATATAGTAATGTTGCTCACAAATTGATTTTTCTGTGGGGGCATGAACAGAGAATCAGCTGGATAACCGACAAGCAAATGACGGCTCCCTGAGATGGCACAATGCGCTTCTCATAATACTCAATGTTGTCTCTGGAAAAGGAAAGCTTATGAACAGCTCTTGCCAAGATCTGTGGACTTGATCTCTTCATGCCCAAATTTCCCAATGAAAATTGCTGTATGGACCCTAAGACCCTTTTAAAAAACTAAAAGAAACAATATGTTCAATTAATAAAAACTGGTACCATGCTTAGTTCTAACTTCTAAGTACTCTATCTCCATCAACTATCTTTGTTTATTCCTAATTGCTTGAGCAGCAGGAGTGTCACTCATCTGTTTTGAAGATTAAAGGTTTTGTCCGTCTGAAGTATGTATACCATCTCCTCATAGCTTAGAACCTGCAATACCTTTGACAATGACCAATTAGAATTTGGATAATTGGTTACATCAATGAGAGGTGCTGCTTGTAGTTAATAGTCATTTACCTTTTAAAGGTGTCTTGTGGCTTGTGGAAGACAGATCATTTGATGTTATGATTAAGATATTAGTCAAGTCTCTTTCTGCAAACAAAGTGTTTGCATTGATTCTTCAGATTTTTATGAAGAACTTGCATTTACAAAATATATTTAACCCTTAAACTGCTGGTGGCTAATCTGGCCATTACAAAATGTTGCAAAGAACCCTGAAAAATGACTGAAACCCTGGCATATGGGTACTCATTTGAGAGTACTCAGCAAGAGCAATCTAATGAATACCAACATGACAGGGTTTAGATGGTTTTCAAGAGTCTTTTCCTCCTTGTGTTTTAGACAAAAGTAGCCTCACCATTATAAGGGTTACATTTTTTTAATAGAATATATGGCTCAGGAGATTGAAGTGGATGGCTACTTTCTGGGCTATACCATGCTGGTCCGCTTCCTCTTGTTGAACTCCTAAGTTTAAAAGGAAGCCTTCCTTCAATCGCAGCAGCCCATTACATTAGGCCAGGTCTGATAGGTGTTGGCACCTGTCTGATTACAGCAACTTGATGAGTGAGAAGCCTACTATAGAATTGACCCTTTCACTGCCTTGGTGCCCAACGGATCCCACAACTCATAGATAGCTAGAACATAAAGGCAATAATTTGGATCTTTTTGAAGAATGGACATTTCATGATGAAGTATCTGGAATTTTTCACTCATTTATGCCTTTGATCTGAGCACATGTTTTGGGGATTGGTGGCCATTGCACAAGGTCATGTGGGGTTCTGAGTGAGAGTGGATTAACTAAGCTTTTAGGGTCCCTGCATGCAGTCAAAAAGCGTGCAAGGTCATTCTTATTAATGACTGACTTCACATTAACCTTCAGACCTTCTAGGTAACCCTAAATTGGCGTTGGTATTGTTGGTATATAAAATGATAGAGAATGAAAATTGAGGACGTGTAGGTCAATAAGTGAAGGGATGGCATGCTTGTTTTTTTAGTTATGCGACTTAAAAACTTCTTGCATTTTTAAGTGATAGAAAAATGAAATAGCGCTGTTTTTCGCTGTTTCACTGCATAGTTCACAGCATGCTACTGGTGATTGCCTGTCTTTATAATAATACATCTGTGCAGTGACTGAAACAAGCCTCACAGCTTTGGTAATTTCTATCTAACAAAACTTTTCATTCAAATATATTGCAAGATTATACTTTATTCCTAAGTTATCTAAGAAGATGACACTTTCCTATTAGAACTGTGTATAAATGTGCGAAGGGTTACTGTTTCTTTATTGAGACTTCTCTACTATGATTCTTGGGAGATTCAATTTTCCAGTCAAAGGGGTAAAACCTTTGCAATTGGTATTTAGATTGTTAAGAGTTGTCAGTTTTCATTTTCTGTCCTAGGTTGTTGGACAAGCGTTGGCATTAATGGGTAAGGACAAGGATTTCTCCGTGTTTAGTAAGTCGGGACATGTACTGTATTGTTTATTCCTGAGTTGTTTATTCCCGTTTGAAAGCATTTGGAGAAAAAAAAACGGGATAATAAAACTCACGGAAAAATTAGTCATTCTCCAGTTGTTCGTTGCTCTATTAGCATTGCAAGGACATTGACAGACAACAAGTCCTGTATGTACTGTATGACATACACTCAAAGCAGTATTCATCTGATTTATAATGGCTAATAATGGTATGAGATTGTATAAAAATATAACAAAAATATGTGTGGTGATTATAGAATACTCTGCCTGATGAATGTGACTGGTTGTAAATTCTATCCACCAAATGATTTTCAAGGCTGTCAAAAAATAATCAACCATACATTTTTGATTCATTACAATTTTCAGATATTCCCCAAATCCCTGTCTCATAGCAGAGCTGGGCAGGTAGATTTAGTGATACTTAGAAGTGCATACAATTTTCAATATTTTTCAGCAGAGGCATACGAACAGTAGATGATGTACTTTATAAAGCTTTAGCTGTTAAAGGTTCACGGGTGTCACAAAATATGCAGGGGATGGAAGTTTGTAGGGCAGTGTTACACACATAAATTCTTAATCATGCCACAGTGTCCTCAAGTACAGTGTCCTCTTGAGCTTGTTACTTTACCCAGTAGACCGCAATGCAGAAAATCATGCAACTCATATTAGGGTAAAATTAGGTTATGGGTAGTATTGCTAGGCGGTGCCCACGATCGCAAATGTGAAAATATGTTCTGGGATCTGTTTGCGAAAAAATGTCGAACATACACAGGTCTGGGACATTTGTTTCGAACATTACAATTAAGATTGGTATATGTATCTTTATTAGTAATCTTGGTAATACATAATGTTGGTAATACTTGTGCGTTTTTGTGCGTGATTTTTTGTCTTTGGATTCGTCAAGCCTCGTACCAAGACAGAAGAACAGCCACGCGTCTTCCCCTTTTCTTTTCACAATCACAAGATGAAGATGATAATTGAGCCAATTAACTGGTGAATATTTACAATTGGCTTATAGCAAACTGATAATGGATGAGAAAATACACTCACTGGTAAAATTATGTTCCTCACGGGTATGACTCAAGCAATCTACAAAACAATGCCATTGTTAATTTTTTTTCTTTTTTTTTTGTTTAAAGTGGTTTTGTGTGTAAATATCACTTACTGAGTAAGGCAATTACAGACCAGTTAATTGTCAGACCATCCCATTAATCTCCTAGAGTCCTTCCCTGATCATATCTTTTCATTTATGTGACGGCTGAGTTACGGCATACTTTGAACACTTCCGATGTGCATTTGTATTTGCAGCATCCTGCCACAGGTAATCCATGTGGCCAAATTACCCCTCTGCATAATTGAGTTGGGCTTTTTTTACGATTCCTTTGCGCCGTGTGAGGATTTTAACATGCAAAATGAGCCTGGGTAAACTGGCGATAATCGGGTATAAAAGTGGAAAGACCTTGCTTAAGGAGGCATGGAGGAACAGTCCATCTCGTTTAGGTCTTTCCTCACTGAATATTTATGTCTTACCCGGCTGTGGATGGAAAGCAGGGCAAGGTGACCAGTTCCAGTCTAGGTAAAGAATCATGGTTATCACCACATAGCACTTCTCCACACTGTCATCTGGCTAGTGCAATTTTTACTGCTAGGTTTACTGAAAGTTATAGCTCCCTTAAGGACAGTAAACCTCACTTATGATTGGTTCATATTTGTCTGAGGTAACTGCAATCCGAGTAACGTTATTAACATATCAACAAGTATATAAGAATGATTTGGGTCCAGAGTTCCTGTCCAGGGTATGCAATGAAAATCCGAGGCAGGCCAGTTTGTGGTAAGCGAGGATTAATGTATTTGCAAAGGTTATGGATTAAACAAGTTGAGACTATTATATACCGTATTAGCCCGATTAAGCGCACGGTGCGGGAAGAGGTTGGGAAAATTATCTGTAGAGGGGATGTTGGCGATCTTTCATTTTACCGCACACCTCAATGATTGCCGGTCAGAGCATATTAATTGGCTGTTATTGCACCTTTGCGCTCTTGCTGTTCAGTTTGCTTAGACGTTTACCGCATGTGAAAAGATCGTTAATTAGTCAATAGTACGATCATGCGGCGAATATGAACAGTGAGAGCGCGAAGGAACTGCTGAAATCGCAGAATTCAGTGCTGGTTTGCAGACAGTCGGCAAGAGGAAAGATATGTGATTTTGCTTTTCGTACTTCTTCTTGGGGGAAGTTTTACAAGTTTTTCATGACAATTGGGCGGGCTATTCCCCCTCTAACTGTGAAAAATAGGGGGGACTGTGCGCTTAACCGAGAGAATACAGTAATAATTGTGATAGGTTATAGCCATACTTCTGCTTGAATACACTGGCCTTTTATATTTACAAATATACATTTAATGGCTATATTTTTTTATTACAATTTATTTTGTTATATGTAATCTTTAGAATAAAAGGCTTTGAAAATGCACTAATTTCAGAAGATTTTCTCAGAACTGTACCCTACAAGAACCTCTACACAAGTTAATACTAATACAGCTAGCTAATTAAACTTTCACCGCAACTTAAAAGGATCATGTCTATATATTTTGATAGATGGTTTTTGTCTCCAACCTGCAGATAGTCTCCTCTTTTCATGTTAGATTCCATGAGGATCTAAGGATCTTCTCTAGGCTTACTGTTTACTTGACTGCGAATAACACCACATCCTTCAGCAGGAAACTACTCAGATAATGGGTTGAGCCCCAAATCCCTTATGCTGTTAGTTTTACCGATCTTTTATTGTTCTGGATGTTCCGCCTATTTCCCTTATGGGGAAATCTTTTCTCACTTTAGGGAGGAGACACACAGAAAGGGAAAACCCAAATCACTTTCTTGCCGTAACCTTTTGAATGAAAACCTGGCACACTTGTTTCTGTCATAGAAAAAGAGAGAAAAAGGTAAAGGAAAAAAAACATGAAGTTCCCACTCGACAGGACATTTGCTGTTTGTTGGTTTAAAACATTTTATTGAAAGCATTTAAAAAGTATATATAGTTGAAGAAATATAAAGAATATCCTACAGACACGTTTGGAACTTGAATTTACCATTACCATGTGAGCCATTTTACCTAAGGTATCATGGTATCTAAACAATGCTATTCAAATGGAACTGTGAGCATGAAAGGGTTTAAATGTTCTGTTTAATAAATTCAATGCATAATTTGCTCTCATCAACCCTGTATGCTTTTAGTTTGTCTTTAACTCATAAGCACTCATAGCGGCCAAAACAGGCCTTACAATTTTGGAAATATTTAACTTACAAAAGCATATTCTGAAAAAACATTGAAGGAGGAATGTTGATCAGAAGCTAAACAACAACTCTCCTTCAAATATTTTGTGAATTTTCGCTTTATTCCCAAGTTATTAACAAAAGTATGAGAGTAGCAGACGATTGATTCTAGAGCACCTCTGAGTGTGAATGGGTTAAGAATATAATCTGGGTCTGTATTTTTTTAAGATAACTGATGAATATAAAGGCAAAGCATGAGTAGGATAAGAGATAAGTATTGGATGGAGAGCTGTTGTCCCATGCAATGTGAACAGCTTTTCTATGTTGAGACTTTGGTCAGAATCTCAAAATAGATATTGCCTTAAAATATAACAGGTGCTTTATATACATGCATGAATGGATTAAATTGTCCTGAAAACATTGACGGTATGTCACAATAACAGCGGTATTCAATTCACTGCAGTGACATTATGATGGTAGGTTAATCACTGTAGATACCTTTAAATTCATGTGTGAAGATTTGAAAGAGAATTGAACTGAATAGCTGCCATATGGTATCACCTGTATATTGCAGATGAAGCCAAGACTTCTAAGACAGTCTGATATCTTTATGCATATAGTTGAGACCCCCTAGGAATTCCTGGCATTTTCCCAGGTAATTCCTAGTTATATTTGGTATGGTATCACCTGTATATTGCAGGTGAAGCCAAGACTTCTAAGACAGTCTGATATCTTTATGCATATAGTTGAGACCCCCTAGGAATTCCTGGCATTTTCCCAGGTAATTCCTAGTTATATTTGGTATGGTGAATCACCTGTATATTGCAGATGAAGCCAAGACTTCTAAGACAGTCTGATATCTTTATGCATATAGTTGAGACCCCCTAGGAATTCCTGGCATTTTCCCAGGTAAGGTAATTCAGGTATGGTGAATCACCTGTATATTGCAGGTGAAGCCAAGTCTTCTAAGTAAGTCTGACATCGATATGTTTTTCACTAGGAATTCTTGGATTTTCCCCACTACATTTGGTAAGGTCATGCAGGTCTGGCAGACCAAAATCTGTCAACAGCATGCTTGCGGCTGCCACAATCTCATCCCTGACAGTCGTTCTTGTTTTACTGCTGCAGTGAGACTGTAGAACAGGTAAAAAAAACAATGCCCACGCAGCGAGCACTGCAGGCAGCCTCCGCAGTCGTGATTGATTCCCCTTAATGGCACCTTGTATGGCAATCAATCTCTTGAAAGTTCCGTTTCACTGCTACGGACTTGCACCTACATGGTGTTGCTGTGTCCTGATCACTGCCCTGGCTCGCTCGAGTTCAGCCAGCGCTATTGGGGTGCATTGTGTGAAACAACAGAGCACAAAAAATTGATTGTATTCTGTGTTAAATATTTGATCATAAGGAATTAACCCGGTCATGCCCTTATTGCTGTGCATAGCATACTGGGAATCGTAGACTGTAACAACACTCCTAGCATATTTCTCAATCCTCCAGTAACATGAGAAAAATGAAATATTAGGGAAAAAACTTTATAATTTAGAAATCCATGGTGATTTGGAAAAATCTATTATATTTCAATGCCTTTAAACGTTCTGAAACCATTTCTTTCAAAATACTATGTTGCAATGGCAAATAACAGCTGGATGATACCATTTTTCTAAAGAAAACAACGCAACTAGCAGTTTCCCTGAAATGTATTTTTACCTGATTATTTTATACCATCATAGCATACCCCATTGGGCTGACTGGTGTGTTTATATTTTTTATTATGAAAAGGAAATTGTCAAAATATTCCAGGTAGCTTGTTCCACAAAATAAATGAAATATTATTCATATGCAGTTGTTGGTTTGATTGGCTGACTAACCCATTCACACTCGGTGTTCCTCTAAAAAGTATTGTCTGCTACTCTCATACTTTTGAAAATAACTTGAGAATGAAGCAGAATTTCACAAAATATTTGATGGAGAGTTGTTGTTTGGCTTCCAATTATAATTTCTCCTTCAATTATTTTCCAAAAAAATGCCCTTATTTGAAAAATACCATCAAAATTGTCAGGCCTGTTTTGGCTGCTCTGAGTGTGAATGGGTTAAAGCATGTCATGGAGGATAAGTTAGGGACTGGCATCTTTAACATTTTCATGATAGCTAGGATACAATATCAATATTTCCTTAACGATTCAATACCTTAATGATATTTTTAATGATACTGCCCGCCTATCCGAGACCTAATTTGTTAGAGTCATCACTCAGCTTCAGGAATTTTGCTAGTATATAGTGAACTTCCTCTGTGCGTAGACATCCAGGAAGCAACTAAGTGAATTTGATATATATAGTTAAAATCTTAAAGGATATGATATGGCACTTAACTTTTTTGGATACAATAATTGTTCCCATTTGCTACTAGTATTTGGGATATATCAAGTACCGTTACCTACTCCTAGGGGATATAATTCAAATATATATTTAAAATCTCAAATGATATGATATGGCACTTAACTTCTTTGGATACAATAATTTTTCCCATTCGCCCCCAGTATTTGGGATATATCAAGTACCGTTACCTACTCCTATGGGATATAATTCAAGGAGAAATGTTAATCAAAATCCAGCTAGCAGCTCTTTTTCAAATATCTGTGTACATGCGCAGCATCCACATAATACTGAGGAGCTCTTGTAATGAATGGGTTAAGTTAAATTATCCATTCTTATTTTTTGCAAATTTCATTTCACGTATCTATTGCATGGGACTGCCAAGTTAATTGTCCTCATTAGGCATAAGACGTGCCAATCACGCAACATGCAATTGGTAAGGAAACTTAACCCTTGTGGGTCCAAATTGCAATTTTCCCTACTATTGTCGGATGCCAAAGTGGAATGGGGATTATTGGCCAAAATCCAGTACCAGGTTGTTCATGTTTGACAATATTATAAAATTCTGATCTTTTAGATTGGCAAGCCACACTTTCCTTTAAATTTATTTTGAATTTGATTAGTTCGCATGCATATATGCTAGTATGGTTCTCTTAGGTTATGTTACCACAAACCCATATGGGTGTGTGGAATTGAAAGGGTTAAAAGTGTATATGCCTGTAGCGTGCAAATGATTGTCCACCAATTTTGGTGATAACTCTTACACAAAGGCATATCTTTGAAATGTTTGAAATAGAGGGCTTATTAGAATTCATAATGTAACTCTTCTGCACTGGCTGTAAAGATTGGTTAATTTTGAAAGTTTCCTAAAACCAGGCAATAATTTCAGGCAGGCTGCTGAGGCATGAATGGGTTAAATGGAAACATTCAGTTGATTGTTTCAAATATTGTTATAGGATGAGATATTCTTGAAAGCACACATCATTATCAATAATTATTTTAGGGAGGATTTACTTTGATGCGTCTGTTCTGTTAATTTCAGCTTATCATGGATTTCTTTGAATATTTTAGCCTTTTTCTATATTGAATTGACGTATTATTATCAGTTAGATATTGTTTTTTGCAAATTGAATTGACATTTTATCATTACATATAAGCATATGAAGAGTTATACATCTTTTACTTTTTAGGAACAAATACAGCATTATATTTTGAAGTAGACTGTTCATTTGAATATAAGATAAGGTAATTCCAGTCACTTTATCAGCTGAAATTGATTCTTAATTTTGATATATTGACGTAGATCTTGGAGGTGTTCAGATTTGGATTTTCATTCTTTGTTTATCCTTCAAAGTCAACCTCAGAATCTGATCTCATCTTGCCTGTCCATTACCATACCTTGTGGATCTTGGCTTATAGTCTTCACATCTTACCATCCTAGTCACTTCACAGCCTTCGTTTGTTGTCAAATTCACTGTCAGTTTGCAGTGGCATACACTACTTTATAATCCTATTAACTCTCCCGCTCCCACACCGTGAGTGAACATTAATCATGTTCCTGTGACTTACACTCTATTTTATTAATGATGAACTTTGGTGTCATGGAGGGCAATGAGCTTTCAGCATTTATTCATCCCATTGGAATTGATTTCGTGTCAGCGAATCGCTCTCGCTGTCGGGAGAGCTAATAGAGTGCTGAATACCACACTTAGCTCATGGTCGCCAGAGCCGAAATATACCAGCAGCGCTGGAAACGACATCGGTAAGGAAATTATGCCCCCTTTGAATGACTGAGTGAATTGGTATTCATCACAAGGAAATCTAATATTAGCTGAACGTAGGCAGGTTTTTCGGAAAGCGCAAGACTTTTACAAATGCTCTGTGGCAATTCTCTTCAGCATTGCATGTGTCTCATGCAGGGAACCGTCATGCTGGTTCCTGCTTAGACCGTCATCCATTCTAGAGCAGAAGAAAGGACTGAATGGCAAAACCTGATTCTATCCATGCTGTCGTCTAAATGGCGATCTTTAACCACTTTGCTCTGCTATTGATCGTTATCTCATTAAAGTTAACATATGAGGGATATACCACTGGACCCAAGGCAGCGCTCCTTTAATTAACTTACGCCTCTGTAATGAAAAGTGCCTTGGGGGTTTTCCCGGAGGCGGCTTGACACAATGTGACCAGACTGTGGCCGATGGAGGTGTAATCTGATTGGCTCAGCATTGATTTCTTGCGGGCGACTCGTGTCTTAGGGGTTTTATCATAAATTGGATGTGGAGGAAGGGCGTTCTTTGTTGCATTATTAAGACCGCTTCAGACCCCAATCCTCACTTTCTTTACCAGGCTTAGTGGTCCACTGGCCAGCGTATTATTAGTTTATTAGCTGGCCACATTGTTGAGGGTGAGTTAATTGAGCTCAATCACAGTAGCTGGATAACATTTTGAATCAGAGGAAGATGGCAAAATGAGCTTTTTCTGTATGCTATTATAAGGCTATTCACTTGGGTTTTTGCCCATTTTTACCCGAGTTAAAGCCTGGTAAACATTAATTCAGGGAGCTTTTTTTTGTTGATAAATTTCAGACCACAATATTTCAATAAATGTGGTTATATTTTATTTAAGATAGATTATAATTAAATACATTGAAATATATCATATGTCGAAATATGTAGATAATATTACATTCATATGATGTGTGTGTGGGGGGGGGGGGATATGTGGTGACAGTAAGGGACACGTTGATGGAGGGTTTTTTGCCTCAAAAACTGCCAGTTCTAAATATGTTTACACATGTAGAGGGTCTTTTTATGTACTGTCTGCTGTCAACCTCAATTCGTATAGGCTGCCCATAACCACCACCACCCTAAACAATAAATGAGATGATTCTGGCTTATAAGGTAAAATGTGATGTCATTGAAATTTACATATAACTTGGTCAATATTTTAATTTTTCCAGACTTATTTATATGTATAGTTTCTTGTGAGATAAATTTTAATGATCATATTGGGCAATTATAAAAATGGTGATGTCTTCTAAATTGTGATGTAATCAATTGGTCAAGTCCTATCACTGATATGACTGCTGAGAGGGGAGTGTGTCCAGATCATGTGGGGGTCACACCCAGGTGTCCAATCTAAGATTATCACTCCAGATTTAGACATAAGAGTGCCATAGTTCACAGTTGCAGTCCATATTTAACTCCATGCTAGCATCCCTGTGCCCCAAGATGACATTTAATCTGCTTCAAAGATCTGCCAAATAAGTGTCAAATGTGTGCCAAACCATAGAGAAGACCAATTAACCCATTTAGTTGTATACAGATTAATTGACCAAGCATTTTTGTTTAAGGGTACTTGGAGCACAATTTCCAGAAATGATAAACATCACTGGGTTATTTACCCATAGTGATTTGGCAATGATTAACTTAAGTAGAAATGTGAAAATGTGAAAAAAATGTGACTAGTCAAAAAGATGACCTGTAACCCCGGGCAGGTGACTGTTTGTGTAAGAATATACAAACAAATGCAAATGATTCAGTAGAAATGAATTGATGTAATAATGGTCGAGCATAAGCACTGGGGTGTTAATAAGATATCTCTGGAAAAGTATGTAGATTAGCAATAGTTTTTTGAACTGCTTATTTATAATGAGTATGTTGGTTAGAAATGTGAGCATACAGCCTCTGAAATGAGCAAATTAATCATCCTCTGACAGTCTTTATACAATTTTTAGTTAGAGCATGTACATAGCACATAGCACAGGATTTTTGATCATGACACTGGAAGGGTTAATATACTTAAGTGCCATCAATTTCTTTTGGTAATGAAATATGCCATGTCTTGAAACAAAAGGATTGTCAGCTGTGATGTCATTGCCTTACCCTACCTTCTCAAATACCTGTGAAGATGACATTGTGGAAATCATCTGAACATCTCTGAAAAAAAACCTCTAGTATCTCATTGAAGGTGGTGGACATCTAAGATGTTTGATGACTGATATCTTCTTTATGTAGAGGAAGACCGGAGTCATTATATATAGTAGCATATTTGATGATAAAACCTTTGAGGTTGGATGACTATCTCTGCTGCTGCTCTCTCAAGGAACTTCAGAATACCCTATTCTTCCGATTAAGCGCACATGCCCGAATAAGCGCTTAGGTCCTATTTTTCAGGGTAAGAGGGGGAATGACCAGTGCAACTGTCATGAAAAACTTGTAAAACTTCCCCTCAAAAGAAGTAAGAAAAGCTAAATCACATACCTTTCCTCTTGTCGTGTCTGCAAACCAGCGCTGAATTCCGCAATTTCAGCAGTTCCTTCGCGCTCTCATTGTTCATATTCGCCACATGAGCGTATAATTGATCAATTAACAATCTTTTTACATGCGGCAAACATCTAAGCAAACTGAACAAAGGTGCAATGACGGCCAATACATTCCGATCGGCAATCATTGAGGTGTGTGGTAAAACCAAAGATTGCCAACATCCCTTCCACAGAAAATTTTCCCAACCTCTTCCCGCACCATGCGGTTAATATAATCGGAAGAATACGGTAGGTGCCTCCTTAATGTTAAAGCAGGCACACAGTCTGATAACTTTGAATATGATTTTAGATTTAAAGTAAGTAATGAGTAATATTAAAATATTTAAAAAAATACTTAAAGAAACCAAACAAATCGAACCAAAGAAATATCCTGAGAATAAATTGCTTAAATAGGATATTTCCTGGTTTCTGACTGAGCTTTAAATATGTGACCTTCAGGTGTTAGCTGTGGTCAATTCTCAGTATCTCAGATCATATATATATATATCAGTATGATATTTCCTGGTCTCTGACTGTGATATAGACAGTATCTCAGATCAGCTGGGAGTCAATGGGTTAAGTATGATATTTCCTGGTCTCTGACTGTGCTATAGACAGTATCTCAGATCAGCTGGGTGTCAATGAGTTAAGTATGTTATCTCCTGGTCTCTGACTGTGCTATAGACAGTATCTCAGATCAGCTGGGAGTCAATGGGTTAAGTATGACATTTCCTGGTCTCTGACTGAGCTATAGACAGTATCTCAGATCAGCTTGGAGTCAATGGGTTAAGTATGATATTTCCTGGTCTCTGACTGTGCTATAGACAGTATCTCAGATCAGCTGGGAGTCAATGGGTTAAGTATGATATTTCCTGGTCTCTGACTGTGCTATAGACAGTATCTCAGATCAGCTGGGAGTCAATGAGTTAAGTATGATATCTCCTGGTCTCTGACTGTGCTATAGACAGTATCTCAGATCAGCTGGGAGTCAATGGGTTAAGTATGATATGTCCTGGTCTCTGACTGAGCTATAGACAGTATCTCAGATCAGCTTGGAGTCAATGGGTTAAGTATGCTATTTCCTGGTCTCTGACTGTGCTATAGACAGTATCTCAGATCAGCTGGGAGTCAATGGGTTAAGTATGATATTTCCTGGTCTCTGACTGTGCTATAGACAGTATCTCAGATCAGCTGGGAGTCAATGGGTTAAGTATGATATTTCCTGGTCTCTGACTGTGCTATATACAGTATCTCAGATCAGCTGGGAGTCAATGGGTTAAGTATGATATTTCCTGGTCTCTGACTGTGCTATAGACAGTATCTCAGATCAGCTGGGAGTCAATGGGTTAAGTATGATATGTCCTGGTCTCTGACTGAGCTATAGACAGTATCTCAGATCAGCTGGGAGTCAATGGGTTAAGTATGATATTTCCTGGTCTCTGACTGTGCTATAGACAGTATCTCAGATCAGCTGGGAGTCAATGGGTTAAGTATGATATTTCCTGGTCTCTGACTGTGCTATAGACAGTATCTCAGATCAGCTGGGAGTCAATGGGTTAAGTATGATATTTCCTGGTCTCTGACTGTGCTATAGACAGTATCTCAGATCAGCTGGGAGTCAATGGGTTAAGTATGATATTTCCTGGTCTCTGACTGAGCTATAGACAGTATCTCAGATCAGCTGGGAGTCAATGGGTTAAGTATGATATTTCCTGGTCTCTGACTGTGCTATAGACATTATCTCAGATCAGCTGGGAGTCAATGAGTTAAGTATGATATTTCCTGGTCTCTGACTGTGCTATAGACAGTATCTCAGATCAGCTGGGAGTCAATGGGTTAAGTATGATATTTCCTGGTCTCTGACTGAGCTATAGACAGTATCTCAGATCAGCTGGGTGTCAATGAGTTAAGTATGATATTTCCTAGTCTCTGACCGTGCTACAGACAGTATCTCAGATCAGCTGGGATCGAGTCAATGAGTTAAGTATGATATTTCCTGGTCTCTGACTGTGCTATAGATAGGTCCCCTACACGTGTTGACTGTGGTCAGTACATTTCTCAGCAGCTGTCCTGGCAAGTTGTCCAGATATTACAAGACAAGAGGCTGAAATATTGATGACAGTCACGGTGGTTGTGGTGCGTGGTGAAATAGATGTGGACAGTTTGCAGTGGGAAGTTATGTAATACTGTAACGCTGCTGTGGCTGAAGATGTCTCCACAAAGGTCACATGTCTCAATGTCATTCTATCATGATAGGACCCTGAATAAAGGAGCACATTCATCAATCCTGTTTTCATCATATTGTGCTGTTTTGTGCATTGAGTATATTTAATCTTTAGGGTGGTTTGGATTTTAAACACATATCAAGTGGTACCTAGGTACGTAGGGTATTTCAATTATGTTGCCCTCCTGCGTATTGGGAACTACATGCAGTGATTGAGTATGGCTGTGAGAATATTTACCTTCTATAATGCTGGCTCTAAGGAAATTGCTCTTTGAAATATCAAGATTATGATCAATTGAGAGGTTTATTATGTAACCAATCAAATTGGCAATCATCACCTATCACCTTTTCAAGTCACAATGATCAGTTGCTTTCACAATGAAATTACCTGACCTTGAAAAAAACCTGGTAATCTGGACTATGGGATTTGAAATAAGTGGGTAAATAATGTGGCACTTTGGTAATTATAGTGATTTTCGGGATGATATCAATAGTACTATAGTGAGCAGACTGGTCATTTTAGTTTTCTTTCAGAGTGACATCCATAGTTCTTTATCTATGAGGAATGAGGGCCGCACTGTGGAAGTTAAAGTATCTGTCAACACGTTGACACATTTATTGTTGGCTTATCTCTGGAGTTAGCATGTGCAATAATCCTGCAGTGTTAATTAGAAATACCACACTGTCATAATGGGCTCTATTCCTGTCCATCCCGCATGGTGATGCGTGGATTACATAACAAGCCATACCCATCACACTCATATCCACACTGCTGGCTGGTGCGTGACCTAGCATCATTCTGCCTGCATGGCTCCACAGTCTTAGCCTCATTCTGTCTCGCAAGATTCCAAAGGATAATGTTGACTTAAATCAGTTAGGTAAACTTGAGGGGATATCCTGTCATGGCTGTTTACAAAGTTATTGAGATAAGATAATGCCTCTGTTTAGGGGAACTTGGCATTTTATAAACTTAAACATCTCTGGGTTAATGATTTTTTTTTGTTTTGATAAATAAATTCATTGCTTACAATGGCTTAGAGTATAGATTGAAGATAACCTAGGAAATTGATAAATATATTTAATTTGACGAGGTGAATGCATAGGTTTTTTGTCAAAATTCACAATTTTTTAGGAAAATCTATTATTTATGATATATAAGTAGAATAAACATTGCTGAAATGAAGACTGTCAACATATGATAGTATCATGCTTTGGTTTCAAATGAAGTGATATCCTTACAAAAATTACCATATCCCTGTGAAATAATTCACATTTTACGGACGATAAATGTATGAAGCCATAGTCAAAATTAGGTAAATATTAAATAAAGTTGACATGCTGGGCAAAAATCAATACTTTATATGGCCCATACATTTAGAAATGACTAGAAGGTGTACAGGAAAGTCTCCCAATGTTTACCTACATTACTATATACTTCACATATTCCCAAAGTTTGTAGGATACTGTTGGTACTTGTAAATAAGAGTTTTGAATTTATAGATATTTGCTGATTTAGTTCCACCAAACTTGGATTCTGTTCAGGACAAACACTTCTTTGGCACTTAGATACTATCTTCTTTGGTGCAGAAACCACTTGAGATTATTGCTATGGCACACTGAGAGACTTATTGCAAATATGCGCATATGACGTTGAATAAAGGTACTAAAATTGTTGTTATGTTGAGGAAAAGGGCATTATATATGGTTCCTAGATGAAAAAGGTAGGAAGGTAGATTTTTTATGTGAAAACCAAACAGAAATTGGGCATTTGGCTAGCATGGTTAAAAAGGAGTTGGCATGATGTAGAGGTGATTGGTATGTAAACCCAAAACAAATCTTTTTTGGGCCCTACCAAAAGATCAATCTTTGTAGGTATGACCATTTTCTCTATAAACCAATCGTTTCCAGGTGACTTTTTGCCTTTTTTGGTTTATAGAAAATTGGGCAACGAGAATCATAATCATCCATGTGCCATATTTGGTAATTCACTCAAGTTATTTCTTCATCAGATCCCCAGTTAGTTCCTTGCACTTGGTTGCCATGGCAACACATGACTGAACGTGTAATCTTGTACCTTTCGCATTTTGTGGATGGTCTTTGATGGATTAAGAGTAGGGAGTATCAAACAGTGATGTGATCTTGGTTCACGCCAGAGATATTCTTTGAGCATGCTCAGCTTGGGATTAAGCCTTCATGTGATCTCGATAATGAGAGCAGACTTTGTAATCTCATCAGGATATGCTTTGATACGCAGCTGTCAACTGCCAACTCACATCAATGCCACTTCTATTCCTGGTGCCGCTTCCAAGGAAAGTGAGGACTCTGATCATGCATTCTCCTACATTCACTCCCACCTTGGTAGTAGGCCTTGACTGATATAACTCTGATCATGCATTCTCCTACATACACTCCCACCTTGGTGGTACTGCCATACCTGATATCACTCTGGATGGACTTCAGATCACTCCTGTATGAGTCCATACAGGCATGGTTAAACATTATATGTTACCTTCGGTTATTATAGGTATTTTAGTATTATTCGTGATTAAGCCAGGTGTTAAACGATTTGAACCAATGGAATGTTTATTTTGAATCCAAGAAACAAAATAATAACCTGTTTTAATTTTATGCTTTCCAGTTTAAATACTTTTTTACTCACCAATATATTTTGTGTGCAGCCAAAAGCAGCCTGACATTTTTTTTTTGAAAACTTATATGTGCAAGCATGTTTGGGAAAATATTTGAAGGAGAACTATTAATCAGAACGCTACCAACACATCTTCAAATATTATGTTAAAGCATTTGTAATTTCCAACTTATTGTCAAAGGTATCAGAGATTCAGACAACAATTTGAAATTGTACCCATGAGCACGAGTAGGTTAAGGATAAGTCTATATTCCTATATCCAGGATCAAAAAGATTTGAAGCTCACCCAATATTCCTTATAAGACCTGCAGTATCCACTAGGAGCTCAAACAGAGCTTGATATGGCTTAACCCCTACATCTCATTGACTTCATGCCGACTCTCAGCTTTCAGAATTAGTCTAATCTCAAGACTATATACAATCCTTAGCACTGTAATGCATGTGATGCTCAATATTATCTTTTTTAGAAAGAATCAGTCTATTCTTATGTTTTAATATATATTGTGTTATTTACGAGTTCAAGGGTTCCTATTGATCTATGATACTTCTGACAATAACTTGAAAATTAGGAATGATTTGTAAATTATTTGAAGGAGAGATGTTTGTAATGTTCTGCTTAATATTTCTCCTTGGAATATTTTCTATCCTTTGTCTGCTTTTTGCTGAGTATTGTTAGATTAACATAGTAAAAATGGAAGCCCCTCCTCTTGAAAAGTGCCATCAGGATGCATGATACTTTTTTTTAATTGAAAAAATAAATGTGGATAGTTGGACTGGGTTTATATTCACCCTTGACCAAAATGATCTCTAATTGATATGCTCAGAAAGCCACTTGATTAGGCCTAAAAAAGGTGTTTGGTTCCTATTTCCCTACCCTACCTAGTTTTTGTCCTCTACCCTCAAGTTTTTTTCCAATCCTACTGAAAAATGTACTGCTCCTACACAAAAACAGTAACAAAATTCAGAGACAGCTTAACTAAATCAGTAGGCCCACCAACGGAAGCCTCACTATCCTAAATATCAATTCTCCAACCATGATCATCAATATCTGGATGAACAGAAGTACAATTATTGCATATAAAGACAATTACAACAAGGCAAACTTTTATTGAAGCCATCCATCTCCAGGGAATCGTGTGAGTTTGAGAATAAAAATAATAATTATAATAATAAAAATCTCTACCTACCCTACCTATATTTTTTAGGATGTAATAGGATCCAAACACCTTTTTTTTATTTGGCCTTATTAAGAAATCTGGACTCACCCTATCACTGGTCTAGACTTGTCTGTTGCATGCATTTATACAGGCAAACACATGGCTACCCACATGCACAAAACTGATCTGTTTTGTGCACGCAAACACATCCCCAGCCATTCCTTAAATGGCACACAGTGAAAAGTAGCTAATAGTATCAGATAGTTGCTCCTGCTTCAGGCAATGCTATTAAAGACAGCCTCGATTGCCGCGGCAACTGCTTATTGTTCTCCCCGGCTATAAGATGTGAGATATTGCTTGGGAATGAAATAAAGCACCCGTGATTGCATTGCTACTGATAATCATATCAGGATTTCTTTCAAGAATCATTAAATGCTAAGCTCATCAGTTTATTGGGTTATTGTGTTTACATTGATGGAATTCATTGACTCTCAGCCTGCGATTCCGTAGCACACACAGCATGGATATGCCCACTAAGTCCATTGTTAGCTAATCTTGGTAACGGATGCACCATAGTGATAGATATTCTAGGGGCACATAGATGAATCTAAACTGCAGGTCAACACGTTCATTCCTGGTGCAGCAAGTTGGGTGAATTGCGGTTTATATGCTGTTATGGTCAACTGTATTGCAATTGAAATCAGTGCTGGCTTGGCAAGTGAGTTGTGAAATTGATTTATATCCCAATTTGTAATGAAGCTGTCATAAGAATGCCATAGGACTCCTTAGGGCATGATCAGTCATGGGTAAAAAAACAGTCTTGGTTGAGTGCTTTCTCTCCAAGAATGGTGGGCAATACAAAGTAATACACTAGATTAAGACATTTCCTTTCTTATGCAATTTGTGGCAAATTTTTCAGACTTCGGAAGATAAGTTAGAACCGTTTTATGCTTGTTGCCGATACTGAAAGGTTGCAATTTTCTCTATCTTATCTGTTTAGATGTTTATGTTTGACGTTTATATAAATCAATTGCTTCAAAGCTATAATATGGTAGTGCCACCTGGTGACAACATTCAAACTGATTTTTCGCACAGCGCCCACCAAAAATAACTGTGCTCCTGGACCAATTGTCTGTGCTCCAGGACTTGAAAATTTGGACACCCCTTATTATATGCCAGCCTCTCCCAGTTCTAACTAGAATCTATTTGATACCCGAGTTAAAACAAAGGGGTAATTTAGCTCTGTATCAATTAAAAACTCATAACTGAAACTAAACTATAACCCCATTTTTGTAATCCATTGTTGCTGCTGTATATTTCTTGAGTCAGACAAGCAATGTTCAGATTTTGATTGCTTGCACACTCTCTCATGAAAAATTCATGAAATGATATTGTGAAGCAATAAGGCTCCCCAGGTGACTGTAGTAATATCTTCATGGACATGGTTATGCTTGGGCAGAAACCTGAATGGAATGGCAAGGTTCATTCACAAAATATACTTTATTCTGAAAACTTGAAAATCTTTTATGGGAACCATATGTCAAGTCGTATCATTTCAACAATATACAATAACCAAGGAGTTGATGGTCATGGTGATTTACTTCACTTTGTTCAAATCTCTTCTAACCTGCTCTAAAGTTGCGAAATTTGATTTTTATGATGAAAATTCAAACAATAACTTTAAAGAATTATTAGCGATTTTAGAAAATGTTTGTAGGAGAGTTGTTGGTAGTGTTTTCATCAACATTTCTCCATCAAATATTTCCCTACGCGTGCCTTTGCCAGAAAGATTTTATCAAAATTGTCAGGCTTCTTATTAAGGCCTTTGTGAGTGTTTAATGATTTAAGAGATTGTCCCCTAGCTGGCCATGGAGGTTAATATAGCTTTGAGAGCATTGAACAGCAAGTCTTTCACAGGTTTAAGTCATGTTAGCTTCCTTCAAACAGATTAACCTAATTGCTGAGAAAATACCATCTATGCTGAGCTAATGCAACTGAAAAACCTCTTGGCTTCAATAAGGTAATTTCAAGTATAAGGTGTCTTAGTTTGTGGTCTGGGGTAACTGTCTCCTCCAAAACAGAAAAAAGCTGCTCAAACTGTTGAAAATCTTAAACAAACAAACAAAAAGCATCTTTTATCCTATATACATTTTGAATTTTTTTTATAAATGTTTCAAATCATACTATTTCAATAGGACTCTCTAGAAGTCATCCCAATCCTTTCACCAGTTGAGTTTCACTCAATCAACAGCCATTTTAGGTAGGCGTAACTAACTAATCTCCACAAGCCATGAGCCATAAGGAGAACGCTTTATATTAGGCTATACCCTGTAAGCAACCAGCTGGAAGGTGCTTGACAAATGAGAATGAATCACCCTTAAGGTTGTTTCCTGTGTTCAGACACATGGGGCCACACTTAAGCGGCAATACCTTGGGCGCTGGAAATTTTATACCAACACTAAAACATCACTGAATGGAAAAGATGAGCACTAAAAACATATATAACCACAGATAAATTGTACAGCAGTTTCAAAATAATTTATTCCTATGTTCAAAGAATTGGGAATTTTGGTTTCTTAAACCCCTAGATCATGGATATTATAGATATAGTTACGTAGAAATTATATATAAAATCATAAAATGTTTGAAATAAAGTTGTTAGTTTGGTTATGATCGACATTATACTTAAACCTTTTTTTTTTACAAAATATCCCTGTCAAAAAAGTATCACCAAAATAGTCTGTGTGCAATTTTGTCTACTACAGGTATGAATGGGTTAAATAGAAAGAACCCCCTAAACATTGTTCCATGAAGGAAGCACCATATATCCATATCAGTTACACACTTATTTTGCATCACCACTTTAAGCAATCATGATTATCAACAGATTCTCTTTTAGATCAGTTCCAATTTTTTTCATACACCTGAACTGAAGTGGACATGGCTTCAGCTTAAATGGCCATAGTACATTTATACTTAATGGAAATGAATTGCCCAAGTTGGAGAATTCCATTTGGTAAATCCCATACTAGTAAATTAATGAAGGTCTTGTAATGGCATTCAGAGGAATGACTCCCCATAGGGAGTATCAGGGTCCCCATATTCTCTCCTCACTCATCTAAAATGCATTGTTCAGGCTGAATTGTCCTGCATTATTTATTGTGCTTAAGGACAGCATTTAGTTCCCAGATTATGATAATTACACTGTACATCCACTCATGCCAAGAGTGTCAGAAGGAGCTGAACAATTTTATGAACTACTTTCTAAATGAAGTATGGAATTGGTCATAAGGCGATGTGATAGAACCCCTAAAATGGGAAATTCCCTTCTCTTTACAAATAGTTCCAAGGGGGGTTTTCAGTTGCAGAACTACGGGCCTGCCCTAATGGCTGTGTGGTCTAAAGTGTTGCCACTGACTGCTAGCTGTCTCTCACCACTGTCCAGGTTCGAATCCCACCTGGGATTAGGCAGCGGTTTTCACCGGGTACTTAGGTTTCTCCCACCTGAGTTACAACTGGCTAGTCACAATTTAGCCGCAATATATACGGCAGAAAATTTCACAAAAACAAAATTCCAAAAAATCACACAAAAAATGGCAGTACGTACACCACAACGCTGAACATTTATTTATAGCTACCAGCTGACCAAAGGGACTCAATCCTGTGACCTTGTGCTTGGAAGCCAGGCATGATTACAACTACGCCACGACTGACCCCTTTTTATATCGAATTGATGCATCATTTGAATACATCATTCAGAATACACAACATTCCCTTTCCTGATGTATTCAAGATTGCATGCATTTTCTGCTGGACCTAGCTGTAGACTTCTTGGTAACCAGTAGATGTTAGATGAGAAATCACATCTACTCACTGCCCACAATTGATGATAAAGTAGATTAAAGTTCATAAGTACATCTTTTCTTAAGATTTGAAAAAAGGCAGGAAAATTTGAAAACAGATTTAAGGGAGGTGTAGGTTTTAAAAGTTATGTTGGTCCCTGCGCAGTCTTCCAAAAGGTGTCTCTGTGTGGTTCTCACACAGAGGGTTCATTAATCATTCACACAGATTCCCAAGACTGGCCTACAGACATATCTGATTGATATGACAGTTCAGGCACAGGTGACTGGCATTTAAGTGCACAATATGTATTTCTATAGACATACACCTGGTTCCTCTCTGCCGTACACCATTATAGAAAAATCTTGTCAACACACTGATGTAGGAACTGTCTCAGGTCGAAAGAAAGGGACAAAAACACAAAACCTGCATGTCCCATGATGCATTTGTGTAAATCGTCTGGGATGTCCCGATGGTCTTGGTTTAAGGCAACGTGTATCCCTCTGCCGAGCGGTAAATGGGAATGTTCCGTAATCAACAAATGCCGAATCTCAAAGGCATTTATCTCATCATTGCTACATTTCCCTGGTGTAAGTTTCATTGAATTATACTCTGTTCATAACTACATTAAGGGATTATAGGGATACATTTTATGCTGAATCTTGTTAGATGCTAGCCATAGGTTTCTAATCCAATTCATTTGCTTCTTAACCCATTGAAGCCTGTAGTGCACAAAACAACCTGACTATTTCGATACCTCTATGAGCAGAACATTTTTATGAAAATGTCTGATGGAAGATAATTGCTCCCTTTTAAAGCAATCAATAACACTCCCTATACAATTTGCCAATATTTGCCCCATTCTATAATTGGTATTATTAATATAATAGATAAGAGGACATAGGTCAAAGAGATCTCTAGGCATATATGGGTTAACCTGTGCATTTCAGAGAGAGAGAGAGAGAGCTATTCTGATGGTTGTCTGACACCACTTTAGATAGTTGGTAAAATAGAAAGGATGACAGTTGATAGTGCATATAATCACCCCTCATATTAATACTTATTTAGTAAATATTTTATTGATGTTTTCTGAACTATAAT
This sequence comes from Maea johnstoni, assembly GCA_963942565.1. NCBI lineage: Eukaryota > Metazoa > Annelida > Polychaeta > Spionida > Magelonidae > Maea > Maea johnstoni. Next base: position 9,112,877 of record OZ012684.1, on the reverse strand, counting down.
CTCAGTTGGAAACTTCTCACAATTCCAGGGTATCCTAAAAACACTGATTTACATGGATTGTCAGGTCTGCGATTTGGGTGGTAATGTCTAGGTTAATCCAAGTAATGTGAACTTTCACGAATGTCGCATTCCCTGTAGGCTGTATAACCATGCAAATTCACAAGGGCCAAGTCAGTTGTGTGAAGTTGTCTTTATTGATTTATCATCAATTGATCATTTGGATTATGTGTAACCATATACCTCAAGTTACTTTATGAGACAATTGAAGTAAACCATTTTGGGTATATTCCATTATATCTTTTGGCCCCTTAATTAGTGGCATATTATCCCCCTTGATTTAAAAGTTACAGTGGATCTAAGTGCTTTACAGCTATCTTGGGTATGAATGGGTTGATAAAGATAAGAGGTAGTCAGGAAATTGTTTAACAAAACTTATTCCATAGAATTAATATCTAATTTCATTGAAAATGAGTTACAGGTGAGCCTTATGATTTTATTTTTATCTTTTCTAGTAAATTACTTACCGGTATAGGAAAATGTTTGATGGAGAAATATTGATCAGAACTAAATGTACAACTCCCCTTAAAATACTTATCTAGTTCATACCTTAATAAATTATTTCTAAAGGTATCGTTAATCCAGCTGACATTTTACATAGAGAGCTTTATTCATGAATTTCTATTAGAAGTTTTTTTAATTTACTTTCACCACTTCCCAGGTTCAAATCCCACCCAGGGCATGTGAGAAAGTTGCTAGTGACTTGGGGTTATGCAGTGGTTTTCGCCAGGTACTCAGGTTTCCTCTAGTTACAACTTAGCCGAAAATGGCATAAAAAGTGATCTTAATCTAAATTATAATCCCCCCCCCCCCCCCCCCCAAAAAAAAAAACTATCTGTGTCGCTTTCTCTATTCATAATGCGCATATGAAATAAGCCCTCTTCATGCTACCTTCTCTGATGCTCAGACTACTTGTGCGGCAAGTGCCCTTATTTGCATAAAATCATTGAAACAATTCGTCAGTTGTCTTTCATTTGCCATTATCAGCATGCAAGATGAATTAATTATTCAAAAAAAGAATGAATTAAGCCAGCAATTGCAATCTCTCCTCTGGCTAATTTTCCAGATAAATAATTCAGGTAACAATGTGTTGTTTTGTAGCACGATACGGTTGTTACCTCCGCCTGAGATTGATTCTCTGATGATGCTTCTTGACAGAACAATAAAAATCAAATGAACATAAAACTTGCAATGCATTTTTCATAATTCAGATGTTTGTCTGAATCACAACCAAACAGTATCTACCCAATCAGACTGTCTAGGTGATCAGACAAAATACTTAACCCATTTATGTCTGGATTGTGTATTCTGACTCGTATGGAAATAAATAGATATCTTATTAACACAAATAAATAAATATTTGATTAAAAGTTGTTTAACAACCCGGCCCTCTTCAAATATTTTTCAGAGAATACTGATGAGATGTTCTCTGATTGTGTTCACTCTATATGCAAATGGGTTGGAGGATAATTTGCAAACACAATTATACTATAATACCATTTATTTTATAACTTATCAGATAATTTGGAGCCCTAAGATATTAGTTATCCTTGTGAAAATAGTGTACGGCAGTGTTAGGATCCCAATAAAATATTATATTGGCCTCCTAACATTGTTAATTGGTAAAAGCAATGTTAGAAGCCCAATATAGTCCAGTACAAGAAAGAAATTGATCAATTAGCAGCTAGTATCAGAGTGGAGCTGATGATAAGCACTGATATTATAACATCACAGAATATTCCTGGTCACAAACTTATTAAATATTTGCAGGAGAGTCCTTGGGTTACTTTCAATATATGACCTTTCTTGAAATAGTTTCAAAGCAATTTCATTAGTCTGAAATTTCACTAAAAATCTTGAGTCTGTTTGTGACCTTCAGGCATGAAGGGGTTTTGGGAGTGATCCTAATGCTGTTGGATTAAACAGGCAGTTCCTCATGAGGGATTACCCCTGCTTGCTCGGAAATGAAATCAAAATGCTGTTAAATGGCAATGTTAGTCCTTTGATGCAGATGGTGCCGTAAGCAGCATTGACATTAAGGGTTCAGGTGTAGATGCTGACACGTCAGCACCAGGCAAAGCCTGACTAGTCACCAACAAGGTAGACTTAGGTCTGATTGCAGCTGACAGCAGCCTCACCACTAATGCATCTTGCTTGTACACCACACATGTTACTCATGCATGCACATAGATACTGTAAAATTTGTAAACCACCTGTAACCATTCTTTTTTTTATATGAAATGCAATTAAGTTGGAAATGGTGATTTTTGCATTGTTCGATTAAGTACCATAAATTACTAGTTGATCCCTCTATCTCAGGGCATCTCACCCATCAACCCATCCATGCCTGTCGCAGCTGAAAAAAAGACTGAGATTGTTGGGAATATTTTCCTAACATAAACAAGAAAATGTTATTATTCACTTGTTAACATGAATGTAGTTTCCAAGTGAAAGAAGAACGCAATATGGGATCACTACGTGCAAACAAAGCAATATTGTAGCTGAGTGCCTAATGATTCCTAGTAATATTTCCTAGCTTACCTTAAGCTAAGGAATTATTGGCTATTAATCACTGGGATTGAATAAAGGGAGCATGTGCCCTTTGAGGGGAGCAGGGGTGGGGGGGGGGGTTAAGTTTAGAAAAGTGTGCTGCATGTAACATTAACCCATTTGCCAAGGAAAGCAAGTTAAAATAGACTTTTTGTTTTATACCTTCTTGGAATGCTTGTGCTTTTCAACCTTATTTTAAACAAAACAGCTCTTTTGTAGTTGTGTTATAGATGTAATGAGTCTTCATTGACAATGCCGAAAATGCAAAATTAATGCAATACATTGATAATAATTGGATCTACAAAAGAAAAATTAATGATTTGAAGGCAGAAAACAAGAAACTGAAAGAACAAAGACAAAAACTAAATATTATCAACTAACAATAGAACATGTATTGATGTAAAACTAAGAATCTTTATTTTTATGAAATAATGAACTGCGTGAAACCTTTTTCATAGAGGTGCATTCTTTTATCTATAAAAAGCCTATGATATATTTTGCTATCTAAACCAATTTGAAGCTACTATGAAGAAGAAGTAGAATACCAAATCAAAAAATTTAAAAGTGAAGTGAAGGCCAAATTTGCCTATTTATTTTTGCAGGCAGTGAAACACACCTATATGTGTTTCAACACTAAAACCTGCCTTTGGTCCTTGCTGTGCTTGTCCCACTGTTATAGCCCCTGAAAGGCAGTGCATGTACATGTTAATTGATCAGATGATTACCCAATCAGTGCATATAGGCACTAAGTGAGGCAAATTGACCTGCATCACTTCTTGTGGCGGAACTTCACAATCAAGTCATTGACCTCATGCAATCACTGTCTGGCTTTGTCTAATTCATCATCGCACGGCCGCCGCCGTAGTGTGCCATTCACAGAATCAATCCCATTCCGAACGATCTCAACACCCAAAACAGTCCGCGCTACAACCTTTATTATGTGGCAGTGTGCCAGGCGCTGTGGATGGGTTTTGATGTGGTGCCACCGAACTGTAAGTAAGGGTCTCATTATATTTTCATTGATTTGGGGAATATCACTGAATTGCATTGTGAGCACCGCAGACTGCTTGGAGTGACATAGAGGGAACGGCAGCAGGGCAGTGCACTATAGTCATGTGACCAATGCATTTTCAAAGACTAATTTTGACAAAGGATGGAATTATTTATAAGCGTAATGTCACAGGTTCAAGTCTCAACAGGGTCCCCAGAAGTGGGTTGGCATCATCACTTTATAAATATGCGCCATTGTGGAGGGCTGGCTATGGTGTTTGTGCAACTAAAAGATCCCTTAGAATTATTTGTGAAGAGAAGGGGATTTTCTCCGACTCCGGGTATCTTACTCAGTGCGATATGACCAAAGCTTTTGAAAGTGACGCAAAAACCAATTCCTTCTTTCCTTCCCTTGCTGTATATAATCACCAGGCTGTAAAAGCTCCTGATGAAATCTAGTCCCTAATTCAACCTTTGGGTCCTGTCAGGTTTTAACCCATTCACGCCTGTAGCAGCCAAGAAGAACCTGACTATTTTAGCAATATCTTTCAAACAAAGGCATCTTTGGGAAAATATGTGAAGGAGAAATGTTCATCACAACTCAAACTACAACTCTTCTTCGAATAGTGTGTTGATTCAACATCCACTCAAGTTATTTTGAAAGGTTATAAAGAACAAGGCAATACCTTACTATCAAATTGAGATCTAAGTATGAAAGGGTTATCCATCACATTATTTGACTAGAATTTATTTCTTCCCTTCCTTGGCCCAGCAAATCTATGCCTCATACAGGAAATCAAACCCAGAATGCAGTGCTATCTATCGCATCACAGTAATTTTGAGGCGTATTGTGAGTTTGTATTGCAAGGATTTTCAGGTAATTTGGTTGGATTTTCTGCTGCGTTTTTATCACCTCAATAGGGAATATCCAGGAGGCTGTTCCCAGAATCATCATGAGATTGATTGGTACAGATTTGCAGCTGTTCGGCAGGGTTTTACTGATCTACTACTACTGCTGCTGCTACTAACCACTTATACTACTACTACTACTACTACTACTACTACTACTACTACTACTACTACTACTACTACTACTACTACTACTACTACTACTACTATACTGCTGCTACAACTACTTCTATCACTACTACTACTACTACTACTACTACTACTACTACTACTACTACTACTACTACTACTACCACTACTACTACTGCTACTACTACTACTACTACTACTACTACTACTACTACTACTACTACTACTACTGCTACTACTACTACTACTACTACTACTACTACTACTACAACACTACTACCACTACTACTACTACTACTACTACTACTGCACTGTGAGGACAAATGTAGGTAAAATGGTTGTCTCAATTCTCAGCTTCCTGAGTGCATGGTAGTCTAACAGTAATCTTTTATTTAGCCACAACTACATCAGATAGCAATTTAAGCTACATGTGTTAGCATAGTCTTTTCAGTTGGACATGAGTAGGTTAAACCAGAACAAAGCAAGTGGGCAGGTTAATCTTGGACGTGATGACCCCAGAATGATGCATACAGGGGAATAATGTATCTGAAATGCCCTTTAATCAGGAGCATGAATCTTGATCACTGCGGGCTCTATTAGCATAGCACGCCCTTGCCATTTCCTACAGAGGTCTGGAATAGATCTGTGGGGGAAACTCCAAAACAGGCTCTTCACTAACAAAACTCAGTATGCTCTAAATAAAAGTGGGATGAAGTTGATTATATGTAAATATATTGTAGAAGTCCATTCTATTTATGCTCTGAGTGACCATTAGCAGTGATAACATTGAGAATATATCATCAAAGTTTGACAGTATATTGTTCTGCATTCACTTGATAAGTTTTATATTTATTCATGGTGCATAGTTAATATTTGCATTTTCATCAAATTAGGGACAGTACAGAAAGAATCATGGAGATCGACTGAGTTTTAGTAAGACTTATAACATGAATGGAATGGCTATCCTTGGAGGGTAGGCATAATCCAACTTAGCTGCTTCCCTCCGATTGGCGGCTTGCTGTCACTTGTCCTACTCAGAGAATCTGCCGCTATAAGGTTGGCAATTCCATCAAGCCTACTGCAATCTGTGACACTCATAATTCTACAAGACTTTCCGATCAATGGTGGTACAAGACATCTAATATGATCTGACTACCTTGGTTATTGGGAACATTTGATGAGGTAAAAACTGCTTCAGATGAGGAAAACAAGCACTGAAAGCTCTGACATTGCCAAGACTGTTTTGGATTTAAGCGGCCATTTGGCATTTAAATGAACTCACACCGCTACACTAAAACCCTGAAACCAAATACTCATAATTTTGCTCTCGCTCTTTCCTCTCCCCACCACAGGTCAGTCTCGAATGTATGAGTTTCTTGGTCACCATGACAACGACTAATAAAATTAACGTTAAAAGTGGAAGCCTTCTGAGCAGATATCCATATACTATAGGAAAAAGTGCTGTTTATCACTTGTTGCCTGCTGGTAACTCCTATTAACAAAGGCAGATGACAGACTGCATTCAGTTGTCTTTTATCGTTGGCAGCTAGCCCTTAATATTTTGTTAAAACTTATCCACCCAAAAAATGCTGTTTTAACACCAGACATCATTATGGCAAAGATTTTTTTGTGCATTTAATAAACGATTTAGATCTTTACAATCTAAATTATTTTTTTAGCCACTTCAAGTTTATATATTATTTATTTTGCCTGGCCAACAAGGTCAAATTTCCTATGGTAACCCTGTATTGTGTTTACTTCCCGTTATGATTTAAGGTTATATGGATGTTGCATACTGGAACCAAACAGAAATAGTGTTGTATTGCTGTAATATATCCATGTAGAAGAAGTTTAGATGAAAAATAATTTGATTTCTACCTATATATGTACGAAAGGAAAGATGAATTTTGTTGCTCATTGAGATATTGTATAAGTGTGTGTATTGCCATTCCACAGGAATGTTTTCAAGGATTTTCTCTTTATAGCATGAGAAAATCTAAAATGCATGAAGCAGGTTATTTGAATTCAAAACATGGGCACAGATTCATCCTGATTTGACTTTCCACTCCCGTTTATAGACTTTAACGGCCAGTCAATGGCCAAGAAAACATGAGAGGTGAGAAGATTATGTTTAAGATGCGTTAGGATAAGAAAAGGGAATTCTGTTTGCTTTTGACCCGGAGAAAGTGAGAGATCTTCCCTGGGGTACCTAAATTCACATCTCTACAGCAGCGCACAGGAATGAGGGGCTAAGCCAGGTAATAAGCTGATCAGCAGTGCTTTGTATTCAGCCTCCTGCCCAGCACATAAAACCTACCCCCTCAGCGTTCCCCATTTTTCCTGATATATCAATAACATCTGCTCTAGTCAGGCCTATTATGGTGATGTTCTTTGAGGTGATTTTGCTCAGACGCATTCATATGCCATCCTGGGTAGCCGTCGCCCAGGGGCTGAGGGGCAGGAGATAAAGGAGAAATTATGATCACTGCTGCCGATACAGCAGACCAGTGACGTGAGGTCTTAGAATGATGATTTTCTTAGAACCTGGTTAAGATGTTTGAATACTTATATCTAGACAGATAACGTTGGGTTATGTATAAGAAATGACCATCAAGTATGACATCATCAACTAATATTAAGGATGAGTATGGTAACATTTGCTTTGATTGGGAAATAAAGCACTAAAAAGGGGGTCAAGCAAAAATAACGATTTTAGAAAATATTATGCATATATATTGTCTTCATTTAAGGTATCTGTTGAATCAGTTCATGATTTTCCTTTTGATTTACTTAATTTAGATACCAAAATAGGTCTATAAGTATGGAGTGTTAAAATACATTTCGACTTTATCACATATATAGTGAGACCTCATGTGAATTACGGGTAGCCCAGATTCTTATTGAATTTCTTGCTTGTTGCCATTTCTGTAATTTCTTAGATAGAATTACTACATTGCTTGAAACAGCTTTTAGGAGCTAGGCACTTTTCTAAAGGAATTACAAGGGAAAAAGATATTTCAGGTTAATAGTCCTACCTGGTTAATGCAATTTTCTTAAACATATGATCCTTTTGAATTAGTGAACAACTTAGTTAGTAAAAGTTGGAGAAAATACAAACGGTTCTCAAAGTTCTAAGGCCACTCCAATTTAATTACTTGTCTTACAAGCTTTTTTTTGGAAAAAAAGATACTGTCAGACTCCAAAAATTAAGAATAAAAAAGTCAACTTTGGTGTCTTACGGACGAAAGTGGTTGAAATTTTCTGTCAGCCTCCAAAAAAAAAAAAAAAAGGGCAAGTTTTAAGAATATTCATTGTAAGGGTGATTTAATCAACTACAGGAAGTTATCAATGCTGTAGTAGAGCCTCAGACTTGAGGATGTATATCTCCCACCTCTCAGGTTACAGGGATTAATTGATTGATTGATATTATTTTTTAAATGAGAATAGGCTGGTAGAAACATATTGCTACAATTCCTAGTCAGCAGTCTCTAAAAAATATTTTTAAAAAATATAAAAAGCCACATTTTTCAACTTTTTTTATTCCAAAATGGCTCATTTCCTGCCTCCAGAGTTCGTAAGACAAGTAAAAAAATTGGAGTGACCTAAAGAAAGAAAAAAAAACTTGGAAATTCAGCTGATGCAGGAATTCATATTAGTAAGTATTGATGATATGAGATATTAAACTACTCAAAGGTACTTAAGGTAGACCTGTAAAAAATCGGTATTTAACAGTTTTGCGATTGGTCATGCAGACATACTGCATTCCTAACTCTATTGGTGTTCCTGTTTTGCAATCCACTGATTTGAGATGTTGGCATTATAAGAGTTGATTTGTAATTGGCATTTGTGATTCCATGGTTGGCATCTCCCCTGACTCCGACCATCCATCATGAGGTCTCCAGGTACCGGGGCGATCCCGAGGTGGGAACAAATCAGGCAGTTACCATGGGTTTTGTGCGCCCCAGGAACCATTTGTTAGTGGCCCTTCAGGAGCGGGAAATTGGTGGGAATGAATGCGTTCGCAGGGTCAGGAATGTGAGGGAAAATGTTGATTAGTACGCAGGAGTTGTTGGGAGGGTTCTCAGACACAAGTGACTAAAGGTGAATAAATACTAGATTTTTTGCGAAGAATTGGTTTGTTTCAATCTGCATTTCACTCTTGTGATGCATGTTGTTTTGAGTGTATACTTATAAGGACTCTTTAAGCTCGAAATATGAACACCTCCAACTTCCAAGATGTTTACACCTCTTCTTCTACACTGATCTGGGTCCCTTTCTATCTTGATGCAATACTGAAAGCCTCTGAGATGTGAACATATTTAATTGAGAACTACTCGAGAGCTACTCGACATAATTCCAAATACCAGTATTGAACAGTATTGTATCAGTTAAGGTCTCTTATACCAGTAATGCTATATGATATAGAATTGAATTAACTGCTATCTAGACACCTTTGCATGTCATGGCAGTTAGCTACTTTTTAAGAAATTGATTAAACTGACAGTGATAAATCTAACAAAATTAGGTTCCATGGCAGTTTTCTTTAAAATTAAGATATTGTACCATGCCAATTTTCTGATTTAACCGCACCCCATGCACAGTCAATCATGGCAACAATCTGTAGGCGCTACAAGCTTAGAAGCATCACACTCATTTGTATTTTGTTACGCCATGTGTGATTGGACACTTAAGCGATGGCATGCCAAGGACTGATAGCACGACTTGCCCCCTTCAGAATTTTCTGAAAAAAGGGGGATACGGTTATTTGAGGTCGGTGCAAAATATTCAAAGGAATACGGTAATTTGTGACTGGCCAGTTGTGATTGATGGATGAAAGTGAAGTACCTAGTAAAAACCACCCCCTAACCATAAGTCATTGCATGCCAACCTTCTCAGATGCCCCAGCAGTAGTTTGGCACCTGGGCAGTGGTGAGAGGCAGCAGTCAGTGGCAACCTCTCAGACCACACAGCAATCATGGCAGGCCATGCAAAGCTAAGAGTCTCTGAGATGTGAAGACCTTCGGAAGAACACTCTTCTTAGGTTCTTTTTATCCTGATGCATTTCTGAAAAAAACAACAGAAGTGTACATCATAGTGAGAACACAATTTCTAGCCCTAATTGCTACACTGATGCATTGCTGCAGACCTTCTGTGAGCACCTCCTCACCTGAACACTTTTACCTGCTAACTACATGTAGGTATTCACATAACAGAGGTTTCACTCTGGTATTGTGCTGACAGTTCTTAATTTAAAAAGGTTCTGATTATATTACCTCACCTGGTTCCCATTGATGTAAAAAAGTACCAATTTAGTTTCATAATTGTCTCTCTATTATGAATGCAGCTTTGACATTAACAAGGCTGCAGGTAGTGTTAGATAGAACAATGTAATTTTGGAAGTAATACCCATTTATTGTTGCTTTTTGCATGTAATTTCAACTCACATCACTCCAAAATTTATATCCATATCCAGTTAGTAACCTGTTGGTCTTCAGACAGCATATTTTGACTTCCTGATATAGATGAATAAATTAAGAAGTGTGGGAAAAGGAAGTATTTGAAGTAAATTTAGTTGAAATTTATGTGCCATGTGCATGACTGTATGATTGAAACCATGACTGTTGGATAATGATGATGATTATGATTAATACTGATTTCATCTGTATTCAATTTTTGTTTTTAATAATGGATGATTTATTGCCTTCTGGTCATTATTCAAGTAGTTTCAACTGTCTTATTATCACTGTCATCATCCTTCTCACAACAATAACCATCGTTGTATGGATTAATTGTCATGTTATGGTTCACCACAGTGTTAATTCACATTAACTTAATTTCCAACCAGACTTATAATAATATCATATTTGATTAACACAAAAGTTGCATTGTCAATGAAGCTAGTAAAAGATTACAGCCTAAGTGTAACCTCCATGACAGCTGTTAACATTAATTTCATTGCCAATGCAATTTGTTTCTCCTTATAGAAGTATCAACTATCAACAATTACCTAAAACTACATTAAAGTAAAACAGTTTTGTGCTATTGCATCACAAGTTCTGGTAAAAAAGATTATTTTCCTGCTGGTTGGTTTCAATTCCTGGAAAATGGATGGCTTTTCTTTTCCCTTAAAATCTCAGCTAGGAATCACTTGTTTGCAAAACAAAAAACTAATATTTGTTTTGGACTGTTTTAACAGGTTAATGCCAAATGGTTATAATAGAAGGATGTGATTTTCTTATTTCAAAGATATTTTAAGAACTAATGATTTGTTGAATATTTTGAAAAGTCATTGTCATTTTGGATGACCAAAATGTAAGATACTTTGCTTTTGGCCGTAGAATATTCCTGACCGGATAGCAAGGAGGATTTGTGATGTCTTGCATTTGTGACAAAATGTTGACAAGCTTTCTATGGTATGCATATTGGCTGCCATTCAGGGATAAATGGCTTGCAATAAATCCTCTTCATGACTGCATTATAAAGCCAGGCAAGAGGCAGAAACCCCTTGTGACCGTTACTTCATAATAACACGGAACAGATGCAGATTTGGAATCCATTCTGAACCATCCATTATTACCTGGAGCAGATGGATTTCCGACACTTAATTTAGCGCCAATACAGCGCCTTGGACCAATTAGGGTTTTATGGCACACGTGCACTCCTCGCGGGTTGTTGGGAATGTACCTGGGGGGCCGTGGGCTAGGTGCAAATACCCACAATCAATAAAGAGTGCACAGATACATACACAATCAATAGGCCTAGCCATGCTTTGCATCCAGAGGAGAGACTCTGCTCAGGCCGCAGAGTAGCCGCCGACTGCTTATGGGGAGGATTCTCTTTTATCATAAAAAGTGATGCTAAGTCAAGACTGCGGGCAAGCTGCTGTACAAGGATTTGCTGCGGATTCCTAATAGCCTCCTAAGACTTACACTATTAATATTTGATGTGGACATTTATGCCACGGCAGACGCGATCAAATAGTCTTTGTCCTTAGAATTGTCTCCTTACATTGGCGCCGAATGGCAAGGGAGGACATGATAGCATTCTTTTCAAAGAACTGGCGACTGAAGCTCTTGTGAATTGACCCTTAAAAAAAGACAATTTTTCATGTGGGAGGAGAATGATGGTGCAGCCCAGAAAATACATAGTTTAGACATGGAGAAATTGAAGATGGGCCAGCAGTAGTAGTAGTAGTGATAGTAGTAGAAGTAGCAGTAGTAGTAGTAGCAGTAGAAGTAGATTATTATGATCTGTACCTTTTCTTATATAACATATTTGGATATCTGGAAGCACAATTAGGAAGGAATTAGTTTTTACATCGCTTTCGACAGCTTAGATCATATTGCAACGAGATAAAAACCCGGAATGGGAATGAAATTACCTTCTCTTCACTAATAGTTCCAAGGAGTCTTTCAGATGCAGAAGTACCATTGACAGCCACAACACCACACCTTTATATAGTGACCATGCCAACTTGCTAAAGGGGGTCCAGCCAAGACTCGAACCTGTTACCTTAAGCTTGGGAGTCAAACATTGTAACTACTAGACCATGGCGGATCCGTATCAGCACATAATGAGTAATTAAACATACACATGGTTGTTGAGACTGACATGTAGAAGAGATTTGTAGTTGAACCTCATTTATTTCCAATTGGGCATCAAAACAAGGATCTAGTTTTTGTAATAATCTATGAAAATCCACCTGGAAACTTTCACTATCATATCTTTTTCTTGATTTGGTAAAAAATCTTCAATAAAAAGTCAACATTTGTTGCAATTAGGTTTAATGTCACCTTTTTAAAAATTTAATACCAGAGAAATGGTTGTGGTTATCGAAGGGTTTTCAACAACAAAACATGCTGCATAAACTAACAGCTTCCTAGGTGTAAGGATATACATGCTTAAGCAATATGTTCCCCATTTTCAAAAATATAAATTGATACTGGTAACCCTGCCTCCCCAATTACCATCTGTTTTGTGCTTATGCAACTGATAAACAAACATTTAAGGCCTTAATTGTCATCTTAACTTGATCGTTCTGTTGTACTGACATAGATGAACGTATTTGCCATTTATACATATTACTTTAAACAATTTTGAGGTAAAATTATTTCCCTACTAATTTCAAATTACCTTGATATTGATTAAGTTATTGAATACTGTCACACAAAGTCGTGCAATATCCAGAAATTTTTAATGTCTTGACTATAATTAATAAAGAAAACAGCTCAACGGGAAATGCAAAATAATGGCAATGTCTAATATAGGAATCCATAGATAGGCAAAACATACTGATGATTATTCATGCTTCTAATCAGCTTAATAAAACATATTCAATTTTAATAACTTTTAAAAATGTATGTGGTTGTCATGCCCTAAGCATGATTTACATATTCATGCTCAGAATTTGCCTTTAAAAGGATTGGATTGTCTCAATAGATTTGCAGGTCTATGCTACTTTTGAAAATAAGAGTTCATTTGTAACACATGAACAAAACTTACATGCCTTTTTAGGGATGCTAGGTTTAAGGAAGATATCAAGAAGTATATACTGTAAAGTTTGAAATATTAACGTGGAAGTTATATTAGCAACTTTAACGAGTGGGTCCGATTCGTTAATATTATGATCCGTTGATATTTGTTCGATTTTGTAGGAATGGGCGTAAAAATGGTGGATTTGAGTTCCTTAATTGCAATATAAATGCTAGTCAGGACGAGCATTCATTGACACGTGAGTTCGATAAACAGCTGTGTGGTGATACTAGATTAGAGCATAAAATCTGTGTGGTTCTAAGAAATTACCATTGCAATAGACCCATTCTGACGATCATTCGTACCGTTCAATGCTTGATCTGGTAATCTTGAACCCTCAATTTCACTTGTTAGGTGGTTGCGCCTTAATGAAACAAGGTCTAGTCAGTATCTTCGGGCAGGAGTGGTAGATTAGTACATATGTTAGAATACCACTACTCAGATGGCGCTTTTGGTGATGGACCAGACGCTAATATTACGATCCGCTATCGATTCGCCAAATATAAACTAGCTAATAATTCAAACTTTACAGTATTGTTTAGATTCTCTTGGAGCAGAAAAAAATGTGACAGACTAGAATATGTAAAAAAGTGGCTTTTTACCGTGAATTCAAATTTGATATTTTCTGTTTTGTAAAAGTAAATGTATGAGTCATATATATGGCATGATTTTAGGATGACATTAAGAAGTCACTCAGCTGGGATTCTTGGGTCTCTGATAGTAAATAGCCAATGAAACGGAATAGGAGATGTGAAACTTATGATCTGCATAAATGTCTATGAAATGAATTGTTTTACACATCATTCAAATTTGATATCTCAAAAATCATGAAAAAAGTTGAGGTCATGCATATGGCATAATTTTGATGAAGATGCAATGCTTTGTATATCTTTCAAATTTGATATCTCAAAAATTGTAAAAAAGAAATTGTAGATCGTGCATATGGCATAAATTTGATGAAAATGCATTGCTTTGTATATCTTTCAAATTTGATATCTCAAAAATCGCGAAAAAAAAGGTGTAGGTCATGTATATAGCATAATTTGGATGAAGATGCAATGCTTTGTATATCATTCAAATTCGATATCTCAAAAATCGTGAAATAACAGAATTGTCCATACTTATGGCATAATTTTCAATAGCGTGATAAATCACAGACATTCCTGGGTCTCTGCAATCAGACAGCCTAGCTGAGCTGGGAGAGCAGGAGGTGTGAAATGTATGGACTGCGGGGTTGTCGGTTATGACTGGTGAGGAGGCTAATGGACATTGAAAGACCAATGGGGCTCAGATTTCTTGTATGCATGCAGCTGTCAGGATTCCTTATGGATCATCATCTCTGTCTGTCCAGCGCGCTCCATGCCGGCCACATTCTCCTGCAGCTCGCACACGCCACCGCGGCTACTCAGCATTGTGCAATGGAATAGGCTGGTCATAGGCACTTTTAATGCTGTTAGGGTCAATTGTCTCTTAGCCATTCTTTCCTGCTGTTCACACACGCAGTATACTCACAGCATTGTCTCAATGGAATAGGCTGGTCATAGGCACTTTTAATGTTATTAAGGTCAAACTGTGTCTCTTAGCCATTCTTTCCTGCTGCTCATACATGCGGCAAACTCACAGAATTATCTCAATGGAAGTGGCTGGTCATAGGCACTTCCAATGCTGTTAGGGTCAATTGTCTCTTAGCCATTCTTTCCGGCTGCTCATACATGCAGTATACTCACAGCATTGTCTCAATGGAATAGGCTGGTCATAGGCACTTTGAATGTTATTAAGGTCAAATTGTGTCTCTTAGCCATTCTTTCCTGCTGCTCATACATGCGGCACACTCACAGCATTGTCTCAATGGAATAGGCTGGTCATAGGCACTTTGAATGTTATTAAGGTCAAACTGTGTCTCTTAGCCATTCTTTCCTGCTGCTCATACATGCGGCAAACTCACAGAATTATCTCAATGGAAGTGGCCGGTCATAGGCACTTCCAATGCTGTTAGGGTCAATTGTCTCTTAGCCATTCTTTCCTGCTGCTCATACATGCGGCACACTCACAGCATTGTCTCAATCGGATGGGCTGGTCGTAGGCACTTTTAATGCTGTTAGGGTCAAATTGTGTCTCTTAGCCATTCTTTCCTGCAGCTCACATATGCAGCATACTCACAGCATAGTCTCAATGGAATAGGTTGGTCATAGGCACTGTTAATGCCATCAAGGTCAAATTGTGTCTCTTAGCCATTTTTTCCTGCAGACCACACGTGCAGCAAACTCACAGCATTGTCTCAATGGAATAGGCTGGTCATAGGCACTTTTAATGTCATTAAAGGGGCCCTAAAGGCTCACATACATATAGAGCTGCACTCACCACTCACGAACTCGAGTGGCTCGAGCCCTGGAGCAAACTCGCCGAGCTCGAGCTGAAATGTTCAAATCGTGAGCTCGTCGATGTTGGGAACACAAACGTAACACAGGGCACATAACACACATTATCAACATGCATAACTGCTTATCGCTGTCATGTCTTCTTTAAAATCTCCAATGTATACATTCAAGCGGTGTTGAGTGTTAAACTGATCTTTTTACCTCGTCAGCACATTTTGAAATTAAATAAACATGGCAATGTTAATAAATGTCCGCCAATAAATATTTATTTCTTATTAGCTAGGTTGGAAAATAAATATCTTTTTGGAAAATCAGAACGTCCGTGAGCTCATGAGCTCACGAGTCGAACGGGTGGTGAGCTCATGAGTTGATCTTCCTCCGTGAGTGCAGCTCTACATACATATCAGCTTATATGAAAGTAATACACTTCAAGAACAGGATGCTGCCCTTCTTTTTCTCTCAGTGATCCGATGAGGGGAGATTTTTGCATATTGCCATCATCCTGCCCAGCCACTGGCTACGGCCATGTTTTTCAATTGGGTGGCAGAGCTCTGACTTCCTGCCCCTAGCTCTCTGCTTATCTTATGCACCATTAAGCTCCTTTGCTACCCAATAACACTGACCACAGCAGGGGGTGATGACCCTGATTCAAAATGGCGGCGGCCTTGGCTCAGAGGAGGTGCTATTCACTAATTGCAATTTTAGATTTCTCTTTGTGTGGAGCTCTAGGGCTTCCCTGTTTATGACAGATGTTTATGGCAAGCCGAAGTGCCCTAAAGTAAGCATTTATGGAATTCCATAAATCATTTATGGAATTCCATAAATGATTTATGGAATTCCATAAATCATTTATGGAATTCCATAATTAATAAATGTATTTATGGAATTCCATAAATCATTTATGGAATTCCATAAATGATTTATGGAATTCCATAAATCATTTATGGAATTCCATAAATAAATGGTATTTATGGAATTCCATAAATGATTTATGGAATTCCATAAATGCTCATATTTATGGAATTCCATAAATCATTTATGGAATTCCATAAATCATTTATGGAATTCCATAAATCATTTATGGAATTCCATAATTGCATGACATTTATGGAATTCCATAAATCATTTATGGAATTCCATAAATCATTTATGGAATTCCATAAATCATTTATGGAATTCCATAATTATGCACATTTATGGAATTCCATAAATCATTTATGGAATTCCATAAATCATTTATGGAATTCCATAATTACATGACATTTATGGAATTCCATAAATGATTTATGGAATTCCATAATTGCACTCATTTATGGAATTCCATAAATCATTTATGGAATTCCATAAATGTATGTATTTATGGAATTCCATAAATAAGTGACACCTATAGGTTTTTTTCAAAACTAAATATGCTAAATAATGCTTTCTCCCTAGCAATAGAGGACATTCCTGAAGGTCACTTGTTTTAAAATGGCAGCTACTGCAGCAACTGATCTAAATATTATTGTGTTAGATCTTGTAGAGCTATGTCGAACTCCTTTTGTGTGTTATTAAATCTAAAAGATGTTTTGGTGATTTCTTGTATGGCCTCAGTGAACGAAATGATGTGTCCCTGGGGTGTATCTGCATGGTCCCAAGTGAAAACTGGGGGCTTATAAATGGAGATATATAATATACAACTTTATTCAATAATTAAATATGGTGCTCTCTAAATGTGGAGGGACTGGGTTTTTGTTTATAGCCCACAAATCGCTCAGTGAGGTGTCCTAAGATTACATTACTATGCAACACTCCCAATTATCGCTCAATGTGGTCTCTACATGTTACAAGTACATCTGTTGGAAAGCTTTTTAGAGGGAAGGGGAGGCTTCATTGTTTTTTTGGAGTTGAGCAAAACAAAGAATTATGGAATTCCATAAATGCTGTTTAATTATGGAATTCCATAAATGATTTATGGAATTCCATAAATGATTTATGGAATTCCATAAATGCTGTTTAATTATGGAATTCCATAAATGATTTATGGAATTCCATAAATGATTTATGGAATTCCATAATTAAGTACATTTATGGAATTCCATAAATGATTTATGGAATTCCATAAATCATTTATGGAATTCCATAATTAAATGACATTTATGGAATTCCATAAATGATTTATGGAATTCCATAAATCATTTATGGAATTCCTTAAATGATTTATGGAATTCCATAAATGTGAGCATTTATGGAATTCCATAAATCATTTATGGAATTCCATAATTGATTTATGGAATTCCATAAATCATTTATGGAATTCCATAATTAAATGACATTTATGGAATTCCATAAATCATTTATGGAATTCCATAAATGCTCACATTTATGGAATTCCATAAATCATTTATGGAATTCCATAAATCATTTATGGAATTCCATAAATGCTTACTTTAGGGCACTTCGGCTTGCCATAGATGTTGAGCGATGTTCATGAACTTACATACAAACCTATGATTTGTTCTTCCCCAAGTTCCCCTTTAAGGTCAAACTGTGTCTCTTAGCCATTCTTTCCTGCTGCTCATACATGCGGCACACTCACAGAATTGTCTCAATCGGATGGGCTGGTCGTAGGCCCCTTTAATGCCTTGAAGGTCATAATGGGTCTCTGCGGCATACACACAGTATTGTCTCATTAGAACGCTAGGGTTGTGTCCCCTAGCCACCTTCTAAGTAAGCTAATTAGTTTTAACTCTAATTAATGAGGATATTTGTGGATTTGAACACCATTATTTTTCCAGCCAAACCTTTTTTTTTTTTTTTTTAGAAATATTTTCAGATATATTTGGTAAACATATTACCTCTGTGATACATTTTATGCTTAACCCTTGGACCAATACCACACTAAATGATTGGACCAAATCCACACCAAATAATTGGAACAATAGCACGCCAAATGATTGAACCTATACCGCACCAAATGTTTGGATTTTTTAAGGTAATTCTGAGATTTCTTTAGTATCACACAAGGATCTCTTGGGTGTCCCCAGTTTCATTTGGTAGGAAGAAGCAATCAGGGTGAAGATAAAGAACAGATACTCAAGGAATGTATGAAAATGATCTGGGGCAATTCTCTGTAGTAGTACAGGCCACTACAGCCAAGGCTCATGAATGTGGGCAAACTATAGCAAATTGTTTATGAGATGAGATCAGCAAATAGTTGTCATATATTTCAGCACTGTATTATACTAAATGTAAAGAGTAAATGAAGAAGAGGCCCATAAAGCAGCTCTCTGCCACGATAGAGGTTGGAGGGAAGAAAAGATTGGTCATACGGGACATGTTGTGGGTTTAGATGTGATGGAATAGGAATCTGCAGGGAAAATTATTCAGCAAGTAGATATCTTACGACCCTCACTTAAGTGGCTGTGGACGCTGCTTTACATTAGGATACTGTTAGCTTGAATTAAAATGAAGATGGTATTCTGGGAATATAGGAATGGAGCAATTTGCTTATAGTTCACTAGTAATAACCGACCGGAATAAAAAAACATATAGGAGTTCTTGTGTGCTGTAGAATTGAGGACTGTGTATCTTGTTAGTAATACTAGGTTTTGTTCTATAATTATTATAAAACTGGAGCAATGTTAAATACTGACATTTATAGCTTGAGTCCTATGAATATAGATTTTTGTTGATCTGAGCGATTATTAATGTTTAAGCCTTGTTAGTCCAAATTGTAAATTTCCCACAAATGTCTGATGCCAAATTGTAACATGGATTTATACTGGTCATAATCCAGTACCAGCTTCTTCATGCTTGCCGATCTTATACAATTTTGATGAACCATAATCATGTGACACATCAAAATGAACCTTAAATCGAGCACAACATTCTAACAGCCAATTGCCTAATTTTCAAGCTACGTAGGGGTTCTTTTAGATTAGCAAGCCAGGCTCTTCTTTAAATGAATTTGATTATCTCACACACATATATTCGTGCATGGTTCTCTTTGCATTGGAAGGGTGCAATGCCCCTCAGGTATTTGTACTAAGAACTGAAATTCATTTCTCTACATTGCTCATGCCACAGTTTTTTACTATGTATTTTAAAATATATACTAGGTATTTAACTATGAGTTCAACATTTTTGAATATAATCCTTTTCCTTTACTGTCACTGAGAGGGCATTTTCTTATCAGATTACAACAATTTAGTAGTACATGTCATGTGGGGGAAATCTGAGCAACCCTAGGTTAAAAAACAAGAGAATTATTTCGTAGTAGTATTTTAATTCATCTATTCAAACTTTTTTTTTTGCATCACCTGTCTTGGGTTGTTTCATTTATTTACCAATTGAATGCTTTTGAAAAGTTTAAATGAAATGTGTGTATTCTCTTTTTAGGAACAAAATGACCTTTAAATACATCAGTAATCATCTGTAACGCTGCTTTCATCTGTAAAATATTCCCCAAAATGTTTGTGACCTGTTTACTTCATACTGGGTATGAAAGAGTTAAATAGCAAATTGGTATGCTACATGGCTAACATCATGATGGCTAGAATTCAATATTTACGTTAGCAGTTTAATTGGGATATGTACATTTCAAGATCTGTCTTGTTTAGTAACCTTTTTATCATTGAGCTTGGAAAGTTTAGAGACAAATCTGGATCAAGGGCAAATGCATGGTTGCTCTCTGAGGTGTGGAGGTCAAAAAGCGCAGCCAGCAGAACCGGCCAATAAAGGAAAGCTATCAATCAACTGCCCTCCCTCTCTCTCTACCAGGGCAGCAGGTCAAACAACACATATCTGCATCCAGGGTGGGCAGGCTGCCAAGCGAGACGTTACCAAACATCTGTCTTGCTCATCCACACATCGCCTAGTAACTTGCCTATGAAAAGATTTCTTTTCTTGTTGAATTACCCAAAAGAACAACATTCATTCAAACATGTTTATTTTACCAGAAATTTTATATAATGAAACATAATTGAAACTTTCTAGGATTTTTTTGGCCTATAGGATATAGCGCACAATCTGTAAGCACTGCCTTTTTTCAGCTGGGTGGACCTAGGCAATATGGAATAAACTGCCTTGCCCAAGGACAGAACAAAGTGGCCCGGCATGGATTTGAACCAGTGACCTACTGATTACTAGTCCGACACCTAACCAACTGAGCTACTTTGTCCCCTGAGGAAATTGTCGATAAAATCAGTCAGCTCAAGACATATTTGCATGGGTCTGATCATGTGACTCCTCTCTGGGTGTGAAAGAGTTAACGTGGACACCAAACATGGAATGCATGCTGAAGTCAATCTTCTGTTTGATCAGAAATGTAAAGAATTCCAGGTGTGCTATTTCTGGAAGCAAAGAGACTTGAGTACTCTAAAGTGGTAGTGACACACAACTTTGAGTGGGATATTGAAACAATTTGCCTAGTATTGCTCAAGTGCAGTTGAACTGTTCATATCTTTATTGTTCACTGTTTCAAGCTATAAGAGTTGCAGCCCACAGACCAGAACTGAGTAAGCTTCATGAATAGAGCTCACCATGTGCAAAGTATGGTCATGCAAACATCAGCTTTTACCATGATCTAGTTCAACAAGATGGTGTTATTATACAATTTTCCTTTACCTTTAGTTTACATATCATTTGGATGTATATGACTGTAGACAGAGAAATGAAGGTAATCTCCTTATAAACAGGGTTACCTACAGGATTACTGTGTATGGGGCTCAGAGTTCATTTCTTTTTTTGCAGCAAAATTATATGAATACAGCTTTTACACTTAAACAGCCTCTAGTTTGATCTGTAAAGGGTGGTTTCATTGAGTTTCTACCCACCCCCTCCCTGTACCCTCACCCTATAACCCTATAACGAGGTAATATGCTGTTAGCTCTAACATGAACCCTCCCCACATACCTTTACATAGATTCTGGATGCAAATGTTCCAGGCGTGATATAAGTGTTGTTTTGCTATCTGAACTGAGTGAGAGGTCAGTTAAACTGGCTAATTTAAATCCGCCTGTGTAAAGACTGCTGACAGTGAAGGCCATAAAGTTTGCTATTTAATGTGTTGCTTTAATTTACCGGTATCCCTCTTTTATTCTGTATCCACTGAAGGGGTAAGTAGTAGATAGGGCGACACACTGTGCTTGCAGACAAGAGATGTTAAAATACCATGGATTGGAAGGCCTAAGTTATGCAGAAACATGAGTGTCATGGATTGCACAGTGGACCGATCAAAGACACCACCAACGGCTGGTGCTCTTTAGTAGACATGTGCCAGGGCTCAGCCAATGGGAGGCTGGCATTCAAGTCATAATGTGCAATCAACAGGATACCATGCTTGTGTGTCTCTGTTCTGGTCTTAGATGACCTTCGAGTCCTCTCATAAGTGGTTCTAGTTGGAGATGCCAACACTTCTCCATTCACCTATCAGGCACATGATCTAGTTTAATGATCACGACCATGATCATGAATATAATGTTCAGGAAATATTTGAAGCCCATTTGCGTTGCTCAAAAAGCTACACAATTGATCTTCCAGAATTTTTTGAAGTATAGTTGTGGCGATTGGAAGATGATGCATATTTTTCACTCATATATCCTTCAAGCCGTCTTCATTGGCAAGAGTTATATTTTTATAGTTCAGAAAACCAGGTTGGTTTGGGCATCAATGGGTCCATCAGGTGGCAGGGGTTACATTGAAATTCATGTTTAGCCATAACCTAAGCTTTCCTAGAAGTAGTAATGGTATACTTAAAATTGTATAACTATGGATTATGAAATGTAGTTATACGTATGAAGGGGCTTATTTTCAGTTAATACCCTACATCTTACGTCAAAATTAAGTCTTTACTTAGGACTTAAAACCTATATACTGAAAGGGTTCATTGGGCAATTTAAAGCAATATTATGGTCTTGCCAGTTTTATTCTCTCTCAGGTAAACCTAATGCCTCTGAGCTTAAGCTCCTGCCTGGCGTTGTACCTATTTAGCATAACATTGATTAAGCAGGGGGAGAGAAATTTTTCTTGTGATAGTATATGTAAGGGGGTTTGGAAATGTGAGCATTCTTAGGGCATGAATTTGTGAAATATATTTTTCTCGCTTGGGAAATTAAGATTTTTTTGTTTTAGTAAATTTTGGCTTGAAAATACCTTTACAAGGGTATTGGCAATATTCACAAAATTTAAGCTTTTTTTATTCTTTGAAAAACTGGTGGCTAATTTGGCCAATACCAAATGATTAAAAAAACTGAAAAATGACTGAAACCCTGGCGAATAGGTACTCATATGATAGTACTCAGCGAGAGCTTTCCAATGAATACCAACATGACAGGGTTTTGATGGTTTTCAAAAATATTTGCATCCTTGTGCTTTGGACGGATTAGTAGCCTCAGCATTGGAAGGGTTAAAAGGATTTCAAGTCAAAAGTGTATTTCCTGACTGCACAGTGATCAAGGTTTATAAAATTATACCATGTGTTACCTGGTGATTGAAATGTTGGTTGTGAATTTTCTGAAGGAATATATTTTACTATTCTGAGGGAATATTTCTTTATCTTGAAGGTGTATTTCTTGATAATTTGAAGTAGACTAAAGGCAAATTTCTTTTTCTTGCAGTTATATTTCCTTTAGTCACTCAACCTGGGGCCAGTTGCACCAACAGATTTGAGACTGAGATTTAAACTTAAAGTAATAGGTAGAGCCAATATCTTCAAGGATAGCAATGATAGTAATGTAGACAATCAAGTCTAAGTCTAAACCTTAAAGGAGGTCCCTTTGGCGCAACCAGGCCCAGATTTAGCTGACCTAAGTATCACATATCCTGATGACCCATACTAACTCATGCATGAAACTCAAATCATGAAAACAAAATAGTATGTCATTTTCTCTCAAATTACTGTTGAATGTTCTTAACTAAAGGTAGCAAATTAATGTACCCTAGATTTGGAGTTCTCCTTCCATGGCTGGCATATAGAGACCTTACTTGACTGCACTTTAAGAAGGTGTGTGACTTCTGACTCTGGCCATGTTGTGATAATGGCAATAGGGGCGTGAGAGTTCAATGTACCTGTAAGCTTAAAGATCAGATCCAATGATAGGTATGGATGCATCATTAAGGGATGCCCCTCGGCTCACAAACCCCAGTTAAAAACTAAACAACTCACACTATGCATATAAATTGGCCCTGTATATTCTCAGGTAGGTTAAACTGCCCCATTATATAATTAGCCATTAGCAGGAGAGACACTGTTTGGCTCACCTGAATGGTGGGCTAATGGCGACACTGCAGACAATCACGGGTGATTATTTGGGATCATTGAAAGAGGTAGCCATCAGATTGATGGGCGCAGGGCACCAGGGTAGAACACTACACTGAGCATCAATTACACCTCTCAGACCACTACAAAAGGGTTTGTGGGTAGCCATGCACAGAGAGATAGCCCATCTCGGAGCTTTCTGTGCTTGATCAGATGAGGAGATTCAGCGGCATGCACACAGCTACTGTTAGAGGAGCCCCCAGGGCACTATTGTCGCCGAGTACTTATCCATTTTAATCATTCTCTACGATTGACTACAACAGAGTCACACATACAGGAGCAATATCCAACTTTGCAAAACAAAAAATAGGATGAATTTTTTTTTTGTTTGTTTGTTTTTGTTTTTTGAGAGAGAGGGTTGTTTTGCAGACTGGACTTAGCCTCCATTTAAAAGTTATTCAGAAAAAACTGAGAAGGGTCTATTTTCAATATGGTAGTTGGTTTATATGTAAAATCCCCGGAAAGTTATCTTCTGATTAAATGGAACCCCTCAATCTAGTCACTCTTTTATAAGGTAATTCCTAGATTTTACTATACTCTCATAATAGAATATCTGAGGATATTGGTCATTATGTATCTAGTCATTTAAGTGTGATGACTTTTTTATATTCAGAGTCTGAGAGCAGTATCAAAATGTTAGAACCAACCTGGGTTGTTCATAGATGTTATATTGTTCAGGATAAATTGTTACTGGGAGGACTTTATTGAGGTAATGAAAATCTTCATTGAATCTATGACGGTAAACCACAGTTTATACTGGTGGGTCTGTGAGGAGAAAAATCTTCAATGTATACTAGTATACCATAGTAGGTCTGTGATGAGGTAAATACTGTGGATAAAATCCCTATTGTAGACTGATTTAAGGCATGTGGAGGTAAATGTGGATAAAATCTTCAATGTATACTGTTTAATTTATGGAAGAACTTATAGGTTTATAGGAAATAAATTATTGAGAAAGAAAGAATTCTTAGCAAAAAGTATACTTATGAAAGACTCTGCAAGACATGAAATATTAAGTGAATTATTATATAAATACTGGTAACTAGCTACAGGGAATATCTTTTAGATGACTGTGATGTGTTTGTTAGACCCTGGTAGTGTTCATATTAAATGGGAGGAAGAGGAAAGCGGCGTATCTCCCTGTACTACAATTTGTTTTCTTGGAAATTGATTAAAGGTCCAACACACCGGTAAGTCACCAGTAAGTCACCCCCCTTTGAACCTGTCTTACCTAAACATTTATTCTTGTGAAACACCTCCACGTCATATAGGGTGAATTATTCTATAAATGGGTAGCTGCAAGGAATATCTGTTAGATGACTGTGACCTTGTTTGATATTCTTTTGACATTAAAGCAATTATCAGTTGATTGCTTTTATTTGCCACTCATTCATTAGTTAACATGCAAAATCGATTATTAAAGATGTGTGTGGCATATTAGGAACATGAGATATTTTACATTAAACAATATCCTTGTTCTCAGTTCAGATACCTACACAAATTCTTCTTTACCAAAAATGCCACACCTATATACCTGTATGTGTCAGCACACTCCGGTGTTTCTGGTTGTGGTAGGAAGTAAGATTAATAAATCAAAAAGCAGATACCCCTAGATGATATTGTCAGAAGTTTGGATTGTGCAAGAGAGATTTGTGAAAAAAAACAAATATTTGAAAAAGCATTCAATGGAAAGATAATTAAAACCTCTTTAACTATAATCTTTTTTCTAAAAAAATGGGTTTTGTTTTTGTCACTTTTTCTGCTGTAGTGACCAGCCAGTTGTAAGTGGTGGAGGAAACCGAAGTACTTGGTGAAACACCGTGTTTGCATTGGTAAGATATAACTAGAAATTATATTCTGCCTTTTTAGATCACTGTAGTGTTGAATGCATAAAAAGTCTCCTAAGTAACGTATGGAATCCTACATTAAGGAGTGAAAGTTTAAAAGCTAAGGTGTCGCCAGGAACTCCCCCTGGAAGCATAGCATCTTAAGGATTCTGATTTTGCTGCTGTAATGGCCGAAGGGGGGTGTTATATGTGCCTCTTGTGGCCATTATCTAGACTACGTCCCTGTCGCATCCTCTCTTCATTGCCGCTGAGTGACATCTGCAGCAATAGTTCCGACACTAAGCTGGACATATTACCGTGTAAGTCAATTTGGGTAATTTTGAAGAGTGCTCTGGTCAGCGTTGATGCTACCTATAAGACATTAACTGCATCGTACCCTCCCTAATTGCCCTGTGGCCTCGCATACTTTAGTGCTATCAGGTGGAGGTTTTTTGGCCAAATGCGCAAAGTCACAAAGGTTTGACTTTGATCACCAAGGTGAGAATAAGGTTAATTAAACATGTTCCCTTTTAGGATATTAAAAGCTTAATGGCTTTCTTATTGTCATACGTGTCTTTCGTGTACCTTACATATCATCAGTTCATTTATCCATTTTTAACACCTTCTGGACTAACCAAAATATATATAGAACACTGGAGAAAATCATTCTTGGTAAGCACATGTTTGGTGTTCCTTGTCTTGGGAAACATTATTCATTGAAATATTTTTGTAACACTATTGCCTTTATTTTTAAGCATAATTACAGAGCTTTAAGATCATCTTTAGAAACATGATCATTTATCATCAAGGTATGATAAGGTTGATAGATAATTCCTGATTAAAATCTGGGTGCTAAGAAGAGTACATGACCTTCTGCCATCAGGCAAAGCCCTATTGCCCACTGTTGTTTTCTAGGGTTGATTTTTACTAAAGGCTGCAAATGCCTCCCAGTAAAAAAAAAACATAACACAACTTTGTCTCTCCCTCTTTTTTCTGTCTCTAAGTCATTGTAAATGTAGTGTTCTTCCTTTCTACCCATTTCCTCCCTCTTCTGACATTTGAATTTGTCTTTACTTTTTAGTTAGTAAGGCATATTAGTGGTGTGGAATGATTTTTTAAATATGTACCATTGCAGTTAGTAAACCCACCACTACTACTACTGCTGCTGCTGTTGCTACTACAACTTCTTACTACTATATTACTACTACTACTACTACTACTACTACTACTACTACTACTACTACTACTACTACTACTACTACTACTACTACTACTACTATATGATAGTGAGTTTGCATAGATATACAGAAAATGCATCTGAAAATTCATGATAATTTCTTTCATTTTGTATATTTCATCATTAAATTGTTATTAGTATTATGTTCTATAGTAACTAAAAAGTTGAAAATTAGAATGTCTTCAAGTTTGAGAATCACATTAAACACTTACTGCACCCTCTAATAGATATACCACTTCTAACATTTAAAATTAGTTAGAAGTAAAGATTTATCTAAAACTAATTGAGGCAAGCTATTTACAACTACATGTGTTTTGGCCACCCATGAAAAGATTCTTAAACACATGCAGATGGCTATTACGTGACCCTTAGTTGGCCTCAAAAACATTTAATTGTATTGTTTTATCCTGTGGTCTTTGTAAAATGCATTTATCATTTCTATCCTCTTACATTTAAAGCTTCATCTGACATCATTCAGGGCTGTTTGACATTGATTTGCTTTGAAAGCCATTCATCATCTCATGGTGAGAACAGACTTTAAAAGATCAAATTAATCACTTCCATCTTTTTGGTAAATCTGATATTGTAATTTTTTGTGTACAATCAGAGCATCATATCTTTATTCAATGCATGCTGACTCAGATAAGGGTGACATAATTTGACATCTTTAAAGTAATAAAGGTTTGTTAGCATAAAAGAATGTTTTACTATTCACTGGCTGGTTTGAATTCATGTCAGGGCTCGTCGCGAACAGTGAACCGCTGGCCCCAGGCCAGTAAAAATTCCCAAAAATGGATTTGGGCCTGTAAAAAAACTCAACTGGTCTTACAGGGCCAGTAAACATTTGGAGACATTTTTGTTAACATGTTTCACCTCAAGAATGTCCCCAAACGTTTTTGAAAAAAATGAAGTTAAAATAAACAAAAATAAATGTTGGTGAGTTTTATGCAATATTTTTCTTATCATGTTAGAGAAAGATTTGTAGGTACAGTATGAATTTTGCAGGACCACTAGATTCTAGTTGTTGCTGGTCCTACGGGGCCAGTAACATTTTGAGTTAGCGTTGAGGCGTCTGCAAGATCTCTCAGGAGATTTATAATTGAGAATTTTGATTTAGCCACTTTTTCTGCCATATTGCCGCTAGCAGTTGTGACTAGCCAGTTGCAAGTGGTGGAGCAAACTGGAGTACCCGGCAAAAGCAACCACATAACCCCAAGTCACTGGCAACTTTCTCACATACACCAGACTAGATTCAAACCCTTGCAGTGATGAGAGACAGGTAGCAGTCAGTGGCAACACCTCAGTGTAGGTCCTCTCATAGGGAAGCTAGTACAGTATTCTCAAGCTGAGTTGTTGATTGTGATGTTAGAGGCAAGAGGATATTAATAATAATAATAATAATAATAATTGGAATTTATATAGCGCCTTTTCCATTCATAAAATGTTCAAAAGCGCTGCACATTGTCATAGTTTGAGTAATAGTCCACAACGCCTCAATGGGCGAGCCTGAAAAGGTGTGTTTTGAGACACTTCTTGAAGGCCTGACACGATGTAGAATCCTTCAGGTGTTGTGGAAGCGCATTCCATAATCTCGGTGCACTAATGGAGAAAGCGCGATCTCCAAATTTGAGTCTAGTCCGAGGCTCGTCCAGAAGGCCCTTTGCTTCTGATCGTAGATGGCGTCTGGGTTTATAAGGCACGAGCAGCTCCTTGATGTACTTAGGTGCAAGTCCGTTTAGCGCCTTGTATACCAGCAGTAGGACCTTAAATTGGATGCGGAATTTGATTGGTAGCCAGTGAAGCTTGATGAGAACAGGTGTGATATGTTCATACTTCCTGGTTCTCGATACTATCCTTGCTGCACTGTTTTGTAGTCGCTGCAGCTTTGCAATCAAATCCTGTTGTATTCCAATTAGGAGAGCATTGCAGTAATCCAAGCGAGACATCACCAGTGACTGCATCACTGTTTTTGTGGCATCTTCTGTTAACACACGTCTCGCTTTTCCAATATTTCTCAGGTGAAAGCTAGATTTTTTGACAACACTTTTGACATGGGGTGCCATGATCAGTTGAGAGTCAAACATAGCTCCCAGATTCCGCACAGGCTCAGATGCGACAGACACATCAGTCCCCGCTACAGAGAGTGACTTAATGTTCAGTTCAGCTAGGTGTTTCTTAGAGCCGAATAGAATGATTTCAGTCTTGTCATTGTTGAGTTTCAGTTTGTTCTGAGACATCCAGACACTAATGTCACACAAACATTTCTCAAGATTTAGGATTTCACATTTGACTATTGCGTTATCACTTGTCTTTTTGAATGATAAGCAGAGCTGGGTGTCATCAGCATAGCCATGATTGTTCAGACCGTAGGATCGGATTAGCTGTGCCAGAGGTATGATGTATATTAGGAACAATATTGCACCCAACACAGATCCCTGTGGTACAGACCACAGGATTTCCTGATTTTCGGAGAAGTCATCATTGATTTTAATCCTCTGTTTCCTGCCTAACAGGTACGATTTGAACCACTGTAGAGCAGATCCTTTAACTCCAAGAACTGACTCCATCCTAGATAGAAGGATGGAGTGATCGATTGTATCGAAGGCAGCGCTAAGATATTCTATTCTTGACAAACACCATCATCTCTAGGAGTGCAGATAACGCTTGTTCTCTGTGAAATTCCGATAAATGCCTGAGACGTGCTTCAGTGAAAGAAGTATTGCCCAAGTATGGCTGCCAAACCTTGTAAATTGCACAAATGTAGTGGAGATCAGGTGTTTGTTGTGTCCTCCCTTGTGAATTCATTTTTATCCATGAAGTAATTTGTTATGCTTGGTGGTATATCATTGTTAGAAAAATGTTTCGTTTTGCTAGTTCTACATACTTAGACAACAACATTCTGAATTTTCAGCTCAGACCTAAATGTATTTGCCTGTTAATTCTTTGTATTGATTCATGTTCTTTTTGAAGTTTTTCATTCCATTCTTAAAGTTAATGTGTGCTTAAGTTGAAACTTTTAGACAATGGTAAAGCAGCAAAGTTATTTGTGTTTTCATCGATGTTGTAGCTGATGTGTTCATCTCTTAAGTGTTCCATCTAAAATGCCCCAAATTCAGCACCCAAACCCTTATACCCCCCCCCCCCCCCCCCTCACACACACAGCAAGTCACACTCTACTTATAAGCATTGCTTTCATCATCATATGGTTTACAGAGGATTTATTTCATTTCAATCGACCACATGTGTAAAACAGACAAATACAAATTGCACTGCAAAGAGCCATAATTACAGCCAGATTAAATGCATTTATTTTGAAATGTGCAAATGTGTGTCAACTGTCAAGTAGACTGTGAGTCAGCCGGCTGGGGACTCGGGAGGCCATGTGGTGTGTGTGTCTCATACTGAGAGCTTAAATCATGTTGACTTAGAAACAACTTTACTCTCAGACAATTTATGGGTGCTTAGGAGGCTGGCTCGCTGTAGAGCCCTTTAACAACATTCAAAATGTATACTATAGAGAGAGCCTGACTTGCTTTACAAGTGCACGGACCATGGTCCTCCTCAGAATGGGCAAGTGAATTTTTCAGATATATTATCTTATGTATTATTACAGCTGTGAAAGTCATCTTTAACTTAATCATCATTACATTGTTTTACCTCTTTATAGTGAGAGGATCATTCATGATACCAGATATGCATTTTGATAGCACTTGCAATCGATGGAAATAATTGGGCATGGTTAGATACTTTAAAAAGAGTCTAATAATGGTTGCCCTATTTGAGTTCTCTCAGATGACCAAATATCTTATTTGCTTTTCCACATAAAATGATAGTTGTGATATTGCACCCTTTCCAAGGCAAAATATAATTGTTTATGTCAGTGAATAGATGTGGTTGTTAGCATATAGTTATTCAAAGTCATCAATAAAAAAGAAACCATTTCTAGAATACGGCAGTACTCACAACTGTCTGTGTATCACTAATTGGGTGTTGTGACAGCACAAAGGGAGTGGATGCTGACTGTCAGTGTAGGTTCTCCTGGTCCTTAGTTCAGGGAGGAAGTTCTATGATGAAGATTTAAGTGTACTCGTACATGAAATCTAATCCATCAAAACTGAAGGATACAATTGTCCACCAGTAATTAGGGCACAGTTCCATCCATACTCTAAGGGTCAGAATCCTTAGATCGGTCCTATACTAGGGATTGGCACCTTTGAAATTTTCATGGTAAGATACAATATCAATATTTATTTAATGCTACAATATCTTAACAATATTTCTATAGATACTGCCTGACTCTCAGGAACCTAATTTTGTTAAAATTAGCACCATTAGCTTCAGGAATTTCACTAATAAATACCAAAATATCTTGACCAGAGAGGTCCAGGTAGCAATTAAGTCAATTTTATACATACTTTAGATCATAACAGTATGATACAGATACTTAACTTTTTCGAAACGATACTTTTTCCCTTTCAATATCGGTATTTGGTATCGTATTGAGTTCCGGTACTTATCCCAATGGGTCACCCTAAATGCAGACCGTTATGGAAGGCAATGATATGACTATCATTCATCAGTGCAGTGTGAGATTGATCACTTGGCTGCATTGTTATGCCCTCTGAAGCTTCTCTACTACCTCCTCTGCTAACCCTCAGGGAAACATGCTGAAATAATCATATCAGGACCAGCATATCAAGGTCAACAGTATCTGACTACATATGTGAAGGTACTTTGAGATTTAACTAGCATAATTTCTTAAAATTCATTCCAAATACCTTTGCCAGTTATTTAAATACTACATGCGAAATTCTGAAGATATTGGTGGGTAAATAATACATGAAATATTGAGTGATGTACTGAGGGAACAACAAACCACATTACAAATTCTTTATTGTGTATTTTCTTTTAAATTTGGAAATTACAATTTCGATTTTTCATTCCTTTTTCTGCCATATCACTGCCAAGTCTTGAAAAGTCAGTTGTAAATAGTGGAGGAAACCGGAGAACATGACGAAAAAACAGCGCCTAACCCCAAGTCACTGGCATATATTTTTATTCACACAAGTTAACTAAGATGTTGATAATTGATGTTTCTCTAAGTTAATTCAGCTTGTTATGTATAAGACATATTTTACAAATCAGAAATGACCAGTTGAGCAGGTTCAAAAATTGTTTTCAATGCAATTACAAAAGTAATATTGGTATGGTGCTAGGTTCAAAGCATTAAAGGTAGAATCATTTTGACTGTTTATGAACAGGTCACATTTTTTAGTGAGAATTTAAAGAGCAAAAGTGCAGATTTTTAAATCTCAAGGTGTGCAATAGAAATATTTGTAAATTATGAAATTGAAAATGAAATATTAATCTTGTAATGAAAAACAGTTGCAAAGCATTCAAATTCCAAAGGGATGTATTTTTTCTATGAAAATATGGTCCTAGGGTTGAATTTACATATAGATTTGATATAGATTGATACGCTAATGACCTGATGTACTTGATAAGAAACTGAAGAAATATGGTGTTAATAATAATCTGCTAAAAGTACTAACCTCCACTTATAAAATGCTCCATGTCCAAAACCTATGCTCTAAGTACTTCATTACTATGATGCATTAACCCTTTCATGCTTTAGAGTTCCTCTGAGAACCATTGATTGGATATAACTTAAGCATGAGTCGCAAAAATATTAGGATAGAATTATTCGTTTGATTCAGATGAACATTCCCTCTTTAATTTTTTTTAACCATAGATGCTTTTGTTGGAAAGAAAATAACCCATTAACACCCAGTGCTGGCAAAAGCAACCAATTTTGAGTCAATCTTTCTAGTGAAAGCAGAGATTCGAAAAAGATTTGAAGGAAAAATGTAAATCAGAACATTACCTACAACTCTCCTTCAAATATTTTGTAAAATCGCTTTCAATTCCAAAATTATCATCAAAAGTAACATAGATCTAGTCGGTAATATCTGGAGAAACTAGTAAAAATTAATGGGTTAACAAAATGGCAATATTATTTTCAATAACTTACAAATGATTCAGATTTATAAAATATTTGAAAGGAATTTGTAAGTTGATAACTGGTCAACTTTTCTCAGTTGAATAATTTCAAAGATTTGCCATTATCAAAGAGGTACTGGTATGACTGTTATGAAATTGTCAGGCTGTTTTGGGTGCTATAGGGATGGATGGGTATATGATATCATTATACATGGCAGGTTATCTTTTCTGTTTTGTATCAACACACTGAACTCGTCTTTTTGTTTATTTCAGACCAAGGGTGAACGTTTGGACTAAAAAGAAGAGGAGCATGCTCTCAGGTTACTCTCAATCGGCGCAGCCAGCCAAAAGCCCACTTGTTGATAAAGGAGACTGCGCTCATCAGTATTCCTCCTACGTCAGATAAGAACCCAGAGGAACACTATTCAATTAAGGCAATCTTTGTTTGTATCAGATCTGGCTGGATTGCTCTGTGTCTTAAAGGCAACTGAGCATGCCCTGTGTTTCTCTCTGTAATAGGTCACTTGAGGCGACCATGGACAATTATTTTAGACAGTTTCTGTATAAGGACTGAAGGGGGCTATGGTGTTTGTGTTTTGTGCTGTGGATTTCCAAGTGAATACCATATTCTCTGTGATGTATAAAACCTTGGTAAAGAATATCTTAACCCTTCCAATGCTGAGGCTATTTTTCGTCCTAAGCACAAGGATGCAAACTTTTTTGGAAACCATCTAAATCCTGTCATGTTGGTATTCATTGGAAAGCTCTCGCTGAGTACTTTCAGATGAGTACCCATTTGTCAGGGTTTCAATCAATATCAAGGTTTTCTGCATCTTTTTGTATTGGCAAAATTAGCCACCAGCTGCACAAGGGTTAAGGGTCATTAATGAGTCTGCTTTAGTAGTGTTACTGAACATTACTTTTCACATTTTGTTATTGAAGCCTGTGTAGTAAGTCATATGTAATCTTGGCATTTATCAAAAACTGTTAAAAAAAGGTTTCAATTCTGATTCAATCACATTGTAAGAACATTCAAACACCTTTCTAAATATATTGTAAGCCCTCATGGTGATGGAACTCAGATGGTTCCTAACTCAAAGCTACAGCAGATCACTTTATGTTTATGGAAACTTGGAAAGGTGATTCCCAGTAGATTAAATTCAAGAGTTTATTTGTGTCAGTTCACGTCTTCATTTCTTATAAACTATTCCATGCCTTCAGCATTATACTTAACACGTTTTTAAATTTAATGCATTTAAGGAACCCCCCCCCCCTGCTGGATACCTACCTGTACTTTCATAAATTGTATACCTTATTTGCCTGGGCAAGCTATCAGACATTCTTTTGGGGAAATAATCCTTTTAAGATGCTAAAGCTATAGACTTTGTGTTGAAAGAATGAGAAAGATACTGCTATTTATTGTATGAGAGATTTTTTTGGACCACCTTCTTGACTTGTTAATTTTTGTTGGTGTTTTTTGTGTTTTAGATAGCTATTAACCTGAGAAACCACTTGAAAATCGTGTTTTTTTGTGTTTTTAGATAGCTATTAACCTGAGAAGCCACTTGAGAAATCAATGATAAAACACAATATGAGCATATGCCCAATTAGTGGAATATTACATAAGATTGAGCATGTGAGCAGCCCTAGACAATGAAATAGTAGAGATTACTAGGAGCTAATTAGACCTGCCTCTATATTGGTTGTCTGTCAGAGTGCCAAGGAAATTGGATGAATAGAAGGTTCATCGTCAAATGTCTGAAATGTGCCAAATGGTGTCCTGAATAATAGATCTATTTCATAGGTGTGCTGCCAAATGATTATTGTATTTTCTAGTTTTCCAGCCAAACTTGGTACCAGACAGAGTTCAATGCAGCCAAGTATTTTGAAAATGGTGATAAATCACGAAAATATTCATCCCAGTGCAAGCCATGCTGGCAAAATGTTGTGAAAACACAAAAATCATCATTTTAATGGTGCCAATTATTGATTTATGTCGATTAGTCACAAAACTGTTATTTTGCTCAAAGAATTAAGTTTCACCCATAAATCTTTCCATTCGGAGATTTCCTATTCCCATTCCAACTCTACTAGTCCAGCCTTCAATTACAAAGGATGCAATTTAAGGATTATGGATTTATAAGGGTATATGTTTAGATGTTATGTTTTACAGTGTGTTAATCAAATGTTTGTATATAAACCAATAAATATCTCCCTGCACTGTGATTAGTTTTCTTGGAGGTGTATTAACCTATCCATGCCTGTAGCACCCAAAACTGTCTGACTATTTTGGTGATATCACTCTAACAATCAGAATTTTCAGAAAATAATTGAAGGAGAAATGTTGATCAAAATCCAAACCCAAAACTCTCCTCCAAATATTTTGTGCATCATTGATTGATTCCAAAAGTTATTTCAATAAGTGTCGTAGGTCTGAAGGACTTGCCATGGAGATCAGCAGGCATTAATGGGTTAACCCTTCCAATGCTGGGGCTACTTTTGTCCAAAGCACAAGGATGCAAAGATTTTTTTGGAAAACCATCTAAACCTGTCATGTTGCTATTCATTAGATAGCTCTCGTTGAGTACTCTTAGATGAGTACCCATGTGCCAGGGTTTCAGTCATTTTTCAGGTTTTTTGCATCATTTTGTATTGGCAAAATTAGCCACCAGCAGCATAAGGGTTAAGGGTCCAACACCAATACATCAGTAAGTCACCCTCCCTTTAGTCCGGGAGCCGAGGGGTCAAACCCTGCTCTGAGAGTTAAAGTTTTTTTCTTTGCTGATCTTTGTAGGCTAGGTATTGGTCTAACTTTTTCAGGTGGATGACCGCCGGTCACCCTTGAGCAATTTTTTTTATTAACCCTTTTGTGTTGAGAGTGTCGCCTCAAAAAATGGCCAAAAATTTGGGGTGGGGAAAACAAAAGCCCCGCTACAGTTCTTACTTTTAAACATAATGAATCATGTGACCACTCAAAATGTTGGCATTAAGGAGCTCTATCTGATGATAGATCATTTATGCAGATTAAGTCCATAATGAGGTCACTAGAGGTCAAAAGGTCACCAAATTTTTCCTTTTTTGAAATCTTGAGATATTGTTTTTGGCCCCCTGCCAAGGCCATGGAGAGGCACTAATGATGCATTTTACACTTCAATTTATACAAATAGACATCCTGTTAATATTTTATATCACCCATATTCAAATATGTTGAAAGCTGACTAAACTATAACAAACGAAAGACAAGTAATGTAAAAAGTATACTAAAAATAGGTTTTTATGCCTCCAAAAATAAAAACGCTGCCTAGATTTGTTGATTTTGAAGATAATGAATAATGACAGATAATGACCACTTCAAATGTTGGTATTTAGAAGCTCTCTCTGATGGCAAATTAACTATGCAAATTAGGTTGATAGTAAGGTCACCAGAGGTCAAAAGGTCACCAATTTTTGAATTCTTTGAAATCTTGCTATATAATGCTTTTAGCCCCCCTTCCAAGGCCATGGACAAGCACTCTTGAAAACATTTTACCCCTTAATTTGTACAAAAAGGCAACCTGATAACATTTAGACCATCCCATGTTCACATATCTCAAAAAATAACCAACCGATACCAAACAAAAGAGTGATGTGAAAAATATACTCAAACTGAACTTTATTCCTCAAACAATTAAAATACTTCCGAGAACTCTTGTTACCTAAGATGAGAGATCATATGACCACTCAAGATATTATGGACTCAAAAGTTATTTTGATAGTAAGTCAATTATGCAAATTAGGTCCATTATAAGGTCAAGAGAGGTCAAAAGGTCACCAGTCTTTGCCTTCTTTGAAAACTTGCAATATTACTTTTAGTTCCCATGGCAGGGCCATGGACAAGCACTATTGATATATTTCATCCCTCATTTCTTTTTCAAATAGACAACTTGCTAATATTTTATTCCATCCATGTACCCATAGATTGAATGCTGACAAACTTATTACAAAGCGAAGCCAGTTTGGTGCAATACATAAACTTAGGAGTAACCGTTAACATATACAAGTTGGCAACATAATGTGAAAAATGTGTTTTACTTTAATCCATACAATGATAGCAATTGCAGGATTCGTTGTTCTTGAAGATAACAATCTATTTGACCAGTCAAAGTGTTGGTATTACAGAGCTCCTTTCAATGATAGGTCAATTAACCAAATTCAAGTCAACTATGCATTATTTAGAGGTCCAAAGGTCACCAGTTCTTTTACTTTTAAACAGGCACTTATGGTACATTTAAACCCTCATTTTTTTTACAAATAGACACCCTGCTATGAGTTACACCACCCAGGACCAATAAAGTGAAATGATTATCATCCTATTTGCAAACGGATTACAAGTTATGTGAAGAAATGCTAAAATATGTTTTCATTAACCAGAAAAATAATATTATGTAAGTATAGTGTTCAGTGTAGCAGCTAGAGTGTTTTAATTTGTCAAAAAAAGTTTTCAATCCTCATTGTAAACAATTTTACAGATATATGTAAACATCTGACCATGATCAGGTAGCTTTCTGTACTCATTCCCTTTTTTACATTACACTAACATCAAAACAGGCCTTTGCCAAATGAAAAATGAATAAATAAATGGGCAAAAATGAAAAACCTCAACATTGATATATCTGTGCAGTGTTGCAAAAACTAGACCAGATCAAAAATTGTAGTATTGAACAATGCCGAAAGCTGGACAAGCCAGTTTCATCTCTACTTATATCCTACTCTTATACATAAGCCTTTCCCAAATCCATATGACCTATCACTGACTTTTCCATGGTGACAGGTTTGATTGAATCATTTTTCTGTTGGATTTTCAACTTCTGTCAGATGTAGAGATCTATTTTGATAACTGAAAAATGAAGATACAAGTATCATAGACTTGTATGCAATAAAATAATCATTTTAAGTGATAGCAATGCATACTTGATTGCATGTAGACCTCCCCCAACCACTATTCAATATACATATGTGTACATTTTATATTTATATTGCTGATGCATTGTTCCCACACATTTAACAAAGTAATGTTACTTGGCAGCCTTCATAAAGAGATAATCAAAAGTTGATGGATTGCAGACTGCCAATAGAAGTCATAATTGTAAAGCACTGCTTAATCAATTAATTATTTCTGGAATCATCTATCAACAAGTGTAATGGTCTTTACACTATGCACTTCTAATATCAAGGTGACATAACCAAGCTTCATTAGTGGAGTCATATTTGCATTAGAGTGTAGTAACTCAATATATTTGAGTTTTAAATGATATGATGTCTGCTTGAAAAAATCCAGGGGAAAAAGTCACATTTGCACCAATTTTTGGCTAAGGCAGAGGTGTTAGAAAGTAATATTCAAGATTCTGCAGAAAGAGAAAAATGCTGACCTCCTCACCTCTTGTTACCTAATTGTTGACATATGTATGATTCATCTTCTATAAAAAGGGGTTCGCAAATATCTATAAAGTTTTTTGTTTGCCTTATCCTTATATTTTTGCAAATATTTATATTGATCCTATCACCACAAAAAAAAATTCATAGAATATGAATACATCAAATATTGTGAAGACTTCGATAAAAACACTGAATACTAAGGTGCTATCTTAAAGGACTGGTTCTTCAAGACAATTAGGCCAAAAAAATGTTATGTTTGTGGTTACATGACCCGCCAAATTAGGGTTGGTCAGTGGGCTTTTTTTCATTTTTTTTTGCAGATTGCTAGGTATTTTAATAAGAAGTGCCAATATATAGATATTCAGTTAGGTTGTATTGTGCATGTATGATTATATGTATCATTGTTGGGCTGATATGAGTTTATACATAGTCCTTGTAGTACTGTAAGATTTAAAACAAGTCCCTTGTGTACCTGCAGTTCTTTTGTGTGCCTGCATTAAGACCAAAAAAGCTTAAAAAAGCTTTACGGTAGGGAGTCAAAACAAGGTCGGTAGGATAACCACAAACATAACACTTTTTGGGGGGCCTTAGCACATTGAAGCAATTGAATTCACCTTTACATGATCCCTGTAAGTTGCACAAACTGTGTCTCAATATATAGGTAAGCCAATGGTCTACAGATAGCAATGTCTCATAGCAAATTTCAATATCACATCATTTGTCTTTCGTTTATAACAATTAGGTTATTTTTTAATGTTGTTAATCATGGGTGGAATACAATATTAGCAAGGTGTTTAAGGGTACAATTTGAAGGAAAATATGTACAATAAGTGCCAAAAACTGGTGACCTTTAGACCTCTAGTGATTTATTATTGACTTAATAATTTGCATAATCAACCTACAATCAGAAAGAACTTTTCAATACTGACAATTTGAAGTGGTGACATCTTTTGAAACAACAAATATAGAAAGCGCTATAATTATTAGATGAATAAAACCCGGTTTTACTATATTTTTCACTTACCTTTCGTTTTTTTATTGCTTGGTCAATATTCAGGATTAGTTAACATGGATGGTAGACAATGTTAGCAGGTGGTCTGTTTGTACAAATTGAGGGTAAATGATTAGAAAATTGCCACAGGACTATAGTAATATTGCAAGATTTCAAAGAAGGCAAAGACTGGTGACCTTTTGACCTCTCTTGACCTTATAATGGACCTTATTTGCATAATTGACTTACTATCAAAATGAACTTCTAAGTCCAAACATTTTGAGTGGTCATATGATCTCTTATCTTAGTTAACAAGAGTTCTAGGAAGCATTTTGATTATTTGAGGAATAAAGTTCAGTTTGAGTATATTTTTCACATCACTTGTCTTTTGTTCATTATCGGTTGGTTATTTTTTTTAGATTTGTGAACATGGGATGGTCTAAATGTTATCAGGTTGCCTCTTGTACAAATTAAGGGGTAAAATATATCTAGAGTGCATGCCCATGGCCTTGGAAGGGGGGCTAAAAGCAATATAGCAAGATCTCAAATAATTCAAAAATTGGTGACCTTTTGACCTCTGGTGACCTTACTATCAACCTAATTTGCAAAGTTGATTTGCCATCAGAAAGAGCCTCTAAATACCAACATTTGAAGTGGTCATTTGATTCATTATCTTCAAAAACAACAAATCTAAGCAGCGCTATAATTTTTGGAGGAGAAAAAACCTATTTTAGTATACTTTTTACATTACTTGTCTTTCGTTTGTTATAGTTTAGTCAGCTTTCAACATATTTGAACATGGGTGGTATAGAATATTAGCAGGATGTCTATTTGTATAAATTGAAGTGTAAAATGCATCATTAGTGCCTCTCCATGGCCTTGGCAGGGGGCCAAAAACAATATCTCAAGATTTCAAAAAAGGAAAAATTTGGTGACCTTTTGACCTCTAGTGACCTCATTATGGACTTAATCTGCATAAATGATCTATCATCAGATAGAGCTCCTTAATGCCAACATTTTGAGTGGTCACATGATTCATTATGTTTAAAAGTAAGAACTGTAGCAGGGCTTTTGTTTTCCCCATCTCAAATTTTTGGCCATTTTTTGAGGTGAAACATTCAACACAAAAGGGTTAATGAAAAAAATTGCTCAAGGGTGACCGGCGGTCATCCACCTGAAAAAGTTAGACCAATACCTAGCCTACAGGAATCAGCAAAGAAAAAAACTTTAACTCTCAGTGCAAGGTTCCGCCCAAAAATGGGGTTTGGCTCCCGGACTACTTGCACCTGTCTCACCTAACCCTCTATTCTTGTGAAACACCTCCACGTCATTCTCAGGTTCACTTTGGATGTAGGAGCACATACATCAAGTCGCTGATCCTATGGTTCTGTGCTCTTAGAATAGCTCAAAGAGGAAATGGGACTAATTTGTCATAGAATTATGACAGGCCACGAGAAGTTCAAGAGCAACTAAGGAAGTGAGAAAGTGACATGTTTATTAGGCTAGTCAATGCCCCCATATTGCTAGGTTAATTCTATCTGAAGAAATCCTGCCATTTCATGTCTTCCACTTTGTGACATTAATGCTATCGAAGTTGGTACTCATGTTTGTTTACAATAAATAATGTTGAGAATATTAAACCAACTGGATGGCATTTGGGTATACAAACCTTTGTTATCAGTAGAATGAAATCAAATTGGAAATTCATATTAACAATAAACAATGTTGAAAATATAAAACCAAATGGATGACATTGGAGTATACAAATCTTTGTTGTAAGTAAAATGAACATTTTTTTCAAATTTTAAACATGATAAATTGTGTGATCATGGTATTATAATATTAGTGTGTACTGAGGTGTGGTGATGAGTGCTTAGTTCCCGTGGCAAAATAAAACACCAGTTCCATTTCAATGCATATCAGCTCTCTATAAATTACAAACATCAAGATATGCATGGTAGGTTAGGTTTGTTACCCCCCTGGACTTGTTTGCATGTATTATGTTAATAAAGGAAACAGAATCGAGTAATGAATGTTGTTATTTTTTTATATGTTTGTAATTGGTTCAATAAGAATAAATCATGATTATTGTTACTTGCTACTTTTTAGGCAAAGACATTCTGTATGCATAAAAATGTGTTTGTATTATTATTCACACTTTCTTCAGATAAATGCCGTAATTTCTTTTTTTAAGGATGTTTGGGATACTGATCAGGCAGCATTGTCACTCAATTTTAGAACAGGTTAAAGAACAGCTATATCTTACTTGGAAGGTCTATGGAATGAGTGCAAAGA
This sequence comes from Maea johnstoni, assembly GCA_963942565.1. Taxonomy (NCBI): domain Eukaryota; kingdom Metazoa; phylum Annelida; class Polychaeta; order Spionida; family Magelonidae; genus Maea; species Maea johnstoni. The sequence continues at coordinate 9,071,269 of OZ012684.1, read as the reverse complement.
GGTTACTTGTGTGAATGGTATTAACAAACACAGAACTCCACTCTGGATGGCTTGTTAACCCTTTTATCCCCTGAGTGCCCACCTAATGGTCAAATATTTATGTAATTTATTGCGCGATTGTTTTCAAAAAGATATCTTGAGTGATATGTTATTTGAAATGTTATAGCTCATTGTGGCATGCTGTTGGCCTTGTTAATTTCAGATCCCCAAAAACGTATGGGTCAGACCTCGCTCCATGAATAAATACAAATAGATTCTAGATTTACAAATGTCTTAAGGTTAGGATTTCTTTCATAATAAGTCATATATAAATATGGGCATAATGGTAACTAACTTGGTAAACCTTATAGAAGTTGAGAGATTTTTTTTGATGGTTGGAAATAGCATAAAGAATATTATATCTGTAAATTTCACCTGTAGAATTTTTAAGTTAAAATACTAGTATCCTTTTACTTAGCAAGCACAAATAAGAATTGAATTTAATGGAAATTATATTCTGGACTTCTATGCATAGTATCTCAGATGATAATTTCTGAGGTGCCAAGAGCACTACATGAAATAGAGGCATCCATCATTAGGTTTTTGTTTATTTAACATTGAGTAATATAAGTAAATCATTATTGACACTTATTACCTTTCAGTGGAGTAGAGGTTTGGATGTTTACCCTTAGAGCTCTTGATACTAGGTCATTGTTAGCTAATGGTCTGTGACTGCTTCTCCACTGGCACAAGTTTAGCAGCAGCTAGCCTTCAACTTGAAAACTCTACAGCACATGGCCTGCTAAATGTCAAGAACCTTTAAAGAATGTCTATTTCGTTTGCGTATGGTGAGTTCCAGGCTTGAAAAGTTGTTAAAAGTGGTAAGTGTCAGAACTTCAACTGCACACATCGCTTGAGTTCACTCACAAGCTACAAGGATTGTCCTATTACAAGTTGGGTATTGAGAATTCTGGAGGGTACCCTAGCGCCCTCATGAGTTGCATCCTGTATACTCCAATGGATCCAGCTTCGTACTTAAAAGAGGTTGCCCCTCATTTCTTGTTCTGTAGGTACAGCCCATCATATGCATTATTTTGGAGCTGTAGTGCTCGATAACTGGGATGGTACCCCAATCTCCTACAGGAAAAACAATATTTTCATCCACCCCAATATAAAACACTGTATGAAAGGATACCCCATCTTATTCCATAGCATGCAACCTAGCTAATGTAAGGAAGTACCCCATTACCCCTGTTGGGCTGCAGATAATACACTCCCATTAGATCTAGTACTCCACCATTCCAGGGGTCATTTTTGGTAAATACTTTCTGTGAATAATCTTAAGAGATCACAATTATCATATCCACCTTGGAACCCCTCTAAAGTGACCACCTGCAGGACAGGCCACAACTGGCCAACTAGAGGGATGGGTACTACTATGGTCACTTAAGGGGGGTTGAGGGGTTCCGGTATACATGTACTTCCAAATTGGACTGCTTCCCCAGTACCTGTTATCCAGAGACCATTTCTAGGGACCCAAATCCTGGTGCCTTGCTTGAGGATGTGGTGTTTCACACTGGCAGGAGCCACAGCCAGTCGATCGTGGGTCATCAGTCTTCCCAGCCAGTTGCCAGCAGAGCCAGGAGGATGTTGAGGCATTACTACTATGTAGCTCATCCCTACTTCGGCAGCATGCTTATTATACAGGAACAGCTGAGGGGGCAGCTTAGCCACAGGCCAAGCAATCTGTGTTCTATATTCTTTGATACCTGAAAAATATGCAGTAGAACTCATGCACCATATACTTTGAATTGTCTCAGCAATTAGGTATTTGCTTATGATTGTTATGTGAATACTTTTATCTCCCTTGAAAAGATAGTTCGGGGTTGTGTCTCCACTGGATCTATATTGACGAGTTGGTCTGATCATTATATAAATGTGTGTTTCACAACATGACCTAAATTTTTCAAAGTGACATAAAATCCTTAAATTGTTAACTTAACTCATTAATAAGATTGATAAGGGAACAACACCATAAGATACTAACATAATTAAGCATTGCATACTGAGATACAAATGTGAACTTTGCACACCCTCACACCCATTGTCTTTCTTGACCTATCGATCCTAAATGCATGCATGTTTAATTTTGTACCGGGATAAACAGGGAAAGAAGCACCTAATCAAAAATGAACAAAAACTGGCCTTGAATACTTCACACTAGGAGCTTGTCTTTCAATATGGACGCAAGCAAACTATGAACCTAATAAATCTTGATTTTCACTTTCAACACATTGATAATTTTTGTGATTTCAATACATTATTGGGTAAAGAGTACTTTTAATCAACCAAATACTTCAAAAGCATAGAAATAACCATCTATATGCCTTTACTTGTGTTTTTTTTTTAATTCTTCATGCACTTCCAATTTTTAAAAAAGGAATGAAATGGATATGTACCCATTAAACCTGCCAAACAATGAATAAACTGAAAAGAACAATTATGGTTATAACTTTGTCAGGCATAAAATGTGATGATAAACAAAACAAAACATTATAAATACTGTATTGTCTTTGTGCGGACCCTGTGACCAGACAGGTGATGAAACATTTGTTTTTATTCTTCGTACTTGAAAATACTGGAATATAATTCTAGTTTTATCTTTATTTAACAATACCACAAATCATCTCTGCATATTTTTTCAAAGTTTTAGTTCAGTTTATGGGTCATATTGTAATTTCTCATGCCTTCCGGACAAGCTGACTATAAATGGGTGAAAGATCTGAAGGTCTTTAAGGACCTATAAATCCTAATAGCAATGCAGCATTCTTGTTAATAAATAGATATGTTCTTTAAGCAATGAGACTCTGGGGAGCACTAACTGCTTAAAGTCTTGGCTCTATCACACACTAGTGGCTTTCTTTCAAGGCTTTCTTCTATATTAGCAATTTGTTTTCAAAGTCCTCTACGACACTGACTTTGTAGCCGCGTTGTTTTAAACCAAGACGCTATCAGAAGGTCGTGGGTCCAGTATTTTCTTAAATAAAAAAAAATGGGACAAAAATTATGTAAAGTCTATTGTTCAATTCTAAATGTAAAGGAGGATTAACGGTTTTGCTAGTAGTTTATCTTTATGTTATTTGGAAAAAGTGCATTTAATATGCACTTAGATAAATAAAAACTCATTTTCTTCATCTAAGATATACGGGTATCAAGTGGCGAACAATTGTGGAGATCCTTCGGCAGTTCCGGCCCTGTCCCGAGCATTTCAAAAAAGACCGATTCGTAATATTTTAAATATTGACAACACCTTTACATTCTCATCCCATTATAACTAAATTAAATGGCTGTTCAATTTTTAAAATGTGTTGTGGTAATGAAAGTTTTGCCCCCCCCCCCCCCATTCAGATAACCCAGGCTCAGCCCCCCCCCCCCAAAAAAAAAACACCTTTTTTAATGGAATAGCCCTGACAGGAACTTAAATAAATGAAAGTTTCAGGAACGTCATAAATGTCACCTTTATAGCATGATATGAGGGGCGGCTGCATTATGTGATGCCTGCTTTTAATGAACTTGAGATCTGTCTTAGTGCAATGACGCATGAGCTGATAAAAATAAGATCATAAGATGTGCGAGGGGTATTTTTCATCATCAGGATCTAAAGATTGGCCTGGCAATCATCTATTCTTGTCTCGCTCTTTATTTTCTCATCATCATCATCATCTTTATTGTCATTATTATTATTATTACTATTATCATTATTATTATAATTATTATTATTGTTATTATTATTAATAATATTATTATTATTTTGTCATTAGCATTAGTGGTAGCAGTATAAGTCTTTTCTGCGTTTTAAGGGGCTTTCCTTTCCTTTCCTTTCCTTGCAATAATGTTTCAGACATAGACATGGTGCGTTTTGAATTAAACTAAAATAACTATTTATAATAAGATAATTTTATTTTCCCAAAAGTGCATTCGAAATTTAATAAAATGGTAGAACCTGCTTGTTTTTCTTATATTTTGAAACAAGAAAAGATTCATACACAGTAGTCAATGAATAAAGGGTGGCAAACGACTTCGTTAGCTAATATTGTTGAACAAGTCAGCCAGTAAGGCATAATCTGGGAACCCAAATTCATAAAGAAAAAAACACTTCGACCACGTAAGGTCTCTCGTACACTACTATCGTAAGAGAAGAACAAAAGGTAGATGATAGCTTGTCTTGATGATCCTAAAATGGGTCATGATGTAATACTTTAGTAATATAATTTTCTAGATGACTATAGTGAGTAATCCATTCAATTTTTCTGATTCGGATAGAAATTATCGTCTTAAGCGCCAAAATTATTATGATGTCATCATTACTATCAACAGCAACGATATATATATATATATATATATATATATATATATATATATATATATATATATATATATATATATATATATATATATATATATATATATATATCGTCATCCTCGATAGTATCATTGGTCAATGCAAAGATTCGCAGAAAACATATCTATATTTTGATTCCAATTCATTAGCTATGTCATGTTATTGCCTCTACGAGTGCAATATATCCATTTCATTGCAGGCATTTTGCCAGAAGAGGCCGGAGATTCATCGCTAATTGCAGAGGCAACATGATCTATGGTAATGAGCATCAGAGGCAACCGGCCAACTCATGCAACACCTGAAAGCGTCACTGCACTCTGCTACGCTTTTGGATTCCTCGAATCCGCTGTTACACTCCTGGATTCCTCCAAACTGCCGCTGAGCTCTTGGATCCTGGATTCCTCCAAACCGCCGTTACACTTTTGGATTCCTACAAACTGCCCCTGAGCTCCTGGTATCCTGCAAACCGCCATTGCGCTCTTGGATTCCTCCAAACCGCCGTAACATCCCTGGATTCCTCCAAACCCCCGCTAATCTCCTGGATTCCTCCAAACCGCCACTGATCTCCTGGATTCCTCCAAACCGCCATTGCGCTCTTGGATTCCTCCAAACCCCCGCTAATCTCCTGGATTCCTCCAAACCGCCACTGATCTCCTGGATTCCTCCAAACCCCCGCTAATCTCCTGGATTCCTCCAAACCACCACTGATCTCCTGGATTCCTCCAAACCGCCGCTAATCTCCTGGATTCCTCCAAACCGCCACTGATCTCCTAGATTCCTCCAAACCGCCACTGATCTCCTGGATTCCTCCAAACCGCCGCTAATCTCCTGGATTCCTCCAAACCGCCACTGGTCTCCTGGATTCCTCCAAACCGCCGCTAATCTCCTGGATTCCTCCAAACTGCCGCTAATCTCCTGGATTCCTCCAAACCCCCGCTAATCTCCTGGATCCCTCCAAACTGCCGCTGATCTCGTAGTTCCTCCAAACCGCTGTTACACTCCTGGATTCATCCAAACCGCCGTTGCACTCGTGTATTCCCCCAAACCGCCGTTGCGCTCCTGGATTCCTCCAACAGCCGCTGAGCTCTTGGATCCTGGATTCCTCCAAACCGTCGTTGCGCTCCTGTATTCCCCCAAACCGCCGTTACACTCCTGGATTCCTCAGAAACCGCCACTGTGCTCCTGAATTCCTCCAAACCGCCGCTGGACTCCTGGATCCTGGATTCATCCAAACCGCCGTTGCACTCGTGTATTCCCCCAAACCGCCGTTGCGCTCCTGGATTCCTCCAACAGCCGCTGAGCTCTTGGATTCTGGATTCCTCCAAACCGTCGTTGCGCTCCTGGATCCTGGATTCATCCAAACCGCCGTTGCACTCGTGTATTCCCCCAAACCGCCGTTGCGCTCCTGGATTCCTCCAACAGCCGCTGAGCTCTTGGATCCTGGATTCCTCCAAACCGTCGTTGCGCTCCTGGATTCTGGATTCCTCCAAACCGTCGTTGCGCTCCTGGATTCCTCCAAACCGCAGTTACACTCCTGGATTCCTCAGAAACCGCCACTGTGCTCCTGAATTCCTCCAAACCGCCGCTGGACTCCTGGATCCTGGATTCATCCAAACCGCCGTTGCACTCGTGTATTCCCCCAAACCGCCGTTGCGCTCCTGGATTCCTCCAACAGCCGCTGAGCTCTTGGATTCTGGATTCCTCCAAACCGTCGTTGCGCTCCTGTATTCCCCCAAACCGCCGTTACACTCCTGGAATCCTCAGAAACCGCCACTGTGCTCCTGGATTCCTTGGAAACTGCTACTGGTGCTCTTGGGTCCTTCGAAACTGGCACTGCGCTCCTGGATTTCTCGAAACCGCCATATTGCGGCTAAGTCACGACTAGCCAATTTAACTGGTGGTGGACACCGTAGTACCCGGCGAACGCTACCACCTAACCTCAAGTCACTGGTTACAGGAACTCTTAAAAGAAGAACTCGTGTTTTGAGCGTTTCCTAGCTTTTTAAGACTATTACGAATCTAATAATTCTGAAAACAACATCTTTCCTAATATACCTTTGCGCCACTTTTCGCTAGACAGCAGTGCATCTTATAATCATACCTCACAAGGATGGTTAAATACAATTATTATTGCTTGCTTTGGATTGTCCAATCAGCAATCAGGATTTGTACCATGTGACCGGTCATTAAATCCCCATAATGCCCTGTGACGCAGAGCATTAGATGTCACCTCATAATGCCCTCCAGAGCTAACTAGGTCAGTTAACCATGTATATCAAAAGATGCTAATGATTAGACCACAAGAAACGTCTTATGCAGGGAAGCAATAATAAAAAGCTTACTAACTGTTCACCAGGGCAGTATGCTTATTAAATGTGCGCCTTCAGGCATCCTGACCAGACCTCGGGACTTCGGCCCTCGGTCTGGCCAGGTTGCCTTCAAGCGCACATTACATACACGTACTGCCCTGGTGAACAGTCATTAAGGCTTTAATGAAAATATCTGATATTATTAAGGCATTTGGCAGTGGTGGCTTTCCTAATATTGTATATATCTGCCTATACTCACCACAAAAAGTGATAGAAACAGAGATTCCATCTCAAATATTGACCTTTTAGAAGAACTACAGTAAGTATATAAACAAATCATGTTCTGTACTAATCTGTACTTGTGATGCATAATATAAAATGCTTGTGATGCATGAAATATTATTGAAGAAAAATGGTCAGTAAATGTGCTGACTAAATTAAATTTACTTGATACCTAACGCGTTAAGCACACATTGTGCAATTTGAAATTGTAACAAGCCATGCGGGGAGTCTGCTGGCAGTTAAGTTGCATTCAGAGGATAGAGTTACATTGAATGGAAGATATGAAGTATAAATGTCACTGATTCTTCTGTGGCAGGACAACACCAGTAAAACGAGGTGAAACCAATTATCTTTAATCATTGGTAAGTGTGGGTTAACAGTCAACGATGATATCTGGATACATTCCCTTCTCCAGAAGTTACTTTGTTCGGCTCTGGACATTTAAAGCTTTCACCATAGTTACCAAAAGGCCCTACCATCCAGGTACATATAATATCTCTGTAATAAAGGCATACTTTGGGCTAATTTCAAATGGTGGAAGTGAAAAAATGAAAACAAAACAACAACTATCGATTTATGAATTTATACTTAACTAGAAAGTACCCTCACCGCGGACAGTAACCATGAAATTTTTCTTGGTGGCAAAAAATCAAGGCACCTAGATATCTGTTTGGGATATCACGCATGATTAATTCTAGTCCTATCCTCTCAAACCTTATTTTCCATTTAGCAATTCTTTTAATGACAAACATATCAGAGCACCCAGATATCCCTTCGACCACACACTTAGGGCTACCCAACCATTGTATCAATAGTTCAGAAAGCTTGGCTAACAAATATGCCACTGATAAATAAGATATTGCACCGGCTATAGCGTATGTAATTTGCACTCGTCCTAGTTATTCTCCACTAACTTTGGTCATTCCGTAACATTTACATTTACATATATCCAGGAAAATTGGTCAACGCACTTAAACGATGATATTACCTTTGAGACTGTGACCAAGGGTTTTAGAAATATCAAAGATATAGCTCCATCAGTATACCAACATTTCAACAATTTTAAGTTGCTAGTTGATAACTAGAAGAACGGTGTACAACAAACTGCTACTTAAAATGGGAATATCAGAAACTCCAAACTGTCTTTTCTGCAAAACAGAAACAGAAACAATTGAACTTATTTATATTGATTGTGATAATGTAAAAAATCTATGGAAGGTAACAGACGACTGGGTTAGGATGATTTACTGAGTATTATGTCCGACAACTTTTTATTACTTGTTTTTGTCTGCGCTGCCGCTCAGGAACACGTTGAGACCAGAATTTGGTATTTTGATTTTTCGTCACCTTTTCTGCCAAATTGCGGCTAAGTCGTGACTAGCCAGTTGTAACTGGTGGAGGAGACCAACCCCTAGCCCCAAGTCAGCCGGGTTGTGCGAACCCAGGCAGTGGTGAGAGACAGCTAGCAACCTGGCAGCGTCTTGACCGCACTGTCACCAGTGTAGCCCACAAGGAGATACGGGAAACGCATAGTCAAAGACATGTTTGACTCACCCTCGCCAATAATGCTATTTGTAAACAAATTGGAATACATTATTTTGCTTAGAATAGTTGACCAAATTTTAACTTTTGCAAGTTATTTGATTGAAAAAAACTGTTCAACTGTAACTTTATCAAAATCGTAAATAGTTTACAATATTTCTTTTGAAAGAAATACTCTTTATTTTGTCACTTTGTGGAATTAAGTACTTTTTTCACATCTGTGGGCTTCTTCTCATCTTGTTTTATAGCTGCTCGTGAATATTATTTGAAGTTCCGCATTTGTCATTCGTCGACCGTGATTGGAACACATTTTCGAAAAATATTTAGGTTGCCTATGCCACAATATAAAAAAACAACATTTGCTGTTAGGTAGTCGTATACTTTTTTATCTATCTTTTAAATTGTTGATAACTGTTCTTATGTCATACTTATGTTGGGAAATTTTAACCCTTATGCTTCCGGTGGCTAATTTGGCCAATGAAATGATGCAAAAAACTACCGAAAAATTACCGAGACCCCGGCACATAGGTACTCGTCTGAGAGAACTCAGCGAGAGTTATACAATAAATACCAACGTGACAGGGTTTAGATGATTTTCAAAAATCTTTGCGTCCTTGTGTTATGGACAACAATAGTATCAGCATTGGGAGGGTTAAGAGATGGTGCTTTATCTCATTTCGAGGCCAAAACTAAAATGACTGGAGAAGAGTCAGCAGGGAACCACTGACTTCTAAAAATGTGTTTTTAATATAGAGGGTAAAAAATACGCTAGAGTGCGCTTAACTCGCGATAGATGGCGGCACTGGTGTTTTGCCACAACTCTCACATGTAGCGGCAATGTTGTTATTTTTTTTCTCCGTGTAGACATGATGGAGTTGAAAAACATCTTGAAATCGAACTAAATGATGAATTATTAGAAGATTCGGTGACAAACGGTCAGATTTGCAATTCTTTCTTTTTTCGTTTTGCTGTATAAAGTCCTGACACCAAATTGAGCACTGGCCAGCATCAAATTTTACTTATCAATTTTGTTATCGCACAAACCATTTATCTTTTCGCTTATATCTATGTATAAAACTGCATGCATTGAACATTGGTAATGAGATTAATGAACGGATGTTTCACGAACTAAGAAATGGCTCGGCCGTATATTGAAAACTAGTAAACTTAGCCACGTAACGAGGTGTCTATGGTTATGTATCGTTGTATACAGTTCGTCCGAAATATTCTTAACCTTGAATAATGAAGAGGGTATTGGTTCAAGAAAGGAAACAATGTAAGAGGTGTGTGAGTGAGAGTGGAAACATGCCAGGGGGGATAACCTGAAGATGAGTGTATTATGAATGAAATAATTATGAATTGTTCATCTGCGAGTAACCAATCTGTACACTGATTTAAATTATATGAATATGAAACAATAAAACAACATTCGTCATGGACAAATAAAAAAATAGTTTATTTATCCGTGCCCAAGCCTTGGATTATGATATGAATATGAAATTAAAAAAAAAACATCCGTCATGAACAAAAAAAAAATATATAGTCTCTCTCTCTCTCTCTCTCTCTCTCTCTCTCTCTCTCTCTCTCTCTCATGTACTATCTTGATTGATGTGCTGCTTCAAAATCGCCACTTGCTAGGAACGTGCTTGGCATATGTATCAAAAGGACTGGAATAATGATGTACGATTGTAGTTGGTATTGCCGTTTATCGTCATGCTTATGCCTTGTTGAAGCTTAATTAATCTTTAGTAAACAGGTGTTAATGAAGGAAGCAGGACGGGATACGCGGGGGTAACCGTCGTCTAATTCCAGCTACTGGCAACTTCCTTACATGCCGAACCGAATTTGAACCAGTAGTATGAGATAACGGTACACAAAACAAAAATCCCAAACTTCATCAACTGTAGGGAGTTCCCTTGTGGCGTATATGTAAAATTTGTTCGTGTCCCGCTCTTAGACATTCCTATAAATTTCATTAAAGACTTGTCTTTTATTCGTATTAAGTGTACAGTTAACTAAACTTGTACTGATTAACACCCATCACTTCTTTATGGAATCAGAGATTTGGAGAAATCTCCCCATATATCTTATTTAATCTTTCTGTGTAGAAAATCATATCAGATACAGTCTCATTCAGATATGGTTATCTGTGTATCGTCTCATTAGCCGTACTAGGACGACTTCCGCGGTCATCTGTAGCACGCCTATCATTACTTCCACCGGGTAGAGTGTGTGGATAGCCTAGCCATTAGGTTAGTAGCGTCAGTGTATTCCCCTTTCCATCATGCCCAAGGATGTACCTAGCTTATCACACATATAATATATGAAGTTGCACACATTAACATAAAAAAGGTAGTTAGTTGTTGGATCGTTCAGATTTCGTATAGAGAAAAATTCTCGAAGGCAGCACCGCTATCCACCTACGATATGTCATTTTCATAATCCCGCCTGGAAATGTGAGTCGGTATGGGGTAATACATGATATGTTGCACAAACTTGTTCAAGGGGGGTGAATGTGGTCTGATTGCCATATTACTTTATATCAGATCAAAGAAGCCTATGTTTCCCCAGATGGAAGTAAGTGAAACCGGTTTTTGTATCGCCGATTGGGACTGCACAGGTATTTTGGGAATTTGCGGATTAAGATAATGACTGGTCCGACGGTGATTTTTGTTTAACTTTCAATAGAGGAATTGACCTCAGAGACAATGCAGGTCAAACCTGTTTTGCTCCAATTGAATTAGACGACTCAATGAGACGTAAGACCATTTTAACTGAAGAAAATTATTTCTGTGTACTACGACGAATCCCTGCCTATAAGCTTGGATGAAGAAAAGAAGTTTGGTCATCTAAGCTAAAAGGGAAAAGAACCAAACACAATTTATGGGGGCATAAATGAATGTGATACTGAAAGTTACTATTTTAGCAATATGCTGGTGAATTAAAACCTTTATTGCAATTTCACAATTTACAACTATTTAAATGACGCACATAGGACATTCATTTCATGCTTGAGCTATTCATAAACAAAACAAAAAACTACATGTTGTTCCTACTCCCCGATACTATGCCTTCGCAGCTTACTCTATATGTGAAAACGTTTTGAGTCTAGGAGGAAGCCGGTTACTTATTGGCTTTTAAAATTTGTATGCCTTTCTTACTATCGTTCTTAAGTTCAAACCTCGGGTTTAATGGTAGGATATATGATTGATGTACATGTAAAGCGAACATGCGCATTAAGCTTATTAGCTGTACAGCGTGTCCTTCTCGCTTATAAATGTTATATTTATTAGACCTATGCTTTTCGTCAATGTCACGGTTGATATTTTTAATGTCAAATAAACAATTACGTTCGAAATGACAATCGTCAAATATTTGTATTATTATCCCCGGCTCATCATCTCCCTTCCTCTGCAGCCCCCACGCCTATCTCCTAAGTATGCCATTTGTACAACACACTCATCTCTTATGTGTGCCTACGTTTGTTTTTGCGTGATAACAGTGCAGTTTTTTCTTGCGTTTATCTCTTTGCATTTTATTTTTTGAAAATTAAGGATGAGTATGCGGTATCATGTCACGGTATGCCCACCCCGTCCAGTCTTATTCATGCATCGCAGTGTGCAGGCGCGTCCACTGTTCCTAACCATCGCATACCATCTGTGTATTCCCGTTCCCTTTAAAACTGTCACTTAAAACGTCGAGATACATGACCACATTGCAAAATTCTTCGACCATACATCAATCCATGCCTTTAACCGGGTGAAATATGGAAGCTGAATACTGCGAGAAAGACGTTTTCAAATATGTTCCACAATGTATCAGTGACGTATTAGACCTCCTCACGCTCATACGACATATTTCCCACACCGATATATAACCATGCATTAGCTTTTGCGTATTTTCGAAAATATGTGATCAATAACGCCAACATCTACTTTTCTAAGACTATGAATAGATAGGTGATCTAGGAGACAAACGGTGTAACATGTATCCAGTGCATTGCTTATGATTCCATGACCCCATCCATTAAATGCTATGTTTAGAGGCCTATCAACAGTTGTCTATATTGTCCAATTAGACGATGCCCCGACAGATAACTACAGAAAGAGAAGCAGAGCGCCTCTAGACACGGAAAATTTCCTCCACTATGGGCAAAGGAATGTGTCGCCATGGAGACTATTATTTTCCTATTGTCCCCTTCACTGAACAGATAGGATGGGGGCCTGGGGGCAAACAAGTCGTGCCTATGGCCCTATTGTAATTAAAACCAGGTAAATGCTATTTGATGTAATTTAGCAATTCATTGCAATTTTCGAAAAAATCTTATTTTCGTCACCTTTTACCTATTGCTTTGATTCATTCAATAACACACAGAAGCATTTCCCATCGCCTGTTGCGTATTTTATATCGGTTGTTTGACTTCCATCACTGAATCACTGAATGCATTGATGCATAATTCATAAGGGCGAGATGAAAATATATAGGGGACATGGGCTACTATCCCACAATCACTGCTCTCGATTGATCTGCGATCGCAAGTAAACAGCTATCCAGATGTTTGATTGTATTAGTCTAGTGACTATTTCTTACTAGGATTTTGTCGAGAAATATGTTTTTAGTTGTAAAATATGCATACTACTACTGCGAGCGAGTTACGCGCACCTGCACTGGCAACCTATCACCCCTACAGTAATAAACCCATCCACATTGTCGGGCATGCGCACTGCGCGCACGTGTTCATAAACAAATTTACTAGGAGAGCTCAGAAGCAGTCGTGATTTGTAGTCGAGCTAACTTTTCTTACAACTCAGGTAGTTTTTCATCGGGGCTCAAGCTTATAACATGGGGACTGAAACTAACAAAGACGAGCGTAACACGCCAGAGTACTTAGCAGCGTTACTAAAAGACAAGAAACAAATCCAAGCGTTTCCAAATGTCTTTATCCACCTCGAAAGACTTCTTGATGAAGGTGAGTGTGAAACCACGTCTATCCGCCTACTCGTCGAACATCAAGTTTCCAAGCAACTTTGGAGGAGTTTTTGTCAAGTGCAATTGGTGAAATCTCAAGATCCATTAACAAGTTGATTCATTTTGGGAAATCCTGCGTCGCACAAAGACCGGAAGATGGGAATTTCTCGCTTAGGTCGATTTCAAGTCGATCCCTGCAGGAGCTTTGTAAATGGGGGCAGCAAGTTCGGCGAAAATGGGGTCGAACTCTCGAAGGGTTATCAACAAAGTTAATGTGCTTTAAAGTTCATTCTACTGGATACCTGGGACCCTTCCCGCATTAATCGTATCAATCAGATTACTCGCCCCTTTTTCTACACTTCTGGTGAGCAGAAATAGGGGAAATCTCGAACAGTTGTTGCCAAATTCCGATGGTGACTAGGCCGAGATTTGAGGGCAGCCATATTGAAAACTTACACCGTCTCGACTACTGAACGTTTCGCACAGTGTTTCCTTGTGTCCACATGGTCCTGTTTACACTCTCGTTCTTTCTAGTTTATTACGATAACTGCCGACCTTTATTAAGAAACTTTGAAGCACTCTTAAGTAACTTTTAGTTTTAGAACTGAACCCCACGTACACGTCGAACTTGCTACCCTCCACTGCATTTGTGCTACAAGTACTATTTGTAGTGTACAACCAGTTGAGCCACTTAGTCATCGTGCAGTAGTAGATGAGGGTACACAGGACGGTCCATTACACCCGTGTGACCGGTCCTCCCCCCCAGGGCCGGTGGTGTGGCCAGTAACTTAGTATTTTCCCTGGGCAGGACCATCCCCCACAAGTTATATGGGAGGTGGCACTTACAAGGTTTTCATGATTTCTATCAATCAATACTTATTATGCTTTATATTGGATTTCCTCTGGATGTATGGATAGCACCACTTCGGTATTACTGAAGTCATCACAATTCATCAAACCATTTGGGATTGATTCATATGCCTGATGGAGGCCGCACGAGCTTGTGGTAGAGAAAAATCAATGAAGTGTTAAATGGGTTCCATTAATTTTGCAGTAAGTATCTGCTAATTAACACCCATATCCATCCTGTGATTGTGGATTTGTTCTGCTTAATTGACTTGAAGTTGCTACCAACTTGGGAGTCTCTACTTGCCACTAGCCCATCCAGCCTGGCATCAATCCTACTTGTTTCCACTAGTCAAGTGCAACTAGTGTTCTGGGCGTTAATTGTCAATATATTGATAGGATTGACCTTCAGTTCAGTGGAGTCAATACCTTTACCCATTAGCTGTCTACACTTGTTAGCGAGGAAATATTGATGTCTGCATGTTTATCAAGTGAATAGCTTGAGTAAATTTGCTCAGTATTGCCTTATCACCTATTGTATGCTCTGCACTTGAGAAGCCAATTTATATCATTTATAGCTTGTAGCTTTACACTATGTATGTCAGTCTGATTGGGTTGTACAGCATATTTACACTGATAAATGTAGCATATATATGCAAACATTGCTTCAGAGATAAAGGCTTCCTTTCCAAGATTAAGTGATTTATAGTCTTATCTACTGTTACCTCATGTACTTCCTGAGTAGTGCATTGCACCACAGTTAACTCAAGGAATCATACAGTATTTTTGTGCATGTTTTAGTGTTCTTTTCATGACATAATTCACTATTAATGTATTTGTGCATAGATTAATTATGCAGTCTGGTAGACTTTCAGTGCAACTGGTACACCAAGTGTGGTGCTATTCCAAAGTTACTGCTATGAATCATTATTTATTCTATTAATTTCAACACATTGATGGGTAATTAAATTTTCTTAAGTGTGTGTTCTGGTTGAATGTTTGTCAATATGGGTTAATCACTGAGATGTCTGTGTTAAACATAATGTTGGTTGTCTTTTTCTTGGAACGAACCATCATGTTTGTATGCAGATCCTTTTAAAAGACCATTAGGTATGTTATGTATAGTGTAATTTAACATTCCTGTTACCTAGGATAGCAAACAAGCCATTTGGGCTGAAGATTGTTATAAGTAAATGATACAATTATGGTATTGATCAAACAAACTTTTTTTGAGAAAAAGTTACCTTCGTCGATTGAAGTGGGCAGGAGTTTGTAATCATAGAAAAAACTCATTTTTGTATGATAAACATCAATCTCCAACCCTACAAGCCATATATATATAAAATGAGGAACATTGAAAGTGAAATGAGACAATACATTTGAACTCTCTCTCATGTTTTGAATGAACTGTATATAAATCACTGCATACATTTGCTAATATATGCTGGCCTGGTGCTGCCTGTTATTGTTAATTGTTCTGTGATGCCAGCACCCTAACTGTTTTATCACCGGATGAGATGAGTGGATGACCTGTGTGGTTGTGGGGCAGCCCTTTACAATGAAGCGCTGGCTGCTTGCATTTAGCTGCAGCAGGCTCAGTTGACTGTTGTCATGTTAACTAGATGATCTGCAACGTGCACTGTGTCAGTGTACCTGTGATGGTTTTTTGGTTGTGTATGATCTAGTATCCTTGTAATTACACAGAGCTGCATCTTGCCCAAAACGCAAGTTATAGACATAGAGTAGCGATGTTCTGATGTGAGAAGTAAATGTATTGGGTTAACTACATATTGGATACATAATCATACTTCTTTGGATAATGGTCTGTTAACTGCATATACTCATAATTATTGTCATCGCTACTGGCCAAGAGAATATTTCAAACGCATACTTGGAATTGGCATTTGTGGTAAGTAGCTTTTCCTGTTAAACTTGCTTAACTTTCGCTGTGAATAGCTAACTTTGGTCAGTACACCTAGATGAGAGGTCTGTAGGTGCATACTAGCAAGAGAGGTGATCTCCTGGTAGATCTTTTCATACTAGGTTTATTTTTCAAGATTATTTTGATCCTCCATAAGACCTAAATATTCATTGAGAAATGTTAGGCATTTGTTTCATATGTAAGACCTTTTTTGTTTGGCTGCTTAATCCCCCATTTTGGAGTAGGATTGTGTGGAATGCAGGGGGGGCATAATTACTGTGACCATCCAAGCATGGGTTTGTGGCCTTTGAGTCTCAAAGGAGCCAGTGAATGGCAGGATAATGTCCCCCAGCTTTAATTGTGTTTGAATCAAGATTGTATTGTACTTTGGCCAATGATGGATGATGGCTGGCTTAGATAGGCACCCAAGCCACAAACTGGTACAAAACCAGTCACACATTGGTAACTGGTTGCCTTCTTTCAGGAAGCCCCCCAGAGCAAAGAGCCTGTCTTATATACAAAGAGACTGTGCCACCCAATGATACCAGTGGCCATCTTTCATGGGTGGGGGTCAATGTTTCCCTTGCCTACTGTTAGTGGCTGAATACAATGCCCAGGTACATTAAAAGCTGCCATTGTTTATCACCCTGTGGTCAGCAGTGGTGCTGTGTGGCCACTCCCAGGTTGACCCCCAGACAGTTTCAGCTCCTACATAAGCCATATTGAAGCTCGACCCTTTGATGTATTGTTATGGCTGCAGGTAGGAGCAGTTCAAAGGATATGTTTCAGTTGTGGAGCTGGAAGATTGACCCCATTATTTATCTCTTTTCTATGGGGATTTTTGGATCCAATTTCTAAGTTAATTCCTGGTGTTATCTGGGAATTAATTGTTCTGCATGTTTGACCTAGGGGAGACGATGCGATTGGATTATCTCAATGCAAAGTTGCCCTAGTACTCTGATAACTCGTTTTACTTGTAAACAAACTTGTGCAACCAGCTCCTTACTGTAAATGCAATTTTGAGATGAGCAGGGAATGCTTTCTTTGCCCTAAAATTTTATGTTCCCGGTATTTTACCCTCCGTCACAATCAATTTATATATTGAGTTGCACTCAACAACCTACATCAACAATGCGTTTCTGTCTTGTCCGCATGCACTGATAGATAGTGTACATAATGTTAGGAATATTCTTGCAGTGAAGGTTAGAACTCCCCAAGATAAGAGGTATATTTGTAAACAACTAAGCTAAAGCTGTCTAGATAAAGAGTTTGTGTAATTTGATTGCTTAGTCTGTCTGTTGATTTACTTAAAAATGCATTTGTAATATAGTATATCATATATTTACCTTGGTCGTGTATGTATTGAGTAAGTGACCACAAATCCGATAAACTTAATGTAGCCCCATTATCTCATTAATTGGTTGGTGTCTGGGAGTAATTGTAGTGCTCCAGTGATAGTTAATTGGCGCTTGTTATTCGGCCCATATTAAATGCAATCAACGTACTGCAGTAATCTGGTTGCCTAATACTAAGATTGGTGTTGTCATAATACAACTGAACAATTGCAACTTTTAATTTCTCTGCTGACAAAGCTGACACTGATTGAACTGTCTGTCCCTGTTTGTGAACACGGCTTAGAGCAGGCTAGTCCCCCAACCTTCAAACACAATTCTGTTTGTTCACTTATTCTTAGACCTGGCTTAGGCTATTTGCATACACTGGAAGAACACCTTGCTGTGTTGAAGCGAGTCTCATCAGTTCAGCCCTGTGTCATGGAAAGTTCATTTTTAGCATCAATATAAAGCTCTGTGAACATCCTGTATGTTTTTTGCTTCTTGAATTCAAAGTTGATTTCTACCAGAATAAATCACTGAACATTCTCGGTGTAAGACCATCATGATCTATGTCATCTGATCTTTATCTCATTTCTATGATCACTTATCCACTCCTGAATTGCTTTTGTGATGTTTCTGGATGCAGTGGTTTAAATCTATCGTTATATTCATTTGGTTTTGATGCTTTTTAAAGAACCTTACCCCAACTAATTGCCCCATTCATCAGCAAACAGATATACCCAATTGCTACCTAAATAAATCTACCTACTTCCTATGTAATAGAAACAAGATGTTCCTGCGAAGTTACTGATAACATCAACACAACTTACATTGGAACATGCGTTGTTATGTTTATTCCAAAACGAAGTCTTTTGTGGTACTGCCTTTGACCTTGGTTTGAATAGTTTCTATATACATAGTCCACCCTGCCCAAAGGTAGATGGTGTAAATAGTGTGACCCAGGTAGTGGCAGTGCTAGTGCGAGCCTCAGTCTTTCACAGGGTTATGGGCCAGGCCGTGGCGCAGCGTGTGCTCCTGCCTTCATAGCTGTCCACGCAGGAGTCGGGGTTCCTGCTGCCAGACCTTCCTCAGTGAACAGGCACACACAACATGACTGACTGTGGCAGCTCTTGGCATTTAACGCAAGGCCTGTCTGTGGCAGTAATATTGAATAATTAGCACAGCTGTAGAGTCCTTATAAAACTCTTTAGAGAGCAGCAACAGGCTCTTAGCTGGCAGTGACATGTTCACCACCAGTTAAATGACTTTCAAACAAATACTCTCCCAAATTCATGAAATTCAACAGATGCCAGGAGTGGTATTTCCTTATTCTTTGAAATTGTTATTTCCTTTGTTTTGTGTTTCTTTCTCAACTCTGAGACTGTACCCACATTACTGACCAGTGAGTTCTTTAACTAGATTTAGGGTATGATTGCACACCCATATATTTACACACGTCTACCACACACATAGGTAAATAACAATGTTTGAGAAATTGAATACCAAAGTAATCAAAGGCAGTTCATTCTTGAAAACTTTAATCGAGAAAGCAATCTCAATTTTTACTGTGTTTGAGGTTTATTTACAACTGGCTTTCAATAGATTTTTGCTTGGGTACTGCATATGCTGTGATGTTAGGAAATGATTAAGTGCATGCACATCATTGTTAGGTGTGGCTAGCTGTAAAATATTGCCAATGCATTTTGCTTTAAAAGCCACCAGACTGCACAGTGTGCAATCAATAATTCTTTCTTTTTCATGGAGGCTTTAATTAAATAGAAGGTAATTTTAGGCCCTGATTGGTAAATGGTGTATAATGAAGATTAAATAGGCTGACTGGAAACGGATATGGCAAGCAAAGCTTACTGAGCGTACACACAAATCAAACCTGCGCTGTCAATGAAGGCACTGTTCCTAAGAGGCACAGTATTGGATATTATTGTGACTGAAATTCATGGGCGGATGCCTGGTATTAATCAGGTTGGTAAAGAAACACATTTCCATTTCCAGCGATTGGTTACAGTGGGCCCTCGCCGGCCCGCTCACTTAATTAAGAAAGTGTTCTGTGTCGCAGTGATATTGGCCACCAATTTTCCCGGGGTGTGATGATTGGATATTACTGGTCGAAATGGGATGCACTGGGAGGGAGATGGCTGATTGGTTAATAGAATTGGCTAGATGACTTGACACTTTTATTGGCTAGGGGATTGTTTCTGTGGTATTTAATTGATACAGTGCAATTGGACAGTCGGATATCCCATGGCTTTATTGCATTGGAAGTCATGGGTACTTGTCACCTCCCGCTTCAATCAAATAAACCGTCATTCAGATCATCCTCAGGTCATACTACATGCAAGTTCCTGATGTCAAAAAAGGAGTAAAGTTACACTCATAAAGTAGGGCACACTGCACTTGCCTCACCTTGGTTACATATATAGCTGTGTCTTTATTGTGGTGAAGAAGTGCACACTGGTGGTCAGCTGTGTGTGGTGGTCTATATAATGTGGGTGCTGGTGACATTCATGGGTTTGGTTGTTAATCTTCAGTTTTAAATCAGTCAGTTGTCTTTGAGGAGGGATGAGGTTGGGGAAGTGGTTGGAGGCATTTCATGTTTACAACTTGGTGATGTTGAGTAAATCCATGTTTTGTGTCAAGTGGGCATTTCAACAGCGAATCAATGCTGATATTGTCATTACCTTTTTGATTTATCTTTTTATCATAGAGAGGAACTTTCAGGGGTTTTGATTTATGTATATAGCACGTGGTTATAATTCATAGGTACAAAATGAAACACTATCAGGAATAGGACTAAATTATTCTGTTTGAAAAGCTATCTCTCATGTTCAGTATGTTCAAGCAAACCACTCACATTCATACTAAATTTCTTCATACATGCCCACAATAAGTGAATGGACCTTCAATTTTATCAAAATGGAGTTTATCTTTTCTTTCCCTTGATGGTACACTTTACCATTTCCTATCACTTTTATTGTGATTTGCCCTGTGTTTCATGCCAGATTGATGGTGATGTAGTCAGATTCCTCCCTGGTGTCCTCCCTATGATGAGAATATCTTTTATGAGGCAAAAGTTGATGTGATTTTAGTAGTGTTCTCATGACCCATCTCCTGGTGGTTGACCTACATATGAAGTGGTAACCTGATCGTGATGACCCAGAGTTTCAGCAGTATCCCCAGGGTAGCCCTCTAGTGTGTCATCCTCAGGCTCAGTCTATATTTAGACATTACAGCTCATCTGGGAAGGCTGGCTGTATGTTGAAATTTAAATGCTTATTGAAGTTCTTGCTTGACTCCAAAGCTTATTAGTTACACCAATAGTAGTTAACATGCACTTGGTGGTGATGTGGAAAATTTATAATTTTCCATCCAATCCTGTGGGAGTGTTGCTCACACAATATAAAATAGTGTCTGTAATGCATTTCCTGGAATAAGTAGTTTTCTGAAAGTTCCTTCGATGATTCTCAACAAATTTCCCCTTCATGGCTGTAACAAACTTTTGGTAGAAAAGTCTGTTTTAGATATTTGTATGATTTCTTCCCAGCATATCTAGGAGTAGCATAGATATTTGCATGGTGATAGCCTATCGCAAGACTGACTACCTGGAGAGGTTGGAATTCAATCACTATGTTATAGAGCATGGCTGGCATGCTGTATAGGTTCACCATGTAATAATTGATGGTCAGACATGTTATGATTTCTTTTGTATGAGCGTAATTGACCTGGTTATATTGACATGGGCAGGAGTTCCCTAGCAGCCTAGTTATTACCTTAGCATAGGAGACTTGTAACTTACTGAACATGTTATTTGATATTGAGACCCTTGTATATACGGCTAGATGCCTCGATGGAGGTTCCCTTGTGTTTTCAGGAAGCCATGTGTTTTGATGTTATAATATTTGATTTGATATTTGCCTTTGGTCTCATTTGTAAAACTTCACATGTTCTCCCACAAAAGAGTAGTTGAGATTCCTCAACTCCGTTGCCAATATCAGGAAATGCATAGCTCACATGAGTTTGTTCGCTTATCTTTTGATGTCTGTTTCTATCATGAGCTTTCGGGGAGTCAGATATCAAAAGGTTCAGGTATTCTTTGTATCCAGGAATGCTCTGTCTAGGCACTGATGTTAGCATGTTGGCATAACGGTTGTACATACTGTGTCTATACTACAGTTGACAATGGCATTGGAATCAAGAATAATAACTGTTGTACTGTGTCTATAATACAGGTTACAATGACGTTGGAATCAAGAATGATTTTACGAAATGTTTGAATGCTCTGATTGTAATGTTGTTGGTAATGCTCTGATTAACATTCATCCTAGGACTGTCATTGATATGACAAGTATCGATCGATCGAAATAAGTTTTCCAATTAATCGAGAAAAAAATATTATGTTAATCGAATCGAATTAATCGAAACACATATTTTCAGCCTTTTACGCAATTTTAGCCAACGCTATTAAGAATTTCGAAGAGAAACTCAAGTATCTAATCAGAAAGTGTTGAGAAAACCTTCATTGTCTTTGCATTGTGGGAATCTTAGGATCCTAGCCATAAAAATAGTGTGGAACAGGGTCTTAGCCAGGATTTAGAAAGTGGGTGCCTAAAATTGGCAATTGTAAAATTTTGGGGCGTCCAAATTTTTAAGGGGGACCACAAAATACTCATATTTCAACCATAAACATGTATACATTTTTATTAAACTTAGGCATGGTATCCGTATAGAATGTCAAGGGAATTATATGGAGATGATAAAATTCAATTATATGCTTGAGATTGACATTTTAAGAAATTCTTCACCAAAAAAAGTGGGTGTCCTGAGGGGTGCTTTTGAGGGGTTTGGGTGTCCAAAAAGGCACCCAGACGCCCTGCTGGCTAAGACCATGGTGTGGAACATGTGAAAATATTCTATTACTGCAGTTCTTCACAATCGAATCGAAATAATCGGAATCGAAAAATAAAATGTCAATGATCGAATCGTAAAAAAATGGATGTCAATGACAGTCCTAATTCATCCTCAATTATTTTCCCAACTTAACCATTGCCCTCAATATTTCGTTGAAATTGTCAGGCTGCTCTTGGCCACTGTGACCTTTGATGGTTTAAGTTTAGATGGATTGTGCAGACTTCTATATGCCTGCTGGATTTCATAATTCAACAAACAACTTTTTGATGAATGGTTAAAATCTGACTTCAAAACAAAGCGCTTGGTAGCTACATTCACGCGTGTTCGTGGCTCAGTGTCCCGGATTGTGGATTGCAAGCCACAATTGCATTAACCTGTAGATTTCCTGTCCTAGTGTATAGTGTTACTGATCTGTGTGATTTAATGGCCAGAGCCTGGCTTGCATGGGCTTCACTTGATGGAATGTCTGTATCAGCGACTTCTCACTTGATACTTCCAATGGAAATCAATACAGTGGAATTAATAAGCCTACTTACACCCGGTCTTGAAGAGATTCCAATAATTACTATAAACACCCAGGGAAATAGGAGATGTAATGTGGGAATCTATGGTCTGGCAGTGCATGTCAATCTGGGTTGGCAGGATTGTGTGTGTAATTAGCTGCTCAACAGGTCCTGTGTTATCAAGTCAATATAGTGGTAGAATGATTGCCATCTGGGTGGTTATTATCTTCAAGTGGGTGGCTAGTCTCTAATAGGATTTAAAGGTATCAAATTGGTGTAATGCACATGGTGCTAGTTACTCCATTTCCCTAGTAGGCACCCTAAATGTTGCAGGGGTCTAGTCTTGATGCATGGAGTTCATTGACCCTAAACTATTATATCTTGAATTTCAGTCAACTCATTTTGGATAATATGTTAAACGTTTTTGGTGTCCCTTTCATCAATTTGGACATATGGACAACTCAGGCAACTGATCGTCTTCTTTTAGTTGGTCATATGTTTGATGTTTTACTAAAATTGAAAATCTTTTTGCCATGTGTTAATTTACTTATACCCAAAGGCTTATGAGACTATGATCCATCTTTGCTCATACCCAGTAGGATTACTAGTCGAATATTTATATTTATGTTATATTTACCCATTCTTCCTTACTTGCTCATTGTAATATCACGCTTGTCATTAACTTGTCTTTGGTTCATTTTCAGAAATCAACAAAGTGCGGGTAAATTTATTTCACCTAAATGGTGCCAGCAAGGAGCCACTTGTCTTGCCAGATCCCGCAGGTCCAGTTGTTACTTTATCAGAGAAGTTGTTTGTTCCTCAAAAAGAGCATCCAGAGGTGAGTTTCTTTCACTTTACCATTTTTATCGTCTCGATTTTTCTCTTTCAGTCGTTCAGGGTGCATCACTTGTATAATGAAGAGGATAAAACAGTAATTAGATATCATAAGAATGATTCCTATTTTTGGCTCAAAATAATGCTGCTCTAACAGCAGTTCAATAAGTTCCTGCTCTGAACATTCAACATGCATTATTATGATGTTGATGGTAAGCTAATTATTAGTAAGTAGGAAATATTGATTTGTCGTCTGGCAATTTCATTTTACCTTGAAGGAAATTTAGAAGTGTACGTAAGTGTGTATTGCATATCACTGATTGGTACTTCTGTCTCATTTTTGACTGCTCTGATACCAACTGATAGATTCCAGTTAATCAGGTTAAATATGCAAGAGGGTCTGCAGGAGTGGCCCTCTTTTCACGTCTTAACTACTTCTTAGTCTGCTGCAAGGACTGCACAGAAGAAATACTATCTGGCTGGCAATTTGCAGAAGAGCCTTCGCTTGTGTTTCCATCTGCATTCTGAATAATACTTCCTCTTCATTTATGACCAGAGAGATTGAGGCTGACAGTTGGGTCATCTCCGCAGAAATTCTTTGGGGGTTTCTTGAAGAGACGTAAATGTGAGGTGTGTTGTTGGGGCCAGTGATGGGGATCAACTGAGGACGCCCTCTACCCTACTGAAGGTGCTGTGACTGCACACTGAACCCTCCATGGAAATGTCACACGTCACCCCTATTTATGGCCAGCAACCTTTAAACCACAATACTTCAACCACAAACACAACTTCAACATGATAGATATAGAATTCATTTTGACTTATCTTGGATATAGTGCTTGTTACACAAGTTGATGGTACTAAATATCTTAAGTAGAAAATCTTTCTGCCACCACCAGTCTTAAGGTTCTGTTTTTACTCTGATCTTTTCCCAATCTTTGTTTGTTTTTAGTCTCTATTTAGAGAAAAAGGGAGAGGGTTATCTACACACACCTTGCAAAGTTTGACTTGAAAAATTATTCATGTATTTTCTTACTTGCTGTTTCTGGGAGTAGCATGTATCTTTTTATCAAGTGCCTGATTATTCTCTACAGCCAAGGGCCCCGGCTTGTAGGTGTTTTACATTATGTCGCTGTTTGGCCCTCGGTGCGAGCCTGTGTCTGGGGGAAAGATACGCCAAATTCCTGCTTAGCAGCAGACTTGTGTACCACGGCCAGCAGGGAAGGAGCATGTGGTTTAATTTAAGTTCATTTTTCACATGTCTGCGGGCATGGCATGAAATATTGGAATGGGACCGGCAATGCATGTGGTAGCCGTCAAGTTGACCAGAAACGACAGCCCGCCTCACAGATGGGGAATCCATCTCTAATTTGGGACAGGCTTTTGTTTCGCGGCACGGCCGCCAGTGCACAGGGAGTCGAGTCCATGCAGTGTGGGTCCCAGCGTTTTCCTACTCATGTACTGGCTGGTCATTTGTCTGTGTCTCTGAGCAGACTGCCATCACCCTATGTTGACATGACTTTTATAAAAGGTAATAGAAGCGCCCTATTGTAAGCCTAGCTCTTTTCAATGCACTTTTCTAGTTGGCATTTCTGAGGTAATGAGCCAACATGATTATTGTTTTATGCCCATTAGGGATTCCTTTGTTGGGGCTGTGGAGTGTGGTCTTTTTAACCTAACTCTTTCCACGCATGATCATGGAACAAATCTCAGCATGCCATTAGCAAAAAGAAAAAGAAAGAAAAAAATTCATATCGTTTTACGTTCAATTGGTGAACTGTGACATCAACATACACCCCACTGTTCCCACAGGGTTGGCTGAGTATGGCTTCCTTTACGCCATGATAATAAGCTGCTTACGTTTTCAAAAGCATTTGCGATTTACATATTCCTTTGTAAAAATAAGCTTCTCCCGCTAGCTCCCGACTACCAACCTGTTTGCTCTCCTGGCTGTTGAAGAAGAGACGGCTATTTTGATTTATGATAAGGACTGATTAGATGAAATTGACAGAATGTTCATTGCGCTGTCATGGCAACTGACTGCTGCGCTCTGAGAATGTGGAGTTCTCCTTTCATGTAAATACATTTAATTACGGTGATTGCCCTGATTACTCTGGGAGTCAGATCCAGTCATGGGCGAGAAAAATGGTTTGGGAGTTTTAAAGAGTGAGCAGATTGCTCAGGGGGTTGATATCAGTTACATTATTACCCTTACATCGCTAAGTAGAACACTTATTAAAAAGTATTGCTTTACATATCTAATCTATTCATACTTTGTCCATGTTCTTACATCAACTCCTAGTTGGAGAAATGGATATAACATCCATATGGAAGTTGTGTGTTCTATATAGAAATAATACTTCAAATGATTAAAATGTGTTACCCACTTTCCTAATTTATTTATGTACATTTTAATCAAGTGTAGGTCTTTGTGACTGCAACATATCAAGAGAACAGTCATAGTAAAGGATAAGATTTTAAATCAAATAGTACATGTAGTTGTATGGCCGTATTATTTTTCTTTAAGTGAGCTTTGTATAAGGGCACCCTTCTTGTGAGTATGGAGAAGTTTGTTTTGATGCACCAAGATTCCCAATCCCCTGTGCCAGTGAGTAGCCTTGTCCTACTTAGCTGTCACAACAGTAAAATATCTACAGCAGTTGGACCAGCATCCCTCTCGCCATGAGTTGGGGCACTAAATCCTCTGGTCGGATTCCTTCGCCACCCGCTATCATCACCAAGCTTGATGACGACACTGTTTTGGGATCCCTGGTTCTCCCCTCTGTATGTATGTATGTATAAGTGATTAGTATGTACGTCATCGAACCTCAGACATGCTAAGCTTCCTTTTATTCTGAAACACAAATTTCAAGTACTAGGGGAGACTGGGAGAGAATGGCTGCAAGATTTCTCAGCGCTGATTCTGCTTTTGCCAAAAATCAATGAAGTGTGAATGAAGATATTATCTGGTGGTAATGTGGTTAATGTATCATTAGGGCTGGAGAGGTGCTGTGAACAGCCACTCTGGAGTGGCTGGCTCTCAGTGGACAAGGCATGCTCACTAATGTGAAACTTGCTGGCAGATGTGACTTGAAGTTTCAATGTGTTTTGACTACCTACCATCTTAAACCGATGTATCTTAACTGATATGTGAAAGGCAATAATTTCAAGGATAGTTGTTTAGAACTTCTTTGTTGAGCATGTGTGAATGCTTCTGAAATTCTTAGTCTGGTTAAGGGGAGAGAATGAGTAGTATGTATTCGTTTGTACACACTGCATAATGTCACAATGCCCTGATGGGCTATATTAAGTAGACTGTGTTATGTAATAAAAGAACGTATCTTATTCTTAGGATGTCTGTGTCATACTGATGAATTGCTTGGTGGGACGGTCCCAGTGGCGGAAATATTTGTGTAGGCAAGAGGATCCCTGATTGGTTGTCTGGGGTGTAGGTTACAGGCAGGGGAGGGATCACTTTGTCTGCTGGCAAGATTAATATTTGTCACATATGTTGAAAGGAGGCTTTGCTCATGTCCTGTAGTATAAGATAAGGCCCAACAACCCCTGGTCAGGATCGCGTTACCATTAGAAGAAGCCACTGGCTGGCTGGCCACTTGGGGAGGGCAAGGAATAATCTTGGTGTCCGATGTCCCCTTCTGCTTCCCGCTGGAGGGCATAGGACGTTATCAGGTCATCTGCCTAATGATTCATCTCATGAGAAATGCTTCCAGATTGCGCCAAGGAAGCGACTCTTCTCAGTTTCATACCTAATCAGGCCACATCCTCGCTTTCTGCAATAGGGGCGCCAACGTTTCATTCCTAATGCAGGGACAGAGTTGCGGTTCTTACTGAATGCTTTGCCGTGAACCTTTAACCTGGGAGATGATTTGTTACCAGGCAGCCTTGGTTATTTGTGAGTTTTTCACGATGTCCGAGCCGGCGAGACATCGGCAAGTGACAGATTCGGTTGTCGCTGCCAGGGGAGTGATTGGGAGGATAATTTGTCAGACAAGGCGAGAGCATCATTCTCTGTCCTCTTGCGGCTTTGTGGGATTTCTCGATGGTAGGCCATCTGAGGAAAAACCCTCGTAGATCATGGCAAGTCTGCCGCAGTATCAATAGCTACAGCGTTTATTGCTTGCTGGACCATTGATTTTGCCCGCTTAGCTGTTCCTAGCTGATGTTGGACATGACTCCTGCCTTCCCATGCTGGAAGTTACGGTAACAAAACTGGCTGCTCCCGCATCCTTCAAACTGAAGATCTCTGGATGTGAAAAGGGAGTGTAAGAGTTGAGAAATGAAGCAAAAACTTTAAAACTTCCTTGCATAACATATGGGACATTGTGGCCCTTGAAAGTGACCAAATTAATTATGAATCATCTTGAATGTCTATATAATTTTGTGTGCAAGCAGGTTAGTGAAGGTAACTTAAAATTAAAGAGTAGGTATTCTTTTATCAAAATCTCTGGTTTGCAAAGATCTAGTAGGTAATATATAGATAATCAAGGTAATAACAATTAAATATTACCATTTCAAAAATGGACTTTGGTGATTTTAGTGATAAAGTTGTTGAGTAGCCGCAGTGTCCAGAGTGAGAGGAGGTTGCTTATATTTCGGCCTCAGTTCATTTCTACACCCCTGTGTTTTTTGCTCGCGTAAGATCATGGCCATTAGAAGTATGTAATCCAATTGCTTTAATAGTGCTGTGGGCAGGAATCATGGCTCTGAGATGGCAGCAGTGAGAGCCATTGGAGTGCTCTTTAGACTCGCCTGCTGCATGGGAATCACCTGGATTTGGATTGCAGGGCACAGAAGATGACGTGCTGGATCAGGCAGTGGGTTTTGTGTGAATGGGGACTGCACCTATTATAAGGACACTGTCAGATAATTTTCTAAAACCCTCTTGAATAATAATTCATTAAATTGATAGAAAGGGTGAATTCAACATTTTCATGATTTCTTTTAATTTTGAACTCTGGACATTGTATATCATGAATACAATTCATTATTCTTTATTTTGACAAGCAGTTTTAGATGTTCATCTTTGGTTGCTTATATAGTCTCAATGAAGGGTATCTCGTTGCTCAGTTCAGTCATATTTTAGTAGGGTTACATATCTGGAAAGAGGAACCAGGAAACTCATCCATCCAGTTCTTTCTGTTTAACATGGTCACAGATATATTTGTGTTAGAATTCTCGTTTCTTGGCAAATGTTTTGTGTCCAGCATCGATTGTATGACCACTTCCTTTCGTACCTAGAAGTTTGATTATGCAGTTTCCTCCAATAAGTCGCCAGGTTCTTAGGGAAGCTTGCATACCTTGCCACCGAGCTGGCTTGCTGTGATAGGCCCAAATCAAATGGTGCAGTGACCCGCAAAGTGTTCCTTTGGACTAGTCTGGGCCCCTGCATTTACTCCTGCATGGCATTCAGCTCACCGGCAGGTAACAAAAGAGCTTCATTTAAATCCCCATTGTTGTGTGCCACTGGTGTGCATGCAGGCCTGAGCATGGTACCCGCATGAAAGCTTGTCCCCCAGTGTGTGAGTACCCTGTTGGCGTATCTGTCACAAGGGTAGTGGGGTAAACCTAGGGGACAACTCGACTGACTCTCAGCACACACTGGGTTTGTTTTGTGGCGTTTGCTTTATAGCGTGTTTAACTGACCCAGTGGTCAGTCAGATTGACCTCCTTATGAACCCAACTGAGCCTGCTACCCTCTTACTCAAGGTTGACCAAGGGCCCCACCTCCTACTTAACATTAAACAGAGCTGGCATGTGTACTTACAAGCCACTAATCTGCTTCTGCCTATTTGCATATTTAGAACTGAATAGGAAGTAGTTTGAGTATTATTTAACAATTTGCTCAGGCTGATGATCAGGTAAAAGATGAGCTTGATGATAGTGTGCGCTGTGTTTATCATTCTGTGCATTGCCGTCAGGTAGATTAAGTAGAACCAACCTGGTCTGTTTTGACTAGTAGTAGAACCTTAACTTCCAGCTGAACTGCACATTAGCGTGTGACTTATTTATTGTTATTCATTCTGCTGTTGATGGAGTTCAGCCCATTTCTACTTCAAACATTATACGAAGCTGATGCCAATTTCTAAGTGGTGTTTATTTAGTTGTAAACTTAATAAGGAATCTACTGACTGAAAAAATCAACTAGCAATTGATGCTGAATGGTGGTTACTAGGGTGCCATGTCGGGTGCAATAAGGTAAGCCACCTTCATGACACTCTCCTATGCCTTGGAGTATATGTGTACAGATTAACCATGTCCCTATGGTCAGGCTTGATTAGCCATTGTAATTATATCATGCCAACTGCATGATTGCTTCAGTAGCTAATTTAGTATCTGGTATTGGTAAGGTTTTATTGCAGAGAACCTTCCTCGCCTGAAAATGTGCAGGTGTTTTTGGTGTTAATTTCTCCACAAGAGCAGTGGTTGGGTAGACTGCCGGAAACTGAGCACTGAAATGTTCCGATTAACGGCAGACCACCATAAATCTTGTTAGCAGAACCTAATTAAGTTCCTAAGGTAGGCCCTACCAGTTCTGGTAATCTACAGGCCCTGACCTGGCGCGCTTTATTTGCTGATACGATTTTGTTGGAAAGTGAGTGATGGGAGAGGGTTGAGGGATGGACAGCATGTTCAAACAGCGATGAAAGAGAAATTTTGACAGAAAGATTAGAGCATTTCATGTGCTGGCTTAGATACAGATGGTATTGCTGTTATAATTCAGGGGGATCTCATATAACAGTAAGGTGGGTTCTCAAGGGATATTCGTGAGCCAACCTGACTAAATGCTTACACTGCCTATTTGCTAACTTCAAGAATGAAAATAAGCACCATTGCTCATATTCGCTAATTACTTTGTCACCACTGGCGTTATAATTTCTCGAGAGACCGGGCGAACTCTTGCATGGGTCTTAGCAAGTGTGAAGAGTGGAAGTGATTGATTAGGGAGTCAGTGAATTACCCTGTGTGTGAGTGAGTGTGAGCATGATGGTCCCCTAGTGGAGTTCACTCAGCAATGCTTATTCATTTGTTATCATCATCATGCCTTGACTGGCCACAATTGTAGGTCAATGTGTACCCTCATGTCAGTGTAACCCTTTCTTAAGTGCTATAAATTGGGGAATCCTCATTACCAGCTACTACTTCTACTCCAGCACATAAAGCTTCATGCTAGAATGTCTCTGGAGGAAGCTCACCACAGAGGCGCCTTTATCAAACCCACAATGCCCACCAGGGTGCCTTCTGCCAGGAAGCCTCTTTCTCCCTCTCTGACATGATGAAACTGTGTTTATCAGGGGTGAGATGTGTCTGTGATGCTATGATTGAAATAAGAATCAGGTTTTCCTGTTTATCAGAGGTGAGGTGTGTCTTAGAAGCCATGATTGAATCAAGAATAGTTTTACCTGCATATGCACCTTAATATCACATTATTTATTTTTTCCTTAAAAGTATTCAAGCCATGCAAATATATACAAAAAAGCGTAAAACATGCTTAATTATCTATATACAATGCAATAGTTAGATTGGTCATGTATTATACCTTTAATTGACATTGGCCCCTGAATATCTAGTATCATATTGCCTTAGGCAGAGATATTCCTCATCTATGACTTATTAATTTGACCTCTTCAGGCATGCATGTAATCCTCTTACTTGGGTGGATATATGACTGTCTAGTAATTGGAATAATCTTTAATCAATCTGTGGCGAGTGTTATAATTATTTATTGTCTCTGAAACTTATTGATCCCAGTCTCCGTAGTGGTTTCATTTCTGATTTGGCACTGGGGATATATGCAGTATTCGTTGAAGAGGGGTTGGGTAGGAGAGAGCAATGATAGGCAACAGAGTCAGACATAGGATTACCACAATGCTTTAAGTGGATAGGTCTCTAGATAAAATGCTCATCGGTTCAACTACTAATGAGAGTCTAGGAAGCATTGCTCATGTAGATAGGACTGTAGCCTGGCAGTTTGATCCATTGCTTGATCTGGGGTCAAGATCAAGATTTTCTGATGTACATGTATATACATTTCATAGTATATGTAGGAGTTGTAACGTAAGTCATTGAGGCAGGGTCAATGACTGTTTTAGTACTTACATCAAGCAATTCAGGATAGTTTTTCATGTAAAACAAGTGGATTAAAAATACTTTCATATGATACGCTCTGTGTTCTCAGACTATTCATGTGCATGCTTGCGGAACTTGATAGTGATATATTTGTGGAAATCAATCTGCTCTTTTTACAGGGCAGTGAAAGGGACAATAAATCATCTGGGGCAGTTGACCAGCCCAAACCTCTTTAAAATAAGCCTAAACCAGTAATTTGTCTTTTGCTGTGAGAGGTACCTCGTTTTCAGTTCAGTGGATGTTCCGAGACATCTTAGATCGAAGATTGAGCATATCAAATTCGTGAGCAGTCTTTTGATAACTCTTGGGTATTGCTAAAACAATTTCCTGAGATCCTTTCTGATGTTGTAGGCTGCTCACTGGCGTAATAAGCCCTGTCACTTAGCAGTCGGCATCGGGAGGAATCGGCAAATATCCCTTCGTATTCCTGTCTCAGACTAAGCCACCAGTCTCATTCATGGGCATAGATGCTGGCGATACACAGCCACGGTCGTGTCCGGGCTGATGCCTTCTTATACAAAACATCTTGATTGATGGGATGCTCAATAACTGTGACAAATGGCAACGCGCTGAGAAAATATTAAAAACACATTCTCCAATTAACGCTTCCTTTGGGAGGGAATACCAAGTTGGAAGCAGGTTCTTAGGGTTGCTTTTTCATGCGACGGGACAAAAAATATTCATTTCAGTAGGCGAGATGGATCAAGCCTTAAGGGCAATAGGAGGCGGAATGAGCTGATGAATTTTTAATGAAATCTTTCTCATGGTCTGTTGAGTAATAGCGTCTTGAGAATTCTAGTGGCTGGTCACATGTAATGAGAACATGAGTGCTCCTGAATTGCCCATGTGTTTGGCTTTGGGGATTAGATTCCATTTCCAGTGAGGTGAGAGGCGCACGTTCATATAGGTTAGTGGGAGTCGGAACTAGGCCCTCAGTGGGATTCACTGGGAACAGCTCAAGTCTTTGAGTCTTGCATTAGTGCTCTTTCACAAATTAACTTACGACAAAGAAGGAAAGAGATCCTTCCAAATAGTTTTTTTCTTGAATATTCTCATCTATTACACTTATATTTTTTTACCAATCTATTTTTTCAGAATGGAATCCTAAATTTTCATGCAGTGTGTCTAAGTGTATTTCGTTCATATGCATGATTCATTACTTACTTTCCCTCTCAACTAGCAGCCAATTTTATTGCCTATCATAAAAAACTTGGAATGATTAAACTTCTCCATCACGAAGACATGTCACATGTGTAAGCCTTGCAGAATTCATATGTGTCAGCATTTTTCCTGATTAACTGTCTGCACTGGGTTATAGATGACTTGTGGGCCATCAGCGATTCATGATGATTTGGAGGATGCCAGTGATGAAGACCGTAGGGCAATCTCCCCTGCCTGGCCCCAGGCAATATTGCCACTGTTGGGGGAACTGAGGGTGCTGCCGAGACTCCTATATTGTATCAAACTGGCAGGAACATTTGTTAAAGCGCCCGCACTGCTGGAGCTGTTGCAGAGAGGAACTGTATACATTTCTCTTGCTCACCCCCTCTGGAACAACTCAAGGTCTTGCTCGCTTTAAGTCATACATGAGAAACAGATGTGAGACTTTGTTTTGGGTTGCATAAAAATGAGTTATGTTCACTTTTGTGAAAGATATCAGCGGCCCAGAGGCACTGAAATATTAATTCTGTGGGAGGGCAGTAAGTCTGTACTAGATGACGCTGTTGTTTTTGTGGAAATTGTAGATGGTAGTTTGTTTATCAGGAGCATCTCTTTCCAGGTGCGGAGAGTTGTATCTATCTTTATTTACCCCTCTGATCACAGGATGTGCAGAGGTCGACCCTTACCGTTGTTCCTCAGGTGGGAGGGGATTTGCGGCTAAACAGTTGGGGACAAGTTTATGCACACGCATGCTGGGCTCAAGGCTGCTACAGGCTCACCTGAAGTAACTCTCACCTTCTCAGTGGGGATCTGATTGGATATGGAACCTAGAATTTACTTGTTTCCAGTTCTAGTCACACCTTCATGGGGTCTGGGGGGAGATGGATTCACTCATTCCAATAGTATTGTTGAATTGTATGAACAATAGCACTTCACCAGAGGTGTGTTTCCTCTGTGAAACAGTATACTTCTGATATATAAGGATAATTCATCTCATTGACAATTTCCCTAATTTTTCAGGCTATTCTATTCCATACATCTATAAGTGTCCCAAATTTAAAGTGTCCATAGTATTGATATTTTTCTTTAAAGATTCAGGATCTCTTGACTGTTCATCCACATACCCCATCTCCCCTGATACTCTACTAAGAATCTCAAGTCGTGGTGCACTAGCACGTGACTTTTTGTTATCGTCAGATCCCCCGAGGTAGGGGGTAGGGTTTCCCTTTGAATGGCACCATAAAGATGATATGGTGGTGTGGTGTAAACACTGCTCCCCAAACTGTGGACATGCAGTCCTCAAATAATGATCTTGTGCAAACATCGCGCTTAGGTGATCGCGCTCAGGAATCCTTCTCGGTAGCTTGATACAGGCAGTCACGGGGAAAGGATGGGGCAAACAGCGTTGATCAAACAGATGCGCGGAAAATGCCAGCAGAACAAAGCTGTGTTAGGAATGTTGTTTCTGGTTATTTGAGGGGAACTTCACTACAAGAAAAGGCATGACTAAGGCAGCACAGAAGAAAGTAGATGTACTGAATAGGGCAGCTACTGTCACAGGGGTTGACTTTCATATTTTGAGTAGGGAGCCAATGAAATAGATTAACAGCCCAATGAGGTAGTTAATCTGATCAGAAACAAACAACTTTAGGAAACTGCACCTACGGGTTAACACAGCCAGCCCAAATCTAGCTTGGAAAACATGAGTATCTGGGATAATTCTAGAATAATGTCAGACTGGGAAGAAAGTTTTGCCATTAAATTCTATTGATTCGACATAATAAATGCTGCAAGGTAATATATTAGATATTAACTTGTTTATTTGATTTTTGATAAAAAAGAGCTATATAACATTATTTTGAATTGGTTTCTCTATTTATATCATTATCAGCCATTGACCAAATGAGAAGTTACAAGTTGTTAATGAATTTCATGAGGCTATGTATTAAGTGGCTTGCTCGAGGCATGTTGAAATGTATAGATAAGTGCTGTACATGCAGTAAGCAGTCCCACATTTCCGTAGCTTCCGATGAGGATGGGCTGGTGACATATCCACAAGGCCATGATTCATGCCGGAGCCGAAGATGTGCCGACAATCACTCCGCTATCACAGCTATGCTCAATAGTCGCCATTCCTGCTACATGTGGCCAGGTCCTCTTAAGTACTCCTGGCATTTGGATCCTCAAGGCGGATTGGGTCGTAAAAAGGTTGGATTTGTTTGTGTGTGGATTGAGGACAGGAAGGACTGCTGAAAGTTTAGTGTTGTAAGACGGGATCGATAAGTCAGCAGTGAGTGAGGGAAGTAGGTGGGAGGAGCAAACGTAAACTACGAGGCATAGGGGTGGAGTGAGTGGGGAGTTGCATGCGGCAATGCATGTATTTGTTTCAGAAGATGCACCCAGGAAAAGCTTGAGTTTGCATGTAGAAAGCATATGGTAGGAAAGGCAAAACATACCAGATGGGGCCAGTTAGCACGAACACAAAAACATCACCAAAAACATTAATACAGATGAATTAGTTCTTACTAGCGTGTGGAGTTTCCATGGCAACTAGCGTCTGGTGTTGGCGTGGTGACTGGGAAACATTTGGGGTTGTTGACAAGGAAAGGTCAGTGTGAGAGCCAGTTGAAAAGTTACTTGGGGAGGTTGAGTGAGCGGGGCTCCCCTCTGGCACGCCGCCAGCAAGGACTGACATGCTAGCCACGCTGCAACAGCGGAGGCTCCCGGCCACATGACGTCACGCCAGCCCTGCAAGGCATGGCCCCTGCCTACACACACAGCAAGCAGCTGTGAAAAGTTTTCAAATAAAATTCACATACTGGAGAAAGGGATGATCATGTTTCCTTTCTGAACATTGTCGAGTGAGTGAGAGGGAGCGAGTGACTGAGAAGGCCGTCTGCAGCAAGCGGTATATAGCCGACAGCTGTGGGGCAACGATGACAGACAAGTAGGGGGAAACACATTCATTTTCCTCCCCCTCTTCCTTTGCGAGGCACACACACTGCCAGCAAATCAGCAAGACTGATGAGCGTCTTTTGATGCAGTAAAATTCCAGGCTGCGTCTTAAATGCCAGGCAAATATCAGAGAAGTGTTATGGTGGCGACTAGCTTGGTGCTTGCTCCTGGAATGATGACAAGATCGGTGAGATCTGCGTAAAGTTGGTCTTAGCCTCTTTCTCATACCTCACGGCTCCCCTTTAATCATCCTCATGCTTCCTCCGCTCGTCTCCTCCCCTCTACCCAGGCCGCTTTGTCAGCCTGCGGTATTCACAATATCATACAAAATTGATGCTCCACTGTAGTCATGATGGATTGATGATGAAATTTCTTGTAGGGAAATGTAATGGTGAAAAGAGCGAGGAAATTGAGGAGCATGAATCAAGGTGGCACGATCGCTGGCTGCCTTTTCATCATGGTAATGCAGGTACTGGAAGGGGTGGGGGAGTTGCAGGAAACTGGCAAGCCCAGATAGTTGGGATTGAGCGAAAACGTGCGTAGTGAATAAGTGTTGCCTGTGGCAATTAATGTGCGGAGACAGTGAGGGGAAAATGGCCATTCCAGGAAGGCGGCCCACAAATAAACTGGCAATACTCTCATGCTCTCTCTATTAAGGAGGATGGGAAGGAATCAAATTGCCATTTATTGCTGCATTCAATGCATGCTTGAGTGTTACATGTTGGGCTAATCATGGCCGTGCCAAAGGCATGATAGTGAGCATAGCTGTGTAATGGAAGAGATGGCTAGCTGTCATAGTGGTTGAGTGAGGGGGCAGGGCCAGATGGAATGCTAAGGGACAGCTCTGCACACTGCAGGTGAACCTCTTTTCATGTTATCTACTGCATCCTCACAGCAACCCACCAGGTGAACCTCTTTTCATGTTATCTACTGCATCCTTAGTAACTCACCTGACAAACACAATTTACCCTGCGTCAAACGGCGCTACATCTATGACACAGCTAAAAGGAAGCATTTTGAAAATTTGATTTTCTAATGCAAGTATATCAGATGATCACAGCCACTTATACACGCTTACTTTACTATTACAGTCTTGTAAAAACCATCATGAAATAAATGAGAATGTTGTGAAATACTCCAGAGTGATGTGATATAATTTCTAGTAAGCACATCAGTTGAGTTACATAACTAGATTTTACTGATAACAGCTACAATTTTATTACTTCAAGATGTGTCTATTCTATGAATAGATATCATCTGAGGCGTGTACTTGCTACTGAGATCTCTCTGGTTGGATTTTGGTGATACTGATACCTGCCTGTTTCTGTGTTACCGTAGTCAGGTATTGTGGGTTACCCAGTGCGTTAGGGAGTGTCATGCTGTCTATTCTCCCTGGAGTAACAGTGTGGTGGCGTGGTGATAATGAGTATGACATCCTTTGACAGGAGCTTCACTGAGCTACTTCCTGCACAATAGAATGAGGTGGGCTGGTGCTCCGAAGTAATCATATGACAGGAAGATAGGATATCTAGGCTAACAGTACATGATTTGAATAACAAGTGTAGTATAAGTTCTTTAAAAAAACAACAACAACAACGGCGCAGACTTTGAGCTGCACAGTTGCTCATCCCAGTTATTTTCAAGCTAAGCTGTCTTTGTACAAGTGTTGCTGTCCATATGACTGTCTTGGGCTGACCATGGATGTTACCAGTTGCCTGTGATCTGGTGGGGGCAGTGGGGAGGCAGGGGCCTAACACTGGTCCTGGAAGGTCATCAGCTTGTGAACACAGCATGTCCACATGCATGTACCATCCCAGACTAGTGACCCTGAGTCCCTTGGTGCATAACCCTAGGCAGGACCCCACTGATTCCCTTCCAACTTTCAGAACTGTCTACAAGGATTTTGTCCCTACGGCCATATCACAATCAGGTGTACCACATTCAATTTCGCACTGTTACGGATAGATAAAAAATTTAGAAGGATTAAAAAATAACAGCCTCTAATGGATCTGAAAAGATCTCATAGAGATCTTTCTGCGAACACAAAAATCATGAGAATCGATCAAAAAATGGTGGAGATATGCCCTTTTATCAACCCAAAAATGACAAAAAACGGGCGTTACGGCTGCTCACTTTGATTTTGCTGTTCTTTCAAGTGGATATAAAATTACCTGTGCTTGACATTGCAAAGAATTATAAGTTACATTGTGTAGGCACATATATGAGATGGAATTAAAATGGCGTTGCAAGAAAAAAATGTATGATAAAATTTCAGATTTTCCACAAGTACAAAATATGTCAACTGTTACGGATTTTGAGGTTTTTAAACTTTTTAACCATAACTTCTTTGGAATATCTTAAAGATAATAGGAAAAGGCATCCTAAAGGATAAAAGAAGATTTTTGAGACCCTAATCACCCATACTTGCAATATATCTTTTAAAATTTTGGGATACAATAGAAATTAGCTTGAAAAAATGTGCTTATTGTAAGCCATAATTTCACAAAAATTTGTAGTGTACGTACCCCCCATGACCCCCCCTAGTTAAAACAGGTAAAGACTGACTGAATAAAGGCAACTACAATGTCACTGTATAAAGGGCCTTGGGAGGTACTTGGAACAATAACATATATGACAACAATTTCTAGCTTCTCTGGAATCTATCAATGTAAAGAGCATTGTAGAGTACGTACCCCCCTGTAGAGTACGTACCCCCCTAGGTAGATTTGCTTTGTATCAAAGCATACCTTCTTTTTCTAGGGCCAGGTGAATAGCCCCTTTGTATCAATCAAAAGGCTAAATTTTAACCTGCATATTCAACTATAAATGAGAACTCTTAACCTTCAGTTTTGGTCTTTAAATGCCTAACATCCCAAATTTCCATCATTTGATCTGGGAATTTATTAAGCAATACTTCTGTGGTGTAATTATCTGCTTATGTCCAATGCTTTTTAGAGACAATACCTTCAAATATGTACCTTTTTAAATGGAAGGTACAGTAATGAGGGAGTTGCATCCTCATTACATGATCCAAAACATAAGTGTTCACAGAGGGGTACGTACTCTACAACTTAATGTCAAACGAGATATATAGGCCAATTTTCAAGTGCAAAGCTGTATTAAGTTCCATTTCTTAAAGTATCAAAAGGCCTGAGAATAGTTCTAAATGTGGAAACTCATCTAGCCTGTATTGGGCAAACTGCTGAGCATCAACTGCGCAAAAGATGCTTTTAAAAACTGTCATTTTGCATTTGAGGGGTTTTATGCGAATAAGCTTGTTACTTCTGTTCATCTTATATATAGTTTGAAATGTGAAAGAACATTTGAATATGTGCACTATTGTTTCATGCTTCAACTATATTCAACTACATTTGATTGAAAATATATGTATTTCATTTCTAAAATGTTTTCTATATTTGTAGAGTACGTACCCCCTTTGCCTTGCCACTGGCCACTATGTGTACAATTTTCAATTATCTAAGTACTAGACAGCCTGAAATGTGTTAAAATCATCCACATGTTCCTGACTAGTAATAAGTGAACTATGGGCAATAATAATGCCATCTGCTATAAAAATTACCACTATGTCATGTTTCACATATATTTTGGTTTTGGCAAAAAGAGACTTTTGCTTAAAACAAGAAGAGTAACATACCAGTATGACTGTGCCATTATTAATGAACATATGTGGTCAATTACTTTTTAAAGTAATATCTTACAATTACAATTACTTTGGATAGGCCCTATTAATATTACAATTACTTTTGAAAATCACCATCACTATTACAAATACTATTTCCTTTGAAAAGAAATTATGACAATAACTTATTACTTTTCCAACTGTAGGTGAGTGTGGCACAATGTCAAATTGACATAACTCACTTTCTATTCATTCTAAGTATATCTAAGAACAGCTGTTTCATACTTCCTAATTTATGGTTAAAATTGAATATTCAAACTGAATAAAAATGTGTAGTTATATGTATGTAAGAAATAAAAAAGCAGTTCCCTACCCGGGAAAGGGGACTTAGCTTTATTTCTATAATCTTAAGAAAAATAACTGACCCTAGTGATGATTAATAGTTTGTCTACCATAGCAAAGTATATGCAAGGTGGACACTGATCTGTTTAAATACATTGTGGACAAGAAATTATGTTCAATTACACAGAGGTTCATCTTAATATTATGGAGGGTTCATCTGAATATAAGGTGCTGCTTAATGAAGACAAACAGGGGTGTCCTAGTATTTAAGTCCTCATGCAAAGACCAATGAACACATCCATAGGTAATGCAGTATAGAACATACAGAAGAACCTTGGGTGTTTGATCACCTTCAATTTGGAAAATGTCCCAGCTATGGAGGTCTGCTATGCAATTAAGAAATAGAAAGTACATGTACCATAAGGTGGGCTTCCCGAAAACTTAAAACCCACAGAGGTGTTTAGATGTAAGTGTTATTGAAAAATAACAAACCTGCAATACTCTATACAGTATAATCTGTGTAAGTTGATCGCTAATGCATAATGGTGTTCTACTAATGGATGTCCTCATGCATGCCTATATATTAGAATATGTTTTTGATATTCAAACATATCTGATAAACAACTAGCTTGCCCATCCCAAAAGCCTTTCAATTTGGAATCATTCAGTTCAGGCTATAATGCTCAAAATCCTCTTGTACATATATGGACAGGTGAGGATTGACAGTATCTGTAGCTACAGGAAGTTACAATTGCAATTCAAATCACCTGGATCTATATCATTTGTGGAAATGATGGTATCCCTAAGTCTTAGAGTACCAGTTTGAACTGAAAGTCCACCTATGATCATTCCTATTTTAAAGTGAATTTTTTCACATAGTCAGAAATAAGCTGGAATCTATGTTGAGCAAGTTCTATTGGGAAATCAATGTTTGTAGGAGACCATGCAATCTAGTCATTATCGTGTTAAATGACACAATCTGATAAAGGGGTCATTCCAAAGTCACCATTTTGAAAACCTTGGAATGACCATGATTAGAGCAAAACTTCTAAACTGCTCCTATTGAGGTTTGATAATTTTCTTTAAAAGGTGAATATGAAGGCTATTAAACACCTAGCTTGCAGGTAGCCTTAAAAGTTTCAAGGAGAACCATTCTGTATATGATGAAATGGGTAGCAAAATACCATCTACCTGATGATGCAAAACATTTAAAATAATTATATGCTATTAACTCAATAGGCAAGGCATCTATACTCATCCTATGAGGAGAATTGAGAATAAGGATGGGCAGCTTATCTCAGAGCCTTTTTCCTCATTATAAATTTAAATTCCTTCAAAATAAGTATTGCAAAATATTTATTATAGTTATTTTTGTTCCAAATATTATTCCCTTTTGTTCCATAGTACTGCTGTATAGTACGTACCCCCTTTGCCTTGCCAGGCTACTATGTGTACAATGTTCAATTTTCTAAGTACTAGACAGCCTGAAATGTGTTAAAATCATTCAAATGTCCCTGACTAGGAATAAGTGAACTATGGGCAATAGTAAGTTGCCACTTACTAAAAATTGCCACTAATTAATGTTTTACATATATTTTCGTTTTGACAAAGAGACTTATGCATCGAAATTTTCTTGAAGTTCATACTTAAAAGAAGAAAAAATCACTAACATACTGGTATGTTGGTCATTATATGTAAATTAAACTTCCTTCAACATAAGTATTGCAGAATAGGTCATTTTTGTCCCAAATAGTATAGCCCTTTGTCCAGAAGACTGCTGTAGAGTACGTACCTCCCATGTGTGAGCTTACTAATGTCTGTGAAATTTGATTTTCTACTCATGTGACAGCCTGAAATTGTATCAGAAAGTTGCATAGTCCTGTAAGCTGCAGTCAGGGAACTGTTGATCATCAATACATGTATGTATTTGAAATATATACATTCTGTTGTGGTGTTGCTCACATTTATTTCGAGCAAAATTCCCTTTACCACCTGCTAATTTTGTACCAAGTCATTCACATCAAGTTTTTGTGTTTTATTTATTAATATCAATGTTCACCAACATCATCTATGCCAAAATAGAACCAAATACTCCACTTAAATCTGAGAAAAGACCAGTATTGCATAAATTTGGGGGTTTTCCCAAAAATTGAAGTTGTTTTAAATAACCATCCCTATCTTTTTTATAAAAAACAACTGTGCTCTTATACTTCAGGGAAATACACCTGACACATAGGCCATTCATCTGTGATATGTGGCCAAGTTTAGTTCTGACTTTCATTTTTCACCAAAAGTGACACCCCTTTGGTACACCTGATTGTGATATGGGCGCTAGTAAGTAGTAAGTTAAACCTCCCATTTAGTTCTTTCTGTGACCTTTTG
The DNA here is from genome assembly GCA_963942565.1 of Maea johnstoni. NCBI lineage: Eukaryota > Metazoa > Annelida > Polychaeta > Spionida > Magelonidae > Maea > Maea johnstoni. Next base: position 9,028,798 of record OZ012684.1, on the reverse strand, counting down.
TTGGTACCAGATTGGCTGTCCTGTATAAACTGGTATTTGGAAATATGATGGCACCACCAAGTGGGAAAACTATGAATGAATCTGGCCGGTCTGCATGTAAGAATATACCAAGTTAATGTGTATACCTAAACTGCTGTGTATCCCTAACTTTCAATTACAAAATGGTTATGTTCCCAGTCCAAGTTAGAGTGCCCCTAATTTGCATCCCCCTACTGCATAAGTAGGATCTTGCCACCACATGTAGGTCAAGCTGGGCACTGCTGACCTCATTGGAGAGTGGCCAGTGCCACTATATTATATTAGGGTAATAGAGATGGGAAACATGGCAGTACCTTTTTCCCATTAAGTGATCTGTGAGTGCGAGGTAATGCAGTCAAGCTTTAATAGCCTACTTGATGGATAACCAATGTATTCATACAGACTTATTACATGATACTTGACCTTATATATTTACACAGTGATAGGTTAATTGATTATTTGACAGTATTTATGGAATGTTGATTCAAACGTTATTGCCCTGTGTATTTACTTTTTGTCTAAAGTTCAACTAGGCTGTACTTAGCACAAGAGTGCATAGTAAATATGATAATCAAATATATCTGTACCTAAAGAGGGGATGGTATTTCTGTTGACAGTATTATTTGACAGGTTCTTATAGAGATGTTGATTCTGACACTATTGTATGTGTATTTACTCAGCTAGGAGTTGCAGACTTGTGTACACTTATGTTGCCGATGGTCTGTTCACAGGGAGATTGTAGTAGTAGCTGGTTGTCGGGCTATCTCGCCAGCATCGGCTCAGTTTCCCTGTTGCAGTGTTAAAAGGCATTAAGACTTTCATCGCTGCTCTGATGTAGGGGACGATGGGTAGGGCTGAGTCGGAGGTGGCCTATGATTGATGAGGGGGGAGCCTGGACATAATTAGATAGAGCATTGTAAGCCTCTGTGATAGATAAGTGTTGTGAGCACTGCAAACATGATATAGGCAACCCAATCCTGTGAACAATCACTCAATATAAAAAGTCTTCTCCGAGATTGATAAAAATAAAAATACACTTAAATTTGTACTTAATATGATCTGTTAGAAATTCAATCGAAATATTTAAGAAATCATTTTAGATGTCACTGATTTGAATTTGAATGAAATTCTTAAAAAGGATTTGACTTGGCATTTGTTCATAGATTGTGTTAGATACATTGTCAACATCATACATAGTAATGCCCTGCTGGTATTATATGGCTTAAATATGTGTAGGTTTTAAGCTAAGATTGGCATTGGGGAAGAGAGAGAGTGGAGTGTATTAATTTTCTCTAAAAATATTTGTTTCTAGAACAACTCGGTAAAGTGTCATAGTGTCATTTCAGTTGATGTTTGCACACAGCTTTGTCATCATTGTAAGAGTAAGGGCATTGCCACAGTGGGATGGGCCGACTTTGAAGTGTGTCTCCTAGTCTCTCCCCATGTCTGGCATCTACTAGGGGTGATCTTAAGAGGCTTGTCTTCTCCTGGGCTATCTTTACATATGTGTGCATTAATTATGATAGCCGTCACACATGTTGGCAGTTCTCCTACTGGCCCTTTCAATTTAGGCTTGAGCTGCTCTTCAACTGGTCGCAGGGGGGCTGGGCAGCTGTCGGTCACTTTATCAAACCTGACAGGCACATCAAATATTACCACATTTACCAGCGAGGAGAATGAGGTATGGGAATCTCGTCCCTGCTGACCAGTGCGGCCAGCACTGGCCGATGCCCTTCATCCTGGACAGAGGTGACTCCATGCACCAAGAGGGCACTTAGGTGGCGTGGTTTCATCGTCCCCTAATGAGTTGAAGTGGTACTTATAAGGCGGGGATGTCACATGGTTGTGGATTATAAAGGTCAAAGAAACCTCTTAAATGTAGAAAAAGAGTCCATCAAATATCCCTAGTATCTATCATGATACCCCCTTCTCCAAGCATATACAGAGATCCACTCAAATTTTCTACATGCCCATTCAACTTGAATGTTTGTTTTAACACTCGGCTTTTACCGCCTTGCATGATGACTGTAGCAGGCTGGTGCATTATTCTATTTTGGTGGTCTTATGATTTTTCTTTTGATCACTACATATCTACACAACCAAACTTAAAGACTAATTGCAAGGTGACGTTGATTATGTCAACTGGATTTTCAGATTAGCTTAATTAAGGCACACCTCTCCTTGACCTTAATTATTTGTCTTCCCAGGATGTGAAGAGGCTTGCTGTTCCATTGTCAAGGTATTTCAGGCCATAATCAATACACAGTGCTGCCAGGACTAATTAGCAATTAGTAGTGTACTGAAAGGTTACCTGGCTGACTGATGAATCCCTGAGATGTCTCAGCCCAGTATTGTAACTTTTCCAAGAACTGGCACTGTGTTCCAGGTCTTGGACATTTCTCATTGGTAAGCATCTCATTTTGTCATGTCCTATTGCCCTCGGAAATATAAAACTATTACGTTCCTTTGTTGAAAATATTAGTTTGCTTCATTAATCATTGTCATGCCATATTGCTTTTTTATTACAAATGAGACTACTACGTATATGAAAATGATAAAAAAAGCTATGCATGTGCTTTGTTCAAATGAGTTTCATGGTATTAGGAGTTTGGAAATACTACATGGTTTGGAAATTCTACATGTTATATTTATTACAAGGTTACTCTGGGTTTTGGGTTCATGTTTCATTCTCATTCAATCATGTGGTATTAGATCGATCTCAAACTTTCATTGTTTTGCCCTGATCCTCTCCTCCCCTTGTCGTTCATAGTGATATATTTGTATCATTTCTCAGGTGAGCCTAGTCAGTGACAGCTGGTATTAAGCCCCCACCTGTAGATCACCTTACCTGACCCCACAACCACAGCTATGAACATAAACTATTCCTTGATTCCAACAGAGATACTTCAGATAGCACCGAGGCATTTTAGAATTTCCAATTAAAATCGTACAATTTGTTTGCACTATGCATTTAGAAATAAATAATTTTTTTAGTAAACAAATAGCAGTTCAGTTTGTGGAACTCAAGATTTTTTTATATTAGGTGTGCACCTGGATATCCAATTATGTTTGCAGAGTTAGTATGCTGGTACACACTGTTCATCTTGCATCAGATTTTGTGTGCTGGTAGAGAAGGGTTAATCTGGCGTCAGGTAGCTTCTGCATTGTCACACCTGTCTGTCATCTTCTCTGGCGCTCCTCAGCATAACATCGATGACGCTGACAGAACTGCATGCCCGCAACACAATCCTGTTTGTAAAGAAACGAAAACCTGCATCAAATACTGGTTGGAGAAGTGTTCCGTCTGATGAAAGCACATTCCCTAAGGGGGAGTAGGTGATTGGTTGGGTGGTTTGAAAACTTTGCTCCAAAACATTGTCACGACACGAAGGTGCCTCAAGGGAAGATTTTTTGCTAGCACTGGATATTAAAAGGATATTAAAAATAGCTTGTATACTACCTTAAGGCTATACTTGATAAATTTGTGATTGGTTCGGTTTTACAAAAATCAAAACATGTAGGATCTTTTAGCTTGGTGGGATGCCTGCCAATAATGTACAGCACAGGCAAGGAGGGCTACTTGCATGCAGTAAGCAAAAACAACTGTTCCCAGCAGTAGGTATTTAAGAGGGGATCTAGGAATGGTGTGGTGGTCATCAAGACCAGATGGTGTCTTCGCCGGTGTCCAGAGAAGAACGGGGAGAAGTATATATCAGGTGTGGTCAGGGCTAGTGAAGTAGTCAGGTGCTGGAGTTGCTTTGCTGTCATTTGATGGCATGCCATCAGGTCATTGCCAGCTAGATGCTGTTAGTGAGCACACTGGGTGATGCTGATCTGATGATGGCTCTAGCTTGGATTGGCATGTCATGGCAACCATCTCAACCTCAGAAATATCTTATATGGTAGAATTCATGAGTAGAATTGATATCCCTTGCCAACTCTTCCCCCTGCAGTGCTTCAGCTCAAATCATGCATTAATAAGCAAGTAGTAAGGCAGTTTTGTGAAATATCAGTGACCTTTCTGAGCAGAAAATTCTGTGATTGAGGGATCCTTGGATAACTGAGAAAAAAAACACACTAAACAATCAGGATTTCTTTATTTCAAATTGTCACATGGTTGTTTTCTCTTACGTGTGATCTATTGTTACTGAGGGTGATCATGGGTGAGTAGCATTTGAGTGCTGCCCAGTGGTGGCCTGGTCTCCGTAGTTGTATTTATACGCAGAGTGACAATATTTGACCTGGGGTTATTAGGGGAGGCCTCCAGGTGATCGTGTCAGCTGTGCACCGGCATTCCTCTAGTGCTCGTCCTTGCCACAGCCACCCTCCAGCAGGGACCTGACCCAGGCAGGCCACTACAACAACAAAGTACACATACACAGAACTCAGAAAACCACACTCTTCAGATGAACTATACCGAGAATTAGTGCCTCTGCTAAAATTGTATGTAAGCGGTTAGACATAGAATTATTATCGTTTTTGAACATGAATGTAAGCTTATTGAGTCTGCACAACTTTCTTTCTACTGAAATAAATATTTGAATTTTAGCCCTTATCCTACTTGGCTTGAATCGTTTTCTTATCACTTTCATCTCATTCTCTAGTCAGCTTACCTTAGAGCTCCACAGTGTCAACGGGGTCTGGCAAAAGTCATTTCAATTTAGAATTAAGCCGTCATATATTTATTACCAAAAGACACAAAAGGGGGGAGCATTTAAGACAAACTTTTATTTGAAAAATTCTTAACAAATCAGGAAGTCTAGAACCTAGCAGAACCTACGTCGAGTCCTTTAATGTGGACTGATTGCAGTCAGTTCCTGCGGGCTCCTGGCTTGCCTGCCATCATTCTGCTGAGCACTGTGACTGGCAGTCCTGAATAGATGGTGGTGTGAAACGAAATTGCTTCATCCCCTTGCTCCAATGCAGGATCAGACATTCTACCCATCAGAACCTCATGTATCACTTGCATTCAGGCAGAAAGATTGATCAAGCACATTTATCATCTTTTGTTCAGGATGACTCCTTGAGATTTGGGGAACTGGGGAGATTAATCTCACAGTTATGTGCCTAGGTTCAGTGGTCAATTCTAGGCTATTTTTGATGAGGCGAACGGAGCCTCTCTGCGGGATATAGAGATAGGGATGTCTGGATTTCTATGCAAGCTTCTACTGCGTCGTCGATAACACAGGCAGCTTTCTCCAGTGGTTGTATTATCATCACGCGGAAAGATATTTTCATTGCTATTCATTTGTGGGTGGTGCCTCAATCTTTTGACAAGTTGACAGCCAGGCCAGTGTTATTGTGCTCTAGTTTCATTTTGTCTTATAGAAGACCTTCAGGAGTATGGGTATTTGTGGGGCTTTATTCCGTGAATAAATGTTGGCAGCTCATGGTTTCCTTGCAAGCGTTCTCAGGCTAAATACTATTCTCTAACACTTGGAATTTGAAGATAAGGGACCCTCAGTCTATTATTGAAGGCATATTTCAATTTTTATGAAAAAACATTTAAGATTAAATGAAATTCTCTAAAGATGGCTACCTGAAACAATATGTATTAAAAAACAAACAAAAAAACTTACTGCAATGTATTTTTGATATGGCCCCGAAGCACCTTTTTTCTTGAACCCATGCCTTACCTTAATTGTTTGCTTGACATTGCAGTCTTTTTTTGGTGTGATATATGCAATAGGCTCAGCTCCTGAGCCCTTTCTCTCTGCCAATTGAGGTTGCCTCGTAGATACTGGCCCTCAGTAATATATAGGGTTTTTCATGACATTGTGTGTTTTCCTGCTTTGTTTTCTGATCCCAGGCATCCAGGTAGCTGTTCCTTACAAATGCGCTGTCATGACTTGTGGGCATACACTACCTTGTTCCTTGTCCACCGAAAAAGTAGGCCACATCATTTGAAACGCACACTTAAAAGGGCTGATGTACACTGGTTGGTGTAGCATACAGCAGTAAATCAGGAAACGCCAATAGGGTCTTATCCACTTACACTTTAATGAAAGAGAAGTTATTCATGTGATTTCCAGGTGGTCTGTTAACCTACTGCCTCGGAAATGTGTGTGCGGTAATATTATAATGTGGTAGTGCCAAGGTGCAGAATTGGGTGTGAACCAAAGCAGATCTGTAAATGAAGGATGGTGTTGGTTTCCTTTGATAATGGTTATTTTGTGTAAATGCATGTAAGGTGTTTGTTCCCAGATGGGTCCTAGGATCTGTTCTTTGGGGATGGTGGGTGGCCTTAAGGAGGAATGAACAGTTATGTGTGAAGGTATAGAGTGGGGTATGGTCACAAAAAGGGTGAGCAGTTGAAGGTTGGTGGGTGGCTTCCACATGGCGTGGGCATTTTATGTGAAGTTATAGAATGGGGTATGCTCCCAAAAAGGGTCTCTAGTTGAAGGCTGATGGGTGGCAACCACAAGACAGGGGCATTTCATGAGAAGGCACATTAGGGGGCGTGTACCTGTGAGGGGGTCTCGAGGCCAGTGCGAAGGGCAGTGTCCAGCCTGACTCATGAGAAATGGCCATTTTTTGGCCTGCTGAGCAGAGCTGCCCTCAGGGCTAGAGCGTTGTGGAGGCTGTATAGGTAGCTTGGCTTGTGTTGTTAGGAGAACAATGCCTGGGCTCCAGGTAGCTGTAGCCAGGTAATACAGGACTACAGGTAGCAGGATAATTATAGTGAGTGGCCATGGATACAGGTGGATTAGCCCTCTCTCCTGTTGGCCAAACTCCCATTCACCCCGCTACCCTTTCACACATCCCTGCCTCCCCTCAAAAGCCAGTCTAGATGACCTGTTATATCACTGCTAAGTTTAACTCCTGATGCCTTTTGATGTAGCGGTATCCTTGCATGCAAGAGTGCCCCTGTGACTAACTGCGTGGTGAGAAATACATAACGCCACACCATGCACAGCATATGGGACAAGAAGCTTAGAGAATTCCACCATTGATGGAGCTAGCTCTGTGATGAATGTGTTTTATGGTAGAGCTTGATGGAAATGGTAAAGGAGGTAGTCATTTTGCCGTCTTTGGCATCCTGTTGGATCAGGAGGGGAGGGTGATTCATTACTGCCGGGATCTTCCCTAGCTGGATCTTCATCCCTTTGAGGCTCTCATCAAGCATCTTAATGCCCTCTTTGTATAGTGCGCATCTCCCGTGCTGCTTGCTGCTGCTACTGCAGCCTGCCTGCCCCACTCAACAGGCCTCAGTCTGCCTTACCTGCACTACACAGCCATCATGTACAGATAGAACACTTTCATATAGCACTCATTTCACTTGATCCTCATTGATATTTTCATTATACAAACTTAAATGTAGGTTAATCTAATTTAGAGGCCACCATCTTGAACTCCTTTCTTATAGCTTCCTAGTGCACTTACAGTTATGGGTCTAATTCTACACAGCCATCATGTACAGATAGAACACTTTCATATAGCACTCATTTCACTTGATCCTCATTGATATTTTCTTTATACAACCTTAAATGTAGGTTTATCTAATTTAGAGGCCACCATCTTGAACTCCTTTCTAATAGCTTCCTAGTGCACTTACAGTTATCGGTCTAATTTCTATTACAACAAGAGATTTCTTCTAAGGTTCTATAAAAAGATAGTACTTAGATCTATTGAATTCTGATGAATGACTTTAACATTAAACTTAGCTGCTACATGGGTTTCCTAGTGTATGGTGTTATTTTACTAAGCGTCATGAATCATTAATATGCCAGTGGTGGCGGTGGTGTATCTGCCCACTTGTTGTTCTCCATCAGCTGAGGCTGACTCTCCGAGATTGATTAGGAAAGTCGGGTTGATGAAAGTGAATTTGCCGACTTCTCTCTCGCTGGAACTCGTTAGATCAGCGGCTGAGATGGATTTCCACCTCCTGCTACATGCTTAAATGATGACCCCTTCTCACTGAATCTAGTTCTGCCCAGTGGAGACTTTTCACTGGAAACAATTACAAATACTATTTATCACCTGATCAGTTTAAGATAAGATGGGGTGGGATGAATGAATATAATTCTGCATTTCCGGAGACACCATTATCTTATCAATATTTGCATACTAATTGATTAATATTGTCTTAACCCTGACCCGTATAATGTTTTGAAGCTGGAAAAGCCCTTTTCTAATTTGTGGCTTTAGACATCCATTACAGTGTTCCTTTCCCATAAACAAAAGCCTCTATTTATTGTGTTATGCACATAGGTTATGATCAACTAGTATAGAGAGCATCTCCAAGAAGAACTTTATTAGATCTAGAAAAGATGCAACATCAAAGAAATTACTAGATCACTGTGTCCTTTAAGGTGCACTTAAAATGCTTTGTGATGTATCTGCTTTCTGAAGGTTTTCCCAGTATTTTGAGACATGCATTATTACAGAAGGGAACTCTAGAGCGATCATGTTATTACAATGAGTGAATTGCAGAGACGATAATGCCTTTCCCCAGGAGAAGGCAGTTGCTGTGAGCAAATTAGATTTCATCAGTTTCTCCATTTAAAACCCCCCTTTCATCTCGTGCCTGCCTTTAATACTGCTACTTCCATCCCCTGACTCCTTTAATCCTGCTAATTAAATTGTTTGGATAAAATGCCGCTGATGAAGTTGTGAATCAAAGGAACAGTAAATGCTTTGTAAGGATAAAATCTAGGTTTGTGATATTTCATGTACTTGTATGTGTTTGGATGTGAGTGACCAGTTTTCTTGTGCTAAGACATGTTTTCCTTCTTTCCTTTGCAGTTCAACTTTGTGGGGAGGATATTAGGTCCCAGAGGCATGACAGCAAAACAGTTAGAACAGGATACGGGTTGTAAAATCATGGTGCGAGGTCAGGGCTCAATGCGAGATAAGAAAAAGGTAAGACAGCACCTCTTTTTCTCCTTCAGTAAGAATGAGCTTCTTGTTCTTTCAAGAAGAAAAAACGGCAACTTATTGTAAAAAATAAACAACTGAGCAATGAATTGTCACAAAATCTGCCTAGTATCAGCTGCATTCTGTCATGGGGGCTGAAGATGATTTCCGCCATTTCCTGCAGTGATGAACAAACTGGACTAACTATTTATCAGATGTGCATTACCTAGAGGCTGTACTGAGTATGTTTTAAAAATCCAATTCTTACCTGAAAAATAGTTGATCTATTTCTGTCAGCATTCTTTGAATGTATAAAGAAATAATATCCTAGTTTTCTTTTATAGTATTTACTATTTGAAATAATATTCAAGTTTTCTTATAATTTTTTACTAAATATGGTATTGAAACAAGGGTTAACTGCAAGTCAGAAAACATCGCCAAGAATAAGGAAGTTAATCTTTCCATTGTGACCCTGCACAGAAACTCGCTTTCTAAGCAAGCAAATTGAACTAAGTGCCATAGTTAATTTTGTAGGCATTGTAAATCCCTGTGATGTGATGGTTTTGGTAGTTCTCTGTGAGTAGTTGGTGGTTTAAGTGGGAATCATTTGACTTGAGGGAACCACTGTCCATTAGGAATGTATATTTTAATAGCTTCTGTTACCTTGGATCAGTAATAAGTAGATTTGTATGCATGCGCTCCTCACTGCGAAATATCTACCTGTCGGAGAGGTTTTTAGACCACTCAGGAAGGCCTTACTCCTGTCCCATAATGCATTGCTGCTCACTTGTACGTTATCGTGGGAGCCATCTCCTAGCCTACTAGGAATCGCTGCATGGGAAATATAGTGACCAGTAAAGTGTTGTTAATCTCGAAAGGGCCAAAAGGGAATAGTTCAGTTGGGAGGTGAGAGCGTGCATTTTCAAAGGATGTCGATGCAGATATCTACTGGATGCATAAGGGACCTCTCATACCTCGCTTTCATCTTAAGCATTATTCCTTTTAGAGCTATTAATGTGCTTGCTGCACTAAAAGGGGATGTTCCTTTTATGTGTAAACCATTCAGCCAGGAGTTCTTCTTGACATCGTCAACTGCAATCTATCACATATTTACCAAAAATGTTTTTGTTAAAGAAATTATCTCAAATAGCGAGGCCATTTTAGGCTACTGTAAGCACAAATAGGTTGAATAATGATATTCAGGTAGTGAGTGGTGTTAAATTCTGGCAAAGTGTTGAGCATTCCTTTCGACATACCTGGTACAACCACTAGGCTCCATCATGGTTTACTGTCTAGACAAGTATCTGTTAGACTAGCCTCTTAAATTTGATATAACAGAGGGCACAATGGAAACTTAATGTAACCAATTTTATGGCTGTATCTTAAAAGGACTACACAAAAATGTGTCCCATTATTATGTCCCCTTGCATCTTGCCTGGTAGAGATTTAATTCAAAGAAAGTAGTTTTTTAGTCTGTATCACAGCCAAAAATAGAAATTGCCATTATAGAAGTAAAGAAAATTCAGCCCCTCCCATCTCTTCTCACTCCATGTTAAGCACAGGATCTTTGTCACCTATTTTTGAGGCACTTGGTGCTGTGGGTGATTTAGGGGAGTTGTTGGCAGATCCTCTCTGACTTAATGGCTGTTGTCATACTCCTACCAAGTGGCAGCACTACATGAGCTTTGCTTCCTATAGCCATCATTTAGGTGTGTTGAGGTAGCTGTTATGAAGGAAGCTGTTAGGAGATGTGATTCAGGTAGATAATGGCACCGCTCGTCTTTCTAAATGAGGATCAACTATTGAATGAGACCATCTAGGTGTAACA
>OZ012684.1:8847175-9017896 GCA_963942565.1 Maea johnstoni | reverse complement strand
TCTCTTTCTTCCTCCTCACTCTCCCCCTGCAGATCCTCATCTCTACCCTCTAGATCTGTGTGGCCTTTCCCTCCCTCAAAGAATCAATAGTGAATTACCTGGTGAAGCCCATTGAGGGGATGTGAATCACTCAATACCTGAGTTGTCAGGCAAAGGCTTACAAGGGATACACTGTAATCACACTGCATGCTGTCAGGGCCAGATAGAGATTTGAGTGTGAAGTGTCAACCCCCCCCCCCCCCCCCCCCCCCCCCCTTCCCTCTTTCCTCTTTCCTCCACACCACTCTCTTCTGGTCATTGATAATGCAAAACCCCATCTCTCCCATCCCAAATGAGATAACACCAGAAGCTGTCCGGTCAGCTACCTATCTACTAGTCACCATGACAACCATACCCACAATCATACCCTCCCCCTTTACCTAATCCATCAGAGCCCACACCTGTACCCCGGCCAGTCCCCCACACAATGATAATCTGCCCCTTTACCTGGTACCTGTCTAGCACTGACAAGCTGCTATACGGCAACTTAGGCCTGAGTGATGAGTCTGCAGCAACCTGAAGGGGCACACCTCATGTTCTCACACTTGTTACTCAATTACTATTATTGCAGACTAAATTACCTGCCAGTGCTGCAACACTGCTGTCTCCCACTCTCCTGGCAGAGAGATCTGGCAGCGCTGCTATGTCAGGGCTTTTTGCTGTGCATTTATTACTGCACTACTACCTGAGCTGTTCCGTTTCAGAATTGAATCATCCAATAAAAAACGACTGGTAGGAAAGAGAAAAGAAAGCTTACGGGATTATGCCTAACTGTTTCCTCCATCGATGAATGTATCACTTACCTGGTGCTATTAATGAAGGATATTACGCAAGACCTATGTTATTTGTGTACCCCTGTTTATGTAAAACACTGGGCATTCACATGTAGGGCTGGTGTTAGCTGATACCAGTAGTCACTAGAATTTATCATTAAATGGATTGGATGAAAGTCATTAACAAGTTTGCATCAGCACACCTGTGATTAGACAAATTTGATTCAAGGATGATGTAGAGGAGAGCCTGTTATGCCTGGAAATTAAGTGTATTGCATTCAAGATAATGGAAAAAATAGAAATTTGATGGAAAGAACTTGATGCTCATATATCCTATGCTAGTGACTCATTTTTCACAAACCCCTTTTTTCCCACTAATATTATAAATGCAACACATGGATGTTTAAGTGTTGTAGGTGATTATTTTATTATGATGCAAAGTTCTTTTTGGTAAAAAAAAAGTGTTATTTAAACAATATTATGCCCCATCTCTGCAAGACTCTTAATGAGGAAAAACTCCTTAACTTAATTAGCTGTGATAAGGCACTAAGTGATGCGATCTTCTTCGGCATCGTCACTTTCACAGATGTCAATTACTAGGCTTTGAGTGAAGGCAGCTCATAAAACTTTCATTAGGGAGAGGGAATTAATAGACTCCAACAGGCGCTACATCCACATATCTTCCCACCCATCTACTCAGTTCCAACTCAAATTCTCTTACGTCCTTCTTAGTTCATAGGGTTCAGCAGTCTCAACCCTTAGGAAGCATTTTGTAGAGTGTTATTTTATGTGTGTAGGAGATGGATTGCATGTATCTAATGAATTTAATTGGGATTAGAGAAAAACCTTTTGATGCTGAAGTGTCGCATTATCTTCTAAGTTCTGTTTTAAAAGTCCTGTTTACAAGTCACTGAGCACTTTATCTCGAAGTTAAGAATTATTTCTCCTCATCACTTGATCCCAGACTTAGAAATCTTCTTACAGTGAAACACCCTTTGTTTACAGGAAGTACAGATAAATGTAGGTAGCATGGGAACAGGATTGCTGAGAAATAATTTATCTGGTAGCTGACTCAATCTATCCTACTTTGATGTTGGTCCAAATAAATGAAAACCTGTAATTATTCAGTCACTAATTATCTCTTTGATGATGCCTAGGTGTTGGGTATCCCCAGGGATTTCCATGTTGTTTTCATATTGTGGTGATGCTGTACAGTCTTTATGTAGTTTACCTGTTACAGGTAGCAAAGCCAATGAGACAATTGATGGATTTGAAAGGTATTGTCTTCAGAAAATTAAAGGCCTTTTGAAATGCTCCCACCCCTGCAATTTTGTGCAACTCATTGTCATAATTGTAGGAGCCAAATCAACATTTATACTCTGTTTACTATGGAGAGTAAACATCCCCATACTCTATGTAACATACCCTCACCTGTTACCTGTAGCCTAAGGAAGCCTATTGTGTGCTGAAGGACTAGTATTAATGACATCATACCCCTCTAGGATATGGTGCCTGGGGTCAACGCCTGTCTTTGAAGATGTCCAGTACAGAGAGCACCCCTATGATATTGTTAATTACATAGCACTGTTTGTTTGGTCCTCACTGACAAGCCTGTCTCTGCACACCTTAGTGTATTTGACAGGGGCATGTTGTGTTAATAATGCCCCTTATCAGAGCCAGCCAACGGTTAGGCTTTCATAGCGACTGTTCAGGCACAGCTGAATAGGAGAGCTACATGTCCTCCTTGATAGGAGAGGCAGCGCCTCGGCAGCTGGAGGTGTACGCAACATGTCTGCGGGGCTGCCAAGACGCTCGAGCACGCTTACGGCCGCCGAGTTTAGTGCTTGAGAGGCGATTGTCAGGAGGGGATAAGATAGGTAATGCTTCCAAGAGAGAGGCTGCAGAAAAAATACAAGAAAATGCTGGCGCTATGTAAAGAGCACATTATTGACAGGATATTGGGTACAGCATATTGAGTTAGTAGTCTTGGCACATATTGAGCTAGTTTGAATTCCCATTCCAGCAGTTTTACTACTATTATTACTACTACTACTACTACTACTACTACTACTACTACTACTTCTACTACTACTTCTACTACTACTTCTACTTCTACTACTACTACCACTAATTAATCTTTATAAGTGATACTTGTGCCCCTACTGGTTTACTTGAAATATCCAGGGTATATGATCGTCATGTGAGATATATTGCCATGACATATTTCATACCACACAATATTTAACTTGTTATTTCCTACCTTATTGTTCCACGCTTTGAAAATTCAGGAAATGTAGGCATACCATGTGGGAGAATTGAAACTGGGCTGTGCCATGTATCACACCTCCCCGTTCCCTGCATGGCTAGGCCATATATCACATTCTGCACATGATTAGACAGGTTTGATGGCTCCCTATTGGAGAACGAGGCTTGTCTTCTAAGTCTATTGGGCCACAAGGGACCAGTGGATTGTGCTGGTCAGAGATCAGTCTTGTTAAGCTTCAACTGTCCTTGCTGTCCTCCCGTGACTGGATTAGGCAATGCTGAGTGTCCTTGGCTCCTGGGGGAACCAAATGTGACTCAGTCGATTGGCAGCAGTAGGGGAATAGGAATTAAAACTGCCAAGAAAATGTGAGGCTGGAAAGAACAACATGCTCTTTTTCTATCCTTTTTTTTTTCAAGACATTTCTTGCAAATTCTTTTCTTCAAAATAAGCAGGGCTTAGAGTTAAATATGAAGTGAAGAGCACCTATTTCTCCTGAAAATTTCTCTCATTATTGCTTTAAGACTTACAATCAAGCGTTAGATCAATGGCATCTAACATAGCTAACGTGCATACCAATTCCTATTTCATGATCTGATATTTATGAATTCTTATTTCCAAATAATAGCGCTGTTAGTTAAAATCTATATACATCTCTTTAGAGCTATCCCTCTAGATCCATCCCACAGATCCCAGGTTTTAGTATTCAGACCGCTATTCCAACTTGACTGGAAGATGACAGTTCCATTTATTTATTATTGCTATTCTCCGCTCATTCTGGCATAAGGCAGCGATATCACGTTTTTGATGCCTCCCCTCATTTTGCAATACCTAGACGGTGAGAATGTAAACGCCAGTACCATCAGAGCCCAGCCACAATTATGCATAACTGGCTCCCAAAAGACTTTCTTTGACAAGGTTATTAACCAGCCGCATAAATGTACCTGCTGTTCTATTTGCTCAAGATATTGCTTCCCCAGAGAGAGCAATTTGGGAACCTGCTTGGCAAGATCCAATGCAAATAGCTTGAGCCATTATAATGGGATCAGCCTTGCCTATAGACTGAATTGGGGGCCTTGTATAGCTGGGAATATACTCTCAGAGCGGATTTGGGAAAAGTCGCTTTTCTTTTGAAGGATCAGGTGAAAGAGTGGGTAATAGTTGCAGATGAGGGATAAGAAAGGGATTAGTTTTTTTATGGAAATTGATATGGGTTTAGTGAGTGCAGTGTCTGGTCTGGTCGGGTCCGTCTTGTTTGTTGAAGATGTAGAAAGGCTGTATGGATCTAGTCTAGATGGTGTGTGTCACCCACTGGTATGCAATGCTGTATCCTAGATCACGCTTTCAATAATTCCACACCAATGCCCGGTCTCTGCTCTCATCCCCATCCCTGCCACAACCCCAGCTTATATCTATATTGTTGTTTTAAACCATATTTGTCAGTGAAAAGGTATGTGATTTACTCTCTCACACTACGGCTAATGAATGCTCTCAATGAAATGTGCCAGCTCACAGCATGAAAGATGTCAGTGGCGCATAGTCCTGCAGTAGAATTTAGTGACACAGAATCATATAAATATTGAAATAGTCAACTCACATCAAATTCTCATTGTGGTTTCATATGAAAATGAAATTTCCGGCACCATGCTGGCTAAAATGCATTACAGCTAACGAAGGACATTGTCGGGCAGATTTTCCGAGGCTGCCAAGCAATAATTCTGGAGTTGATTAGGTAGCACACACATGGTCTCCCCTGAGCATTTCTGTCACCAGGTTCTGCCTCTCTCTCTCTATAATGCACCAGCACTTAAGGTGAGCTTTGGCTATTCACAGTGGTCAAAAGTGGGTAGGAAAGGAGGAATTTACTGAATCACCAGCTCTATCAATATTACTGCCTGAAGTTGGACACCAGTATGAGCGCCAATATCAAGGCATGGGTAGCTCATAACAGTTGGGAGTAGAGAAGATATAAGAAAAAAGAAAAGAAATGGATAAGACATATAAAAAATATTGACACAAGACACTGCATTGAAATAAAGTACAAATTCAGTTTGAATAATCTTGAAAGTAATATTTAACAAAAAATTAAATAACATGCTGTGTTGCATTTGTGCA
Source organism: Maea johnstoni (assembly GCA_963942565.1). Classification (NCBI taxonomy): domain Eukaryota; kingdom Metazoa; phylum Annelida; class Polychaeta; order Spionida; family Magelonidae; genus Maea; species Maea johnstoni. The sequence goes on along the minus strand of OZ012684.1, from coordinate 9,012,706 downwards.
CCTTAATATGATGATAAGTAAAGTAGGTTTAAAAAGAAAAACCTGCTTGTAACTGAATGGATGTGTTACGGTGTTATCAGTTCAACATGATCATCATCATCGGTCATCATGTTTAGATTGTCAGGCAATGAAATTTGAGCATTGGTTATCACACAGCTGTGATCAATTCAGCCACTAAACGGCTCCCATCACTCGGCCCTGCTCGAGGGCAAAACAATAAACATGGCAAACAGCTACACAGATCGCTTATCTAGTCATTGCTACAATAGCTGTCTTAGCTGCCGATAACTGCGCTTCACAGTTCACCTATCTATACTCATACTTACCCATCGTGAATTGTCAACTATATGTTATATTACACTCATGAAAAATGATTTGGGAAGCAAGCAATTTTTTTGCAAAAACTTTGAAGGAGAATTGTTTTCTGATGATTTCTCTTTGAATATTTATCAGGCATCCTTCTGTAAAATAGATGTCATTAAGATTATCAGCTATGCCTAGGGGTTATGGGTTCTCAAGCTTTTGTGAGATAGCATGTGCAGTTCAGTCCTCATGATGTCCTTGCTCTACGCCTAATGGCAGTGTCTGCTGGTGATCTGGCCTGGCTGCAGTCCCTGGAAGCATTCTAACACTCAAACCTCTTAAAGTGGATATGGTTTCGAGTGAAAAAAAGATAATCGTGCAGTGTCATTTGCAGCAGCAGCAGCAGCAGCAGAACAGCATGAGAAGAGTTGCAATCATGATGTGCTATATGGTTTATTGACTCATGACCCCTGCTGGGCTTGTATTCCAACTGATACTAGGAGGACTAAGGTGGGCTTAGTGTGTGAGGGGCTGAAAGCCAACCTGTCACTACCTTCCTAAGTCTAGGAATATCAGTGGTTTATTCTATAGGTGGTGTATTTTGTATGCTTGTGTGTGCATATGGAGGTGCTTGTAGAATTGAATTTGGCACACATTTACCTGAATGTCAAATTAGACAGCCTCTATGTTAACTATTGGGAGGTGGGAGTACTGAGAATGGTGTGCAGCATTGCATGTGCACATGGAGTTATATGTGATGCATTTGTCATATGAAAAGAGTCCTTTTAAGGCAACAAGGCATTCTTGATACTTTTGACTTCACCCTCATTAAATTTTTTTATCCTATAGCTTTGATTGTAGAGCTCTCTGAGAGAAATTTAATCAGCTTATGAAATTGCATGCTATTAAACCTTATCTTCAAAATTGTTCAGTTTGCATTCAGTATAATTAAGTCTGTAGGGGATGTTACATCGCCAGAATTACGTGATATGCTTGTGTGCTATCACTGCTATGTAAGAACTCGTTGGTGAAGAATCTCTTATTTCAAGTTCAATATTCATGTAGAATGATGAAGTGAAACTGGTAAGAGCTGCCTTGCGCACATTGTTTTGATCCAAACTGGTTACGAAAAAGTTGCCTGTCACAGGCTCCAGCAGCAGTAAGCCGTGCTGCCACCTACAACTGAAACACATATTGATTAGGGGCCTGCCCATCAGGACAGGCTGAAAATATCGCGCTTGCTACCAGAAACCCTAAATTCTCCATACATCATTCAGAACCCATCTTGGGCCAATAGCGATAAGATCCCTTATCGTGGAAGTATCTCATGGGGCCAAGTGAAATATACATGTCGGATATGAAACAATATTGGCTGATAGGCATCTTTGTGGTATGGGGGAAAATTGAGGACACCATTAGTTGTGCCTGGGGCTTCCATGCCTTTTAACCCTTTATTCCCTGAGATCAACTAAGAAGCAAAAAAAACTCCAAAACATCCAGAGCATCAAATTGCTTGATTGAATTGGCTAAGAATGGAGAAATCTGTAGATTATTAGAGATATAGAAAATGATTATTTATTTACTTCAGGTTGATTGTATTGTGAATTGTATATTTTGCACATTATAAGTTTCACACTGGAGAATGTATGTTGCTAATGAATCTAGATAATATGTGAAGCATTGTGCATAAGTTGATCCATGCTATTACAATCTAAATTTTCTTTCGATGTTTTCCAGCATTTAAAAAAAAATCGCTCCTCCTCTCAAATACAGCAATCATTTAAAGTTTTGCTGTTTGAAGCTTTTATGAAGTATCTAACATGTTTTGTAGGCCAAGACGTAGTTAAATCTGAGCCTGTTTCCTGATATATCCCAAGTGGGCTGGTGTTTATTATCTTCTCATTATATCCTGTCATCAGCAGGCTTAACCTTAGAAGAAGCTCACTGGTGTTTGTGTGTGATTGTTTGTTGCCGCTGTCTAGACATTTTGACTTAACCTGCGTATATTTTGTGTTTTTCAGGAACAGGAGAACAGAGGCAAGCCAAACTGGGAACACTTAAATGAAGAATTACATGTGCTCATAACAGTAGAAGACAGTAGGCCCAGAGCCGAAATGAAATTAAAGCGAGCAATGGATGAAGTGAAAAAATTATTAGTCCCAGCAGTAAGTAGATCACTTATAGAGTTTGTTTTTCCGCATTGGAGGCGCTCGCTCGAGAAGCTCCTGGGAGCTGGCAGGAGAAATGAGCGCTCTCGCCACATTCTTCAAAGATACTTGCCTTCACTATTGCCTACCATGTTACATTGAGGATAATATCAGTCAATACATAAACCAATTGAAATTCTAATCTTATAATCTTAGCTCAAAGGCAAAATATCAATCAATATCAAAATCTAATGTGTTTTATAAATTTAAATAATTTGATAATCATGTAACTGGATTTTCATTAATTAGACGTTTTGAAGATGACTGTTTTCAGTAAGCGATTGTGGGCTATTTTGTCATGTATTCTTCACCATATTGATGTTTTACAGGTGGAAAGTAAATACCATTTATTGTAGCTGTTGAAATTATGATTTAGTTAACTTTCTACAGAAGTAGGTCTCCTGATAGTAGTTCTCCATGTGCTCAACAATAAAAACCTCATTGGTAAAATCTATCATCTGGTCTCAACAGACTGGGCACATGTATACACCTATAATAGAAACTTGAACAATGACTTGCTGCCCATCGATAAAGAAGTTATCAGGAAGAGAAAGTGGCTGTAATACCAAAACCATCATCAGAATGATGTACAAGTTACGCCTGTGGTGTTCGCAACTTGATTTGCTTATTGTCATGGGATGGAAATGATTTCCCAATTTCACGGTAATATCTGCTTCCTGGGAGATAATGCAATAATTGCCCAGGGTGTGCCTCATTAGTCTTGTCGTTAAGGCACCAAATACTATTCTGCAGGTGGCAATGATCTAATATTGCGCTAGTAGGGCCAACCTCTACTTCCTGCCCCTGGGGCAGACTGCACTAAAGGGCCCTTCTCCCTGCCCCTTCTTGAGATGTTATTTTTCATCTCCAATCGCCTCCCTTCGGAATTGCATAAAAGCCCATCAGAATCGGTCAGAAGGCAAGAAAGGTCGTTTGTTTGTAGCCGCATTGTCTCGCTTATTTCATCCACTCAATCAGGCAACAACAGCGTGCGGGAGGAAAGCTGGAGCAGAATCGTGCAGTAATGGTGTTAGATGGGGGAAAATGCCTGCCTCCCGCATTGATCACCTCCAGCAGATTCCTGCAGGGTGGAGAGTTCAGTCCTCGTGGCACTCATATCTTACACGCCCGGAGATGTTATACAAGCAGCCAGGTGCTCGCTCAACTCCAAGAATATTCCAAAACATGAAGCACTATTTTCATAACTACTTTAAGCAAGATTGTCTCCCCAAATGGCATACTCAGTTTTCAAGTCAGTACTTCTATGCAATTAACCTCTGTCCTGAAAACATAGCCCATCTTTCTTGGATCTAATCTAGGCTTTTTGTCATTATATGTAAGTAATTAACTTCCGTTTTGAAACTATTCAACACTAATTGAAGGACGACCATCTCTTTGCTTTGATAAATACAACTTCAAGTTGAAACATTTGGATAATTAACCTTTGTTTAGAACTATTTCACTGGAGTTGAAGGAAGCCATTAGTTTTTGTTTTTACAAACAAAACTGACAATCTTGGCCGTTGACCTCAATTTTGAAACTGAAGGCAGCAGTTCAATAACTATTTGAGTGAACAACTATTTTAAGAGAAAGCAGTTGTGTGGAATTCATTCCTAAGGTTTTATGGCACCTTGAATTGCGTGGTATGCAAACTTTCACCTCTCTTGAAAAAGGAATCAGTACTTCAATGACTTAAGCTACACTTAATCTGGTTTAAAACAACAATGTCAAAAGGTATGTATCTGCTCTGAACTGTTTTTGTTACGACTATGAAAATGAGCACGGTTCATGCGAGGTGAATAGTAATTTACGATGATGGTTCATACACTTGCTATAATGGGGTCCATACTAGCCCACTAAGGACATTCCTCTAGTGTATGGTCTCCTTTGTTAAGGGATATGAATGAACATAATGCAAGGTATGCTGCATAGTTTATACACTACAAAGTGATCCTGTCATCATTGTTTGCACAGTAACTGTCTTGAAGTAGTTATGACGCACACCTAGTGACTTCACACCTGGAGGACACACAAAGTAGTTCAGTACACTGCTGTGTTGAGGTAGAACATGCGAAAGTTGTGGCTGCTGCATTACAGTTCAGTACAAAAGAATGGCGTGCATTTTATCCTCTTCACTCGGTGCATCTTGGATTATCTTTTGTTGTCTGCAGGATGCTGAGTGCAGTGGCTAAGGGGCCCAAGGGGGTGCTACTGTGCACTGACGAGTCTGAATTGCTGGGCGTCTTGTCGGCATGGCTGGGAGTGGAGGAACCGTCCCTGCCGATTACAATGCGAGCGAGGGTCTATTAGGTAGCTACCATTAGGGGACGTAATTGGCCATCATTCGCACCTTCGCCTTGTCAAATGGACCGTAGGGGTTGCACCTCGAGAAGTGGGAGTTTGAGAGTGGTGTCAAGCTCTGTGATGTAGCGAATATGGAATTGCAATTTATGGCCTGCCTCAACACATTCAAGGTCATTTCAGGACTTGTTATACTATTGTAGGATGTCCTTGTACGCATTTGAAACCTACTACCGTAAAGTCTCGCAAATATCGACCGCCCTAGGAAACTCGGCCACTATAATTAAATAACGAAATAATTATTGGGGAAACTCGGCCAGCCCCAATCCATCTAAGGACACATTTCACCAAATGTCGGCCACCCAGTAAATTTCATTGATATCCCCAAAAAATAACATTTAGATTTCCAAAGTTTGCAATCGATTTTAGATTATAAACAAATGTTTCTACTCTAGTGCGTCTCTAGTGCCCCCATGATGGCCCATCTGCCAAAACACGATCGAAGTCCAGGCGTTGTGCGATAATTGACTGTCTGGCAACAGTCAAGTTTGCCACAGTTGACAGCTGAGGTAATCAATTTCACTGATAAGAAACCACTCACAAGCATCCCACGAAATGATATGCTTTTCTGGGGCCCTTATTGAATCTTATTATACATCATCACATGTACAAGTACATCGCCATCAGCGGCATGGCGATTCCGGTGTTGATACAACCGATTCACCAATATGCATTATTCCTGCCATGTGCCTGTAGCTTGGCCGATATATGCCGGCACATGTCAATCGTTCGCCACATGTCAATCGTTCGCCGTATGTGAGGACCGCCATTTTGAAAGTTTCACTTGTGTAAACCAAGTATAATTCTATTCGTAATTGGCGTGCGGCACCAAGAATAAACAAGTAAACAACATATAAGGTAGGCAAATTCTTTTATTAGTATATATAGCAGAGGAATGGCAAGTTAGGGAGGTGGACAATAAGAATTTTGTGGGGGAAAATTGTGTTCTTGTGTACAAAGTAAGTGATCGATTTTCCATCTAGCTTTCATTTCAATTGATAAAATCGGCGAATTTCGGCCACAGTGTCTAAGCTATGATCGCTATTTTCACAAAATTTCGGCCACCATCAGCCAACGAAAATCGTAATTAATAAAAATTGTCCGATATTTGCGAGACTTTACGGTAACTTCCCAGAATGACCGACTGACTTTCTGCTTGCAATGCTTAAAATGCAGGTATGGACTAGGTATGGTTAATGGTGAGAAGAGTGGGCTTGGGGGGTAAGGGTTGCTGTAACGAGAACGCTGGCCTCTTCGAGAGGTCACCTTGTGTCATGAGACATCCTGCTGCCAGGAATAAAACTCAACACCAACATTTATTACCGACAATGCCGGCAAAATGGAACAAAAATATGGAAAAGCGCTGAGGTGGGGAATTAGGATCAGCTGCTGCTGCTAGGATTTCACGTTTTTTCTTGCTCGGCAGTTAGCGGAGCTGGCATGTAGTTATGGGTGCGTGGTGCGGGGCACTCTACCCCTATGCTACCCACACATGTTATTCATGGGGTCGAAGAGACATTAAACCGCAACAGGAAAGGCAAACTTGGTTTTTCTGTAGGATAGAATAAAGCTAGTATGTCCATGGGCCTCTCTAAACATCATGAGTTGAAGGCCCTCTATTAGTGCCCTCAAAGCCCTAATTAATAGTAATTTCAACACTAATTAGAGCTTAAGAGTAAGTGATAATACAAGGGTATCTCATGTTAGTTATAAACATGGGAAAAGGACATTCAGAAATTCTGAAAAGCTTTATTATCAGTTATCGTGCAAAACCTGGACTGCATGACCTGTAGTTTTTATTTTGGTGTATTTGGTGTCCCAGGAATTTTCTTGTAATCTTGAGTAAAGCGAGTTATTCACCGGGACAGAATGATGGCAGATTGGCCTTGTTGGAAATATCACACTCAATACGCAAGTGCCTAACGAAGGAACGCATGACTTTGTGTGGCTGATTGCACTGTCCTTGGGTTTGTGATCGATTGAAGGGACCACTTGGGGAAACTAGTTCTGTTAGGGTGAAGGAGTTGAGGGGGGGGGGATGAAGAAGAGAAGACGGGCCTAACAAGGATTATTCCATTCTTGACTGAGCAGCTCAGCTGGAGAATAGAGTTTAGGGCCGCCAACGTGCACAGCCAAGGATGAAATCTGTTCATGTCCGTTCCAATAAGGCATCTGATGTTGCTTAATCAGATTGTTCTTGGAGGGGTGTGCGAGACAGGATGAAGCGGTGGAGGTTCAGGCTGGGCCAAGCGCTTGGCCGGCTCTACTATGGACTGACAAGACAGGCAGATAGCACAATTGAACTTGGGGAGGACTTTGTTTTAATTAAGCTTTGGAATTCTCTCCACCGGCAGCTGTGGCAGCGTGTCATTCCAGTCAATGCATCCCAAACCTAATCATTCCTATCTCACTCTCTCGCTCTTTCTCTCAAAAAAATTCTCTGTCTCCTTTATCTTTTTTCCATACTCTCTTGCTGCCAGTTGCCATAGTAACTAACATATGTTTCTTCTGAAGTCTGTCACTTAACAGCGAAAAGTGACAATTTAGGCATTTGGCATTTTGTTGTGAGGCCTTTTTTTCACTTAAACCTACGATCTGTGCCTTGAGAAAAGAATACAAATGAAAGACAAATGAAAAAAAGTGAATCCTGTTTGATGTTGTCTTTAAGTTATAGTCTTAATGGCCTGAACCCTTTTAAGCCTGCAGCCCAGCGGGACTGGTGGCATATAGGGGCATTAGGGAAGAGCTGGATGAGTTATTTCTGTCTCTGGGTATAAGTAGGTAATGCCTGAATATCCAGTTTGTAGCGAGATGCATTGAGCATTCCGCAGGGCATTGTTTGCCTGTTGACACCAGATTGTTTATGGGACCACCTTTTCTCAACAGCCTAGGAAGGGGCACTGACTACCTGGCCTACTTTGCACATGCAGATCTCAGTGTGTTTTTCTACTAATCCCACCAGGGATTGCACTAATGACAAAATCATGTGAAATCAGCCTGGAAAAATAACTAGTGCTGAAAGGCTTGTCGAGCAGGCTTGCTGTGAAGCGCATTAAAATTGGCCGCAAAGATTTCAATTCCACGCGAGTATTTAAACACGCTGAGGAAAGGTGTCTTCTGGCCCTGGGCGGCATTCAGAGTCAGTGGGATGTGACGAGGTGGTCGCGCTATTGAACCATGTGTACAATGTGTGTCACAACATCCAACTTAGGGCCGAAATTCCTGACATAGCTACTGCGTGGCGGATGAACCCCCAACCTTCACCATGATTTATGGTGGCAGTAGAAAAATCGGTGATGTTTTTCTGACTTTTCCTCATGGTAGTAGTTGTGCAGGGATGTGATAGTATTGGCGAGTTGCTGTGTTGGGTCAGAGTGAAGGTGGAGGGGAGTTGCAGGCAGGCGCTTTGTGGTGATTCAGATGCTACCAGCACTGACGTGTAAATCCCCTTCGCAGGAGGCAGGCTGGGCAGGCAGTGTTGTTAGAAGAGGATTCATAGGGGCAGTTCAGACAGAGCACACCTTTCCTTTTCACATGCTAAGCTAGCCCCATATATCAGTGGCTTTGAGATGTTTGTTATTGAGGTTTGCATTAAGTGAGGATACGGACTGTTATACACACCTTGGTGTATGGATCCCCTGGGTTACATAGGCTACTTTATAACATATCTGTAGCCTAGTCCAATTTATAGACAGTAACCTGTGATATGGCCTGACTCTGATCCATCTATCTTATGGATGCCTATATAGACATCTATCTCATGAGGGCACTCTGAACAAGTCAGTTGATGTGAAATCTCTAGACCTTAACACGATTGGACATAAGTACTCACAAAAAGGTGTTCTCATCTCACAGGTTATCCAATATAAAAGGAAAAAATGAAAGAAAACTATATATCCAAATTCAAGATTTCACTATAAACATTGGCTTTCCCAGTTAAGTAAACTAGGTTCCTAGCAGCAAGGCTGTCATTGCTATAAAAGCGTCATTACTTCTTGTTAGCTAGTCACAATTTGTGCCAAGTCCTACTCGCCAGTTTCTGTGATTGTGGCTGGTGTCCCTCCTCTCTCCCGCCTTCTGTGTACGCTGCTCACACGGACACACTGTATTGATTGCAGGATCTGGGAGTGACAGGCAACAATAAAGAATCAAAAAGGTAATTGTATTTCATGGCTGTCAAATGATTGCCCCACTTAGGCCGTGTGGATGCCACTCAAGCAAATGGTTTTGGACAGTTAACCTGCTCTGCAAGTTATAAATCCATTGGTTCATTCATAGTTATTCTGCTATGGTGGCCAAGCTTTCTGGTATGTGTAGAAATGACTACCCTCTTTTGCTATACTTAAGGGGAATTTGATTACTCTGCATAGGGAAGTAAAACAGTTATTAGTTATGTTGTATGATCGGTTGATTACAGATAATTGGTCAAATTAACTAGTCAAATTAACAAATCTCACAACTCAGAATTAATCGGCCTTGTAATTGACATATATTATTCAAATTATCAATTTACTTGTCCAAGAAAGCTCATTTACTTTTTGCAAATTTGAGTTGTGAGCATGCGTAATGATTGTGTATAATTGATCACTATTGGGCATTAATTGCCTGTGTCAGTTGGTAATTTATCAGTAAGATAGCATACGTATTGCAGCAAAGTGCAGTGTCGTGATTGACCTATAAAGGCGAGAGGGACCTGTTGAAGTGTGGAGGCCTGGCCAGCATCAGGGGGAGGAACTTGCATGGCCTTAATCCTCAGCAGGGTATGGCAATAGCCAAGGGGGTTGGTACCCCGATCCCGCTGGGAGGGACCAGCTACCAGAGAAAACCAAAAACATGTGCTGCGGTTCCTGTCATTACTACTTGTGGTTAGATGCCCCCCACACTCACCAGACCCAGCCTGTGGACAAGACAAAGGACGAGGTACCAAAAATTGTTTAGTAGTTGTGTGCCATTGCTGTATTTATGCATCTGCATTTAATTTTTTTTTTGGCCAGTGCTCTGCTTGTCTCAGCTGTCTTTAAGTGAAAAAAAAGACCTTGTGGTTGATTCCTATGAAGAGCAGAGATTTTTCTGGCACGTGTCATATAAATAAAGCAAAGACAATGAAAAATCCCAGAAACAACTAAAACTACAAAAGGTAAGATGTGCTGCTTACTCAGTATCTATTGTGTTGACTACCTATCATAGAGTGATTACAGGTCTATCTCTGAGTAGATTGGAAGTAAGACGGGTATCCATTCTCTCTTCATCTTGTCTGGCTTAGAGATAAGGGTACTTGAAACCAGAAGGAGAGCTCTTGAGAACTCCCTGGCAACTAGTCAATAAACTTGCCACTAGGTGGCGAGTATGGCAGTAATGTAGGAGGGAAGAGGACTGCCAGTGGCAGCAAGTTAGAAAGGCCCATGAAGCTGACTATCTTAAAACCTCTCTGAAGCTAATGAGGAAGCGGGGGTTAGTTAATACCTTGTTAGATGGTGCCAGGAGAGTTGGACGGCCAGTAGCAAATGGTCTATGACATAACCTCCCGCTAACTGGCCACCTAACCCTATCAATAACAGTAGCACTCTGGCGCGGTATCTATTTCCACTAGGCGCTTCAGGAGTACTGGAGAAGGTTAATTGATAGCTTCTGAATTTATCCCAGCTTTCTTCCATGCAGAGCTCATAGTCAACTCGAGGTTGGAGGTTGCCTATTAGTGTCATCAAAATAGCGCCCTCTACAGGCTTTCAGTGTAACTGGGCAGGATAGGGATGAAGTGGTCCATTTCCTTACAGCATGTTCAGTTAAATGATAACCAGGCAACTCCCAAATGGAAATAATCTCTAACATGTAAGATAAAGCATCAGGTAAAGAAGTGAATGGTCCCATACTGTGGGTTTACGGAGAAAGATCTCTTGTTTACGGAGATAGATGAGGTGTGCTTGTGTAATAGTGGCTAAAATCTTGTAGCCATGGTCTCATTGGGAGTATCTTGATAGCATCAGAGAGTGTGTTCAGCTTTCAACAGGCTCCCCTGCCTGTAGGTCCACTGGGCCGCCTCCGCCGCCTCAGTGGGAGGACTGCCCTGCTTGCTCCCCACCACCAGGTCCTGAATGGCGAGGCTGCAGCCCTCAAGGTGTTTTTCATGCGCCTCGTTTGCTTCATTATTCCTGCCATCCCTGCTCAGTGTTTTGGTTATTCTGGAAAAACTTTCCTGTGGACTTCACGCCAGATTAGTGGGACATTGTTCAGGCTGTAATCAGGGATTAGACACACACCTCTAGGGGCCAGGGAGAGAGGCTTGTGTGCTGGCATTTGGGAACAGTTAGTAACCACTGGATGCTTCTCTGAGTAAAAGATATTCAGGTTAGCAGTTCTGCCTAGACATGCTGTGTAGTCTGACCTGGTCAGCCAATTTTCCAGGTCCCACAGTTTATAGACCCATGCACGTGTACATACCAGTCCTGAAGATAGGTGTCACATGTCAAAAAGTCATGTTTTGATTGGCTGACATTCTATAGGGATATTTCTAAAAACATTTTGTGTGCCTGGCAAGTTCTTGGGTAGATTATGAGAGAGGTTGTGGGGGTCAAATGCCTTGTGGGCATCAACCAAGTTGTGCAGCCATTAAGGATTTAGCTTTTGAAATTTAAACTTGTTCAACCACAGTGAAATGATAATGAAATGGTAATGAAATATGTCCTTTGGGTTTGGTTTATAAGTTTACTTTATAAGTAAGTCAATTTATTTTTCATAAAAGATAATTTGAGTTTTCAAGTAAAAATCTTCCTTTTCTAAAAGGATATCTGCATTTTTGTCAGATAACCAGGTTCTATAAAAGACTAATGGGTTGAAGACAACTTGACCCCTGAGTGCCACTGCAAGTGGTCTGTCAGCTGTTGCTGAGGGACTAGTCACTTAGCTGACCAGTGGTCAGTCTGGACATGGGAATGGGTGTGTGATTGGGCAGGAGTGGTGTTGCCTATTCCAGGCAGAGGTCACCCCTAGCCAGTAGCGGTGCTTGTGGTGTAGTGGTGATAGAGGTGCTCTGTCATACATCTATTATGGCACCTAATCATTCACAGCAGCAAGACCAACTGCCGCTTTTTGTCACCTCCAAGGAGATGACCGCTATGGCATGCTCGCTTGCTGGACACGACTCACAGGACACGACTAAGATAGAGTCAAACTGGTTCCTAAGCTCTTACCCTCCCTGGTTACAATGTTAGTCAGTGGTCATTCCAGAACGTTGATGGTGAATACCCTGATGGCCTGGGGGCTAATCGTTCCAAGTCGCTTGTTCTCGGCTTCTTTTGAGTTTCTTTAGTGGGGTGGGGTGGCGGCTGCCCACTACGTGGCAGAGGGGGAGGATCCCTCTTGCCCTAGACAATACACGTCGCAGACTGACCAATCACCATAGTTGGCTGCCCGCTATTTCAGGCCTGCTACCTGACAACATTGATTAAGGTTCTGGGCCCTAGCCCTGCACAGACCTGGGCCCCAAACTCATAACATCTCTGCATGGAAGATAATAAAATTAATGTGAGGTTGGCACTGACAAATGTGGCATGCGACGACCTTCATGCACTAAGGCTCCCCCTAATGGCCAGTGTCCTATGTTGGCGCTAACAACTCTAGACTTGTTAGTGCTTTGTTAAGTAAGTCATTCCTCTTTCTCAGGTCCTTCCCTACATCTTGATATTTGAGCTTGTTCAAGTGGAAGTTTAATCCTTAAATACCCAGACAGTTCAAAATTATGTGAATGTTTTTGATGCTGCTTCCAGCATTTTGCAACAGGCCAGGTCTGTGATGGATAGTTTAAGCTGTACAAATAATGTCATTGAACAAGACAACAGGGCCAGGCTTTGCCAGGAAGATATTTTGAGTTAAGAGCAATTTTTCGCCCAGACAGGAGCGAAGTCTATTGTGATGGATCTTCCCAGATGAGGCGATTCCTCACCACAATTCTGTGGAAAGTTCACGGGGTCAGACTCACTTCTGCTGCATCAAGGCTCCGCTGCTGGTCTACCTGGGATCTGCTTATGCCGCAACTAGTAATTATGATGAGCAAGGTATTTCAAAACTTGCCTAAAAAAAGAATTGTGGTGAGGGCATTTTTAGTGACTTGTAGGATATTTAGTGAATATTTCATTGACTTTCAGCTATTTTGATTCTTTGTTAAAGGTAAATACCCCTTCCAAATACTCACATTACTACATGGTAAGGTTAGGCCCTACTTAAGGTTCAATACACCTATCAGAACTGGCGTGGAAACAACCTTAATATTTCATGTTAATCTGGCATAAATAATGGTGAATTCATGCATGTTTGAAGCACACACCCAGAAAGCCTGTAGATTCAACAGAGGTTTGCCACTTACTCAGGGCCAATTGGATAGAACTAACAAACATTCAGTGTGATCAAAAAACTAGAAGAGAAATCATGTTTGATTTGTTTAAGAGAGCTTAACTTGCAAAATTTTTAAAGCTGATGTCCCATGTTTTATATTTTTGTCTAGAGATTTAATTTGAATCTGTTGGAATGTTTAATATTTATTGTCGACATATTTTGTGGCCAACATCCTGTGATCCACTGGTTCCTTGCTATTTAATGGTAAATCTCCAAACCTTTGACCCCTCTCCTATCCATCTTCTTCTCACTTCCCTGCAAGCGGAAACAACAGTAACTTATGCATCCCTTAAGAGCTCAGGTGGTCTTTTTATCATAATCAAAAAATACTGTATGCTCTAGTTGAACAGGGTGAAATTTTTTGACAAAAGAACTGGATAAGAAAGTCAATTGAAATTGAAACTGGTGGGAGAGGGATCAGAATGAAATGCACAAGAAATGTTTGAAATAAGCATCTCTGTCTGGGCATGGTGGATATGACGATGTTGATTTCTCATAATTTTCATTTTTGTGGCCAGCCAGCATAGCATGCTCCTCGGTTGGTTGGCGGCATTCCAGGTGGCCTCCACATGAGAACTGTATTATTAATTGCCCCGTCTGATGTCCCAGGCTACCCCCATGTAAAAAACATGTTGTTTTTTGATCGGCGGCAAGAACATGCCAGAATCAGTGTGAATGAAGCGGCACATGTTGAATTGTGGTGAGGAATTCATCTTGTTTACATGTATGCTTATCTCAGCTTTCTAGCAGTTCTCATTCTTCTATGATGACTTTTAACAATGGGGCACTCATTGAAAATGTATCACTTACTCTCTATGATAAGTATATCAGGTGATTTATTCTTATATTTCACTCCATACTTTAATTTGAGATTTTCAATTGTGTACATGGATAACTCCTATTCATCTGTAGAAGCTCTGTATTACACTGTACTCTTTTACCCGAACTGGGAGTGTCCTAAGTGATATTCAAAGACTGCTTGGTGATACCTCCACCACTACTAGGTATGCATCCTCAGCCCTTTTGCTAAGCCTGCTGGTTTCCCTATAAGCTTAATGGTGCCATTTGCATTCAGTTCGGTACTTGGTCCCTATTTTCTTGTCATTGAATAAGTTGTTAGAGCTACCAGCAGCAATTTGTTGCACGGTTTATATAGGTCTGTCTGAGTGCCGTGGGACAGGGCTGGGTGGCCAGGGCTTAACCCAGGGAATGCTGCTGTTTGCAGAGCAGGAATCGTCCATTTGTCTTAATCTGGCCGGCAAACACGCTGGGAGCCCTGCATGAGTGGTAATCAGATCATTTGTAAGGGGGGGTGAGGGATTGGCTAATTAATCCCACCTGTACCACTATGCTGCACTTCCTGTTCATAGCGCTCTCTTCTTAGCCACCGGCAACTCAGTAGCTCCTGCCGCAGCAGCTGCATCGCAATCACATCCCTGATACTTCCATCTTAAATAAACACTTCACCCCAACTGCTAAGAAGACTTGTCTGTCGAATGCCATCAGATGGAGTTTGTTTAAACCATGCGCGCATCCCACCGCTTTCCCATAGAAAAGCGCTCAACTGTGACGAAGTGGCACACAAAAAGCACCCTGATATCTGTTGTGGAGCGTATATGGGTTAGTGCGTAGTTATTTCTTGGTGCATCCCTGTCAGCTAAACGTGGCCAGGCATAGTTGCGGAGAACGCGACCATATCTTGCTCAAGGGGCGTCCATTCATATGGATGCTTGTGACTCACGCCTCCGTCGTCAATGAGCTTCGTTTGACTCGGTTTCGTGTTACTGAACCCCCTGCAAAAAATACCAGTATGGCAGCAGAGTTGTACTCGTGTCAAGTTTCAAGACCTGTTGTTCCCTAGAGGGAGAGTTATGACTAGGTAGAGGTGTGGGGTTTTGTATTATTCACGAATATGATGTTCGGCACATTCTGGATGGGAAATGGGTGTGCAAGATCTTCTGACTAAAAAGACCAAAAAGAAACTCATTGACTGTACATGAATAGTTTTGGAGTGAATTCTATGCATCAGTTATATTCATTTATGTGTTGAAAATTAAAATCTATGAATAAAGATTACTCCTCACTACAATTATACCTAAGCACAAGGCCTAAGGTTTCTTTTTTTGGGGGTGGGGGGGGGGGTTCTTCATGAGTTTTAACTTAGCGTCTAAGAAAAATAGGTTAAGTGATGAACACCTAGATTGCATTTCCTGGAAGAGATGATGAAAGGTGACGTTGCTTTTGTTGAGGGTGTGAGGAGGAGGAAGAGAAAGAGGCGTATGATGCATGGAGTGTCTGATTGCAAAGGAGAGTGTACAAACTGCCTGGGTTAGCCAGAGCTGAAGGGGTGAGGTGCTACATTTATTATTCATCCACTTGTGCCTCCATCACTTAATCTAGCCACCGCTTCCATGTCCATGCTGTTGATCTAAGACGATTTCAATTAAAGACCCACACCTCCATCCATCCAAGCACTCTTACACAACACGCACACATGTGTTGGTTGGATACTGAGGACAGCTTGATTTGAGGCAAGTGTGTGCATGGCAAAAAACGTCCTCGCATTTGTACAAATAGTTGGGGTTAAGAGTTGTCTCAGCATGGGCTTTATGCATACTGCTGCACAGCCTGCTCAGTGATTATCAGTAAGGAAACACAGTTGAATGAATGCTCCAGTGCAAGATTTGCGCCGGAGCAAAAGTGGCATGCTAAAAAGCTGGGGGAGTTTGCGTTGCAGTAGTACAACTCTCCGGGCGGGAGCAGGGGCATGGTTGAACATGAGGAAGGCTGGGAAAACAGGAGGCCAGATTGATGAATGTGTGTGAACTATTGGAGGCAGTCAGAGTTGAGGGAAGATGCTGCCTGCCTGTATGCTGCTCGCTTGCCTTGCTGCTGCGAGACGTGGAGGCGGCAGCGCAGGGAAATACAGCGCACAGGTGATGAGACAGCACCGGTCGTCGGTCGGTCGGTAGAGCATCTGTGGCAGTATCCAGGCAAATATCCATGTGCTGCTGGCCTCAATGTTGTTATAGTGCTGTGGTGAGGGAAGATCAGGGAGCCTTTTTCCTGCCAGAACAGAATGACAGGCTGCCGAAAGGTCATCCTGCAGATGCATTCTAGGCAAATAAGTGCTTGGCCAGCTGGGCGCTTGAAATGTTCTGGACATGTGAGGTATTTTTAAGACCACCTTAAAACTGGTCTTTACTTTTTCCACTATTTTAAAGGATGGGATGTTGATCTATGCCATCATTAGTGTTATATCTCCTTACACCAAGTGTATATTCTCTGAAAAAAACCTTGCCATGTCATTATACGGAATTCAGGATAATACATATATTGAAACATTGCCATTGGCTACTATATAGATTGTATAATATCTGAAAATGCAACCATTCAATGTTTATGTGATTTCCCACCTTTCTCCCAAATCTGCTTAGCAGAAACAACAGTGGTGAGGTTTTGTTTTTGAACCACTCAGCTTCCAATGCTTTATGGCAGTTACTCTCCTCACTGGAAATAATAAGAGCAGAATAAAGTGAGTAGTGTTTGCCTGTCCTCTCTGTAATTTACACCAGTGATGCATTTCCTCTCGCAGACCAGCCCACTCTGCACGAGAGAGGAAATTGAATTCTCCCCACCAAAGGAAGGTATTTATAAATTGAAAAGAGCGCAAATTGTCACATGTTGCTGATATCCTCGCTGTTTGTGGCTATGATGAGTGGTTAGCATGTGACAATAAGGAAATTGAATGCCAAATATAGAGCCCTAGTAATGTAGGAAGTTTTGAGAGGCTTTATGAAGCTTTTGAAATCGTGCTTGGGAGCAGTTTGTTATGTTCAGAGCAGTCTGTCTTAGTCTTGCAAAGGGACAATGAAACAGTCAATGTTGGGTGGGTTTAACCATTTATTGATATTGCCTCGGAGGCAATAAAGGGAGGTGAGAACTGTGCTGGTGCTGGCCGGGGTGCTTAGCAATGCAATAAGCGTAGGTGAGTGTTGAAAGATGCAAGTGTGCTTGATTACCAGCTGTGGATGTTAACCAAGGTACGACTACCTTAGGAAATCAGCACGGACGTGTCGCAAACCAGCACCGTAGTAAAATCACTGTCAGTGAGGTGAATATTCATGAAATAAGAGAGAGGCAATGCTAGTCTTGGGACATGAGATGAGGATATAGCGCTCCCTGCGGCGCAATGAGGAGAGATTGACTAGCGCTGCCATGTGGCAGGGGGGACACTTTGGTCAGAGTGAGGGCAGGGGTGAGGCAGGCGAAGATGAGGCAATGTCGGCTGATTGTAGCCATGCTGGGAACCATAACTGTGGACCTCCGAGGAATGTGAGATTGCTTCATTTTCTGCAGGAATAGCTGTGGAGATAATAAGTGATTTATGGACTACTCAGCCCCCAGAAGATAGTGCACTTTTGAGGCTCTGCTCCTCACTCATAACAAAGTTTTTTTTCTGCTTCTGCTCCAAAAGGTGCAGTTTTATGATCATCTTCAGGGGCTGGTAATGCATTTAATGTTTGCATCGTTAAGGAGAGGGATGGTCCATATGGTACCAAAGGTGCTTAGGCCGGAGGAGCGGGACCTTTATACCAGGCCTTAGCCTAATCGCCCTTGTGGAGTTGCCAAATAAAAAGATGATAACCGGGTCTTCTGTGGGCTCAGTGGTCTTTGCCAGTCTGGAATAGTTAGCACAGCAATAACATGTCTGTACATGCTCATATTGGATGAGTGCCTTAGCCATACACATCAAGAAAGTCTTGCTAGGACAGCATCTAAACATCAGGTATAGGTGCCTGTTCAACGGCCCTTATCAAAGGCTGATAGTTCATCAACCTCTGTTCTTGAGTATTGATACATAGTACATCTTGCTCTACACATCATTTTGACAAGCTTTATTTGATAATCTAGTCACTATGGTAGCTCAGTCATGAGTTCTCCTTTCATACTTCTAAGAATAACCTTCCTGCATTCTAAGTGCCTATATCCACTGACCCTCTAAGTGTATGTCAGGCATAACCATAATCAGGTTTCAATCCCTAGACAAGTATGTTATTAAAGGGCTCTTATACCTTTTTTCTGCAAACAATAGCCATGATAAACCTACTGCTTATTTCAAAACAACACCATCATGACTAGGAGGTTTTTGGTCATACAAGTGTCAACCTCCATTGTCAATTCGAGTCTGGTGACTTCAACTCCGCTTCTGTGTGTTTGGTTTCTTAGTAACCAAATTACTTGTTTTCCATGTGTGACATACATGTGCCAGATGGCATCAGGTGTATCAAGCGATAGGTATTGGATCTCATGCTCTATGTCATTGGATCTGATTCACTCTGAGATCACCTATTTGTATTAAGAATGTGCGTATCGGCTAATATGGCTCCTCAATAGAGCAATAATTGAAATGTATTTAAGTGGGGTTAAACAGATATAGTGGCTTTCAGTCATATTTCTCAACATGTAACTTTCCTGTCAAGATGTATTGGTTTTAGGTGTCACACCTTGCACTCCAGGTCTGTATGGGTTAACCTTTATGTTGGTGGTGGTAATTTGGCCAATACAAAATGAGGCAATTTTTTTTTTTAAATTACCAAAACCCTGGCACATGGGTACTTATCTCAGAGTACTCAGTCAGAGAGATATCCAATGAATACCAATTAAACAGGGTTTAGATGTTTTTCTAAAATCTCTACGTTCTTGTGCTTTGGACAAACGTATCCTCAGTATTGGAAGGGTTAGAATACCGTATTGAGGTATGTGGGTGCCTGCCTACCTAGTAGTGCCTACCCTGCTCCCTTTCCTCACCACTGCCTCTGCCTGGAGGAGAGGGGGAGACAGAGAGGGGCGTGTTCGGCCGTGCTGAACTAAGACATGATAGTTGATCGTGCACAACAAAGACTTCCCAAGGTTAATCACCAGGGTAAGATGGTTAGATGGGGATATTTCATTTTGGTGAGCAGCATTGGATAATTCCCGCTGTCGGGAAGACATGAGATATTGGCTGCCTGGCTGGAATGCTCAATAGGCCATGGTATCAAGCTCCCCACTGGAAATGAGTGTTTATAGTGGGCTGCAAGGTCAACTACAGCATTGAAATGTACAGGGTAGGGTGGTGCCAGTTATCCCAATCATCCCTATAACCCACACTAACTCCTAGGCATGACCTAATAAACTATAAAAATAATCTAATGAAGGCATGTATTGGAAAGTAGTTTGTGGCAATTGTAAATCAGATTTCAACCATCAACTCACCTAATATTAGTTCTAATAAATCAGAATACAACCTACAACTCTCCTAATATTATTCAAAGGTATGCAATATTTCCTAGCCATTTTCTGAAGAATTACAGTGTCCATGGTGGCAGTAATTCCAGGGTAACTGTGAGCATGAATGGGTCATGCATGTATGCAGGAGACAGGGGCGGAGGCTGAGAAGTGACACACTAGGGAAGGGCAGGTGGTTCCTTATGTGAAGCATGAGCTTATAAGGCATGTTGTGTGAGAGGAAAGCTACTCATCTGTGTGGTTCATACTGATATGTCTGAGATTTCAATATCTATAATAATCTTTTTTATCTTTTAAAAAAAAAACACATCATGATATCTATGCAAGTATCTATATCATCTCTTCACCTTAAGTCGTTCAGCTGTCAGATTTCCCTTTATTGATCATCAGTTAAGTGATGAGTATCTGCTCTATACTTGAGCATGGTCAGTTGATGCACTGCACACATTTCTCAATGAGGAAGGGCTAGTAAACTTGCAATATGATTTGTGGGCATGGTTTGTTGGATAAAAATAGATAACAAAAATACAGATTAGAAGATTCGCATTTCTTTATCTAATAACGAATTGACATCATTGCTGGAATATCACATTACCTGGCACTGTTTCTATCACTCCATGACAGCAGTCGGTTTAAGGTGTGATGTTAAAGGGTCCCAAGCCCCCATTTTCCAAGCTGTGTGTTTAATTAGGCATTAGCACGATTCTCCTAGCCTAGCCGGGCTAGAACTACTGGTAAGCGATACATTAAGCAAGAGTTACGAGCCGTCCTCGCGGGCCGTGCGTGTGACTAGCCTCGATTCCCCACTACAGGGCCAAACAGCGCCATTTAGTCACCCCGTGAGAACAATTTGCAGTTGTGGACTAATTAGTGGGAATTTCTGTCAGGGGCGCAAGGTGAGCTGTGGCTGAGGCCTCCTGCACTTGTCCCTGCGACTACCTACGACCGCAGCTGATTACGGCCTGCCTCTTCATTACTTCTAATAACTGTCTAATGTATGACATGCAGGTTTTTCTCCAGCCCACAAGGAACTGCTGCGAAAACACCATTTAAAAGGTGCTTTCCATGGCACACAAGGAACTGCTGCTAATTCATTTAAAGGGCACTTTTCTATCGTAAACACCAAATCAGTAAGCGTGTGTGGATCAGTGTTAAGAGGGGAAGGGGATTTTTTCCTTGGGGTATCCATTTGCTGTGGACCTGTTTACTATGTGTAGGCATTGTTCAGTGCTAATCAGTCATGCCAAGACACCATTAGCACCTTTTCTTTGAAAAAAGCATTGTGCCTGCCAGGTACCAGTTAACCCATTTGAGCCTGCAGAGTCCAAAAACAGCCTTATTATTTTAGTCACATCCTTGTGATCAGAGCAATTTGGGAAATATTTCTGAGCGAAAACTTACTGACTTCTACAAATATGTTCTTCATTTATGCTATAATTTCTAAGTTATTTTCCAAAGTTTATATATAGATTTATGTATTTCTTAATGTCCACATTGATTTCTATGGCATTAGTGGTTGTGTCAGCCTATCCGGGTACCCTGGGCGCGAGTAGGTTAAAGCACAGAAAAGGAGGTGAGAAGGAGGATCGTAAGAAACACCGCCATGCCTGACTGCCGATGTAAGGCACAGCCTCAATCTCCCTATGAATCATGTGGGCTGTCCAAAGCCTGTCGAAAGACTTGACTGCTTCAAAGCAGCGGTTTGATGGAGTTCTCATTAATTCAGCGAGATGTGTGTCTGGGACAGCCAATGGTGGGCAAGTTGAATGCTATCTGTGAGCATCAAAGCTTGGCTGAATTGAAAGCCTCTCAGGCATGGAGACCCACTTTGCCCTGTAGGGCTGCCGCTCTGCTCGCTAAGATGTCTTGTCGCCCCAGAGTGATACATGTCCACAGGCCGCCAAGCTTTACTCTACCCTCCGCAATTGCCCACCTAAATCCTTATCACAATAAATCCTTACAGTCCCATGATTCTCCACTGATCTGCTCAAGTAGCAAAGACATCAGATTGTTTACCCTTGGCTGGCCCGCAGATCTACGCTTTAGAAAAAGATAAATGGGCAGCCTCTTCTCCCACCCTCTGCTTGCATACACAAATACCGCGGCCATTTTCAAAACTCTTAACTCATTCCTCAGCACCTGTCAATAAAACCTTCAAATTATCTGAATTGGGGGTATTTAATGTTCCCTTTTTGGCACGGTATTGTGCATTAAGTTTGAAACTTCTTTGCCAGTAGTGGCCTCTTGAAAGCTAGTTAAGTGGGCTGGTGCATGTTTCAGAAAGGTAGGATTTTCCCCGGCTGTTGTTGTTCAAAGTGAACTTTCACAATGTAGTATTCTGCGGCCAGCCCATCTCTTACCCTAGAGAATCAAGATGAAGTTAGACACAAGATGCTCCGTCGCATCCTTCTCTATGCTCGCTTGACTGCTCTTTGCTTCAACGCAAACAATCCCAGTACTGATTAAAATCTACCCTCTGCACACGGAGGCACACTCAGGCATCCCCATATTGCTCATCTACATGAGAAAAGTTCTCATTTGCTAGATGATCCAGTGTAGTCTTTCTACTTAGCCATTGTGCAGAGATACTGAATATGTATGGTTATCTCCCAAGAGTTGAATAGCATGAGTTTTAGTTGTTTGTGGTTGCCATACTGGTGCTGCCACCATGTGGTTGCCTTATAAACTATATTTCCTGCTGTATGGTTAGTGGTCCAGTGTTATGCTGGGACCTGTCATGGCTGAGAAGTTGTGATGTAAGGAAAGTTTCTGGGCTTTGGCAAGTGACCCACTAGGCAAAGGTCAGTGGTGGGCATGATTGAGAGAGGGTATTGGGTCTCTTAAGGGGTTAAATTGCTTCCATTCTGGGTACTGCCCGTTGAAAGGGGTTAAGATGTGGAAAGCCATGAGATGATTATCTTGTTGACTGGGCTGGTGGTGGCATTGGGTTTCGGCAGCAGACTGGAAGAGGTACCATCCAGGGATGTGGGCATCTATCATGCAGAAGATAACCAGGAGGGAGAGGAGGAGGAGGAGGATGGGTGGCCATGGAGACACCCTCTAGAATAGCCCAATCCTGACCCACTTCTCATCAACACCCTCTTTTTTGAACCCAAATTCAACTATGAAACTATCATCTTAGGGTTGCTCTGTCTGCAAAAGCCATATGATATATAATCTTGATTTTTGCAGCAAATTATTACACAAATTATGAATATTTATTACTAACAAAGTTCATTTAGATGAAAGTATAAACCAAATGCTTTAGATTCAATTCAAGCTTAATGGTTATTTTCACTGTTGGAAACTATTTACTTATATTCTGTTGTATGAACTTGCCTGTAAGTTGGTAGGACACTGTGATTACTGTAGTCTTGCCCTTTTTGGCATGCTTTACTTCTTTCATAATAACAATTTCTCAGAAGAGTGAACTTTGCTAATGTCAAGCCCTCATAACAAGAAGGTAACTTTGACTTAGAACTGGTAGCCATGATGCATCGAGGACAGGTGTGCTCTTTAAAGCATTTTCAAACAGATACCATAGCTGTGGGCATTTCTTTAATGACTGGCAAAAGTTCCTCTGCATTCCCAAAATACCTTGGGGGGTAATTTTTAGCAAAAATCACAATAAGCCACTTATGGCTCAAAATTGTCTCATTTAAAATTAGTGGCATGACTGAAAAAAAATAACACTTAACTGCTTGGTTTTCTCAATGAGAGAACTATCAGTTTTTGTATTGATCTTTGAATTGTGATATCAGTGGTATGTGATTCAGACCATATGTGAAAGATCTAAAGAATTTATTTGCTGACTAGATTTTCAAGGCCAATGAAGATTGATTATTTATGCATTATTAGCATTAATGGCTGATTAATTTAGTTGAGTTCAATGAATTTGCGATGTATCTACGCATCAATTTCTTTAGAATGTTTCTAGTTCATTGGCCGGCTTACCTTTAGATGGGCCATAGTTCGGGTTGAGGGGAAGGCTTTCTGGGAGCTTAGCAAGCATGCACATGTCTAGGCTGAGCTGGCAATAAATATCCAGAAACAAGCAAGGCTTGAAGAAGATTTCAAATTCAGAGTTGTAGCCTGTTTATGATAGGAACGTTCAGCAAGTGGTGTGGGCAGAGATTGGCTTCAGGTTATGTGGGTGGTCTAAGGTTGAATGTCCTTGAATCCTTGACATGATTGGAAGGAAGGGGTGAAAATGTACATCAGGTATGAAGATGGGTTCGATAGGGGTTGTTGGAGGGGATCTTGGGGGTGGTGCCGGGTGGTGCCGGGTGCATGCCCTGTTAACCATTGCCATGTTGTTCTTGCAGGCCGAAGGAGAGGATGACTTGGAAAAGGGTTAAAGAAGGGTTTAGTAGGGGTTGTTGGAGGGTATCTTGGGGGTGGTGCCGGGTGCATGCCCTGTTAACCATTGCCATGTTGTTCTTGCAGGCCGAAGGAGAGGATGACTTGAAGAAAATGCAGCTGATGGAGCTAGCCATCCTAAACGGTACATTCAGAGACCATAAAAGCATTCCTATCCATGCCCGTAAGTGTCCTGTTCATCATGGCCTTTGCCGCCTAACCCGTAACACAAATTAACCACATTTACCTTTTTTCAGCCGGAAGGAGAAGATGACCTTAAGAAACGGCAACTCATGGAGCTAGCCATCATAAATGGAACATACCGGGACACAAAGTCCACGCCCACCCCTACACAAGTGGCCACATCTCGTAAGTTGCAGGCATGGAATGATCTGCGAGCATTCAGCCTGGGCATGCAGACTACCTACCTACTATAGTAGAATGTTCTCCTTTATTTATTTATTTCCCTTTTGCAGTTTTTGGTTCCAACACTCTACCCCCACCCCACCTCGCTCTCATCGCCGTTGTTGTTGGCCTGTCGCATGCTTTTTTAGTGTCTAGATCGCCATGCTTGCGTTATTCCCAGGAGTCTTGGACCCACCCACTCGCTCCCGCCCACCTGCCATGGCAGTGGTGCCACCTGGTGGCAGCGGCCAGTACCAGCAGTGGGAAGGAGCTGCTGTTCGCCACCGTTCTTCACTGTGATTTTATACCTGTTATTTCACCTTTTGTAGTAGAGCTTTAACCTTCTTTCTGCCTGGTTTGTAATTCTCCCAAGCTTGAATGGCAGTAATTGTCGACTCTCTCATTCTCTCTCTGTGCTTCATTAGAACCCACAGCAGTGCAGTAGTTCTCAAACTTGCCCCCCGGACTTTGGCTTATTGGCTACGGGGGTTAAAATAGATGTTTTTGTTTCTCTCTCTTTAGTTAGACTTAGTCTAGTGGGGCGTAATGTAATTCCCTCACCGGGAGCACTTTGGTATTAAACTGGTATCACAACAAAGCTGACTTGCATTGATGTACCTGTAAAAAGTCTTGGTGTTGTTACGTTATCTTGAGGACTTAAGATGGGGCTGAGATGAGCATGGGATAAGCGCCAGTCGGCCTGCTTGCCTGTTGCTGCCAGTAGAAAGAAGGTTACTACATAAGAGGCACTTGAGGAATGCTGTTATGATGCTATTTATAGCTAGTGCTACATCCATCCGGTTTCTGGGAGAAAGTGAAAAGTTTTTGAGTTGAAGCATGGAGATGGACCTGATTTGTATTGTGCTTATTGTTTGCTGATGTCAGATCTGATTGGAGTCACTGGGTTTGAATCATGTGCTTGAGGGCTCGGTATATCGTGCCTGCTGATGCCTAATTGCATCTTGACAATTCCGCCACCATCTCATCTAAAGCTTGAGCCCAGCGTTGGCTCCTTGTTTATTGAGAAGTGGACCTACCTGCATGATTCAGGCCCATTCTTGCATGCTCTTATCATCATCATCATCATCATTGATTATCTTTCCAGTGGCTGGTCTTTGTACGCTTTTCATTCTTATCCATACTGATCTTGACCACTGAATCATTTTAACCACGTAGGCTTGGGCCTAAGATAGTTAAGTAAAGGAAAACTACATTCTCTTAATATTTTGATATAGATGATACTTGAATCGTAATAAGTTTAAATGGGAGCATGTTGTCTAGGTTCATACCTTAATTTTTCCAAGTCTACCTTTTATTTTGATTTTTCTTTTGAAATTCAAATTTGCTATTTTGCGCAGATTTTGCGTTAAACAATATGCAAGTGTGGTCAGCAGCAAAATCAGAATGGATAGCTGCATAAAATCAATTAAATGTTTTTACTAGTAACCTTGTTATCCACTTGCTTTTTACTTATATTCGATGCTTTGTTATATCTATTACATATCGTTAAGGTCTTTTTGTAATATGCTTGTGCATGTGTGTTGTTTAATATTGTTTTCATGTAGCTCTGGCTGTGTTTTAGTTTAATGTTAAATTGTGAAAATGGATTATCTTAAAATTCATCCTTTATCAAGAAAAGCAACTCCTGTTTCTAAGAAAGCATGTTATTGACCTATACCTACAGGTTAAGGCAGGTATCAGACTAGAAATGACAAGAACCCAGCGTGATACAGGACCACAAATTTGTAAACTTAGTTTTACTCCCAACTTGAGATGCCAAGTACTTATGAGTATTTTGAAATTTTGAAACTGTAAATATGTAGAAGGTTGTATAAGTAGAAATCTTTTCACACACTAAATTCTGTATCATCATAGTTAAGTTCTGGTTTTCTTTGAAATTTGCTGGGAATGAGTCCCCCCTCTGGCATCCTGTATCATAGAGTGGTTTATATTGTCAAGCTTTATCCCTGCATTATACTGTAGTAGGTCTATGGGTAGGGTGTACTGGGTAACTATTGGTAAGACAGCAGTTGACTGGCTGGCTGGGTGGAATTCCAGGTGACAACTCACCCAGGACAAAGCTTTTTCTTTTCTCTCTGCTGCGTGCGTGCGTACTGCGTGTTGTAGTCAGGGGTTGACATTGTAGGGCTTGCCATCCTCTCTTTATGCCAGACCGCTAGCATATAGCATGGCGAGGAGGCATCTTAGATCACTGAACCGTTGTGGCTGAAAGGGCATTGCACTCAACACAGTTAAGCTATTGTTGGTTTCGCTAGTAGTCTCAGTCAAAAGGAAATACTATACTACAGTTAATTTTTGGCAATTATTGTTAATGTTAACGTTCAATCTAATAGGTGAAAATCATATATCTAAATTTTATAACTCACTAGCATTTCGTCATAGAATTTTATATACAAGCTCGAAATAATAATGACTGACATTTACAGCAAAGCATCAAGTCACAATGGCTACTATTAGTGCAAAGCCCTTTTTTTCTCTATAAGAACATATAACCGACTAACACATTGATTTGGTTTGTGATGTTGTTTGTGCATATGGCAAGCCCTGCAATGGGAGAATACCCCAGAAATACATTGTACTGTACATGCTTTCTCTCTTCTTCTATGATTTAGCTTATATGCATCTTATCTTTGATTTATGTTTAATTCATTTTTTTTTGTTCATGCCTTCATGCCTCATATCATTATCACTAAGCAAATTAAATTTAATATATTTTGTAACCTAGTCTGTCTGCTAGCGTATTTCATAACTTAGCTCCAAAAATTTAAGAATTCGAAACAAAATTCCCATGTTTTTGCCACTCAGCGTTTCTCTAGATTGACACTACAGAATGTGACTAGTAGCTTTAAGTAGGTTGCATTGATTCCTAATGGACCATGCATACGCATTTGCGGGGTACACAGGTAAAAATGCACTTGGTCCATGGCTCTCAGCCTCTCACCTTTGGAACTTAACATATTTTAAATGCAATTCACCACATACCGTTTGATATACTTAAAGTCTACCTGCCTGGGCTAATGAATTCCAATTTTACTTGACTTTTGTTTTTAACTGTCATTCACACGATGCTTGCTAGCTGCCTTGCTGGCCTAGACACAACTGTGAAACCCAATAAGTGGCATTGAATTAAGCTTTCATTTTCATTATTCTTTAAATCATTTAATTTTAAGATTGGCCATATTTTGATTGTACAACAGTGTAATTAATTTTACCCATCCCGACTTGCAAAAACTAAGCATATCAACTTGCACTACAGGAATATTGCAATAAAGTAGTCAACTTGTTTTGGCACTGATTAGAGCACGGTAAAGGCATGGGACATTGGCTTGATGATTGTGTGCTTGATAGAGTGTTTACCTGTGTACCTGGCACTTCCTGCTCTTGCTGCTCAGTTCCACCTTTCCAGCACTTCAAACAAACGTTCATATGCTATTGGAGTGGTGAAAACGTCACAAATTCCAACAAACTTCAAACAGCAATCAAAATTTAAACTACACCCTCTTCGTCACGTTTAATTCCCTATGTTTTATCCTTAAATATGATGTATGAAAGAATTTCTCTGCAAATGGACATTTTACCAATTACCTTTTGTTATTATTATTGAACAGAAATGACATTTGTTTGTATTTTGACTGAAATTCATTTGTTCTGTATCAAATTTATTTTTCTTATCAAGTGCAATGGGGTCATAGCCAAGCTGGGTTCAAAATGGGCGACACCCAAACAGGCATATATAGCCGTATGTATGATCCCTTACTCCTAGTACTAATTGAATAGGGGTACGGAAATCCTCATCGGGAGGAGAAAACCTGACCTGTGGCTAACCCTCCAAGCATACCATGACTTTGATTTCCCTTCTTTTAGCATCACTCACAATTTATTTCAAATTCCTTGTTTTTCCCACTCAAGTTCAGTGGAATAACGGCACAACCTGAAATTCATTTGATCTGTATGGAATTTATTTATTTTCTTATCAAGTGCAATGTGGTAATGGCCAAGCTGGATTCAAAATGGGCGACTGCCAACAAGGCATATATAGCCGTATGTATAATCCCTTGATTTAGCACCCCTTACAAAATCCAAACCCACCGTATCCAATAAAATTCTCCCTTTTGTATAGCATAAACCTTTCACTGTTTATAAGATAATGGGTCCTCGATTCTTTCTATTGTTTAGTAAGCACTTTTTGTGTGACTTCGGTATTCTCAGCATTGTTTCATTTTTTGTTCACTTTTTCTTGGCCAATCTCCAGAGTAGCGTGCATCTGTGTAGGTCATGTGCCAATGTTTTAGCTTAAAGCCTGAACACTGGGTTAAGTACCGCTAAATGTAGTCACTAGTTAAAACACCTGTTTTGTAAGGTATGTTAATTGTTCTTAGCGTTTCCCTCCCAGTTTGCTTTCTCTGATGGTTCGGTTGAGGGATTTGTAAGTAATTGAATGGAAATCTGATAATGAACATATTTCTAAGATTTGCTGCCTGCCTTGATTTCTTGCTCATGATTTTAACAATAAGTTACATTCATTTACTTACACGTTCCTTCGATAAGTTAATCATTATATAATTGATTCATAACAGCCAATTAATCATTAATTCATAATAGCTTGAAGCGATCATTTGTTTTACTTATAGCCATGCCCTCCTCATATGTAGGAATCAATTTTTAAAGTTAGACTCTCCCATGGAATTTCCATAAAACAAAACTTCTGATTTATTAGAACTTGTTTTATTTTACCCCTTTCTTAAAAGTAAGTTAGACTAACAGAGGAATAAAACCCTACCTCTCATCTTAGTTTCGTGCTGATTGATAATCAATATCAGAGTAGTATTTACTTATAAACTAAACTAGTTAAGTCATTCTTCAAGCTCATCAACACAACAAAAAACTTTGCCATTAATGAAATAACTTTCTTTTAAGGTAGACCATATGTTTTTGTCACTCTGTTGTTGTTGCTATTTTTTTTCATGTGGAGTTTTTGTGTCCGTCTTGTTGTTTCAGAAGCACCACATATCAGACTTCCACAGCACCCGTCAGCGGCAGCAGCAGCACAGATGGGCCTGCAGCAGGCGCTGAGGTCCCCCACCCCCGCGGGCGCCCCCCTCATGCTGGCACCCGGCGTCTCCAGGTTGCCCCAGCCATCGCTGCTCAACGGCGCCCCACCACCGCTAGTGTCGCCCACCGAGGCCGGACTCCTCTACTCACCCTACGATTACCCCTACACCCTGGCACCCGCTCTCTTAGAGTACCCGGGGCTAGAACATGCTGCTGGTACGTCTTATGTCCGATGAACTCTCGGGCGCAAATTGGTTCTCTGCTGGGGGGAGGTTCCGTTTAAAAACAATGCACGCCGGGATTGAAATGAATATTCAACAACCAGGCATCACATGACTCTAAATTGTTTCCATTAATTTAATTGTGAGGTACACCCTCAACAAGAATCTTAATTAAAAACATTTTGGAGTTTATATCCTCCTTCCCCGCTTTAAATGGAAGAGCCCTTTGTGAAATTGCGTCGATTCTAGTGAGATTGCGATATGATTGGTAGGAACCTCAGCAAAAATTCTCTGATCAAGTGTACGATCTTCAAAATCAAACATTTTTTGCTGTAGAATTTTCCTTATAATGTATGCAGAAAGGGATGAACTTGCCATTTACTTTTATCTATATCATAAATATAAGAATTTCTATAATTAAGTGCACTCTCTCTTCATATGTCTCTTTGTATGAAACTGTCTCTTTGTATGAAATAGTCATTAAGTGGGGTGGGTTGGGGTTAGTTCTTGACATGGCAAAGCACGAGAACCAGTTTGGAAGTGATTTTCCAAGTTGTGTGTTGGTGTAGATATATATTTGTGCTGCTATCCAGGACAGACTTGTCACTGCCTTGAGTTGCTACTGAAACATATCCTGCAGTAAACTGCAGAATATGTATGATGTGATATATACTGGCGTTGTGACTTCTTTCTATATATATATAGATACTCTATTCCAAATAGCATTTATTTTTTATGTGATTCGTATTCATTCCCAGAAGCCTCAATAGGTGTCTCCACTTGTCATGTGGCCGGCAGGTCTGTCCTTGGTTTAGCTAGCACCACTGCAAAGCAATATTAAGATGAATGCTCCTTTACATATCAAATTGTGATAGCAAAAGTGTTGCACTCGAATGAGCGGAGGATTTTTTATTATTGAAAAGTTGAGATATTATTAAAGTAGTAGTTGATAAGTTTCCTGTTCAAATTTTTATGTTTTAGCTACATTTAGTATTAGTTTGAATATTATGGTTGAGTTGTTATGACAAGTTCTATAATCGTCTACAGCCTACTTTTTTCTTTTGTCACAGGGAAAAGACCTAAGATAGCATGACTACCAGTCTGAAATATTCTCAACTATGAATAAATGACCACCGTTGGAAAACCAGGTGCAGCCCCCTACCCCTCAAACAAACAAAAACGCTCAAACCAGAAAGAGCCTTAAACAGCTCATTCCAAGGTGGAGGCTTGTTTTAATAACCTGCTTACGTAACATAACTGAGTAACTGCCATTCAACAGTCTCGCTCTCTCTCTTTTTTTTTGTTTTTATTAGTTTTATTATTAAAAAGACTAGACATTTGTGTGCACCTGGCTTTTAATCTGTGTGACATTTTATTCATTTTTGTTGTTGTTGTTGCATTGTGTCTGCACTGTCTATCGTACCAGAACCTGCTGCAGTGATATCACTGTTGTTTGCTGTGTATACTACTACACACAAACTAGCCATTTTCATTGGTCCCTCCTTTTGCACCTTCCAACTAGCCCCGCCCCCTTACCATTTGCCCTGCTAGTAACTACACGTGAATAAATAATCATAACATTAATCAATGTATGCGGTAGTAGCGTACCAAATCGTCAAAAAAGGAAAAGGTGACTATGAATGGACGTGCAGACACAACGCCCCCTGGTGTGTACCATTGAAACTATCCATGTCGACAGAATGTTCTAAAGTGTTGGGCTGTTTTAGGTGCTGTCAAAGCGGTGAGGAGAGTCGCTGGTATGAGAGAACACCCTTACAACAGGGTATCTCTTGCATAATAGTTGCCAACAGGTTAGTTTCCTGCCTGCTGTGTTTATCATCATTTACATATCTATCTTGAAATCATACAGTGCTCCATCTTACCAGGAAGGTCTAGTACCCCTCTCTCTTTCTCTCCTTTTTTCTCTTGCTCTACATCCCCCCTACTGGGGTCCATCCCTTCTCTTTTATGTAACGCTGGAGTTTCGGGGAAAAAGATATTTAAAGTGCACCCTAAGATTGGATCACCAACAAAATCTTCAATTCTCTCTAAGTAGTGTACTTAATTGTGCCAGAATGCGATACCAGTTTAAGTCAGTATTTAAGGGATGGGACCTGTGATGTTCAGTACTTGTTTACCGACCCCACCTTCCTGCTAAGATGGAGCAGTCACCTATTATTTGTTAGAACCATATCAGCGCAGAGGTTTTAGTAGTGTATTTAGTATGTGCTATACAGTATTTAGATTTATTGAAATCCACTGTTTGAATCTCAACAAGTAGGAGAGGTTTCAGGTGTTTGCTCAATTGTTTTGTGTATGTTTCAATGCCCATGTCTCTAGTCGGAATAGGGACAGGAGATGCAAGTAGCATTAGTATATAGATTGTTTATAGAAAGAATGCCAGTTCAAGCCAGAGAAGCAAAAATACTTTTTGCGAGACTTTTTTGGTCGTCGGTGTACTTTTTTGCTGAACGTCAAAGTCTCAAGTTTTTGATATGTTCTCTAAGACTGTCTTGTCAATAGACAGGAGTGGTAGATTAGTTAGTAGGGTAGGTTCAGCAGTGTACTGATAGAGAAATATCAGGTGATTTAAATGGCAGGTAAATGCATGATGACTTTTGCCAGTTTTCCAATATACAAATATCTCCTTTTTATACCATGCATAGAATATATTTTCAAAAGACCGTTTTTACCATTACACCTTTTTTATATGTCTACAAATAAGAGAGGACGTCCCAGAAATCCGTGATAAATGAATTTCAGTATCTTTTGTTATATGATGATGGGGCATCAGTATATAGGGAGATGTAAAGTTTACAATAAGAAGTTATGATATGGATGCATTGTTTGTATATTTTGAGATGATTGTTATATAATAGAAACACTTTGGTCAGAAAGGGTGCTTGCGAAGGAAGCCTATTTAGAAGCCTAGCACAAAGAGATTTATCTGTATATTTTGGACCAATGAAATGATGTATCGTAATTTGTAGAGGCAGGTGGCAGAGCGAAGTGTGTATAATTTGACGGAGCACACCCAACTTATTTCTGGTCAATTTGTTTTTTCTCTGTATATATCGAAATGCACAAGAGAATAAATTTACATAAATATATATTGAAAAGTTGATTTAATTTTCTTTTTGATTACTATTTACTCTGTAAGATAACATCTCTGTAGTATCAGAGGCTATATTTGAGAAGAAACTAACATTTATTATAAATTGCCAGTCACGTCACATTCCAGAATGTTTTCAGGTGATAATTGGTTTTTGGTGCTAAACATCTTTTGAGAGAAGGCTTACAGCACAGTCATTTGGTTTTAGAAAACACAACTTTGTTGTGGCCATTTCATATGTGATTTGTGCTGTAAGTGTCTGCAAAATTTAATAACCCCCTCCCCTAACTCGCCCTTACCCTAAACATAATCCAAAATTTAACTACGGTTCTTGGTTTTTCTTGAGCAACTAAAAAGGTCATTGTTAAGGCACTGATTAAGTTCAATCAGAATGACAGTCATAATATTAAATGATACTAGATGAAAACATTTTCTTAAATATTAATCTCATGTATTTAATCATTTTTTGTTTATTCCTAACTTTATTTTATGGTGGGTGTATCATGAAAAATCGGTAAAAATTGTAACTGATGTTTAGGAAAACTCCCATCACTCATCTTCTCCCTAGGGATCCCCAGGCCTCCCTCCCCGTCCTCAAATATTCTGGGATGTTGACTGACTTATACTATTGACAAATATACAATGATATCAATACTAACTGGATATTACTAACTTGTGACGTTTAAAGTTGTGCAACTCATACAATAGCTGGTCTTATGTCTTACATCTTTTTACAAGCCTAGAGGCTCCCCCCACTTTCTATAATTAATTCTTTCAAGCTTGTATAATCTAAGTGAGCATGCCCTTGGCTTAATTATGCATGGAATACGGTGCACACTTTAATCGTCATGCGTCAGTACTATCAGTTAATAATCGTAATCCATGTTTTTTGGAGAATGCTGTATATATTTTTTCATTGCCAATTTAGACTAACTGGACTTTTTCTCTTCTTTGTTTTTTCACTTAACCCCAGCTGGCCACTAACACTCTTCCCCGGGCACAAACTGCGATCCCTGTGCGTATAATTGTGGGGGTTAGCCGACACTGCACCCAACGTTAATGACACCACCACATCACTACTATCAGTATTACAAGCTGTGGAAGAGAGCGCGTACGCTGCCTTCCGTAACTAACAAGTAGAAGGAACGTATTAACCTATGCCAAGTACGTGAGGACAACAGTTAAGTGCCTGTATCACTCTCACTAATTCCAACTAATTCCGTCTAGTAGAGGAGTCAGATGGATTGTTTGGACATTAGTTGACGACGGAGGTAGACTAATGCATTAACCATTGGAGGATTGGTATTGGTTAAGGACTCTAAATATATGTGTTGACGTTGTTGGTTTTTTTGCATCTCAATGCAGCCATGTTGATTAATTCATTAACCTTTTTGGCTGGATCATGGTTATAATGTGTTTTTTCTGCACATTGTTTTGCAAACTAGTTTCTTCATCTCGATGTCATACCAGGTCCCAGTGTTTAAGTTTCCTCGTTCTCATAATCATTCATGGCTGTTCGTCACAAAATACTCTTTAATTAGTTTTTCTCATGTTTGAGTACTCTTTTTCGATGTCATACACCTTCTCACAGGGTTAGTGGAGAAAAATCAAAAGCTTCCTTTTTATATGAAGAACATTGTTAACTTTTATGAAATTTTAATATTGAGAAGTATTTGATACAAACATTTTGAAAGGAGCGAGGTTTTGTGCTGGAGCTCTGTCCATTGAATTGACCACTTGTTTAAAGGTTGTCATTGTCCCCATTGGACATGTGCTCTACATGGAAACCTCGCTCCATTTGCAGAGTTATGCATGACAAAGAGCCACTAGAAAGGCTTGCCCATGGTCCACTACATACTATACTATATCAATAAAGAAAATGTACACATCCTCAAGGCAAAATATGCAGCAATCATCGTCATTATGCAGTTGATATAAATGATTTTTGTAAATGTTTGATTTAACATATTGTGATTTTCAAAATACTTTCCAATATTTTCAAACATGGCCTTTATCAATCATGATAGTTGTGTTGGATGTATGTTTACGCCTTGATGCTGTTAGTCTTTCTTAGCCTGTGCGTAGGGGACCAAGGAGTTACCTTAATATAGTGGCTCTCTGTATGAAGTGTGGGGATTGAGTAGGATCTTTGAGAGTATTGAGGTGCATGCCATGGCGCCAGCTTGCTAAGCCCTATCCTCAACTGTTTTTCTTGACAGTACAGTACAACAGGAAGAGAAAAAGGGGAGAAATACACCAGATATATGTGACCATCTTTCATCTAAAATATTTATCTTTCATTTTTGTCGCATGCAATGTGTCATCCCTCATTGAAAATAATAACAATATTTTTGCTTAAATTCATTTTAATTGATATTGTATGAGAGGGCACAGTTCTGGTGAATTTCTTTCCTTTCATACTACCTACTATCTGATCAGCGTGCATGCCTGAAATCAATGACAACTCCTCCAGCGCTCTAAACAACCAGAGCATAATAATAATCTTAATAATGATCCAAGCTTTTGTAATCATAATGATATTAATGATGACTGTTATCATAATAATCATAATCTAATAATCATAATCATGATGATAATAGTCAACACTGTTGATCACTTGGCTGCCAAAGTGCACACATTCTATTATTAATCATGCTCTTGCAATGATCATTGTGCTCAGATTGATAATGATTTATGATTGGCATGATGATTGAACTCCTAATTCCTGCCATGCTTGGGTTGCTGTCTGGCAACAGGCGAGCCTGGTATGAAAGGAAACTATCTCAGTAGTAGCAGCAGCCTACTATGCTTTAACATAGACAACTGTCCTGTTGCTATGTCCTTAACAGCAGTTTTTTCCAGTGCTCGAATCTCTATAGATTGGGGTTACCAGTTGATATGAAATGCCATTTATTTTGTGGATTTTTCCTGTACAGTAGTTTGGATTGATTGCTCACAGTATCAAACCCTAACTGATAAGTCTTTGGCTGTAAGGAGGCTGATCTCATTGAGGATGTGTGGCTTTGTCTGGTAGGTGGTAGTGTCTTGATAAAGGAGTTCTTCCTTCCCTCTTTGCGAAGGGTTTTCTGACAATAATTAGACTCGCCCTTAGAAAATTACATTTGCCTCGTTTAAAATTATCAAATGAATGCTTCAGTATTATCTCGCATCATTAGGATTATCTTATGGTAAATCAAAATATTTCTGTTTCCAAATTAGCATCATTGTATGAGGAATTGTCAGACAACCCCTCTAGATGGAGGGTAGGGTTTTTGAGGGAATGGGCTTGTATGGTTTGCTGTCATGGCATGTCTTGTGTGTGTTATCACATCTCTATCCTTCTGCCTCCAATGTGAACCTGCCTTACGATCAACAGAAACGACAATTTTAGCGTCCCTGGTTGATAATAATCTCAAGCTATGCAAATCAAGGTCCCACTCAAGACCTATATTTTTTGAGCCCACCGATTTTTCTGTTAATATTCTATTATTGAGAGTGTATGGTTGACTGTTTTGAACACAGGGTGTTTTGCCAGGCTATGCAAAAGATATGTTGCAGTGTTGGAGGCAGTGAGGGAGCAATGTCGGCCATTTTGTGCCTTAAATTTTTCTAATTGATTGACCAATCTGCAACTTGGAAGCAAAGCCCGGCCACCTCCCATTTTCCCACGCCTGCCCGCCCACCTCCTCAGGCCACCAATCTTGATGGAAGCAAGAAACAAGATGACCATTTTTGTGAAAAATCATTCATTAACTACTTACTGCTGAGAAGATATAAATTGTCCATGAATTTGGCCACTTTAAGTTGTCTTTTTAAGATGCGTCATCTTGCTGGTGAGAGGACTAGGGGGTGTGGTGTTATTTTGTTAATTGTGTGATTTGCTATGTCTTTTATATGGCTCTATGTACTTATATTGTTGAGTGGGTGAAATGTCGTGCCCGGGCCTTGCTTCCCTCTGTCCAGCATTCCTGGATGGGAACTGATATGCTGTTAAAGTCCCCCCTGAACTATGGAGAAAAAAATCTTTGTACATAAAATGTATAAGTGCTCATTTGACATATCATATTCTAATTGATTGTGACATATCAGTCCTAGTTTTGAGGCAGGTTCAGCACTACTGTAGATTGTGCAGAGAAAGAATCTTGTAGATTGGTCAGATTGTCCATGTATATATGTATATCCCTTGACACAATTGTTATTACGTTATTGACTAGTGCTTCGGCAGTTAACAGCTGCAGAATGACACAAACGCCCACCTGGGCCCCCGAGTCCACCCTCTTAAGCTATCCACCTCATGCCAAGCCTTACTACTGTGGGTGATACGCTATGCCTTAAGATGCATATGCTGGATAGTGCCACAGAGTTGCCACACAATCTACTACAAGTCCTGATATTTAAAAGGATCGTTTGTTGACTCTTGTGTCTTATGATTTTCACCTGTTACGATGATTGAATCAAGTGGCGCCTTTTGCTGCCGTTGATATTTTGATGAAATTGTTTGTGTAGATTTGTGGCGTGTGGATGGAGGGGGTTCAGTGTGGGCAGTGAAGCTGGCAGATCTCTGTGTGCCCGAACTGTGATGCAAGCGCCCCCGGCAACAAGGGGGTGCACTGGTGTTACCATGCAGATGTTAAATGTCATTGTGGTGCCTTAATCTCAACTTGTTAATACACAATGCACAAAGTTATCATGAGATAAATGGCAGAAGATGGTGCCCTACTTAAAGGTATAATAAAGATGATGATGATGATGTAGGTGAGTAGAAGAGCAATAATCATTGGAGCCGAGTACTCCGGTTTTCTGCGTACAAACTGATGTTGGCGGAAATGGTAAGTGCCGTACTTAGTACACAGTGCTCTTCAGGGCAACAGGGAGAACTCATGAGATTGTAAAAGTAGTATGCACTGAAAATATACTCTACTTTATATGCTGAGGTTGAAGGTTAATCATGTTATGCCAAATTTGCAAATGGAAGTCTTCCAATCTTATTGTGTCTAGCATGTAGGTATAAGTTTTTCTTTCTTTCTTTGTTTAAGATTGGTAGTATAATTGTTGTAGCGGTTGATATTCTTCAATTGATTTCCAACTTTCATTGTTTTTGTTGAGAATTTGGACAAGTTGACAAAGGATTTAATCCCTTACATAATAATCATAATAACAAGGTTGGGAATGAATTGCACTTGGTGTAGCAGACTTTGTAGGTTTATATAATATCATATCTGTACTCATTCACACGGTGCCTTAACTGCATGATACTCTGTAAGTAATGCAAGTAGCCCAGCGTATTTTTGTACCTTTTGCATTATTTTAATACTGACAAAGACTTTATGTACCCAAATGATATTTTTCATACCACCTTCAACAGCATAATACTAGCCACTAACTTTTCAAACTTAGTTCCCAGGCGGGAATCGGTATTTCACCACGGTACACGAATCTCAAGTAATATGAATGTTTTGTACTACTAATCTTGTGTCGATTCCCGTCCCATCGTCCAGTAGATCTGATTGGGGCGCACCGCTGTTATATTAACCTTTAGTGTTTAATGGGAAAATAACACATTGCATTTTTGTATTTTCTTATAACTTTGAGATTTCAATAAACTTATCAAAGTAGATTTGCCTTTACACCTAGTCCGTTGTTTACTAACCACTGATAACTGTCTCTTTTGCTTCGGCAATGTCCGACTTCTCATTGTCTGCCTGCTACTCTTTTTATCAAGCTTGCCAATCACAGTGTAACGCTTTGCTAATAGCCATTTAACATTTTGCTTTGTAAAACTGTCCAAACTTGTCCAAACAATACACACAAGTTGTAAATTTTTCTTGCGAGCAAGAGGAAGAGTTGGAAGTAGTAGATGGCATTTCCAAAACTTGTTTTTGTTTTTTAAAAAAGAAAGTTTGATATCGTGATCTTCCATGACAACGAAACTTAC
The DNA here is from genome assembly GCA_963942565.1 of Maea johnstoni. NCBI lineage: Eukaryota > Metazoa > Annelida > Polychaeta > Spionida > Magelonidae > Maea > Maea johnstoni. The sequence continues at coordinate 8,974,051 of OZ012684.1, read as the reverse complement.
AAAGATGTAACCATGACATGTTAAATTTGTTACTTTTTTTAAGTCTTTCATGACTAACATACCTCTTTTTTGTTTTTTGAATATGTGGTCTTTATTATATATGTATAAGGGAATGCTGCTCAAATTGGCAGGAGGCTGTGGGGGTAGAACCCGTTTCAGTTGCGATGCTGCCTTTCAGGGCGTGTGCAGTGGGAGGGCGGGGGTTGAAGGGTGGGGGAAGATTAGCGAGTAGTAGTGAGCAAGCTTGGGTGTTGTGTTGTCTCTTGCCAGATGCCTTATATAAATGCTGCACAAATGAACTGAGATGAAAGTTACAGAACAAAGATGAACTTTTTTCGTCGCAGTAAGATCAAGATTTTTTGTGAATGGAGTTTTGTTTAATGTAAATATTGTTTTGCTAGATAGAGTTCTATATATAATGTTCTGCTCAATTTTTGGTGTCTTTCTTTCTGGATGACGAAGTTTGCCTAGGTAGGTTTTCCCGGGACCTGAAATTGGGCAGAATGGCTGCCTGCTGCACATGCCCTAACCCATTCATACCCAGAGCTCCTTTTGGAACATTTCTTCTGGATAAGATAATGCCGAAAATAACCTGAGGATAGAGCAGAATAGGGGGAAATATCTTGAGTAGAATTATTTGTTGTTCTTACAAATATTTCTCCTTTTCATACTTTTCCCATACTGCTTTTCTCGGGGAGATCTCGCCAAAAAAAGTCGGTCCAGATTTTGACACTGCGAGGATGAATGGGTTGAAGAAAAGGCTAGGTAGAATTTACAAGCAGAATTTTTTGCAGACAAGCTCAGTCTGACTTTCATCTAAATGACCCCTCTGTCCGTCCCCACCAACTGGTCATCTCAGGTGACCGGTGCAGGATTGTGCAACTGTACCCCAATGGCATCGGATGAAGAAATGCTCCTCGTTCTCCCGGTACGCAACCCACCCTGTATTATAGACCCAACGGACAGCAATGGCATGCCTTTGCATTTATGCCTGAAGTTGACCAATCAGAAGTTCATATGGTGTTGCCTCCCAGGGAGGAGATGAGCAGTTCCTCCTCAGAAAGGATGCTGTGCATGTGGCATAATCCTTGCGCCCTTAGAGAAGCTCCCTCTAGAGGCCACAAGTGTACTTAACACATGAAAGTTAGACTGAACTTTATCTTACCAGGACTTACAACTGATGAGGATTAAACTGAATCAGGCCTTCAAGGCCACTTTTTTACAATAAAGTAACTTTAGACTTTTGTAGTAAAATCACTACAGCTTTTGAATATTCTTTCTTTATTTCTCCTGCTGTGCTTTGTTTTTGTTTATCTGCCCCGTGTTTTAAATGGTGTCCAAAGAGTACTACTGGATTTCTCAAAAGATGAAGCGTATTCTTCTTGATATATACAAAAGGGTGTATTTTTCAACATTTTGTACATGTATAATGAAAGTGCCATAGTGGTATGAAAATTCGGCACACAAACTTTTGGTGTTGAAAAATATATTTAAAGAAACTTGGTTAAGTATAATGCTAAGAGCCATAGTGGTATGAAAATTCGGCACACAAACTTTTGGTGTTGAAAAATATATTTAAAGAAACTTGGTTAAGTATAATGCTAAGAATAATGATCAGTCACTGAAACTTTTCGCAATATATGTGCCCATGAGTCTGACTTCTTGGTTTCTCCGGAAATGTTTGGTCTAGATTAAACATGAAAGGTGCGATATTACTGTCTCTTCCAATCCTAGAAGTTAGCAGAATTGTCTAATTAATAAATGAGGATGCTTTTCCTATCAAGTATGCTATAAGGCTTACAGGTGACAGTACGTCCCCCTCCAAGTCATGTCCCTGACAAGTGTTTTCAGCCAGTGATTTGAAAGTAGAGCACATCGGTCTACAGTTATCAGTGGCTCCCCCTTTTCAAAAAAGGGATGATCTAATTGCACATGCCCCCTCATGTGTTCATCAAAACTTCTTAGAGACATTTTCTTCAAAAATTTTCATTTCAACTTTTTTATATGCAAATGTCTGTAATATATTAGATGGCCCTTTCTAGTGTGAAATATTCAGATCATACAACTCTCCACATGTTAATCAGGAACTTCCTTCCTAAAATTCTCATTCAAACCTTACCCCCAAAAAACTAATCGCACAAACCCAACAAAATACAGAACATTTTTCCAGCGATAACCAAGAACACTAGAGCAAAACTTGATATCTCAATAGATGATGCAGATTTAACTAGGGCTATATGAAAGCTAGTATATGTGATCTTTTACGTTTTTCTCCGGCTAGTAATTTGAGTTACAAGTAGTGTCCAAACTAAAGTGAATTTTGTTAAGCAAATGAATTGATATAATCCTTCCATTAAGTGCCATAAAGGTAATTTTGTGAACGCAGTCGGATCAGGGTTGAAAAGTTAAACCCATTTTGGCATCATATAGCCGTCTAGTGTCAGATTTGCGAACTATAAATGCATAAACAATGCCCATCCAATATGTGCTTTATTTTAGTTTCAAGTAATCTCGCTACACGGCGCATTGGACCACTATATATTTTCAGGGACAATTTATAAAAAGACCTGATATTGTCTATCTCACGCATGGAAGGTGAACTAATAATGACATCGTTGGATAAGCCTCCCCCTCGCACAACAAAAAACGAGCAATCAACAATAATTCAATCCACGAAAACATCTTTATGTAATGGAGCAAGGTATTCTCCTACTGCCGTAAAGTTAATTGAATGACAAATTGTGCAAAATAAGATAAACGCTTACTCAAATCTAATACTGACTGACTGATGATGTATATTTACAAACACTATCTATTAAAACAACTTAAATGTTAGGCGTCAGTAGGGGCACCACCTAATTTGAGTTTTAAATTCTACTCGGTCTTCAAAAATTAGCAATAGTGTGTTAAAACCAACTTTGCATTAAAGACCTGCTTTGAAAACAATGTAAGCTTCACATGGCCTCTGCTGACGTCTTTCTAAGTTGAAGAGTGGTGCTCTTTTCCAAAAAAATAATAATAGAAGAAACGACTTTCTCACTAACGCAAACACTGAACACCTGTTACATGCACGACAGATGTAGAAGTTGTACCATTTTAATCAATAAAAAATGCAATTCATCACGAATATCCCTCATTGAAAGAAAAAATTCCGACAAAAGGAAAAGATGCTGGTACATGTATCATTTATGGAACTCATTTTCCACTAGATGACAGCAAACTTTCTGGATCAGGTTTGGAGACGGCTCAGTGATGTTCCAAACGAATTCAATGCATGGGGCCATCGACTTTTTTCCACAGATTTTTTGAAAAAATACTGAATACAATTTATGTCACATCTCATTCTCCAAAATTGGTTTCTTTCTTTTCTAAGTATCCCTTCAGAGATAATGTCACTTCCTGCATTACTGTTCTGCCACGTTGAAATTATTTTTCTGCTGTTGTATAGGAATTATGGGACAAAATTAAGGAATTTCAATAAATGAGTTATAACCCAAAATTGGTATAAAACAGAATTGCAAAGTTACATTTTCACCAAATAGTCTTAATTTTCGACCCAATGCTCTTAACAAATGAACATAAATAAAAAGACGGGTTATCAGGTTAGTTTGTGACTTTTTCGGCAGGTTTTTCATAAAAATGGTACAAATACATAAGCCAATTGGTACCGTATGTGTTAAGTCTTATATACGATATTGTTTAACAAAGAATTTCATTTTATCCATAAAAATAATAATCACTATAGCGAAAAAATTCTATGTTAAAAACTCTTAGGATACTATTTAGGATTATATTTATACAAATCTTTGTGTAACAATTTCTTTTCAAAATTGGCAGTGGAGTCAGGAAAATTGCAATAGATTAGTTTAGTTTGTTCAGTACTCAATAGGTGTCGTGCAGTATCGTAAGACGTTTTTTGTACCGAACCGGGTTCATTTTGGTGGCAGTATACAGGGAGCTTTCTTAGCTTGATCCGTCCATTCATTTGGGATTGTTTCTCTTTTACTGAACTCCTTCTTGTGGCAATCCTACTGAGTTGGACGTCTAATAATACACACCGATGTAGAACAACTCAATATTCTGGATAAAAAGTGCATCTGTGGTCATGTGAAAAAATATGGAGGTGAACAATATGAGGTACTACTTCATAGAACATGATATTTTGATGAAAGGTATAACACATTAAGTCAAAATTAATCAATGAAAATCAGGAAGCAGGCCAAGAAGACAGGTATATTCGGTTTACCTTGGTTTTGGAGATCTTGGCGAAGAGCAAGTTAAGAAAATATTCAAGTTACAAACAATAAAATGTTGGTAGAAGTAAAGATAAATTGGGGAAATATTCTTAATATGGACGTATCATCTTCAAAATAAGAAATGCCTTTTAGATACATGTATATAGAATAACTCGATTAACCATTAAGAGTGGGGTATTAAATTTGGAATCCTGCAGAAAGAGTTTTCACCAATCAACTGTTACACAATATTAAAATCAAAAGCGACAATAAGATTTTGGAACGATATAGAAAATTAATAAACAGGATGATGATGATGAAGAAGAAGACGACGAAGAAGGAGAAATGGTAGAGTGGAAGAAGAAAGATACATAGAAAAGTGATCTGTCTACATTTTTACGTTATGTGTGGGAAAAGATCTGCTATTTCTTCCTTGAAATTCATTATTGATTGGCTGTTGTGCAACTTCCTTAACATATAAACAAAGCCTTTTCACCAAAGCTGATTTAAAGCAATAACTTAAGTTAACTAATGTTGCTTAGTTACAGTTAGGAAAATACATCAGTAGAGAAGAAGCTGTACGTTATTGACAATCAAGACATTGTCGGTCATTTGTTGGATATTGTTGTATAATTAGTGGGGAGGCTAAGGGCGAAAATCGTTCACTTTTTTGACAAAAGCGTGAAAATTGGCACAGGTGTAGTTTGACGGATGGGGAATTTTTTAAAGCCAGGTACCCATCTCGGTTGCCATGGTAACCGGCGGCCATCTTGAATTTCAAAATGGCCGCCTTTGAACTCTCCTTCTCGCCATATTTCTGCCTTAAAATGTAACAGAAATACAGTCTCAGTGTCTAAAACCATGTTTTATGGGGTAAGGATTCTATTTCTGATATAGACAATAGCATCAAGAAGGCGGCCATCTTGGATTTCAAGATGGCCGCCATGTGAAATTGTTTTTCTGCATAACTTTAGTTCTAAATAACCTAGCTAAACAATGTTGGTTTCTATACCAACATTTTCAGGGACCAGGAATTCATTTATGACATCTTCAGTTTCACTAGAGGTTATATTTCACCATATTTGACCACAAAATGGCTTTTTTCACATATGGAGGCCGTTGGACAGGGGAAGAAGCTGTTCAGCTTCAAACAACTGTATTTGGCTCCAGATAACTATAATGGAAAGGTGGTTAGAAACAGTTGCACCGAGCGACCTACAGTACGTACAGAAATAGTCTCAGAGTCTTAAACCATGTTTTCTATTTCTGATATGGAAAATAGCATCAAGAAGGCGGCTATTTTGGATTTCAAGATGGCCGCCATGTGAAATTATGTTTTTCGGCATAACTTTAGTTCTAAATAACCTAGCAAAACAATGTTGGTGTCTATACCAACATTATCAGGGACCAGGGATTCATCTATGACATTTTCAGTATCACTAGAGGTTTTATTTTACCATTTTTGACCACAAAATGGCTTTTTTTTACACATGGCAGCTGTTGGACAGATAAAGAAGTTGTTCAGCTTCAAGGAACTGTATTTGACTCCAGACGACTATAATGAAAAGAGGTGATTAGAAACAGTAGCACTGAGCTACCTTCAGTGCGTACTTAACATAAAGATACTCAAATGATCATCATATGACCTTCAGGTCACCTTCAAATGACCTTGAAAGAAAAAGAGTGGAAAGATGCAATTGACAATTTCCTATAAATCGGTACCTGTATGTTACAATGTGTGAAGAAATGAGTGAGTTATGTCAATTTTACTACAACAGATATAGTTGGAGTTGATCAGATCTAGATGATTGAATTTCAGTGATATCTTTACTCATAAAAGACTGTCCTCTTGCCCATAGTGCATTTCTCCTTAGCAACACTTACAACAATATATTTGGGAACAGTCATATTGGAATCCAGAGTTGGGAGTTATGGTAAGTTTGTGTTTCCAATTAGCAAAACATGTTACCTACATTGTGTGTAGGTATTACATATGAACAGTTAAGCATCCCAGTGAAATAAAAAGTGAATATAATTCACGGATTAAATTTGATGTAGTTTACTTATGAGAAATGCATTTTACCTATTTTTCAAGACAGATGAAAGTGGTTGAAATATCCTCACTTTTCTTAATCTGTGTTATCAATGTCGAGGCTAAATGTGGGACATTAAGAGACCTATGAAAATTGGGTAAATAGGAAAGTAGACTTTTTGGTGGTACATGTGGAAACGAGTTAAATACAATGGGGGACAGGGAAATTAGATGTGGGAGAGTTCGGAAAGTAGACCAAAAGGCTAATGGACCAAATAGACAGTTTTGGAAAGGGTTATGGATGTGGTCAAATTTAATACCAAGGGAAGACCAAGGGGAGATGTGGATGAGTGTTAGACCAGCTAACAAGGAGCGATTAGGGTAATAAAAAGGAAGGGGTGGGGATATAAATATATATATTTATATATATATATATATATATATATATATATATATATATATATATATATATATATATATATATAAATATATATATACATCACACTGGAGGATGATTATGCCAGAGGGGAATAGAGCAAGGGAAAAATGGCTATGGAAAAGCTTAAACTGCAAGAAGGGGAGGGTAGGGAAGAAAGAGGAAAAGATGTGGGGCAAGAAGGATATGACAAGAAAAGGAAGCCAGCATAGAACTAATTAATGTAAGATGAGAGAGGGGCAAAGGAGAAATACAGAAGATGAAGGGATCAGAAGTAGATGTGGGGCTAGTCATGGACACACATGAAATTGAGGGAGTATGGGCAAAGGGAATTCCAGGATTTGAGAGGTTAGGAAAGAAAAGGGGAAAAGGGGGGAAAAGTGCAGAGGGATAGCTATATATATTAGGAAAGGGATAGCGGGGACAGAGATAAATTAGGAAAAAGGACATAACAGCAAAATGGGAGAGGTCAGAGGTCTTCGATGAAAGAGGGTAAAATTGATGTTAGGTTGAGAGAGGTCTTCAGTGGGAGTAGTGTACATGGGGAGGGAGAGGGTTGATAGAAGGCGGTATGATACAATAATGGATTGGCTTAAAGGACAAATTCAGGATGTACAGCAAAGAGGACCATGGGATCTTTTAGATACATGGTATCCACAGACAGATCCACATATCCCCTTTCTTTTATAAGGCGTGCAGGGTGCCACACCAGCAAGAGGTTCCCCGGGAGGTGCCAGCTTCTATTGCAGATCATTGAGCAAGCCAAGAGGGTGTGCTCCTATATTAATTAGTGTGGGAAACATAAAAGAGGTGATAAGTTTCAGAGTTGGTCAGAAAAGGGAGGCTGAGTATACCAGCAGAACTGAGGAAGGCAATAAAAGAAGGAAGAGAGGGCTTAAAAAATGAAAAGACAAGAATTCCTTTGGGGGAAATTGCAGGAACAAAAGAGGAAGGCATTGAAACTCATAACTGGGATGAAAATATTGAACAGGAGGAAGGTGAAATGGTTTATGAGGATTAACGGCAAACCGAGAAAAGGGCGAAAAGGGGAAGTAGTGTTAGAAGACGGAGGTAGAGATAGAGTGGACAGATAGGAATGAGCAAGCCTCTTAGAAGAGCATTGGAAAGCCTTATATGTGGCTCATATATATATATATATATATATATATATATATATATATATATATATATATATATATATATATATATATATATATATATACATATATATATATATATATATATATATATATATATATATATATATATGTATATATATATGTATATAGGAGGGAGAAGGGGGCCTAGGGGAGGCTATTAAAAAAGGGGTATGAGGAATTACGTAAAAAATGAAAAAGGGGCAGGCTGTGGGAGTAGATGATATACCTAGCAAGTTTCTTATGGATAGGGGGGGGGGGGGGGGGGGGGATCTTGAATGGTTAACATAAACTTTCAGAGAAAATACCGATAGTGAGGAAGAGAGGGATAGTTAGGAAGAGGAGGCCTGGGGGAGGCTATTAAAAAGAGTTATGAGGAATTATGTAAAAAATGAAAAAGGGGCAGGCCGTGGGAGTAGATGATATACCTAGCAAGTTTCTCATGGATAGGGGGGGGGGGGGGGGGGGAATCTTGAATGGTTAATATAAACTTTCAGAGAAAATACCGATAGTTAGGAAGAGAGGGATAGTAACCGCTTTGTATAAAGGAGGGAGGAAGCAAGATTTGAAGAAGTACAGGGGAATAACACTTAATAGTAGCATACATAAACTTTTCACCAGAATCCTTCGGGGAAGGATGGAAGTGGAAGGGAGAGGGACACTAAGGGAAATACAGTTTGGTTTTAGAAAGGGGAAAATACCTGTTATGCAGCATCTATATTGAGACAGATCTTTGACCAAGTAAAACGAAGGAACAATGCTAAGTTAGTTTTCTTAGACAAGTAAAACATATGATAATGTATGGAGAGATGGCCTATGAAGTAAAATTTTTGCAAGTCTTAAAAGAGCTATATAAAGAGGGTACATGTAGGGTGAGGTTTGTGGAGATGGAGACAGACAGGTTTGAGGTTGAGGGACTAAAACAAGGATGTTCTCTGTCCCTGGTGCTCCTCACGTTATACAAGCCAGAATAAGAAGATTAATTACAAGTGGACTAGGGATCAAAATTGGTAATTTAGTGATACCATGATTGTTCTTTGCGGATGATATGATTGTCAAGGGACAAAGAGAGGGAGACTTAAAGGAGTAGTTGAGAATGGGAGGGGAGTAAAGTAGAGAATGGAAAATGCAGTTTAACTCGTCAAAGACCAGGGTGGTGAACATACAAAATAAAAGTAACAAAGACAGCAAATGCAAATGGAGAGGGACAGGTAGGGAAAGGGAATGTCTACTATTTTAGATAAAAGAAGAGAAAGAAAACAAATACCTAGGAATCTGGTTCTTAGGAGCAAAGGGTATTTTCAAAACAAATGTGAGGAATGCAATCAAAAAAGCAAAGAGACAAGAAACTCCAGACCCATACCAAACGGCAGGGATTGAGGAACAAAGCAGGAGAAAGAGCACATAATAAAACATGCGAAAAAGTGTATTGAGGGGGAGATGCAGAGTGAACGACATATGGTGCTAAAGTGTGTAACATACAGAGTGTTGGGGAAGGTAAGGAGAATATGAAGGGAACAGAGATATAGGTGGGGGTCTGAATGGGCAAGGGGGGGGGGGGGGGGGGAGCAGCTCAAGGAAAAAGTAGGTTTGGTTGGGGAATCATACTAGCCAGAACAGTTGGAGAAGGGGTTTAAAAAATGATGAAGAAGAAAGGAGGGTAGAAAGGGAAAGAGGTGTGAAGGGAGGCATTTCTAGAAACAAATACTGAAATAAATTCATACTTGGCATGTATCAAATAAAAAGTATGAAGAAAGATAAAGAATTCTGATATCTGCCATCTTGGAATCCAATACAGCTGACATCGTAGGATCCGGAATGTGTCATAAATTGATTCTATAACCCATAAAACATAGTTATAGACACTAAAAAACACATTTTAGTGGCGGCCATTTTGAAATCCAATATGGTGCTGTTTACCATGGCAACCTAGGTGGGTACCTGACTTTAAATGACACTAAAAAACACATTTTAGTGGCGGCCATTTTGAAATTCAATATGGTGCTGTTTACCTTGGCAACCTAGGTGGGTACCTGACTTTAAATGACAATAAAAAAGACATTTTAGTGGCGGCCATTTTGAAATCCAATATGGTGCTGTTTACCTTGGCAACCTAGGTGGATACCTGACTTTAAATGATTCTACATGGTCTAAAGTACAACTGTCCCAACTTTAGTAACTTTCTTTTTAGTATAAAAAAATGGCAATGCTTGGTAAATTTTCAGATGTTTTTGGTCAAGTTCACCGCAGTGGAAGACATTTTTATGCAAGTTTTTGCATCAGAGCATTTTCCAAAGCTCAACACAATAGTCCTATCAATCTCATTACTTTGATGAACAAAGTCAGGATTGACATCCTCAGAAAACACTGACTCTCCCCAAAAATAAATATATGAAAATAGCATTTGTTCGAAGAATCAGAGAAAATAAAGTCATATTCAGCATGAATCAAATAAAAAATTTGAAGAAAATAAAGATTTCTGCTGTCGGCCATCTCGGAATCCAATATGGCTGACTTATAAGGGTCCTATAGATGTCATAAATGGATTCTATAACCCATAAAACATGGTTTTAGACACTTAGATCTTGTTTCTACCATACTTTAAGGCTGAGATATGAAGAAAAACATATTTTAGTGGTGGCCATTTTGAAATCCAATATGGCGCTGGTTACCATGGCAACCTGGGTGCGTACCTGACTTCAAATGATTCTACATGGTCAAGAGTACAACCTTGCCAATTTGTATATATATTTTTTTAATTAAAGATAGCAATGCCGGTAAATCTTCAAATGTTGCTGGTCAAGCTTTCAGCAGTGGTGATCGAGTTAGGACATTTTTATGCCATTTTTTGCATCAGAGCAATTTCCAAAGCACAACACAATAACCTCCTAAATCTCATTACTTTGATGAACAAAGTCAGGATTAACATCCTCAGAAGACACTCATTTTCCCAAATAATAAATTCTAAAATAAAAAAAACTTTTCTAAGAACATAACAGAGAAATAAGATCATATTTGGCATGAATTAAATCATGTGTATAAGGACAACACGGCCATCTTGGAATTCAAGATGGCTGGCATCTAAGGGTCCTAAATATGTCATAAATGGATTCTACAACCCATAAACCATGGTTCAGACACTTAGATCTTTTTTCTATCATACTTAAAGGCTGAGATATGAAGAAAAACAGATTTTTGTGGTGGCCATTTTGAAATCCAATATGGCGCTGGTTACCATGGAAACCTGGGTGGGTATCTGGCTTTAAATGATTCTACATCGTCCAAATTACAACTGTGCCAACTTTTACAATTTTTTTTATTTAGTAAGAACTAGCAATACCAGTAAATCTTTACATGTTGCTGGTCAAGCTTACAGCAGTGGTGAGTTAGGTCATTTTTATGCTTTTTTTTTGCATCAGAGCACTATCAAAACACAACACATTATAACCTCATAAAACTCATTACTCTGTCGAAAAAAGTGAGGATTGACATCCTCAGAAGACACTTATTTCCCAAATAATAAATGTTGAAATAAAAATAGCATTTCTAAGAATAAACAGAGAAATAAAATCATATTTGGCAAGAATTAAATAAAAATTGTTAGGAAAAAATTAAGTTTTATCCTGTCGGCCATCTTGGAATTCAAGAATGCCGACATCGTAGAGTCCTAAATATGTCATAAATTGATTCTACAACCAATAAAACATGGTTTTAGACACTTAGATCTTGTTTCTACCATACTTTAAGGCTTAGATATGAAGAAAAAATGATTTTTGTGGCGGCCATTTTGAAATCCAATATGGCGCTGGTTACCATGGCAACCTGGGTGGGTACCCGGCTTTAAATGATTCTCCAATGTCTAAAGTACAACTATGCCAATTTTCACACTTTTGTCAAAAAAGTGAACAATTCACCCAAATTTTGGCTCTTAGCCTCCCCACTAAATCTTTCTGTTTATGATTTGATTTGATTTTATTCGGTTTAGTAAGATGTGTATTACATAGCGTTTGGCACACAAAACACATTTATAACGGTGACTAGATGGAGAGTCATTAACTGCTATGCAATAGAATTCTAACCAGACACAGGATATATACACTAAAAGTTAGTTATGGCGAATGTGTTATTTAAAACTAGTCGTCAGTTGCGACTGAAAATCTCTGTGGCCGTTCTACGTACATTTATACACAATGGACTGTCTTTTAAGTGTGTTATGTGAGATAATTTCGCCTCTTTCAGTGCTATTTATGCGCAGCTGAAAATGTGCGTGAATTTTACTCGCCGATTCTTGCCAACAATGACCAAAGTTCACGAGACTCTTGAACCAAATATCAAATTTGCTATGAGGCTCAATTATTATGTAATTTTTGAAAACTACTTAACGTAATACATAGCAATAGTTATATATAAGATTGATTATTCATTTAATTCGAAATTAATTCCATAACTTTTATGGGCAGGACATTTAGACAAAGGATTTGGAGAGTTTAGCCAACTGTTGCAGAATTGTTGTTTCCCTACATATTGTCTTGGAAAGTTTTGTTGTGGCATTGTTGTACTAGTTTCCGCAAACAGGGAGACGAAATATTTGGAACTAGTTAATGCCTAGGTCACATTTGGGGGAGATAATTGTACGACTCTGAATGTTGCAGAAATGTCAGAGTCGTGCAATATTTGCACGACAGTTGCATGCGATTATGCACCTAAGAAGTCGATGGCATGCAATTGTTTTGCCTATTTTCAGTCGCAGCCAATTCGCAAATTGATTTACAAATTGGCTGCGATGCTGAAGAATCGCCGATAGGTGCGATAATTGCACAACAGTCGTGCAACTGTTGTGCAATTGTCTCTGGGGTTTGCAAGAGTCGTGCAACTGAAATCAATGACAAAGTCAGTAGAATCCCCTTATATCTGTATATATACACTTGCTTGCAGTTAGTTACACGATAGTTTCACCACATTTGCACAACAGTTGTCCATTGTCGTGCAATAGTTGCACCACAATCGCTTTCGGGTGAGATAACTATCTCATGCAAACAGTCATTCGACTATGTTTGATGTGACCACTGCATGCAATTTTTTATGAATCGCATGCAACTCCTTGTACTCCATTTTGGGAAAAAATCGCATTCGATTTCTGATTCGTACGATTTTCTCCCCAATGTGACCTAGGCATTAACACATAAGGCATATTTTATGTTAACCCAATGGCATGTATATATATTTCAATGAGTCGCATAATAAACTGACGCACTTTCTTATACCTAAAAGCTGGTCAGATTTCTTTTTTTACATTTTGCAAAATGTTTATTTTTTCATGAATTATGCCCGGACAAGTATAATTTGTCCATTTTAGCTATATTATATCTTAGAGTGGCCATATCTATTCCTAGACGTATGATGGTTATAAATGCCCAATTTCCCCCTGAGCTTTTTAGCAGATTCTGAGGCTCCCAGATAATAAAGACAAGGCAGGATTTTTGAAGAAACTTACCTAAGATGGTTAATGAGGTTAATATGGGAATAAAGGGTCATTTTGAGTTTTTGTTTACATATGTTAAAACCTAGTAGAAAATAGTAGAAAATATCATTTGAACATAGTTGAAAGTATCTCTTTGTAAAACATATCAAATTACATAGAAGCAAATGGAAGCACACTGGATATAAAGTTTCCATATACATGTATTTTTGACCATAATCAGATTTAATATCAGATAAGCTCTTTTAAGATTTTAATACAGAGATAAACAATGGTAGTATGGTCACAAGAAATAATATGCTTAATATAGACCTTCCTGTCTGAAATGATAATACTTCACAAGTTTTCCATTGTGTGTTAACTACCACCGGAACAGCTCACAATGTCATTTAGTGCGTCTGAGGGAACTAAACCAATCTGGGGATCAGACATTTTAGTTCCTAAAACAGCTAATAGAGGGAGCATACATGGCTGTGCAGGGGATATATAACCATTCATACTTCAGGATGTAGTTTATGTGCAGCATTCCCACTACTAGAACCTCTTCTATTCAAATCAACAAACTGTATGAGATTTACTCTTATCAACTAGTCACTCCTGTTTGATATAAACCATTCATCTACAAAATCGATCTTTCCCCCCGGTAACGTTATGGCTAGTGGTCATTTCCATTCCTAGGCAACTGGACTTTGCTGCAATCAGGCGCATGATGGTTATAAATACCCAATTTCATCCTGAACCTTATTTAGCAGACTCTGAGGCTCCCAGATAGTAAAGACATGACAGGGTTGCTCAAGAAACTAAGGTGGTTTATAAGGTGAATTTGTAGATGTCGGGTCATTTTGAGCTTTTTACACATTTTAAAGCCTCCACGCTTGTCCTCATTAACAGAACAACTATAGGACTGTCTAGGCCATCACAGAGCACAATTCAAGACCTTGTATCATAGAATCTCACATAGGATTTAAATACAAGCAGGAAAGGTTTAGCCTTGGATTAAGAAAAGAATGGATATGTAACGAGAGACCAATTACTATATGCCCTATAGTTACATGCTGGCCTCATGCCAGGACTACCAGATAAGGCAGCAGGGCGAGGTCACGTGGGAACAAGGACCAATCAGGGCTCTTGCATCGATTACATTACAGAGAAACTTTATCTCCACCACCTGCTGGGGGTGCCCAGAGCACCTATTAGCGACTAATAGTTGACACTGGTTGAGGCTAGCATGTTCAGGTTGACCGGCTGGTTTCCATTCCATGTGTCTGGTCTTCTAAGGTTTAGCTCTTTTTTCTATGACCCATAGCATGGTCATGTAAACCATTAGTGTAAAGTATCAAATTCCAAGGAATTTGCTTGAAATTTGATATGGTACATGTAATAGCTAGTATCAAAAATGGAAGGGAATCTCATTTTGTTCTGTTAGTTACTTTTAACTTGTTCAATAGTTATGCAATCTAGGAATTCCAAAAGAAAAAGTGAAAATTCTTCAAGTCACTGAACTAGAACAGAGCAAAAATGTAAAAAAATGTAATACCCTTCCCTGTGTATCTATCTTTCCTCCAAATTTGTGAAAATGATGGTTACCGGTCGGTAATTGTGGATAGGAGTTCAGTTTTAAATTACTATGCATATTTTACCTCATCAGGAGACCTTTAACCCTTCTGATGCTGAGGTTACTTTCGTCCAATGCACAAAAAAGCAAAAAATCATGAAAATCATCCTAACCCTGTCATGTTGGTATTCATTGGAGAGCTCTCGCTGAGTACTCTCAGATGAGTACCCATTTGCCATGGTTTCTGTGATTTCTCAGCTTTTTGTCCTCATTTCATGTTGACCAAATTAGACACCAGCAGCATAAGGGTTAAGGCAATATATACTTTATATAGTCTTTAAGGTTAAAGCAAAAGCAGGGAAGAAGAAAAATTTCAGTTAAAAAATTGACCCCATTAGCTACTATCAGACCCTTGAACTCTTTCAAAACATCAAATTATAAATAAACATAAACAATAAAAAGTGAAGCATGAAATATATATTTTTTTTTCTGAAGAACATAACAAATATAACTTATACACAATGGATTACTTACAAATTATGAACATATTGTAACATTTGTACATACCAAAGGGCAATATTTACAATTCAGAAACTCAAATATCTGTACATTTGTGAACTAAACTTATGAACATTTACTGATGTGTGAAGGCTAGTGTTATGAAATTATGACCAATGCACGAAATGTGACTGAATGATGACTTCAGATTGCTAACCACATACCCAAACATCATGCCCTTTCATCACACGGTTTCTTATTTGAGTAATGACTTTTAGACAAGGCAGTTCCTACTACTTAAGTTGCTACATCTTGTATTTGTCATTTTTTTCAAACATTTCAATAAAAAAATTCCTGAAGCTCCAATCACTCTTAATTTGAACATTTCAATTGATTAAGTTTCATTACAATTTCTATCTTTTCAAGTAGACATGTGCATGAAAAAACCCCGCTGCTGAGAAAATTAATGAAAGACATATTTTATCTTAATTTCTGCCATACCTCTCAACCCTCTAACAAAGTACATCAAGGTGTTTCTTGCTCCCCTCAAACTGAAACTGAATTGAAGAGTTAACATTTATAGTATGCATATTAAGTGGTAATTTATGGTAAGTTTGATCTAATGGCCAGTTCACTTGTAGGAATAAAAAAATGATATCTAAATAATTTAAGTGAAAGTGACAGAATCAGGCAATGAATAGTAAACTTTTCCTCTTTTCCATGTTTTCTAAAATACCAACAGAAAACCGATACAATGTTAGGTGAATGATGATGAAATATGAAATAAATAAGCCCTAATGCATGAGAAAGTATTTCACAATGAAATTTTGCTGACCCCTTCATTCAGAGGTACCCTGACATCTTTAGTGTTATGTAATATTAAGTATATTACATATACTTTAATATAACATAACATATTGTACAAAAGCAAGTGATATTGCAGAAAAATCATTTGAACATAGTTGAAAGTATCTCTTTGTAAAATATATCAAATTACATAAAAGAATATGGAAGCACACTGGATTTTGTTTTCATATATATTTTTTGACCATAATCAGATTTGATATTAGATAAGCTCTTTATTGATTTTAAAAAGATTGACAACTCTAATATGGTCACAAGAAATAATACGCTTAATATGTACCTTCAAAGAGTATGTCTGAGAGAAAAATACACAGATTTTCGGATGTGTGTTAACCACAACCTGAACAGCTCCTAAGGTCATCTAGTGTGTCTGAGCGAAGGAAATTAATCTAGTACTTCGACAAAATTAAGAACATAGATTTTAGTAACTAAAACAGCCAATAGAGGGAGCATACATTACACCAATAAGCAATATCTGGCTCCTTACACAAACCTTGGATTAAGAAAAGAATGGATATGTAACGAAAGACCAATTACTATATGCCCTATAGTTACATGCTAGCCTCATGCCAGGACTAGCAGATAAGGCAGCAGCACGAGGTCACGTGGGAACAAGGACCAATCAGGGCTCCCGCATCGATTACATTACAGAGAAACCTTATCTCCACCACCTGCTGGGGGTGCCCAGAGCACCTATTAGCGACTATTAATTGACACTGGTTGAGGCTAGCATGTTCAGGTTGACCGGCTGGTTTCCATTCCATGTGTTGGTCTTCTAAGCACAAACTCAAGAGAAAGAATATTCAAGTTTGCTTTAGCACCTATGTGTATTCCATATTCAGAGGTTTACTTTTGATTGTGAACCTTTCCAGTCCAGCAGACAGGCTGCTTACAGAATAAACAGGTCCATCCATTTTTTACCAGTCCTATTACCACTGACCATTCAGTGATTAGTAATGATCTTTTCAGATCCAAAGGAAGAGTACTTGTGTTTCTGCAGATCTCTTGGAAATGCTAGCATCAGATTTTGTCCTTACAAGGCTTGTAACTGCCAATTTGTACCTGCCAAAGTACGGGAAAATAAAGCTCTGCATATTGATGATTCCTGGCAATGTTCCTGGTCCCAACACATTGTTTCCTCCATATGCCAACAAATAGCGGGACAGGTAACTGAACTAATGGCAGTGGTTACTCCTTATAAGAACACAATTCAAAGTTGTTTTCAGCACCTAAGGTTAATCCATGTTGATCTCTGGGTGTGTTGTTTTTCAAATGAAGCATTTCTTTCAAATGAGAACAAGGAAAAAGATAGTTCAGAAGTATTTGTGCATCTATGTTGATATCCAGTCCTTCCCAGGACAAAGAATTAGTATTCAATTTGGTTTCTGGAGGTCCTATGGTAAATCCATGTTGATCTTTGGGTTTTTCTGAAGAAATGATCTCCCACATAGTTTGTCTGTGTTAATACCAGGTCCATTCTTGAATGAACACAAAGGAAGATTATTCACGTTGATTTCTGCATCAATAGTAAAGCCATGTTGATAGTCTTGAATCTGTGGTTGCTTATCACACAAAGCATTCCTCCATATGTGAACACATGAGGAAAGAGTCCAGAAGTTTGGGTTTCAGAAGCTGTTGGATGTCCATGTGATTGAATCCCTTGTAACCACAAATGGAAGACACTTTTCTTATAGCAGCCTGTAGAAACGAAAGATTGACAAATTAGCATTTTTCATTCAAGAGTTGCATGATTAAACTCATTCATTATCTTAGTTTTCTAGCCTCTGGATGCTCTGAATAACTTGAGGATAAAGCAAAAATTACTATGATATTTCAAAAAAGATTTCATTTACATTCCAAACGTAACCTTCCCTTTAAACATTTAACAAAGGATGCTCTTATCATAAAGATATGCATACAGTAGGCCATTTGCGAGTTCTCTTTGGAGAATGGGTTGATTAGACTGCCATGCACATACACTTATGGTGAAGAACTTACTCTAGTGATGAAAACGTGAATTGGAACTGAACGTGACTGGAGTTAACAAGAATATTGTCCTTTGAAACTGTGATATCACTGATATGTATTAAGAAATAACAATTTTTATACTAAAAATAAAATGCTTCTTAAACATGAACAGCATTTCTATACTCTAAGCATTCTTCATATTGACCCAAGTCAAAGGGTTCATAAGATGTACTTACTAAGCAAGCCACAAGCACTGCATCGCTATTATTCCTTTCTTTAAGATTCCGACAAAGCGAGACCAGGTTTGGGACTCCTGGAATAAAATGAAACACCACAGATTAAAAAGTGACAAAATAATAAAACGATGTCCAAATGAAATTAGTGAAACATACATGAAGTTGTATTGCATTGAGATGATTTGGATGAATTTAAATCAACCTTTCACTTCAATAATTAGTTTCTATATCTTTTACAAATTTGATGAACTGCCGATGCTTAGTGTACAGTTTGATATCCATTAGAGGGTGTTTGAGTAACTTTGTGCTTTTTTCCTGAAAGATTTTACAAAATTTGTCAGGCTTTTCCTTTTAGCAGCTGTACGCAATAATGGGTTAAATAAGATACATACCATGCACTTCCACTATTAAGGGAGCATTTCCTGGATCTCGACATAACCTCGTGAGGGCGATAGCGGCCTTCTGTTGTACTCTTTCACACGCAGCTATCTCTGCATCACTCTTATACGATGACGGCCGCTCTTTTAAGAAATGGACAAGTAATTCTACACCTTTATTCTCCGTTATTTCACTACTGCAGTTCTCCAAGGCAGCCATATTAGCTAACACTGTGGCAACCTGAATAAAGGAAAAGAAATACATTCATATAATTGGGAATAACATTGCAAAGATAAAGAGATGATATTAAATAAACATTAGATTTACATTTCCTGCGCATATCATGAGTATAACAGAAATAATGTTTTTACATCTGAAGCAATGATTTGAATACTCTGTGACCCGAGTGCATTCTTCAATACCTGGATATATGCACAGAGTCACCAGTACTAGTGAAACAATAACGAACCCACTCCAGAAAACAGAAATCCTTTAATATCATCTTTTATATGCCCTTCAATTCCCTTTAGTATGATATGTCCAAATTATCAATATTTACAAAATATAACAATAATTCAAATTGTACTTGTGGAAATTCAATTGTTTGATTCTATTGATATTTTGAAATGGCGTTTCATGAAATACTATCCCAAAATTAGCTTTGTTAGCATCTCAGTGGATAGGGTTAACAAAACCTAAAATACTAATACAAACATAGGGTTAACGCTTCATAAAATGCCAACTCAATCATAGCTTTTTGGCATTTCTGTTGAAAGGTTTCACACTGTTAGCTAGCTTACCTGGTCTTTGGCAAAGAGTGACTCTGTGTTGATCATTGTACAGGCCTGTATGAGCACCCGCGTGGTGTTATACTGCAGCAGGTAGTCACAGGCCAGGGTATCCATGAAGGTGATGTTAGCCAGAGCCGCAGCTCCCAGTAAAAACACCTCGTGGTTAGAGGTCTGACTGCATAAAACTGAAAAGATACAGAATTAAGGTATATGATAACTAATGCTTTAAGAAGGTAAGGAAAAAAATAGAGCTTTCAAAAGATAATAACAGTATTAAAAAAAGTTCAATTGAAAAATACCAAGATACAATGAAATACATATAATTTTCATTTTTCTTTTAGGTTTTTACTGATATTCTTTCTTATAATGAGAGAAGCAATTGGGACGTGTGAAATAGTCCTTGCTTGCATGAGATAACAATGACAGGTACCAGTAACTGTTACTCTACCAAATGCCAGAAATGCAAGACTAAGAATACTACATCATATTTTTTCTGTTCCTTTGTTATAGTGATTGGTATGAAAAGCAAATGTATTTTGGTACAATTAAACACTGCTAATACGGTATTGTATTGATTGTTTATTGACTACTTAGCAATGTACAAAATAAGTGGAGTATGTTTTTAATTAAATATCAGAGCATATTGCAAAATGAAAAGCTTAATAGTATGCGTAGGTAAAAGTTGAGCGTCCATTGTTCTTTTCATGTCATGTATGTATAATAAAGACCTTCATAAAAAACTTCTTATCTTAACTTATATTTTTGGTATACCATGCTATGAGTTTTGTGACAATAAAAAACAAGAAGGACGCTAATAGCGTCATAGGTGTATTTCAGGAAGTATTAATAAAGCTATATTACATACCGATTTTGCTTTATATTGAAGGTCAAGATGATATCTATTGATGGTCTGTGCTGGGGCTTTTGGTTCTAGTTGTTGAAGACTGTTATTAAGTCGTGGTCTGAGTAGTATGTTGGGATGGTTGTGGCGGTTGCGGTCGTCATGTTGGTGTAGACATGAATATGGCAGAAAAAGCGAATAAAACACGAAAATCCATTTCCTGTACAGGGGCTTGATACTTAGATAATTAAAATACCTCTCGGTCATTCAACCTTCTGGTTTTCCTTCTCTGTCATTTGACCCCATTCTGACAACATGTCATCCGAATCAAATAATAGGGATGGTAGAATATATATACATATATATATATATATATATATATATATATATATATATATATATATATATATATATATATATATATATATATATATATATATATATATATTAGGGCTGCACTCAACACTCACGAACTCGAGTGGCTCGAGCCCTGGAGCAAACTCGCCGAGTTCGAGCTGAAATTTTCTAATCGTGAGCTCGTCTATGTTGGGAACACACACGTAACACAGAGCACCTAACACAAATTATCAACATATATAACTGCTTATCGCTGTCATGTCTTCTTTACAATCTCCAATGTATACATTCAAGCGTTGTTGACCTTTGTACCTCGTCAGCACGTTTTATAATTAAATAAACATGGCAATGTTAATAAATGTCTGCCAATAAATATTTATTTCTTAATAGCTGGGCTGGAAAATAAGTATTTTTTTGGAAAATCGGAACATCCGCGAGCTCATGAGCTCACGAGTCAAACGGGTGGTGAGCTCATGAGTTGATCTCCCTCCGTGAGTGCAGCTCTAATATATATATATATATATATATATATATATATATATATATATATATATATATATCTATATATCATGCTGATTAATGCTATTGTGGTTAGAAGCTCCTTTTTAATATCAATATGAAATTCCTATATTAAAAGGGACATGACTTGTTAATACCATTTTTATGTAAATTTATACTAAACTGATCTTTTTTTATTTTTTTTAACTGAACAACCACATAATATCCATGTAACTAAGGGAGCTACCACATAACTCTGTATTCCATTGCCCCTACTGACTTGAAAGATGGGATGTCCTAGTGTGCCCTAGAGCATAAGCAATCTCTCCTTTTTTCTTTGATGGCTGAACCCTAATTGCCATAATGCATGGTCATTTGGGGGAATAATGTAATTTGGTTACCATGGTCCAGCAGTGTTCCTCTAACACAGTGTGTGGCCAGAAATTAGGCAGTGTTTGTCAAGTAACTTGTTCACTTCAACCATCAACATTCATGGTCAGTTTTAGGGGAGATGTGATCAGGTGTGAATGGTTCAGCAGCATACATCTTAGGGTTTTTGGTCAGTTATAAGGTGAGTAGGCTCAAGTCAATTGTCAGACCTCAGTCAGATAAATGCATCTTTGGCCACTTGAGTATTTATCTTGTAAAGTGGAGGATGCTGGGCAGCTGTGTGCATGCTCAGTTGTTAGGTGTGTAAATTCAATCAATTCTGTTACTCTGATAGACACATAAGATCAACCTTCAACTTGAATATAACTTTAGAATGCAAATGCTCATTTTATCTTTTGTTGGTCCTCCAAAATATATCACTACAGATGAAAATCATTTCAAATTGTAGAATAGTATCAAATGAATTATAGCCTTTAGTAAGTTCAAAGATGATTTTGTTTTGCCCCATTTGCAGAACAGACATGGGTTTCAGCTATTTGAGCCTTTGCGTTTGACCTCCTGATGGAGGGTTTATGACAATCAGACGTTTCTAATTATCAAATCTTATTGGTGTGTTGACAATGAAATTATCTTGGTCTGTTTCGGTGATATTTTGGGAGTAACTTGAATTACTCTCCTGACAGATGCAATGACAATACCAGATACAGCAGTTGTATCATTACATAGTTATTATCCCTTGAACCATCTCAAAGTTGTACCTTAACATTGGTTTTGAAGGAAAATGAAATTTACTACTTCCAGTTTTTTCAAAGTTCATTTTTTACGAATGAAATTCCACAAATGGGCAGGATGTATTATTTAGAGTCTGTTTTCTTGAAGTTGAAACTTTTTTTTTCGGTTCTAGTGGCGAAATTAATAAGTAAATTGAGAATTTCTCCAGGGTTCCTAAATCAACATTGAAATAAGCCGTTTTTGCCGTTTTTTTCCAAAGTCGCCATTTTTTTCAAAAATAACAAACATAACAAACAGGTTATGATAATAGGGTAAAAGCCCTCTTTCTTGCGAACATTTTGATGGGTCATTTGTAACTTTTGACCAAGAAACGGCGACGTGACAATTTTTTGAAAATAGTATGTTTTTTGTGTGAAATGCATATCGAAGGGAAGCCGTAACCTCGCCATTGTCAAAAAAACCAACGCCATTTTTTTTCAAAAATAACAAACATAACAAACAGGTTATGATAATAGGGTAAAAGCCCTTTTTCTTGCGAACATTTTGATGGGTCATTTGTAACTTTTGACCCAGAAACGGCGACGTGACAATTTTTTGAAAATAGTATGTTTTTTGTGTGAAATGCATATCGAAGGGAAGCCGTAACCTCGCCATTGTCAAAAAAATCAACGCCATTTATTTTCAAAAATAACAAACAGGTTATGATAATAGGGTAAAAGCCCTTTTTCTTGCGAACATTTTGATGGGTCATTCGTAACTTTTGACACAGAAACGGCGACGTGACAATTTTTTAAAAAATAGTATGTTTTTTGTGTGAAATGCATATCGAAGGGAAGCCGTAACCTCGCCATTTTC
The DNA here is from genome assembly GCA_963942565.1 of Maea johnstoni. NCBI lineage: Eukaryota > Metazoa > Annelida > Polychaeta > Spionida > Magelonidae > Maea > Maea johnstoni. Next base: position 8,950,749 of record OZ012684.1, on the reverse strand, counting down.
AAAAAGATCAACGCCATTTTTTTCCAAAAATAACAAACATAACAAACAGGTTATGATAATAGGGTAAAAGCCCTCTTTCTTGCGAACATGTTGATGGGTCATTTGTAACTTTTGACCCAGAAACGGCGACGTGACAATTTTTTGAAAATAGTATGTTTTTTTGTGTGAAATGCATATCGAAGGGAAGCCGTAAACTCGCCATTGTCAAAAAAATCAACTTCCGGTTGTAGCGAATAGCTATTTTTTCGCTTCCAACCTGAAGTTGGAATTAAAAAATGATTGAATCAGATAGATGAGGATCTCATCTGTCCAGGTAGGTACTCATATTTGGATCGGGGGGCGATAACTTGATAAAACTGAAAGGAATCGGCGAGGAACCATGGAAAATTGACTTATCGCCATGGTCAACACGCCATCACCGATGCGTGATGACAAATATCTCGAAATATTTTGGATTTTCCGAAACCAAAAACATTAACCCAAAAACTATAGATACTTGTCTTGCTAACACTATAAGTTACGCAATTGTAAAGATAGAGATGGCCACAAATCAAAGCTTTGAAAACGGGGTTCAAACTTCGCGGAACTCGATACCAAAATGGCGGACCGAAACCACGCCAATGCCAAAAAAGTCAACTTCTGGTTGTAGCGAATAGCTATTATGTCGCTCCCAACCTGAAGATAACACAAAAAAATAATAGAATCAGATAGATGACGATCTCATCTATCCAAATAGGTACTCATGTTTGGATCGGGGGGCGATAACTCGATAAAACAGAAAGGAATCAACAAGGCACCATGAAAAATAAAATCATCGCCATACACACACCACAAGTGCCAATCAAATATGTCCGACGATATGAATGGTTAACCAAAATAACAACCCCACGTGGCACAGCACTACGAAAGATGACTGCAACAGAAGATCCACATGATTGGATCCCAGTGCGTGACACCACAAAACAAGCACCGCCCCAACGTGCCAATCAAATTACTCCGCCGAAATGAATGGATAACCAAAACAACAACCCCACGTGGCAGACCCACGAAGAAAGGCACAAATTATGCAGACCGACAAACACCGCACAACAACACCGCCCCCCATGCCAATCAAAAACCTCCAACGAAATGAATGGCCAACCAATAACGGCCCCACGAGGCAGAGACCCACACAAAGGGAAATAGACACGCCCACCCGACACGCGCCAATCTCCAAGAAATGACAGAATTTTTCGCGTCCAGGAGAAAAACCGCAAACCACATCCGTAAAGTAGAAACCGCAAGCGTCCCATATGAAGATGTATCTCAGTAAACTGAAATACATAAAAACATTTCTAACTTAAAAACTTAAGTTTTCTATAACTGGCATACAAATACATGTAACTGTATGTAGAGTATGACTTACTTGTTAGTGCTCTGATGATGTCCTCCATGTTCTCTATGAAGCCGGCTATGTGTTGGTAGTGGTCTAGTGAGGGGGAGGTGATCTGGGCGATGACGCCTGCAGCCTCCGCCCGCACCATCTCTGTACTCCGCGGGTCACACATCAGGTCACTCAGGCAAGAAACACCACCACTCTGAAAACACAACAAAATACAGAGAATGTAGGCACAAACCAAGTGAGAATTGTTTTATTGAAGTAATTTCATCTCTTGATAAGTTATACTGTATTTGCAAATTGGGACATATTCCAGTCCCTAGGACACCATTATGAAATTGGACTTTATCACGTTTTGTGTTTCTATGAGAAGACAAGGGAGAAGACAGACCTAATCCAGGAAGCATATCTAGTGAGGGGGGATAGGGATCACAAATGGAAGCGAAAGGCGAAGGGTGATGAGTGGAAAGACAAGTGTTTTTCAGGTCCAGCCCTGTAGGTCAAATGCAGTCCGCCATCACACCTATCTATCTACGCTATCTAACTATCCATATATTAGTTTATTAGTTACGCAGTGGCACTGTTTCTTGGTCTTACCTTTTCTAGTTCTAGTATACTCTCTGTGACACAGCAAGTTGTGGCTATAGCTCTCAGGGCGGACGCCTGCACCACCTCGCCCATCCCCGACCGACAGAGGTCAAAGAATGCACCTATTCCTCCCTCCTGGAATGATAAAGAGCATTGCATTATGAACAAGCCAAGCAATTAAGTAACACAATCAAACTATATACTGCAGAGACAATATTTTCTTGACCGAAACTGGTCTACCAAGGCTATCTTGACGTGTTCTGACCGATGTTTGAATCTAATTGTAAGAATGGAGGCAGCACATGTTAGTTTCAATTTTATCCAATAGGAGGCAGCAATAGCAAATGAAGACTGAATTTAAAACTACCCAAGGGAAGAATATCCCACAGACAATGAATATTGAAAATATGAGGAAAATCCATTACCTCCCCATCTAAAGATAGACCCTAAATCTATTTTGGAAGGTTTTTGGTTCAATTTGGTACAAACTGGGAAGGCTTGGTTATTTTAGGTATACCTAGCATGTCCTATGTTGTCATGATTCATACTTGGTTACCGAGGTTACAAACCAAGTTAATGAGGCATGAGGCCTGTTGTTGTTGCAATATCTTTTACTCGATTATAATGAACTACCATACAATCAGATTATAGTATGTACCAATTGGTATCCATTTAATGGCTGATCAAGCTTGTAATTATCTGATCAGTCAGTCTTTATGAATACCACTATACAATCAAGTTTACAAGAAAATGGTGCTTACCCTTGCAATGATATAGCACATGTGTTCTCCCTCAAGCCCTAGTGATATTAGATGATTGATTGATGACTTGAGCGTGTAGTCGCTGTGTGATTCCATCATTCTGGTAATAATCCCCTGAACTAGCTGTCCCAGTGCCAGGTCCACCAGCTGGCTGAACGACTGACCAAGGTAGGTCAGATACTGGCCAAGAGGCTGTTTTTTGGGGGCGTGGCCGTTGGTGTCGCCGGTATTCTCCACGTACTGCACAAGTTTGGCACAGCCGGTCATGAGCTGCTCCTGCTGGTCCAGGAAGTCGCGCGGGGGGTTGTGGATGCTGGAGTTGCACTCGTGGAGGAGGGAGCGGATGTGGCACGCCACACGCAGGACACCGCTACGCACCTGTTTCCACCGCTCCTTCTCCAGCTTCTTGAAGAGCTTGGAAAACTCTGCACTGATGATGTGGGCACGACCTTTCACTGCTGAAATGCTCTCTGTACAGACAAAATAAAGAAGAGCAATTAAGTGATGTAGATCACACTCATAACTCATTTTAACCCATTCATGCTTCGTGGGTACCTCTAGAAATTGTATCGATCTGATATTTTTGACAATAACTTGGGAATTTAGAATGATTTTACAAAATATTGAAAGGAGGGTTGTTGGAAGTATTCTAGTTAACATTTCTCCTTCCAATATTTTCCTAGTTATGCTTTCACCTGATAGATTTCATCAAAATTGTCAGGCTGCTTTCGGCCACTGTGAGCATTAATAGGTTAACCCATTTAGACCTGCAGCTGCCTAGAAAATGTAAGATAATTCGGGACAATTTTTTCTAACCAAATATTTATCGAGAGAACAATCAATCAGAACTTAATGAATATCCTCTACTAATACTTAGCAATTCAATCTGCACGTTATCCAAAGTTAGACCCATAAAAAATCATGGCATTGAGATTATACTTCTAAGAGGAACCCTGAGTAAAAACGGATTATAGATTGAAACAATGAATAAAAATATCAAGCATGAATGAACATGAAACCTGTATAATCCTAATAATAATAAATCAAAGAGTAAGTAATTAAGGTAACAATTATGTTGTTAAAACATTCCCATACAAAAAAGTTAATGTAGAGAACAAAACACTGTGCAATAGAATTTCATAAGTAAATAGACACTGAAAGATTGCTTTCACCTGTGTTAATAAAATGTAGCAGTTTTTATAAAACCTTATTTGTAATAACAGCAATTACGTCATTAATTATACGGACTTGATTAATGGTGTTCCTAAACAGCTGTTGAGTAGGTGAGTGTTTGATCCAATTATTGCTTGGTGTTTACCTATTAATTGGCATGCAGCCATCTACTTAGAGCACCTGCACTGGCTACTGTCCAAAATAACTCGGGACTCTCTCCAATTAGGTACTTACAATGAAGCTTTTCTAAACACAAAACGCTTACAGTACAATGCAGCTGAGTCTGTTATTGTAAGATAAATATCTTATATTCTTTCATACCAGTGCATTGGTTTCATTTGTTTGTTGCAAAATGAAACCTTGCTTGAATATGTGTTGGTAAAATCTAATATCAAAGGAAATGCCCCCTTAGTCCAGTGAAACAGCTCAGCACAAACTGATACCTCTAAGTTCATTAAAGGCAACAAACCTCATCATCTGCTCATAATGGCTAATTTGTTAAATCATACTACCTAATTTTCAGATATGCTATGGCTCATATATACTAAGATATATTACCAAAATAGTCAGGGCATTTTTGATGCTACAGGCATGAATGGGTTAATGATCATCCCGACAAATATGAGTAGAAAGCTACATAGAGAATTCCCCCTTGTGAGCTTACCTTTGGCTGTCTTGGCTGCAGCAAGCATCTGGTCACTGGGGGAGTTATTGGTCAGTGTTTTCCCCTGAAGCACGCACATGCATTCTGTCTCGGTCATGGTGCGAATGTCCTCCAGCCATTTTCCTACTGAACTGCTCTCGTTGTGCGTCACTCTGAAAACACAATACACAACATTGATCAACTGTCTCACACCACTCCTACCACTCCTTCACAATGTGTATTCATCATATTTAGATTTAAAACAGGGATTAAATTGTTAAATGGTTCACACATATTTCAGAATATAAAAAAACTTTTGGTGATACAAGACACTAATGAATAGGGATGTCATCGATAGTTGACAAATCGATCGATCAACATTTTCACTTTGTCAATTAAATCGAATTGAATGGTTGGGTATCGAATCGAAATAATCAATATTCTGCAATCCAATATCGGCGTAAGATTATACATAATAAATACACCTTTCCCAGATATTTTCATGTTAAACTAACGCAATGCGAAACTCTGATTAAGTATTGAACATTTTTCTATGACTTTTGTAAGAGAAATTAGAAGGAATGGTTTTCTTTACTCAGGCATATGGCCATGACACAGGTTATCAAACTGAATCGAATCCAATCGATGTATATCGAAAAGAGTATAGCAATTAATCAAATTGAAATAAAAAGGGATATCAGTGACATCCCTACAAATAATTGTGCCCTACGAGCACGTTACGGTGTATCGAATCGAATCGAATCGAATCGAAATATATATATATCAATTAATCGAATCAATAAAATTTCATATCAATGACATCCCTACTAATGAAGAGAATTGGTATGCTTATATTACAAAATCGTTAGCACTATTTTATCATTTCAAAAAAATCAAATATGGAAGTATGTGAAGTATCTTAATTTTGTGTGATTATCATATCAAATTTGAAAAACAATGTATAACAGCTTAATCACAATCACACTCCTGGCAAACCCTCACTTTTCTTATCTGGAATATCAGATATTCGTTTTTACGTAACCAACTAAATAATTGATATAATTGTCTTGAAGAAGCAGGCAATTATTCATGTCAATAACTATACTCCTATCACCTAAATGAGAAGATTTAATGTGGTTGACCAAGATACATACCTCTGTACTGAACTAACCAGCCAGTTAGTTAGTGCTGAAGTCTGTGTCATGGCTGTTGTCTGACATCAACTGGAATGGAATTAAGAAAAATCCTTTAATATTTTGGCTAGAAATGAAAAATGATTGAGCAAAACATTTTAGTGCAGAAAAGCAAAAAAACAACAACAACAAAAAACACCTAGTGATGTGCCAGTACTGTCTGTGAAGGGGACATGATGTAGCCGGCAACTGAGGCCAGATTCTAAGGTGATACACCTATAATGTGATGAACAAAGTTGAGTCCAGTAGCTAGGCTAGCAGCCAGCCAGCTAAACTAGGCTCCTAGTCCCTGAATAGTTGAGATGACCAAAACAGTGTGGTGTAGATAGATGGCACTACTTCACTCAGATTCTCCTATCTTGGGTGAATTCAGTCATACTCAATCTGAGTCCTCCATTCACCTGGTGAGATAAATGTGAACTGATTTGGCTACTGTTGACACCTTGATCACTATTGTGCCTGATATCAGAAAAAGGCAATAAAAAATACATATATGGCAGCCTAGAAATCACAGCTAGCAGCCAGTCAGATAGCTGCTGCTCCTCACTGTTCATGCTACGGTGCCATCCCTCTCTGCTAATTCACCTCTGACTCTATTGAACCCCCAGGTAGCAGTCACTCTACTGGAAGCTCCCACAGTCCTATTTAACCTTAACACCCTGCTCCCTCTCGGCTCACCTGACAGGTAACACTATCACCATCTCTCGTATATTGTCTCAAGACTGGTAATCTACCAGTTGAATACTTCAATACTATAAACCCATTCATGCTCAAACTATCCCTTGATTTGTCTAGAAACTATGGTGCTTTTGAAAATTACTTGTAAATAAAGCAAGACTGCACAAACATATGCTCTGAAAGAGTTGGAGTTCCATCTCTATTATATATTAGATACTTTCCAAATATGCTTTTTAATTATCAAATAGCCATGTCTTTTTGATCGGCAGCTTGGAGGAATGGAAAAAAAATACATTTATTTTTATAAAAATTTTAAGAGCATTTTGATAAACTGACCTGTTTTATTTTTAAGTCATTTCAGGAGTTGGGGTAAGAATCCTCAGTGTCACCTGAGCTTTTTATTTTCCAGGTTATTATGTTAATGCAGCATGTGTAAATCTTTTGGCTGTCATGGTGGGAGTCAGCTGTGACATCAACTCCCCTCAAAGTAGGCTCCTAATTACCGTCACCGGCCCATCTACCAGGCTATCTCTCCACAAGGCGGCAATACGCTACAAGACACTAACAGTTTAGACTGTCATTTCAAACATCTGGCAGATTCTCTACATGACAGGTTTATCACACCTTCAGCATGTCCCACAAACATCAGCTTAAACTTTTCACCATCAAGCCAGGTCAAACTTACAGATACAGAAGAGGTTCAACTCTAATCAACACTTAAGAAATATGTTTAGTTTTTAAGGATAGATGTTACAGATAATAGCAGATATCAATTTGAATTTGAATAGGATTCAAAAATATTTGCATTTGTGTTTTCTATTATTGTATCTAACTGGAAAATAATGAGCAGGACATCTATTTCATATGACAATCAATTTCTTATACTTTATAGAACTCTATATTCAGGCATACTATGAATACTCGGAATTCATCTATTCCAAAATGTATGTAATCTTAAAAATTCAATTTTATTTCTTGCCGTAATCATACAGAGCATTTTCATTATCTTTCTTCATCTATTTATAAACAATGAAATAAAGAATAGTGTTTAAAAATTTCTCTATGGTCACTGTGCAAACATACATGTGCACTTTGTAGGCTATGGTAGGAGCACAGGTATATAACTGATATACTATCAAGAGCACACATTGCCCCAATGTTAAAGCACGGCTGGCTAGGTTTTTCCCATAGTCAGTACACAGAGGCATACATGGCAATGCCAAACATTGCATGCTGCTAAAAGCCTTGCTGCTTGAGTAACTGGCTTTAAGGTTAACCAATTCCAGCGGGCGCATAGCTTACAGTTTCTGCTAATTTAGGGTGTTAAGCTAACTGTAAATCATGCAGCTCTGAAGAACACACTCAGTATAAAGAGATGTGACAACCTCAAGCCCTGGCAGAGCAAGACATCAGGGAACAGTCACACAGTGTTACCTCTCATAATAAAGCTTAATTAAGCACAGGTTACCCATCTCCCAGGTCAGCCGAGGTCCACCTTAAAGAAAGGACCACACTGCAGTAATTGTTAGCAACAATAGCGGGCGGTGAATACATAGATGTTGGTGAATTTGTTGGTATTGTGCGTTTTCTCAGCTGAAGTGAGGATGAGTCAGCAAGGGATAAGGGCATCTGCATCACTAATCTCATAGAATCACACATTTCACTTCATCCTATTCGTTCCCAATGAGAGGCGCTGCAGTGAGCACCACCGTCAACAAAAATGGCCCCTCACACGAGCACCACACGCAAACTCCACCATGGTAAACATTAGTAGATATGGTTCTTCACTGAAAATGATCTTAAGCCCATTTCTCAGCATTGCACATACTTCTTCATTTCATTAGTTCTCAATGAAGTGGAGTTGCACTGTAAACCAAGTAAAATGGTACATGCTACAGGGCAAATGTAAAACAACCTTCTCCATTCGTCTTTGAAGGCCCTCAATGCATCTTTAAATGGTCACTGTTTTGAGGTCAACTGCTTAACTGAAAAGATTTCTCAACTGTTTTACTGGAAAGCAAAATCTATTGATTAAGGATGGTGCATCATAAGTTTCAGGACCAATGACTGACTTGATTAACTGACACTTAGGTTAGCTCACTAATCAATCAACTGACAGGTCAAAAGGCTGGAAATTAGAAGCCAGAATAAATAGCAAAATAGCAAAATGGAGGATCAACTTGAAGATGTGATCAAAGCCTCTATTCTACTGATGTTTTAACTGAAATTGCCATCTGGGTGCGAATTTTGTAAATAACAAAAAAATGCAAAATAATTGAAGAAAACTTGTAGTTTGAGTTTCAAAGAACATTTCTCACTTCAAATATTATCAAAAGGATGCTTATCTTGAAGATATCACACAAAATGTAATGCCTTTTGGGTTGCTCTAGGCATGAATGGGTTAATTAATCTACCAGCTGAGGAGATGACAGGGTTTAAAAGCTAACAAGAATAAGCTGCTATTCTGTCTTTGTCAAGATATTTCATAATGAAAAAAAGTTTCATGTCCAGAAAAAATAGCAGAATATGATCAATTTCAATGAAATAAAAACATTTCTAATCAAATCCTGTATTTGACTGTGTTACCCTTGTGATATAAAGATTATTATTATTATTATTATTATTATTATTATTATTATTATTATTATTACTATTATTATTATAATAATTATTATTATTATTATTATTATTATTTTCATTATTATTATTATTATTATTAAAGGCTGGTGACAATGTTTAAACATTGCACAGTGCCCACCAAAACTTGCTGTGACCAATTGTCTGCCCTCCAGGACTTCAATATATGGACACCCCTGATTATGATACCAGGCCACAAGAAAAACATACCTCACCCCTCGAACCTCTCAGGTGGCTATCTGGGTTAATATACACTTACAATTCAAGGCATGTTTCCCCATCAATCCTGCGGCCTGTCCACTGTGGCAGGAGGTCAATCAGAGCACGGTTAACGTCTCTCACCCCACACAAGGACATCTGCTACCTCGGTCAGCCACCAAGCACCAGCTTGGACCTTAATATATCCATCCTTACTCCCCACTTGTCAGTCAGGCCTTATTACAGCCTAGCTACTCGGCATTACTGTGTTAAATATATGCCTACACCTATATATACAATGTAATCAGTGCTGCACACTAGTCATTGAAGACTGTACTCTTGAATATGCAGCTCTTCTACAGGCTGCATGCAGGGTTACATCAGTAACCCCCTGCTGTGATGACCTGTAGCGGAGGTCACATGCAAAATCTGCTGGCTTCAGGTCCACCTGATTAGTCGTCCAAGGCTATGCCTATACTTACAGTTTGAAATTTAAGCGGCAAGACAGCAGAGTTTTGTATAATTCCTTGATGTCCAGTAGTATATCCAACCTGTTCCTATATGTACTCCTTCGATTATCCTTATAATGTGGTACACCCCTCTCTCTCTCTCTCTCTCTCTCTCTCTCTCTCTCTCTCTCTCTCTCTCTCTCTCTCTCTCTCTCTCTCTCTCTCTCTCTCTCTCTCTCTCTCTCTCACCTATCCTCACCTCTAATTGATGCAGTGATGATTGGCTTGAAGGCATGTCCTAACAACCTTACCCGCCAAACCTACTGTAGATTTCCCCCTAACAAGGAGCTGTCAGCAGGAACAATGGTACCAAGGCACACATCCCGCCTAAATCAACCAGCACCGGGGAAACCATCTAATTCACCATTCAATTACAATTATCCTCAACCCAAACACTTCATTCTCTTGCCGTGTTCAAAGGACAGCCACATGTTTCCCTCTTTATATACACTGGTGCCGCCGTCTCGCCAGGACGGTGCGATCTGCCCGGTCTGCCCGATGGCGAGGTTACCCCAGATCCCTTTCTTTTCACCTCGGCCCATTAGTGCCCCTAATCAAATTGCAATATGGGCGTGCTGGTCCCCTCCACCCCCCAAGGCCATCTCATAATATTGTCTGTTCACACAATCGACAGGATATCATCATGCCAAATAAACAGGTAGGGATGTTCACCTCAATGGCTTAATACGCCTAATTGGTGCTGCTTCATAGGAAGGTTCACCGCAAATGTTACCCCTAGAGAAATTAAATCTGAAATTTGATGCACTTGCTCTCTACAGTATATCAATTAGTACCGTAATCGCAAAAGCTTGCCTATGTTGTTACCTCAATCCAGTAGTGACCTAAAAGTATCAAAACTACTTACTACATCTGAAAAAAGAGGATACATTTCTCTACTTTAAAAAGCATAACAGTTAGATGTCAATTACTGAAAATGAAAGTAAAGAAATCAGCTTATTGGAACATTTCAGTACATTGAACGCCAGCAAACTTTTCAAGCCTCTTTTTAAATTCCTAAGCAACCCATTCTTGCTCAAGAGACTATCTTGAAAAATGCCCCTCACCCAAAAAGACAAAAAACAAAACAAAAAACTATGGAATCCCAAAAGATTAATTTGAGAATAAGGCAGAAATTTCCAAAAATGTCCAAAGGAGTATAGGGAGCTGTTTCCTCAAAATCATATACATGTATTTCAACAATAGCCAGGCCATTTCAGTTTCCTGTGAGAACAAATGGGTCCTAGAATAACATGTCAGAGGTGTTAAAGATTGTGTTGTGCCTCAGATCCCTAGCAGATTGGAAACCCTTGTCAGCATTGTGCATAACAATAGCAGCCCAGCCAGGCCCAATTCCAAAACAAACCAGAGGGGTGGATTGTACAAGCTGCCACACTATCTGGCATCTCAGATTACTCTCAGTACACAGATAGGAACACTGGCCTAATCCAGGTGTACAAAAGACAAGGATGTTCTTAGTACTTTAAGTGGAGCTAAGATGAACAGATAATCACTGGAATTAATACCATATAGGTAGTAGTAACTAAGTGATCTACACTGGCTCCGAGAAACATTCTAAGCACTTGAGAGTTACATGGTTTTCGGCAACCAAATTGGTGTGCTTTGATTATGAGGACCTATAACCATGTATATGCCTATTACTCATGATTCTGTACAATGAAATCTAATAGTTCAATGGGTTTATGTGCAACAAGCTACTGTTAAGGATGATCGGTAATATATGGGTATGTTTGATAGAGTAGATCTATTTCATATGAACTATTTTTATATGAATTATCTCAATAATTTAAACAAGTTTCTGTGACTGAAAAAAACAAACACTTTCTCTACCAAATGGACATAAATAAGCACCTTTATAAGTTGGACATCTGTGTAAATTGAACAATCTAACAAGCACTTAAGGTTACATAACTGATACAGGTTCCACTGTATAGAAATCAGAAACCATGTGTCAATCCTTAGGCCCAATGAGCAAAATATTCTACACGTCTCCTGAAAATTATTACTCCATATAACTGCAAACACAATGACAGTTTTTAGGAGTGTCAGTTACTTTTGAAAATCCAGATTGTGTGTCTTATCCGCAGCCTGTGGTAGACCAAACACGTTTACATGGCAATTAAAGAGACCTGCTCTATCTCTCTCAGGATGCCGCCGATAGTAGTCCCAAGAAGCCAGCAACTCTAGCCGTTGCTACATATAATAACTGTCACTAGCTCAGGTGTGTACCTGACTATTAAGGAAGCCTGTCTTATCTTTCTCAGGAAGGTAGTCTTTCCAAGTTGGGGGTATTATTGATGATGAGGGGATGGAATCTACCCTTGCCTTCCCTACAATAACTGTGATGATAGTCACAGGCCCAGGTGTGTACATGGGGGTTTACAATAATCCAATCATGCTAAATAAACATAACCCCAGAACCCCTACTTCCAACATCTCACAAACAGATCAGCTGGTACCAGCACACATCACAGCACCTCCTTAAAGGCAGCTTACTTCCTCAAGGGCACTGGTCTAGTGAACAGCAATTGTGTGTATACTGTATAATGCAACACTATAAAACATGCGTGTTGTGTCTATCAAATATATCAGAGTGAATAAAGTATTGGAATGCTATGGGGAATGTAGAGCAAATATAATTAATACTGTGGTGTATGGAATTTATGATATGTGTTCCTTAACAACATGGTATATGCCCATACATTAATGTATAAACATGAGTATGTGACAAATAAAAAAGCACAGATGTAGCAGTGCAAACCAATGAGTAATATAACCCAATGCAAGTGATCAGATGATGGACACAGGAAAAAAATCAAGCAAAATATAGAGTGATGGCTGTGGTTACTGGCTGGTGTTTTATACCATCATGAATACTATGATAGCTTTAAAAAGTGAATGCATTGCAAGATCTAAGTTCTCTCAACATATTCCATGTAGTACAGAATCATGCTACAACCATTAGGGATATGAGATATGAATTTTTTTTAGGAAAAATAGAGTGATGGCCAGAACAAGGATGTGATTGAATGAGTTACTGGCTGTTTTTTTATACCATTATGAATACCATGATAGCTTTTATAGGGAATGCAATTGCAAGGTCTTAGTTCTCTCAATCTATTACGTGTAGTATAGAATTATAGTATGTACTACTTCCATAGTTGGATATGGAACAGGACACCTATGTACATATTATTCTGGTTGTGATTGGCAGGCAGTCAATCATCTACATCAAAGCACTCACCTGTAAGTACTTCAAGTACCTGTAATCAGGCTAACAAGTATCCAAGTCCAAATCCATTGAGGGCACTCTAAAAGTACATAAGGTAATCAAAACAGATGCCCACAATCTGTGTGTGTGTGGGGTGTGGTCATATATGGTACATCCAAGAGATCCAGCAGGAGAGTGTATCAAGTAGCAGTGGGCTTACCTGAGGCTCCAGAGAGAATAGCTTACAGGTGTAGCCAGCCACCAATATATGTTCTCACCTAATCCCCCACAATTAGCATATGAAAGGTGTTGGGCCGGGCAGTTGGGCCACTTAACCTGCAGGCCCCTGGGGAGGATGGTCACACTCCGGTGGGCCACTAGGTGGCTCTGCTACAAACTCCACTCACTTTCACCATACTATTGTTTGCATGTCACCTTGGCAACAGGCAGGGCTGACATTTGACTGGGTGACAGCCCCATGGATCATGTGTCCCCACCACACATATCAATCAGGTAAAAATATACACAGGGTCAGCTTAAGGCATGCATAAACTATATCAGGTGGAATTCATCTATAAGGATATCAACCACGGTGTTCAGTGAAGTTGGATTGTACTAAGTGGAAATGAAATAAAACTGAAATGCAAATTTGAAAAATTTTCATGATCAAAAGTGGAAACTAATTTTTCTAAGTATAATTTAATAGCTTCCAATTTAGAAACACAATAAAATTGGAAACTATATTATAAAACAACAAATACAAAATTAAAAAGTTACCTGTATACTTTATAAAAACCATGAAAACAACTTTGAAGTTAAAATTAGTATGTTGTACAATGAGGTAAATTTTATATCTATGAACATTCATGCTGATTTCATGTTCCTGATGAGTTTAGAAATGTGTAAAGGGATATTTCTTTATTCAAAATCTAATAATATACATGCATTCCATAGATGCACATACTCCAATATCAACTCTTCTATTTTGAAGGGCATTGTGTTAATACAAATAAATTATGCAAATGACTTAATCAAGAATGCATATGAATTGAATTTTGTTTATATATACAACATATGTTTCATTCACAAAAACATTTTTATTTGTTTATACTACATATTTCTGGACTGATCTTACTTCATAGAGTCCCTATTCATTTTTGATTGCAATCACCTTGACACATTCTGACTGGTACTTAATCAAATAAGCACTGACATCATAACATCAATCACCACTCAATTACACTTGCTAACATATAATTGCTGTTGAAAATACTTGTGATGACAACATCAAACAACCAACTTTGACTGTTTGATTGATCTAACAAATGAAGATACAAACATGTCATTTCCAAACTTTTACAAACTTTGACACTTATGGTAGATAAAAAATGACCTGTCCATGTACCTTTAATAGAAAAGAACACAATTTCATCTTAAAGGTGAGTTGTACTGAACTTGTGGGCAGGGTCAACCATAATGTTATTTTGGTAGCCAATCCAACTATGAACTGAAGATTTCCGTGCTAAAATGCACAAATGGTATTCTTTATCAAGGTTTGGGAAGATCTAAATACACAATAGGTAATCTGACTGTTTAGGTACCATACAAGTTGTCAGGTACAGGTAGTTATACCACAGACAATTGGTATCTTTCCTCTGTCTAGAGATGGGAAGAGCTAACATATACTACATAAGTGGTATTCTAACTATGTGACCTAACACCAGGGACTTGCACATACATGTACATGTAGATGTCCCCGCTAGCTGCCCATACAATATTGGTATCCTAACTGTTACTATGTGACCTAACAAGAGGGACTTGTACACATAGAAGTCCTTGGTAGCCCATACATTGTTGGTATCCTAACTGTTACTTTGTGTGGGCAGATCTGTCAGCTGGTAATTCATCAGGGTTGGTGTGATGCAACGGTTAAGTGAAATAGCCGTCTAGTAGCCTGATTAGATCAGCGGCAACAGGACTATCAATCAATGTGAGATTCACCTGGAGATATGGGAAGCACCTCTGTCATCATTTCATGCTCTGGATCACACAAACTACCAGCTAGTCTCAGACTTGAAAGCTTTCACTGTCAGCCCGCTCTTCAATGATAATAGATTTATTGCTTTGTTTCTTACGTTTACTTCACAGATAACTTTTAAAACGTTACAGTTCTCAGAACCTAATCATAGATAGGAAAATATAAGAAAAAACAAGATGTCCATTTGTAAGATAAGTTTTTAGCGACTGATACATGTAGAGGAAATAGAGAAATAGAGGGGTTCAATGATATGTGGCTTGGCTTACAAGCCATGTTTGTAAAACATCAAAGGGAGTGGCTTATACAGCAGTATTTCATAGCAGTATTTCATTGAAGATTCTCATCATTTACTTTGATTTACCTCATAAAAAATCTACTCTTCAAGCTCACTCTATAGTATCTATGAGTGCATATAATCTCTCTTGAGATCTTAATGGGAATTAGATGGGTTAAAATGGGTTTTAAGAATCAATCAAACCAAGATCCATTAATCTAGAGATGTGTACAAATACAATAAGTCTGGCCCCAGATGATTTTTTAAGGAACTGAAGTTTGGGTATACTTCGAGGTAAGGAATTTCCTTATATTGTTATGAAATGTGTTAAATAAAGCTCTTTATTAACCCATTAATACTTCGGCTAAAAGCAGCCTGACAATCTTGAAGGCAAAAGCAATTTAGTTGTAAAAATATTCAAAGGAGAAATGTTATTTAGTATATATATCAAATAACTCTCCTTCAAAATATTTTGTAAAATTATTCTTAATTCAAAATTACTACAAAAAGTATCTAAGATCGAGAAGACACTTTCAGGAGGAACTCTTACAATGGACTATTACCTGGGTCCTGTAGTATCTATCATAGATTGATGGTTAAAAGCTAGAATTGTGTAAAGACTTACAGAGTACACTGTATCCTCCTTGACAGCAGAAGATTGACTGAATTACTAGGGCAAAGGAAATGCTCAATTTGGCCTCGCTGTTTATCAATGCATTCACTAATTCTATCATTGTACTCAGCCATAGGATTTGATATCAAAACCAACCAGCATGAAATCTAGTGAAATGTAATTTCACTTTAACAAACAGATAGGTATGTTGTTCACTGCAGAATGTGACCGCGGTACAGGTAGAAATGCTAGATCTCTGTGCTTTATGATCATTGCTACACAGGTAAGACCTCAACAGGTGTGTTTACATACACCATTGTTATCCATTCATGAGACAGTCTCTAAATGTATCACAAGAATACCTGGGACAATTGCCAGGAAATATAGTCTTTATTTAAGCCAATTTATACCTGAAGGGTTATTTGATAAAATGCTTTGGTTGGAAACATTCATGTCCCTTCAAAAGTATTTCAAGTGCCATCAAATATACATGTATTTATTTAAGTGTTCAAATCATGCTAGTGATTCTTTTTTTGGAACAGCAACATTTTTAAAGTAAACTCATAATCACTTTTAATTTTCTCCAGACTATATCCCTAGACATTGTATATAAAGATTGAATATTTTTTTTATCACTTATTCTGCTCTTTTTTCTAACCCCATATCTTTATTATAAACCCATATCTACGCGTGTCAGACCATTGTTACACTCAAGATATGAATGGGTTATAAGTCAGATAGGTTTTCAGATATCCAGGATGGTAAAAATAGACCCCTCTAACATAAGTATCTTAAGGTAGGTTTTGCATGAAATAAATTTCAGCATTCAAATAAGGGGCACACATCTCCTCTCTCTTGTGAAGTGTGGGAAAATCCTACCTGCTTTCCCTCAAATCTTTATTTCTAAGCATGCAATGATAACATCTTTTTGATTCCATTGCCATGAAAATTGTTGATGCAGGTTTTTATTTGCATAGGCCCGATTCATCTTTGCACCTTATTCATCACAGAGCAATATAAAAAGAAAACCTGCACTTAAAGAATATTCAGCGTACTTTCTCTTTTCTATTGAGTTCCATAAAAACAGTGTATGAAAAGAATGTATGAATAGAAATGCATATTGAAATGGAATTTATGATTGTGCTATTGGGATGATGACTCAGGTTGTATACCGCTTAATATAAACATGCTTTTTCTAAACTCAGCCGGAACATAGATAATATAATCTCACTCATCAAAAAAGCCATGCATGTTTTCCTTTCAACAATCATTTGATTCAGACTAGATGACCTGAAATCCACTGTGCAAGCCTTGTTGTTCGAATTGAATGAATGCAGCTTTGTAATAGCCTGAACTATTCTCATGATTGTGTGCAAACCTAGGGAAGATTACTTTGTGTAAGAAGAACATGCAGTAGAGTTACACCTCAGATGAATATGCGCATGGATAGGCAGCTGCCAGATCTCACTAGGTGACCTGCATTGCGGGTCACAGCGGAACAAATGATATACACTGCTTGCAGCCAATAAGCGTGATCTATCCTCTTCAGCACTAATTGCACTACATACCCTAAACAAGCCGTAAAACTAACAAAATATCTGGAGGGTTGTAGATAGAATTGTGATGAACAACTCTCCTTCTTATATTTTCTAAATATTGCTTTTGTTAGTGAGAGATAAGCAGAACAGTCAGGCAGTTTTTGCTGCTACAGGCATGAATGGGTTAAACCGAGAATCATCTTGTCAACACCTTTTCTTTATCCTTATTTGAGTTAAATTTGCATGACCTAAATTTTTCACAGGGTCAATCAGATAAAGCGTAATATATGTATCAAAGACACTTCTAGGACAGCTTAGGCATAGAAATTTTCAACCACTCGCTATTGTGCCCCTATTCTGAGAGGCAGTGACTTGGAAAACCCTGGTTAAGATGTGAACACTTGGATGCGTGGTGCACAGTGTAAAAACTAGGTGCTGCGGAAACAGATCATGGATCCTGAGAAATAAATCTGAGTGGCTGGCTGTGGTCCAACATACCTCTGTATTACCAATAAAGACAGGTATGTTTCCGGTGTAACAGTAAGGTGTAACAGGCAGGGGGTTCAAATGGGTGTTGGCAGAGCTTCATTCAACCCTTTAGCTGCAGGTGGATAATTTGGCCAATACAAAATGATGCAAAAACCTGAAAAATAACTTAAACCCTGGCTTATGGGTACTCATCTGAGAGTACTCAATGAGAGCTTTCCAATGAATACCAACATAACAGGATTCAGATGATTTGCAAAATCTTTTGAGTTCTTGTGCCTTAGACGAAAGTTAGTCTCAGCATTGAAAGGGTTCAAATCCTAGAAACCTCTGTGATTTGCCATTCTCAGCAGTACACCTTTAAAGGTAACCTTAAAGGTTGAAGTACAAACACTTAAACCTATACCATGTATGAGGAAATGATGCTGGTGGATAAAGCTTAATGCCATGTCCTAAAGGTTTTTAAAGATTTCATGAAAATAAAAATGTTTTTACAAATGCAGAGGGGACGTTCTAGTACTAGGATTTAATTATACCTAAGGGAACCCTCCAATACCTCCCCTTCTCTGAGACACCTCTAGTCGCTCTAGATAATCCTCAAGGTTTATGCACTTAAATAAAGTTCAAAAGCTCAAACCCACCTCATCATAGTAGAATGGATGTGGCGATGACAGCACAATGCAGCCATACAAGTCTTAAAGATTAGTAGGGATTGGGGGAACTCATTAGTACTGTCCTATAATCCCCTCAACTGGTAATGAGAAGCCCCAATTAAAGGTTATCCTAAACCAAGTAGACCCCAGGGTGAGGGCAGAGAGAGCTTTAACGCTATAATACCAGTCAACCATTCGGCTAGGTGCTAGTGAAGATTGTATAACATGAGTTATAGTTATCTTTACGTCTTTAATGATCAAGGAAAAAACGGAGAAGTAACTGGTGCCTTCCAGGTATGGACAGTAACTGTAGCAGTCTATTTGTAATACTGTGTTGTAAGAGATGATGGTGTTTTGCCAATTTCCTTTTCTTGAGCGATTACTTCCAGGTGAATGCAAGTCAGGGAAACTTAAAAGACATTCTTCATGAGATAAACGGCATGAATGGAATTCACTGCTTAACCAGATATTTTTAGTGCTGAATTACGTAGGTTTGTAAAAATGAGAATGAAAGGCAACCAAAGTGAAATATATAAACAATGAAACCTGCATGTATTGAACAATCTTAGGAAACAATGTGTCTAGTTAGCTGTACAATTGACAGAGGTCTCCAAAAAACCTTAGATAGATAAAAACAAGTGGATATGAAACCAGCCGGTCAACCTGCACAATGAATAGCCCAAAAGTTGTGCTCTGCGCATATTGCTGTGCAGGTTTCTATGTAATTTAAACAATGCAAGAGCCCTAATTGGTCCTTGTTCCCTCGTGACCCAACGCTAATACCAGATCAGAGTCCCCTGGCATGTCCAGCCCTTCACTATATCGCATATAGTAATTGGTCTCTCGCTACATATACCCATTCTTTTCTTCTAAGGAAAAATAAGGAAAATATTAGCAGTTGAAAGGAGCAAAAATGAATAAGAATAAGTACATTATTACCCACTTTTGATATATTTAAATATATTACGACAAGGATCAATTTTTGAAGCAGTAGCCCTTAGGACAGAACCATTTCACTAGTTTTATTGTGAAGTAAAGTAGGGCTATAGGTAAAAGAGTATAGGACAAGTTCCAATACAAGATGGGCTTTTATAGTTTCTCCACTCACCACCAGGGGCACATCAAATAGGTGAGTGTCTTTAATTTACAGACATCAAGATTACTGGGGTAAGTGAGATGGTAAAATGCCAAATTTTCTTTCATTTCACTACATGACTAAAGCTTTTCTCATGTCAGTTTCCTGCAGCTGAGCGTGGTGTTTAACCCATTTAAATCCAGCACCAGTCAAAAACAGCCTGACAACCTTCCTTAGTTTCAAGGAGGAATGTTCATCAGAACAATACCAATATTAAACTCTGACCTAAAACTTTCGAATTCCCTAGTTATTTTCAGAAGTATACATTAGCAACAATTTCTTGAGGAACTCTTTAGCACGAATGGATTCAATGAGTATAGGTGGCTAGCAGGCCAGACCAGTTACTGGAGGTACTCTAACAATATCATCTTTTCAGCCATCACATCTCTCTAATCCCTTTGATTGGCCCCTTTCCAACAAATCACACCAATGAATCTCAACAAGTGCAGCATATTTGGAATACCTATACACATGTCTATATCAATATGTGCCTGGCTGAATGGGAAGTTTCAAAGACCAGTTGCAGATATCTCATATTTTGTAAGTTCTTTATGCTTTAAGTGCATTGCACTTCGTGGTAAGCTGCAAAATGCATTCCTCATCCTGTTAAGTGTTATACTTTGAGAGTATTGAGCACAGCCATCTAGCTTTAATAAGCATCACAGAGGTCCTACATGCCCAAGGATGTTTTCTATGAAACATATTACCTGCTGGAAGATACAATAGCATTGGCACAGCATTAGGTCAACTTTGATTGCATGGTCCAAGGAGAATCCATGGGGGGTGGGGGATGTCTCGTTTAGAATCAACAATGGGAATACTCAATACAGATAAATATCTCCCACTAGTTCCATACTTGAACATTTCATCAAACGACACAGTATCTCCCCTGCTTGTCTGACTATAAGGAGCAATTAGTATAGGTTAGTGGCTTAAAACTTAAAAGCTTATGCTTAAACACCTATTTCCTGCTTAAAAGGTCCCCCACTGAACTGATATTGAAAAAAATAGCTTTAAGGAATTAAAGAAGTTCCTGCGTGGAAATAAGGCAGGTAAGGGAAGCAGGGCTTTGTTTCCACTGGTCCGTAGACAATGTTGACTCTGCAGGGGTTCCCCTATTTAGGGTAAGGTGCTTTTGGCTCTCCAGTAACTTTTATCCTCAGTGTTGAATAACCCACTGTGTTACTCCTGTGTAGCGCATACTACCAGCTCGGAAGCAACTGCTTCACACAATGGGTACTCAGACCTGACAGCAGGATATTTTCATAGCTAGATTTAGAGTGGATTCGAGTCATTTGTAATATTTCACAAACACTTGCTGGTGAACCAGAAAATATTAGTACACTCTTAGCATATTTCCCTGCTCCATTCAATTTGTTATGAACAATTGCATGGTCACCCAGGGGCAGCAACCGCAAGCAAGGCTAATTGTCCATAATGCTTATATGGTTTACCCATTGCTTAAAGGATGCTAACCCTACCCTACCCAGGTTCAAAGAATGTAAGAGATATAAATGACCAGGTGACAAATACAAAGGCCATTTTTTCAATGTTCAGGGTGTAAATTAGCATTTTACAGATGCTAACAAAGTATACCATGCATAATTCTTGTACACATAGACATGCTGGAGTTGGTGTGCTCTAAAACATCAAACTCTTCCAGGTGCATTCAACAGGTTGAATTAAAGGTCCCATACACTACTTAAGGACACAGGAATAATGAGTATTCATTTTCCTTGAAAGATGACTGAAAACTATAGTTATATTACATTGTACAACAGAATGAACATCTGAGGATTTAACCTTTCTTGATAAACATAAAGCCTTTACCTGGTGGTCACCAGTGCCCCTAACACTAAGGTCTCACAGCAAATATTAGCTATTTAAATGAAACCCCTTCTAACAGCCTTATTGTGGAACCCTGGGTTCATGGCTAATGCACACATCTGAAAGCTAAGCACTGATTTTTACCTTGATTAGGTTCTCAGCTATGCTTAACGAGACTTAAAAAACACTTTCCAGGGTAGAGGTATTTATCTAATTCACACTTGCCGAGAGAGAGCAGGCCCTGGGGCGAGACAGAGGAGACCCAGGCAGCAGCAGCACAGAGAGTGATTAGTCAACCTGAAAGGTGATAGGTGTACAGCATTCATGGCCTGTGTGAGACCCCACAATAATAATCTGAAACACCTGAACACAGGTAGGTTCTGGAGAGAGGCGGCTGGTCGCTGGAGCCCTGTGTCTGCTCTAGTGTTAAGCCCATCCTAGAGAGCTGCTAATGAACCCAACATGCCCCAAGGTAAACACCTTTGTCTCAAACAGATGCTTCTCAAAGGCCTTTCTTTCTCCTTCCTCAGCTAGTGCAGAAATGATTCTCAGGAAAAACTGTTGCATCTGAAATGGATACTTTCTGTGGGAGAAACTGTATTTTGCCTCTTGTGTTAAAGGATCAAAAATAAATACACATACTAGCTGATTGTTCTCAGACTAGTTAATTAGTTTCTTGCAGGGAATGGCAGACAGGGGTAGGTAGGTAGGTATAGATAGTAAATATTCAGTTTTATTCATTTATTCCTACAGACATCTTCACCTTTAATCAATATGCCATCATAGGACTATCTTATGGCAATTATCAAACCCCTTCCAGAAAGGTATAGTAGGTCCCAAGGACACTTTATCATTATCATGGGTATCTCCAGGTATGAATGGGTTATGACTGGGTAATTACACTCTTTAAAACCCAGTGCAATATACATGCATGTGGCTAAGAAAAGTCAAAAGTTCAGTTTGTGTGATGGAGCTACTAGTGGGTGTAGTAGTACCTCATCAGTTATTGGACGCAGTGGGGCAGAGCTGGGGTACCACCCCTAATAACCCCAGCCAAGGAGGCGAGCGACTGTAAGAATAGCTATACCACAGCCAGGTCATTTGGCTTTCTGAGCAAACATAAGTGATGGATGTAGTAAAGGTGTTACTACAATGCTCACCTGACACCCACCTCACTCCAGGGCTGCGTGTCTGACAACACCAAACATGCTGGATATTGTTCTGTCTGGACGCACAGGCATTCATACACAGACAGGAAAGATGTGAGTCAATGTTTCATCTGTCCACAGTTTCTGAACACAGTGGACAGGAGCTGACATCTAGTACATTAAGTAAAGAGACTTTGACATCTATCTATTTGAAGGCCATTTGGTATTTAGACTTTATCATAAAAAAATTGTATGAGGTGCAATAATTAATTCTTTGACATGTACAACCATGTCTTCTAGGCTCCTGTCATATATTTGCTAAAGTAAAGGTGAAATGATCAAATAATTTCTATAAAAAATCTGGAAGAATTTTGGATGTCTAGATAGGACCACACAGTGATACACAGCACTTTCTAGTGGAATGTTCTTGTTGGATACTGCATTTATTCAATCTGTGGTATCTATAGTTTAATACTTGTTTTTTTTTAAAGAAATGATTTAAAAGCTACTTGTACTCTATGTATTAGGAAAAATGTTTTTTATGAAATGTAATCTAATAAAGACACGACACTGAATTTACATATCCTTAACTCATTGACGCTCACAGCAAAAGCATACATGGAAAAAATCTTTGAAAGAGAAATGTTCATAAGATGGGTAGGAAACCCTTTTACCTTTCAGAAAAGTTCCAGTCCCAAAAAATGTAGAAATAGATTTATCCAACTCCAAACTAAATTGTACTCCATTACAGCCACAGAGTTGCTGTTTGGATGAGTGTGGCCCACACTGCATGTATTATTCATACAAAAAGCAGTATCATGTATGAAGTGTCAGAGTAGCTAGAAATGATGGTCGTGTGGTTAAGTGGCAAGAGGATAGAAGGTGCCCTGGGGCTGGTGAGACCATCCCCTAGCACCTGTGGCAGCTACAGCAAATACTCCCTGACCTATCAACACAACACAGCACAGGGACCATGTAGACCAAAAATGATGTAAGCCTGGATTTAGAGTCACTGAGTGTAAATCAAGGGTGACATGCATGAGATGTGATTACCTCCTATATATAGTTTGGTTGTTAGTCCTTTATTCCCAAAGGTATAGTATCAAGACATCATTGTTCATGAGATACTTCGTGAGATTGAATACTTTAACCCATTCAAGCTGAGACACCTACTCTTGCAAGTGTTATCTGGACAGATGATACTTTTGAATATTACTTTGAAATCAAGCAAAAATTTAATATGTAATTTAGATTGAATCATGGATCTAGATTTGATCAATATTTTTCTTTAAATTTCCAAAAAATCCTGTCATCATTGAGATATAACCAAAATAAGTCCATACATTTTGGCCACTACAGGCAATACTAGTGCTTAAACTGTAAACATCTTAGCAATCATTGATTGATGCTACTTTATGTTTATAGTTTAAGACAATTTGTCAACTATTTAAACCTGGCACCACCTTTACTTTCCTATTTCAATTCCTTCCTGATGAGAACTTATCAAGCTAGGACCACTACAGTACTGGGCTACCAGTTCTATTATTTACCACACTGCTATAAACATGTGCTGTAGTCCTCACTCCAAGACACATACTTCAGGTACAAGTAATTATATTTCCACTCTTCCAATGTACACTGCAACATTTCTAGGAATCAAGAGTTTTTAAGACATTATTTTAGCTTGCCATGATGCAAAGCAACAGCTCTGTTCACTGACCTACCTGGAAGGTGTAGACATCAATAAGTAGGTAATCCCCTAATTGTCACTGTAGCACTGTACTCCAGGTAGGTGTTGCCCCATGCTCAGCCAGCTCTGTTCTGCTGAGCCCAGAGTTGCGGGGACCAGGAAAATAAGCACTCCACTTCACAACACCCGCAGCAGCAGCAGCAGCAGCAGCGGCAGCAGCAGCTACTGAGTAGGATTTTCCGCTAGTTGAGCACGATTGTTCAGAGGTTTGGCTGTGAATGATGTGGGAAGTGAGGAGCTGTAAAGATCCAAGCACTAGCACCTCACCACAACAAGGTACCTGCCGCTCAGTACACTACTCCTATTGAAAGTTACGACAGAGAAACAAACTAACCAAATTCTCAAGTACATGAGAAATTTTGAGGTAGCACCTTAAAATGAAATAAACTTTCCGTGGTGACTGCTCTGTGGTGACTCAGGCAACAAAACAAGAGTCTGCCGCACCTAGTGTCTGGCTAGAAACTTTTGCAACAGATGCAAATGCAGCAGATGGTTTATGGCTAGATGTGTGCAGAATACTACGCCAACTTGTATTTGCCAAGGCGTTATTTCCACTGATGTTGTATAACAGGCGCTTGACAAACAACCAGCCCCAACCAAGATCATGTACGGCCATTGTTTATACATGTATGGGGGAAATGGACCTGAACTCTGCTTTACATTCAATATGGTAAACGTATACACTTATGGAAATTTTATGCAAACATGTTATATAAAAATCTAAATTAAATGGAATTGATATGTTTGACTACATAGGAGACTTGCATAGTGTGTCATTGTATCGAGGTCTGATTATTACCTGAAGAGCATTAATCATGCGATCCTAATGAAAAGGTATGGGAGAGTCAGCAGGCAGCTTTATCAACAGTAGCATCTGCTGTCAAGGTTGGCTAATAAAAGGATACAAGTGATAAAACATTGGCAGCAAACCTACCCAAGTGTGGTATCAATACCTGCCTGCCCCACTGCAAGCATCAAAAGAGATTGATTGTGGGTATATTAAAAGGTAGTTACACAACATTAATTATTTTCATATCCTTGTGTCTTATCTTTATAGTAATCTCTATCAGAGAGTGTGTGTTTGCCCCTATCTGCAGGGAGTCAGGTGATGCCACCCTATCGCAATTATCTGGCATGCATCAAACTCACGTGTAACAGACAATATTGTTAAAACCATACATACTTTATTCATCTGATGTCAAGAGAAATCATACCTCATGATTTCACATATTTTATGTAATAAGATATTACAACGTTATAGTCTCATAGAGAAAAAAAACTCTCAGACAGCTTGAAATGTGATTAATACCTGCTTACAGCCAATGCTCTGAAGAGGACCAGTGTCAAGGCTCAGCCAATCAAATATTTGATCAGGGGCATACAAAAGGCAAATGGGAATAACCAGAAGAATGATGCTAAAGTATGTTTATATGAATAAGGAGAGAACACATATCTAATATACCACACCCACTGAAATATGAGCCACAAAAATCATCAGATACTTTAAAACTGCATATTTTACAACAATACTTGCTTTGTGTAGCTGTGAAATTCAATAGGTTCCATGTATTTTAACCTCATATTGTTAAATGATGCATCGATAGCAGGACTGGAAATGACACACTACATAGAGTCTATCAACAGAGCATATAATTGCATTCAGAGCCAAGAACTGTCCAATTATCAACATGAAAGAAGAGCATAAAAGACATGCAGGAAATGAGAACCGGTCCATTCTCAAGGTAGCTAATTGTTTCTGCCTGCGTACAGGAAATATGGTATGTACACAGGTGTAAATGCTATCTGCAGGTAAAGAACAATTGGCAGTTATTGTTCCTAGCTGAATGGATGCAATCTACTCTATTGTCCTAGTGCCCTGTGGGGAAGACTATCAATATTTACTGCTACTGCACTGATTCATAGTTACTTCTCAGGGTTCTCGCTCTCTGCGTGTATACAATACCACATACCATAAATCACAGCTATTAAACATCTAATGGTGTCTGTACATTATTTTATAATGTGAAACTTATATAGCTGGGCATCAAAGTATTCCAAAGGTTTAAAAATGGAGAATCTGTGGCTTCAATACATAGTCATAGCTAAAATCAAAATTTTAGCAATAGAGTTTTCATTTACAAGTGCATGTAATGTCACTTGGTTTAAAAGCTGATTCAAAATTTGTGCTGGCATCATGTTAAAAGGCCAATAATAGTCAAAACAGACAATGATTAATATCTGTCTCACACAATTTTGGGGCTTCATTTTCAGGCAATATCTGAGAGAGTGAGATTCTGACCATACAAATGTCAAGGTTTGCATATTTTCAGGGATGTCTCCATTTTTGCGAGACTGAACCTTCTTGGATTGGCAGTACCCTTGTTCTGTGCGACTAATTCATTTGTCTGAAATGCACATATATATAGTGTCTGACAATCTGAAGGTTAATCAAATATAGTACTGTATTTGATGATTGATACTTAATTACTTATTATTTAAAGAATTTTGAGAGGACCTGCTTTACCACACAGAAACAACAGCCTGTGATGCACACACTCCAGATATATGGATACATGGGATAAGATAATAAGTCCTACCAATTAATGTCTCCGTTTTGAAGACTCCTATTACAGGTTCAGATACAATACAGGCAGCTGCTGGTCAATCAATTATCTTGTATCTAACATTCCTCATGCATTTTATGGTCATTATAAAACCAACAAACAGCAGGATCCCCATTGACAACACTCACAACCAAGTGCAAGTCTGACTAATCAATATCACAGTCCATTAAGCCCTGGAAGGTCGTCATCAGCTGCATGTAATGTACCATTGATTGACTGTAACATGTGGCAGCTCCTCAAGAGAACAGGTGAAGTCATACAAGACAATAGAGGTACTGGACACTGCCTGATAGACTACGCATGCAGGTGGGGAAATAGGAGAGACACTTGTTTTTCAATCTCAGAGAACAAAACAGTTCTTAGTATGGGTCAATGCATGCACAAAAGAGAGAAAAGATATAAGGAATTGCGGTCACAGAATTGCAAGAAAATTTTAACTGTCAGTTGCTCTAAATCCAGGCTTGTAGAGATTGGTGAAGGCTGAAGACAATGAGGATTGGCAGGTGACCAATCACTAAACCTCTTCAAATAGTTAATTCCAGTTCTGCCATCATGTGAACTGTATGGTGCCTTATGGTAACAAAAAGTGTCTGATGTATAGCACCAATAGACAGTTCTGGTCCATAGGATCATACCTCAGGTAAACAATGCGATTTGCTGTGTAAATAAGAAGGTATTAGCCAGTGCGGAGGGCCTATGGGAGAGAAGTCAGGCCTTCACACAGGGGTGCTGGGATTCCAGCTCCGTGCTCAGGCAGACAGAGAAGCCTCTCAGACAGGCTGAAAAGGGTTAAGTGACTGTGCACAGTATTTGCCTAAGACATCAGCATCAAGCTTGAAGGTATGACATGTCACACGCTGAGCTGCCAAAGTACTCCTGGACCCATTGCTAAGAGATTCCGAACATGTCACACACTCAGCTGCTAAAATGGACCTGGACCCATTTGCTAAGAGATTCCTCAGGTTCGCAAAAAAGATTTGAACATGTCATACACTGAGCTGCTAAAATGGACCTAGACCCATTTGCTAAGAGATTCCTCAAGTTCGCAAAAAATCGAACATGTCATACACTGAGCTGCTAAAATGGACCTGGACCCATTTGCTAAGAGATTCCTCAAGTTCGCAAAAAAATCGAACACGTCATACACTGAGCTGCTAAAATGGACCTGGACCCATTTGCTAAGAGATTCCTCAAGTTCGCAAAAAATCGAACATGTCATACACTGAGCTGCTAAAATGGACCTGGACCCATTTGCTAAGAGATTCCTCAAGTTCGCAAATAATCGAACATGTCATACACTGAGCTGCTAAAATGGACCTGGACCCATTTGCTAAGAGATTCCTCAAGTTCGCAAATAATCGAACACGTCATACACTGAGCTGCTAAAATGGACCAGGATACATTTGCTTAAGAGATTCCTGAAGTCCAAGAAAAAATTGAAAGCCTTAAAGGTGTCATTCTATGATAAAGATTCCTTTATTTCAAGATAAGGGACAGGTTTAACAAACAGGTTGTCTATTTTAAAGTTCCTTTTTAAGGTGTCATTCTAGAATTGTAGAATTATAAGTACTGATAAGATTTCCACCTGTATCTAAGCTTTTCCTCAATATGAAATTGGTATGCATTTCATGTATTTTTTAAGATGCTAATGCTTTTTAAGGTGTCATTCTAGAATAATAGAATTATAAGTACGGATACGATTTCCACCTTTATTTAAGCTTTTCCTCAATATGGAAATTGGTATGCATTTCATGTATTTTTTAAGATGCTAATTCTCCTCCAGGTTCCCTAATGATGTAAATCAGGAGAAATTCTCCCTTGTGGTGTAGCAGCAGCAAAAGGGATGGCTGGCTGTAATTGGATAAACTGTTGCCATGACAATACTAGTTACTTCATTAGCATCGCCATTAGAATGGACAGCGATATCGCTCAGCAATTCATGGGAGCATTGACAATGTCAAATCTACTGGTAATTGGCATCAATCACTTGCCTGAATTTGATTATGGTTTTGTTTCGCTAGACATTCACTATATAGGGGAAATGACATCAGTATGCTAGTAGTGCAACTTATGTGAGTATGGAAAAAGCAACAATACAATGTAACAATGGGAGTTTTGCATTGTTGATAATTATTATTGGGACTGGGAAGGTTAAAAAATGAACCATACTGTGCTAATGCTCAAGGTCTGCATCCTTTTTTTTTATCATATCCTATAAATACTGTATACCATGTTAATGTTGCAGCAGTTTGATGTATCCTATACACACACTTCCAGTTCTCACCTTAATTTGTGTTCTGCCATGTATCTATCTAGCCTTTTTTCACAAAAGAACTATTCATATTCTCTCTCATTCATATTTTCTATGTTACATCCATATTCTCCACATGTTCTGTGGCTTTGGGACCACAATCAAGGCTGTCTGTTTATCTCCCTGTAGCACACAGCTATCAGTATCTTAATTGACAATCTGACGTTCATTGCTCACTCTAACACTCCTGGGCCTGATAAACAGACAGTGATCTACTCTCCTTGGACATTAATGACTGCAGCTAGAATGTCTATCTGTCACGGCCAGAGACCTACATGTATATATACTACTGCCTAACTATGTACTTCCTGCCACACTGGTCACTGGCTACACCAATAAATGCAGACAGCCTCATGTCAGAATGTACCATTCAGGGCTCTCCTTGCTATATGTACTTTCTCCCAGCAGCTTGCTGAAATACCCATACATCTTAATTTTCAGGGCTATACATGGTTACCAGGTATGCAGTCTTGTTATTTACACCTGTTAGAGACTCTAACCATCTATTTATATGTTTGGAGATCTTTTTTGTATAGTTAATTATAATAGCAATTTTTTGTGACTTACCAAAATCTTTGACAATATCTTGAACCATAGCCATCTCCTTAACTAAAACTGCTCTTGGCACAGCATCTGCATTGTTATCATCAACATTGCACCATCACCAACACCACCACCACCTACAAACTTACAATCATTTTTATCATCACTTTTTATCAGCATCACAACGCGCAATTCTCAGCACCATCCTCATCAACCATACACCCTTAACTTCTAATTGTCATCCCCATTATCATTACCAAAACATCCTATATTTCCCAACCGCCAATGCTCTTACAGATCTAGCCTGCCTCCCAGGCCATATTCAGACGACAATGATTATGGATAGGTGGCACTGCAGTATACTAGGATGGGAAGTTGTATATACTTCATGTACTACCCCATTGTTTGACAACTGTATGAACAAAATGACCGATAGTAAGCCACATGGCCTTATGTACCTATGAGCATTGATTAATTCAACTATATGATACAGTAAACCACAGTAAAGCCTAGTAGCTAGGCTGTCACAGACCCTTACCCTGCATGATCCACCCATCTAGTCCACACACCATGCTAGAAGCTTAATACAATGCAATCTTTACATAGTATCATTCAGGGGTGAAATTGTACTTTTATTGTGATTCGCCATACTAGCATTTCATGCATACATTCATTCATTCAGTTGCATGCCTACAATCCTGAATCTTATTCATAGGCACTAAGCATTGTGATGAGGGTAAAGAGCTCTGAAATGGCCTATTCTGAGTGTGACTAGCCGGGCAATAAGATCATGGGCCTGTGATGGGCCTGTGATTACACCAGATATTGATGACTGCTGGACGGGGGAAGCCTGATCAGCCATATTGGTCGAAGTCTTGTAGGAACGCAATCAGACTAACCCATAAACCAACAGTAAAGGCTAACTCATATTGCCAGCAGCCCTGAATTATTGGACACCAGGCGCCTTTTCCCACAGACAGCTAGCTAGCTCTCCATCAACTACAAGGGATGTGTGTGCACCAACACTTTAACCCATTAATGCTTGCAGCGGCCAAAAGCAGCCTGGCAATTTGGGTGAAATCTTTCTGGATAATGCAAAGTTGTAAAAATATTTGATGAGGAAATGCTAATCAGAACACTACCAACGATTCTCCTTCACATATCTTTCAAAATTATGATTTATTCCCAAATTATTGTCAAAAGTATCATAGATCCAGACGACAGTTTGTAGAGAGTCTAGAAAGAATGAATGGGTTAAGACCTGCATCCTATGAGCACAACTGAGCAAGCCCACTTACTCTACAACTATAGGATGAAATCAAGTTGTAGAATACAAAAAAAAATAGCTAGATGCTGTCACATCCTTCCCTTTAGGCTGTCTAAATGCCCAGATCTCATATCAAAAATATCATCAGGATGTTCCGATACTATGGGGATAAGGCAAGAATTTCAAAACGGAAAATTACCAGTACATTTTACATTAATACAGGGTCAGGCTACGGCAAGAAACTGAGGAAGACCACCGAGCTATAGGTTCCCAAAACCTCATAGCCCAATAGAAAATTTTATAGTCCAATTAAAAAACAAAAACAAAAACGAGCTGCCTCGGTTATCCTTAATTACACACACACACACACATATATATATATATATATATATATATATATATATATATATATAGCTATATATATATATATATATATATATATATATATATATATATATATATATATATATATATATATATACACACACACTGCTTATAGTATAGTTATTCCTCTGAGCATGACCAAAAAAATGTCAATCTTTTCTTATAGCCAGCCGGGCTACAAAGGCAAACATTCTTATAGCCCGAAACAATTTTCTGTAGCCTCAGGCTATCGGGCTAGTGTGTAACTGGACCCCTGTTAATATAACAACTTTTTTTATATTTTTCTGAGTGATGCTTTTATTTGAGATAATAATAAGGCAATTTTGGTGCAGTCTGTGGTTTGATTTGTTCAGCATTAATTCAATAGCTTACGCACAAACTCCTAAAAGTAAATAGATCTCCCCTTAAAATACATGTGGCAGCAATACCTTGATCTCAGCATGTGAATTATTAAGTAGCTATTAACCCCACCCTGCAGTCATCCATCATTCAGCCTCCTCCTCTCCTTAACACATCACACGCCCTGAATTGATAATGCTAACCTTTCCTTTAGTTCAACTGATTACAACATCAAAGTCTAGCAGTAATAGTAGGGTATCAGTCGTGAATGTTTGATGTTCATTAGGGGGTAAGGTAAGTTGCCTGTCTGTGGAATGGATGGGTAATCCCATCACTCACTTACCGCTCAAGTCAACAGCGAGGATCATTTCCTCTCATTATCATGGATGAGTATGAGGCCAATTAGTGCTGATTGATTCTATGATACATCTACCTAGGAGCTTTAATCTCACCAGGTAAATAACATGCAATCAATTAGGAGAAAAATGCAGGCTAATTCATAAACAAAACCCAGAAGGTCAAATATCTCAGGGTCATGATTTTTACCAAAGACGTTTAATCACATCTTTTTCTTTATTTGATATTTTTTTTTGTTTATGCTTCATCGTGGTATCTTTATAGATAGTAATTTTCCTGCTATTATGTAATATTTTCAAGGAATGTGTTTTATGTGCTGTAACATTTGAGCAGGCATGCGTGATTCAATTGGAACACCTGGCCCTGCTTGGACAGCGGTCAGTCTGGTCACCTGTCACCAAACTCCTCACCTGTCTGCACCTTAACCTAGGCTCAAGACACCAACTTGGCAACATCAACTTGGTCACAAACAGCAAGGGTTCATGATAGAATCAACCACCTAGACTTAAATCCTGTACCTGCATCTCACACTGAAATGGCAAGCACACCCAGGCCACCAAAACCATCTTTTTACTTATGCAAAACAAGCTGTAAAATATCAAAATGCTGCAAAGTTAAAATGATGCTTTGACTGCTGAGTGGCTAGTCAAAAAATGATGGGTAGTAGTAAATTATTAATAAAATACATAACCTGCAAACTTTCTAGCTATGCATTTAAAACTTGCAGCTGCCAAAAGCAGCCTTATCATTTTGATTAAATACTTCAACGGAAAGCATTGTTGGATAATATCTGAAGGAGAAATGTTACTTAGAACATCACCAACATTTTTCCTTTAAATATTTGGTATTTTGTAAAACCATTCTCAATTCAAAAGCTGTTGGCAATGGTTTTACAAATCAAGATGACAATTTCTAGAGGAACTCTTTTAAAAGCAATACATTTATCCTTAAAAGATTTCCTCCCGACAAGTGTCATCTGGATGCAGGATATTCTTGGAAAAATCTTTTGCTGAAGCAAAAACTCGCTAAAAAGGATATTATTAATTATTTTCAAATAAGCACCCCCCTTTAAATATTTTCCGAAACATGCTTTCACCTGAAGGAAGTCACCAAAATAGTGGGATGATTTTGGTTGCTACTGATATAAAGGGAATAAGGTATCAGTCTGATAACAAAGTAACATCATGCGCTAAGTCTCACCTGTGAGATTCAAATATCCTGCTGAGTCCTGTCAGTCCCGTTATTATGAAGCCAAGGTAGACCAACTATGCTAGAACTTGAGACTGATGCTAGCGCTTTAAGGTTTCCTCACGAACACTATGACTAGGTATAATAGCCCTGGTAAGGCCCAGTCTGAGGTAACGTCCTTAAGCGCAGTGCTATAGAGTATGTGGGAACCCACAGTGCGTAGTCTGAACTTGAAGCAGTCTAATCCTCTTGTGTAGGTACAATTGCCTGTCTGTAACAGCGGCCGCAGCAATAGCACTCCAGTCAGACTCCCTCCAGCTCCGTCAGGCCTCTGTCTACCCGGCAGAGCGGCAGTCGGTCCGTGGCCCAGGCTGTGCGTGTTACACGGGATAAGGGCAGCCAGGCAGAAGATATGCCTGCCAGGCCCTCTCACCTACAACCACTACTACTACCACCACCACTTCTAGCCCACCCCAACACCACCAGCATCATCATCCACTGATGAGCCTGCTCACAGTGATATTGATTCCAACGCTCCCTCCTCCTCCTCCACTCGTTTGAGAAGATAAATAGTTGCTTAGTTGAGTGAGCAGCCAGCTAGCCAGCTCTGAGCATTGACTCAATGTGTGACTGATGGCTCCTGAGACAATTATTGAGTGCTATTTGTCAATACCTTTAATGGAGACACATCTCATGGGTGTTTTGTGATGCACAAACAACTTTCTGAAAGGTCAGACCAATGTTCGGATGACTCC
Source organism: Maea johnstoni (assembly GCA_963942565.1). NCBI lineage: Eukaryota > Metazoa > Annelida > Polychaeta > Spionida > Magelonidae > Maea > Maea johnstoni. Next base: position 8,916,532 of record OZ012684.1, on the reverse strand, counting down.
AAAGTGGTCTTTGAGAGGAGGCGGTCTTCTATACTACTGCTACTGCTACTACTACAGGTGAACTTGGATATGACAGACTCAATGGGACCAGGAAAATTGGTCCGTCATATCATCATATGCAAAATCCATCGTATACATATGATGAATACTTGATATGCATCGTACTTGGACCAAGCATATCGTCCGTCATATGCAAAAATCCGTCTTACAGTGGTCCGTCATATCCAAGTTCACCTGTACTACTTCTACTACTACTACTACTACTACTACTACTACTACTACTACTACTACTACTACTACTGCATCATATTGTCATTAATATTATTATTATTATTATTATTATTATAATTGATACAATTGTTATTATTATTATTATTATTATTATCATTATTATTATTATCATTATTATTATTATTATTATTTCTATTATCATCATCATTATTATTATCATTATAATCATCATTAGTAGTAGAAGTATTTTTCAACTACAATTGTTTTTGTAACTTTTTCTGCCACTGCTACACGTGTATTGTAATCATAACTGCATACCATTGCTTGTAATCCTTGTATAAGTTAATGCGCTCAGCAGGTAGCTGCATTTGATGCGCAGTTTAATTCTTGCGTTAGGGTGTTGATTGACAAACAATCATGTCAGCCTGTTGTACAATACTAGCATTGGATATTGGCCAAATAAGCCAACAGCAGCATAGGTTAAGGGTTAAGTAAGGATTAAATGGGACAAACTCTAATGATGTGTAAAGCAAGCTATATTACTTTTTGGGCATCGATGCATCAATGATAAACATGAGTTTTCGAACTCCCACGTAATTGGAAAGGAACCTGTTGACCAAAGTTTGTATGCATATTGCATATTACCATAGATATGTAGCTGGCACCTTTTTTAAACTTTAATAATGTTTTAACCAGTACTTAGCATTTTGCTCTATGCACCTGAGATTAAATGTAATTATAAGCATTTGGAAGAACTGCACCTTAACACTGGAAACCTTTTAAAATGATATTTCACTATTAGTTGACATTTCAGGCTTTTAAAATCAGATTTGACAGGTTCCCAAGCTCGATTGACCTGCACTTATTTAATATCCAATCTATGACCGATGGTTGACACTTCACACAATAGATTGAATGATTGATTCTATAGTTTATGAAGCCTAACTTTAGACTAAGTGGTGTGAGGGATGAATGTCCATGCTGTCATGCAAGGCAGGAATTAACACTGGCACATTATATCACACTGCATGGGAACTTCCATCTGCTGTATGAAATATGCATGGCATAGAGATCAGAGCTTAATCAGCCAGAAATAAACCAATTTAGCTAACCTTTCTCACCATTTACAACTTCAACCACAAAGTGCTTATAAAGTGTCTCGCTGTCTGTTTTTAAGTGATAGCTGTCAGTATTTAATGTATTTTAATACAATGCACATGCCTCTTTAGCTAATAAAATGATGACCAATGTTGACATGACCATTAAAAGAAATGGCTTATGCATGCATAAACTGTCATGCTCCCTAACTTTTTAATGGATGAAATAAAGATATTTATAAAATTCAATTGAGAGAATAAGCCCAGCGTGCACTTAAGCTGGACACTATGGTGGTCTTTTTGAATATTTGATGAGTGAGGATTTAGGAGAATTTTTTTATGGTAATGTCCTACTTATTTTCACCTGATACAGATTTCAAATGAAGTTGATGTAGTCATTAAACTAGTCTCTTTCCAATTACATTTATATTTAATCACCCTTTTTTTAACTTGGTTGCACCTTATATTAATTGTCTAGTTCACCCGATGTTAATTATGGTCATATGAGCCACTGGGCTACCATAGTTGAAAATCTGGTGAGTCAGGATTTAAGGGACTAAAATATTGTGGTAATGTCCAATTTCTTTAAGTGTGCTGTACACCTTAGATGATATAGATTTCAAAATTCAGTTGCTTTTGTATTCTTAACTGCTTACTTTCACAATAAATTAACTTTTTTAACATGCTTGCATCTTTAGCTAGCTTTAATCAATTGTAGGTTGCCCAGAATTAGTTGGTCACTGGGCAACCATAGTTGATATATATATATATATATATATATATATATATATATATATATATATATATATATATATATATATATATATATATATATATATATATATATATATATATATATTTATTTATATATATATATATATGTGTGTGTGTGTGTGTGTGGAGCTTACACAAGGTTACACATGTTGCAAGACATGAAAGATCTTCTTTAAAGGAAAAATAATTGTAGGTCTCAAAAATTATTTGAAAGCTTCATCATATTGCGATGCGGAAAAAAGTCCCCTAATTGTGCTATTAGCTGAGATGCCACTGGATAAATAGAAAACAGCATTGAAGACCGTAAAAAAGGAGCACAAAAAATGGGACAAATATTTTCATGACCAGCAGGTGTGATAACACGGCACTTCTTCTCGGGATAAAAACCTGTTCATGGAACCTTGGATTAAGAAAAGAATGGATATGTAACGAGAGACCAATTACTATATGCCCTATAGTTACATGCTGGCCTCATGCCAGGACTACCAGATAAGGCAGCAGGGCGAGGTCACATGGGAACAAGGACCAATCAGGGCTCTTGCATCGATTACATTACAGAGAAACCTTATCTCCACCACCTGCTGGGGGTGCCCAGAGCACCTATTAGCGACTATCAGTTGACACTGGTTGAGGCTAGCATGTTCAGGTTGACCGGCTGGTTTCCATTCCATGTGTTGGTCTTCTAAGATGGAACTCCTCTCTCAAGTGACCTGGGTTCTTGATATAATTACCACTTTCTCTGCCTACAAAGAGAGCACACTGAGGCCCGCACCATGGGAGGTGCAGGCAGAGAGCCATGATCAGCCAGCACAAGTTTAACCCAGTCATGCTTAAGAGTTCTAGAAATTGTCGTCTGGATCAATGATACTTTTGAAAATAACTTACGAACAAAGAATAGTTTTTAAAAATATTTGATGGAGAGTTGTTCATGGCGTTTTAATCATTATATCTCCTCCAAAGTTTTCCCACTGTGCTTTCACACATAAGATTTTATTAAAATAATCGGGCTGCTTTTGGCTGCTGTGGGCATTAGTTGGCGCCTGGTCTGACAACTTTGAACATAAATTACTAAATTGAATAATATTTGAAAAATATTTGAAGAGGGATTGTTAAAACCAACAGGAACAGTGATTTCAACCATATTTTTTCAAAACAGTATTTTGATATCAAGATATCCCCATGTTTCTCTGACTGCTTCCATTGCAAGTGGGTTAACCTGTTCATGCCTAGATTCTGCTTTAAAATGTCTGCTCCATGCTAAGAAACCTTCAAAAATAACTTTGAAGTTGGTCATTGATCGTCAAAATATGGCAGTGAGTTGAGATGTTCCAATGCACATTTTTTTTCCTTCAGAATTTCTTTTTTGTTTCACTAAAATGTTTTGGACTGAAAGAAATCGTCAAAACTGTCCTGCCATTATTGGTAGCTGCAGTCTGCTGGCTGTGGGCACGAATAGGCTGAGGCAGCAAACATTCAGCGATGTAAGATGTTTGTGTACAGGCAGGTGGAAAATGTGTTCATGGCCATAGCATATAATCATGGAGTAGGGGACTTATAAAAACATACCACCCGCACACAGCAGGCTCAGCGGGGCAGGGTTTACTATTACACTGATATAAAGGGTAAACAGCTTTTTTATTTCCTCCAACGATGTGGGACCACACTTCAGCACAGCAGGGGTCAACAGTTAGTACATGTGTAATCATGAGGCCATTCTTCAAGATTAACAAATCCTGACAACATTGCCTTTTTTGACAAAACAAGGAATAAAAAGACAAGATTGTCCAGCACTGATATGTTCCTTATACTATAGGGATTCTCTAGATGGGGTTTATAATAAACAACATATAATAACCCACATCCTTGGAAATATGAACATTTTGCTCTGGTTTCAACTGCATAAAATATAAATTTGGAATTTTAATTATCGTCACTTTTTCTGCCATGTTTACTTGTTTAGGCTAAATCGTAACTAGCCAGTTGTACGTGGAGGAGTAAACTTAAGTACACTGCCTGGCCCTGAGTCACTGGCAACCTTCCCACATGCCCCAGCCAGGATTGGAACCTGGGCAGTGGTGAGAGACAGCAAGCAGTGAGTGGCAATGCCTTAGACCGATCGGCCATACGGGCAGGCCCGCTTAAAATAAGTATGAACAAAATACTTTCTAAATGAAAAGATGCAAAAAATGCTTTGATAAAATCTAACCAACACTAGAATTACAGGCCTTCAGAGCTTTCATCTCGAAATTGCATTTTTTGGAAAAATACACCTTGAAAGCCAACCCCTGGACAATATCTCTACAACTCTGATTTAGTTGCAGATCGGGTCACAGATTTACTTTCTGTGATAGAACAGATGAATTTGAAAATGATTCCGGACCATAAGATGTGTTGCTGGAGTCCACAGATCCAGACACATATTTACCTTCTATTATGATAAGCAGAAATGAATTTGAGAATGATTCCAGACCATGAGATGCGTTGCAAGGCCCATTAGCGGCCTGACAATTAGAGTATTGAGATTGTGGAGGGCACTTGTCTGTGTGGGTACAGGGCGACCCCCAATGGCGTGACTACATTTCAGCTTCATTATATCCCATTATAAGACCAGCTAATCTCATTATTGCTCTGAACTGCACCATTAACCCATTCATACCTGGGGATGTATCAGATGAGTGTCATCTGGACCTGTCATACTTCAGAAAATAACTTTGGAATGAAGCATAAATTTGCAAAATATTTGAAGGAGAGATGTAGATGAAGTTCAGATGAAGCATTCCTCTTCAAATATATTGAAAATATTTTTTTTTTGTTAGAGATATACAGTATCACCAAAGTTGTCAGCCGATTTTAGCTGCCAAAAGCATGAATGGGTTAACCCATTCATACTCAGAGTTCCTCTAGAAAATATTGTCTGCTACTTTCATACTTTCGGAAATAACTTGGGAATAAAGCAAAAGTTCACAAAATATTTGAAGGAGAGTTGTAGTTAAACTTCTGGTTAACATTTCCTCTTCAAATATTTTCCAAAATTGTCAGGCCTGTTTTGGCCGCTCTGAGTGTTAATGGGTTAAACACCTGTCCCACCTCACTATGAACTTTCCTCCAGACACAGCCATTTCATAGAACTGTGAGTCTCAAGCTACAACAGATTCTGTAAAAAGAAGAATTCTGATATCATGACATTTCTATCTAATATACTTCAATTGAAAGGATACCATTGCTTCAGTGATGGTCACTATTAATGGAGTATTATCATTATCATAATCACCATCATCACTACCAAGTAGCAAGTGCTACTATCAACAGATCACCCCTGTTATCATGCTTGATACTTGACAACTTGTGTTTAGAGTAAGTGATTTTCTATCCAACCTTTATACCTATATTCATGCCAACACTTCTTTTAAAGGCGTTTAAATTATCTCCTTCAATGCAATCTCATGAAAAAATGCATATATTGCCAAGACCATGTTATCTACTTATCACATGCATGACAAATAATTTCAAGGGGCTAACATTGTGGACAAAATGGCGTGTAAAATCAGCAAAGCATGTAGGAGTGATACTGGTAGGTGCCTTTTAAATACATATATAGTTCCCATGCTTAGGTAAATATTACGGACCACAAAACAACTCTGGTGATTGCTTTCCCTATTGAATGAATCAATAATGTATATTGAATGCCCAAAGCAATACTAAGACCTGGCATATCCACTGGCTTGAATCACTATCATAAAAGATATGTCAGCATGTACACAAGCTTGAATTTGTAATCGAAGCCTTTGTTTGTCTATATAGAAATAACAGAAAAAGTATCTGGCCACCTAAAGTGCTTAGCCCAAATAAAAGTGTGTTTACCTGAGCTGGTGGCTGTGCTAGCCACACACAGGTGTGTTTTATCACTTGCTATCACCTGGGGGTATCCCCTATGTCAACATTCTCAACCGTACACACACTCACTAATAGCCAAAATAAGCCAGGATCTATAAACAGGCTCCTGCACAGTTCTGCCGGTATTAGTCCAGCGCTTCTAACGGTCCTTTTCTCTGCTTAACCCTATCAGGGTTCAACATGCTATGACACCCCCAGGTGATATAGCATGGGGACAAAGTTGCTCAGTTGGTTAGGTGTCGGACTAGTAATCAGAGGGTCGCTGGTTCGATTCCCGGCCAGGGCACTTTGGTCTGTCCTTGGGCAAGACAGTTTATTCCATATTGCTTCAGTCTACCCAGCTGCAAAATGAGTACCTAGCATAAATAAGGCAGTGCTTAGAGCGTGTACGCTATATGCTGCCAGTTGCTCTGGAATATCCCCCAGGGGATTGAAATGGTTTCTGTGTGTACAGGCCTGCTAGGGGAGGAAGGTTGTGTGAGCGCTTCGGTGGATACAAGACTATAAACCGAATACCTTTATTAAGCATTACCCTATTTACTTACCACCCAACCAAATTTTTTTCAGGTTATGTACATTTTGCCTCCAGGTAAGCAAGTTTTAGATGGCAATTTCCCTACCTGGGGTCTATTTCACGAAAGTCGGATAATGGGTTAGCTAGCTAAACTTTTAGGTAGCTAAGTTTATCCTAGATCTTTCTTATCCTGAAAATTCGGTTTCACAAAGAAAAATTTAGCTAGCTAAACTTAGCCAGCATGAGGCCGCTTATGTGCTTGCTCAACAATCACAATCCGCACGTGCTGTGACATGCACTGTCTGTTGTGCTTGGAAACTGGCGCCATATCCTCTACGTGACACTGCCCAACGGCACGCGTACCATTGTTGTGTCTGTTGTTTTGAGCAGCAGAAGATGGAAGTGACTGCCACTGATATCTCTCAACCAATCAGAAGCAGGGCTGGCAGTCACTTCCTAAGCACCACTTCTGATAATGTCAGCCTCTATACCCAGACTTGAAGGCCATATCTGAGGAGTGCTGAGGAGGACAGACTTGCGGGTGGTCTTATTTGAAAGGTGACACGTATAGGCACATTTTGAACCTAAATCATCATGATGGTGCATTTGCCCTTTAACGTCGTGCCCTGGGTACATGTTTAGGCTTGATGTTTCGCTAATGTTTATCCTGAATTTTGAAGTATTTAGTGCAGCCTATACATTATCCTGAACGGCTAGCCTGCTCCTAGCAGGCTAGCCGTTCAGACTTACTTTGTCATGGCAACAGGATAACCGCTGGCTTAGGATTCTTTGTGAAACCGAATTTAGCTGGCTAGCCTGTGGTAAGCTTGCAGTTAGCTAGTTAACCCATTATCTGACTTTCGTGAAATAGGCCCTTGGTAAGCGCCCTATACATGGTATAGGTCAGTATAACACTCAACACTGCCTGTATACATTAGGGATTGTGAACAAGACATGACTGTGATAATCAGTGATAATTAAGGTGTGTGTTAGGTGTTCTGTGTTAGGTTATAGTTCCCTACATAGACAAGTCCACAAGTTGACCATTCCAGCTCGAGCTCAGCTTGTGTGGCTTTACTAATCGAGCCATTCTTAGTTTGTGAGCAGTGAGTGCAGCTATTTCTGCACACTGTCAGTGAGTGACATGTTTATGTTCATACCTACCAACTTATCATTGAGTTCCACAATTTACTACTACCAGAATTTGGGATCCATGAAATCCATAAGCAAGCTTATTTCGAACTATTTATATTTAGAATGTGTGTTGGATCTATGGTAATAATTATAAAAGGTTTCTCACATGGTAATAATTTGCTGATGCATATCAGCATATATATATTTTACCAGCAAAACTGACAAAAGCATACTATTCATTATATGAGCATGAAACGTTCCTTTTGAAGGAAAATTGAAATTAAAAAATATTTAAAAAGACATTTGCTGATGAGTTAATGAACATCTTTTTTTAGGAAACACAAAGTCTCTGATGTCACCTCAACATAACTAAACAAGTGCCGTTTTACCTTATGACAATCCTCTCAGTCAAAAGTTGTCTTCCATTAGCAGCATGTCTTTAAGTTCACATTTTGATAATAGATGTCGCTCTTTGAAAAGTGCATACTGGAGCGCCATCTATATTTATGACAACAAGTTGTGCTAACATTAACTGCATATAAGGGGTTTGAGTGGAAACTCAAGAGTGGAGACAGGGGTGGCCAACTATTTTATTCCTGGAGCACTCGTAGGGCCTGGAAAAGTTTTTGTTGAATGCTATGTGACATTCTGTTTAAGAAAAATGTCACCAGGTGACACTACCTTATAACCATAAAAATACAAATAAAATAGTCCATGATCAAGAAATAGTCACTAAAATTAATTGGGTTCATGTTTTTCATGTTTCAAATCAAGAAATAGTCCATGACTTTAAAGCACCAAACTCTGCCACTAACCACAATTTGCTAATTAAAGAATTGACGAAGACCTGAATAACCGGTGATGAAGTTAATACTAAAATTAAAAAAATATATATAAATATTTTATGTACCGTCTTAGAACAGAAGTTATTTGATTTCTTAATTCTCGGAACTTAAGTAAAAACCTCACTAATCATAGGTCTGACTAGAGAAGCGCCTATAAGTTGGTTTGAAGAGGACCTGGCTTTAGTCTACAGATTGAAAGGCACCAAGTCAACTGTTATAATTATAAGCTCTTCTTCTTGCTGCCTGTTCATGGTGTAGAAGCCAACCTTCAATGATGCATCTAGGTTAAAATTACATCAAAAAGTGGAAGCATATGAAGGAAAAAGAACAAAATTTCAGCAAAGTTTTATTTCTTATATTTATTTGTTGTATCATAAATAAGGAGTTGTGCTTTGGATAGCACTATAGTAGAGAGAAATTGGTTAAGTCATCACTCGTGCACACAAAGCAAAGAAAGCAAATAATAACGTTATCAGCAGCAGTCACTACTTCAGTCCTGTCCACAGGTTCGTGCAGGAAAGACATTTACCATCTCAACCTCCCTGTAGTTGCAACTGGAGAACAGTTTTTCACCTTGTTTAAGATTACATACATATGGATTGATATCTCACTGGGACTAACATTCCCATAACAGTTTCAATTGGTTAAAAAAAAAGCTTACCAGAACTATATTTTTAGTTAAGTTTTAAGCAATGAAATGCCCATTTTATTAAAACATTATTCAAGGTTATCAATGTACATCATTATTATTATTTTATTATTTAGTCATTTATTTATAATTTCATGGAGGGGGTACTGGAAATCTAATTTTCATTTATTCCGTCATTGGATTACATAATTCTTCTAGATATTTTTTCTAGTTCTTGAGCCACAACATAGACATCCTGAAAAAGACTTTGTAAGCCCAGAACAATAATAACCAGCCTTAACATGAACTATTATTTTACGAAATTTGAATAACCGTTCCGCAGTTGCAGTGGACTCAAATGTTGTTCTTTGTCCTGGTCAATTAAAACACACAGCCTACAAAACACAGCAACATTGTACAATGTACATAACAGTATCTATCAGACAGCAGCTTGGCTCTAAAAATAACAAACAACAAAATGCACAATTGAGGTGCAAAGTAACAAAGACTTAATTCTTATGGCATATTTTACAAGAGAAGTAGTTTTTGATTATGTTGTTGCGCATGAAACAAAACTACTATGGTAAGTTCAAACAAATATGTAGATTCCTTCCATATCTGAATCTAGCACAAGACTGACAGATGTAGTGATAACATCATGCAAACAGTTGAAGTGAAGGAAACAAAAACTCTGTGGAAAAAAAAATCACTGTTATAAAGATTTGGAATTGAATAGATTAGAGTTGTCGCAAGACTTCCATCAACCATAATAGGACAGGAAGCCCAATCTATATTACTCATTTTTCAGGACGTCGAAATTATTAATGATAATTAAATACTATTCTGCTACAAACAATTGTGAGAACATTCTCTTGAGACTTTCTTCCCAAACAAACAACTCTTCATCGCGCCTTTTCCAGAAATAAATAAATATTCACTTCCAAATGTGAAATATTGCCTATTTCAATCAAGATCATTTACAAAAATAAACCTGATCATTTCACAAATTCCAATCAGCAATATGATGTGAATTTGATGTGGCACTTTTAAATGTTCAATATTCCAGTCGTTCATATCTTAGTATTTATACTTATTTTTACATCTGTATCATGTATTAGGCTCCAGGTGGCTTTCTATTCAAAAGCAGACATCAGAATCTCCAGAAAAGTTATGCTCTTTGCCAGAACAATGTAGATAATAACGAGAAAAGATAAATCAAAAAATGGTTCTGTAAACAAGTGAGGAATAGACAAGTTAAAGATGCTCAAAATGAGTAGTTTTACTTCAAAATATTCTCCTATGAAAGGGGTGGTCAGACTCCAATATTGGTTCTGAATCTTGAGTCAAACTAGTTTTGGTCAACCATAGTTGACCCTGGTCAGCTCTCATTATTCGCCATTCAGGCAAGCAATCCTCTATTTCAAGCCATGTGCGAAAACTTCATCGAACATTGAACATGACTTCCTAATCTGAAGGGGCTGTCCTTAAGTCATCTATATCTAGCATCTTTACTCAAGGCCATTGAAGGCTTCTGACTACAAAAAAAACATCACATGCAACTAATCATTGAAAGTCAATAATGTCTGGGTTGAATATCCACACATGCAGATATGATAAATTAGGAGAAGGATTTGAAAGAATTTGAATTACATTAATTCCACAGAAAAATCAAACCTTGGGATTTCTGGCAAATGTTTGTAAGGAATAAGCATACTATCCATTCCACCTTATGGGTAATTGTTTACACCCTATGAAAGGTTGGTTTTGGCATGTATGGTTGTATACTATACATCTGGTATGGAAATCATCAGATACTATTGTTAATGAGGCAAAAATAGATATCTAATGTATCACAATAAAGTGAGGCAATAGAAACTGGTACATATCAAATGTTTGTTCCATACAATCTCAAATGAAAAAGGATCTATTCAACCATCACGATTTGTACTCCTGAACAGTATCTTAATCCACAAAATATACTAGCAAAACTAGCTACTGAGTTCACAAAGAAAGTGATGACTGTATCCCTTGAAAACAATACAACAGAAACTCTATCACATCCTGCCTCTGTGAAATATCTTTCCCTTTGAAACCGTTCCTGTGGTACACCTGTGGTGTAACGTTTCCACACTCTCCATTCATACCACAAACTCGCCACAGTATACAATACTTATATAAAACACTGCCATATCTTCAAACTTCTCCCTACATCATTACACAAAGTACCCATGACAACAACATCAATGAGGATATGCTTGAGATATCTAAGAAACATCCAAATAATCCCCAGAGCCCTAGATCTAGCAGTCATTTATGTACTGCCTTTTCTGTATTTACTCATTAGACAAAGATTTACTCTTACTTTCTTGAATTCCATATTCGTTGTGTGATATAAAGAATGGTAGACAGTCAATTAAATCATGACCGGCACGTTTTTATAATGAAATGGTGATTTTTTTTTTATTATATTAGCTAATATTTTTCATCAAGTCACATAGGTTTGAATTATCAATAATGAAAAGAACTGTAAAGAGTTAGGACCCTGTGGCTCTGGGGATAAAACTAGACACACATCATTGTGAAATCGTAACATACTGGATACATCAACCGAGCACCCCTATCGTATCAAATCACAAGTAATAAAATACTCCCAAGCTTATTATGCAAGTCACAAGCATCTGTGTGCTTTGAAAAAGAGAAAGTAGTCGTTAAGAAAGAGTTTAATATTGTGAGAGTTACCTGAGTATTGATGACATGTTTAGTGTCAAGAGAGGAGTATGTTCATTTCAACAAGCTGTAATTTCACACCAGTTCTGCCAGTCGTCTAGGCCTGCTATACATACACATACGTAGTCCAATTTCTACCATATAGCTTTGGGGCCTGCACATCTTTTAAACCTAGTAATCCAGTACCTACTTCAGACTTCAGTTTCTCTCTATCTCATACCTCGAAATAGGCAACATAACTACCAGGTTTAATGCTTCACTTGGTCAGGCCTTTCTTTCTTCAGAATGGTAGCCACACTGGCTTTGCAGTCTCGTCTTATAGTAACAAAATAGATACTGCACTCCATTCTTATATGCAGGGATTGCACTTCAACTAGTTTCCAACCACATCCTTCAAGCACTCCAAAGAATTTACATCACTCTGGTTTTGAGGATTTTCCTACGGCTTGAATTCCTATTTTCTAGGTAAAACAGAGAATTTTTCTTGGTTTTCTTAAAAAAATGTTTAAACACTTTCTTCTTTCCCACCTCTCTCATCCCTCCTCAAATTGTACAAAATCATTGTGGTCTTCCACTGAATACAGCAGCATCCAACCTCACCTATCCCTTCCATCATTTCCCATGACAAGCTAGCATTTCTGATTCTCTGTAGCAGCACTTAGTAGTAGCAGTAGAGCTACATTCACACAGCTGCTTACACTCCCTCCCATCCTGTATGAGTAGCTGTAAAAGGCATCTGAAGCGCTGCAACTAGTTAATTCTGCAAGGTTGGTTAAATGTGTTTCCAAGCTTCTTTGGAAAAAGGAGAGTTGTGTCTTTGGCAGTCCGTGTCCACTTGTTGAAATGGTAGAAAGCAAGACAGCTATGTACATCCAAAAAGTTGAGTCTATATACAGTATTGCACTTACGGAGATCTGCTCTCCACGTCTGGGACGAAAAAAAAGTTGAGGGGGTTCCCTCCAACCATCAGGTACACTTGGAGATAGGTGAACCACTGAGCTACCCCCTGGTGGCAATTTCAAAAACTCATGGAGGGATATGAGTCAGTATTTACTGTGAAGCTTCTACCAAGTCTCTCAATCTCTTAGGCTGAACTGCCACAGAAGTCTAATTAATATATAGCTTTGATCATTTAGTTAAACTAGACTCGATGTTAATTCATCACATATTATTGACAACATACAATAGAAGCACTTCTCCCAGTGCCCAAATACTTATACGCCGGGTAGAATCTGATAATTCATAGGTCTGCCCATTATCAGGACCTGCTTCAACTATGAAGCCATTTCAGTCATCAGAACCTGAAATAAAACCATTGGTTACCTTCATAAGGTAACTTTATAAGAGCCAATGAATACAAGGAGTTCTTCTGTGGTTCAGGCGTTGAAACAGCCTTGCAGCTTATGTCCAACAGTACAATGACAAGAACCCCAAGCAGCATTATTGCTGCTTTAATCTGCCAGATCCCCCATAATAATGAGGTCCTTGAGTCCTATATTAAGGTCCTTGTAACTCAAAGATCACCCCAGTCCATTTCCATCAATCTTAGATGCTAGAGACGACAATCATTGTCATCTCATTTCTTCTGTCCGTCCTGCTCATATATACATATCAAGTCATTAGTGAAGCACTCTGCTTATCAATTTTACCATATCATCTCTGATCTTGAAGAGTATTACCCATACCGTCGGCGAAAACCTACATTAATGGGGGTATCCGGTCTTGAAAGCATGGCACCCATTCTGATTAAGATTCTCCTATAAAGGTAGGGGTCTCCAGTCTCCAAAATGTGGCACCTTTACTGTGGGCAATACCCTTCTCAAGGTTGGGTTTCCTTTCCTTTAAGCGCACCATCCTTACATTTGGTGTCACCACCATATCAATAGAAGTCTCTGGTTCTGAAACCATCTGATACTGTTGGCAACACCCCTACATAAGTAGCTTATATAGGATAGAGGATACTCCTAAATGATTACAGAGTATTCTAAATACATAGCACAGGTAAATATATCAATAACTTAATGTCTTTGCTCTCCTTCGGGATGATGTGTGTACCCCATGATGACAAATGACACTGAGTCACCACGCGACACAACAGTTTTGTTCGTTATCGAGTCTGGACAAGACCGTGGCATCAAGGTTTGACTTCGCCGTTGTTTTTCTAGGTGGGTTAGATGTCCACACCTTTGATGATGGACGCCTCGAGAGTGATATTGAATTCCTTGAGAGTGTCGAGTAGCTCCATGAGATAGCTGACTAGTTTGGGGTCGCGCAGGAAGGCTTTCTCCTCATACATGCTGGCCGTTATTGGGATCTTGCTCATCACGTCTATCCAGCGCTGCAGAAGGTGGTCTCTGAAGTAACGAGAAAGAGCTGGGTTTAACAATAAATCTCATTTTCATTACCTGAATGTGGCATCTCATGATAAGAGAGAGATATGTAATATAAAATGTATCAAGTGCTGAAAGTATCAAGTCAGACTTCTAAAGGATGTGGCTAAGAATTTCAATATGTTGAACACCTATATAAGTTAAACACTCTTTTCAGTGTCATTTTCACCATAGGCAAGTCACATGTTATCTTAGATTCACACCTCATACTCTCAATTGTCTTTAGAAAGACTACTGCTTTTCCAGTATATACATATATACTTACCATTTTAATCAATTAGCAAATCACAAAATTGACCACATACACATACATATTTTTTCATTTAAAGTAGATTTTAAATCTCTTTATCGAACACGCCAAGTGCATGCAGTAGTGTAGATACACCTAATTGCTTACCTAACTCCTATGCATATGAAGAGCTGGAACCTGCCATCTTTGCCCACTGTGGCTGAGGCAGCATTGATTTTGTTGATGACATATATGAAGGTCCTACATGTCGCTTGGAGAGTCTCCGATAACTTGTTCTCGCCCGCATCATCACCCAAGATAGTCTCAAAGAAGGTCAGAACTTTCTCTGCAGAAAAGGAGACGCAAAATGGTGCATTAGATGTGAAAGGTTAGAGCTACTGATACAATCATATGGAAAATTTAAAATAATGATCCAAATGAAATTTTAAGAAAAAGCAGAAGTGAGAGTTTTAGTAAGGTAACATCTTAATTTCTTGTAATGGAATTTAGCTTACCATACCTCTTTTTGCCATTCAAGACATAATAGTGACTAGTCCAATGAATTAGACCTCGGTTACGCTGGTCGTTTTTATAACTGATGTTCCTATTCCAGCTTCCGAGGTCTAATCCAAATAAGCTAAATACAGTTGCGCATGATTCCGCTAGCTTTCTAGGGCGGAACGAAAACTGCTTCCACATCTGGACAGAAATCTCGAGCTGCCTTTATGTTTATTGTAAATGAACTAAATAGTGACTAACCATAAGTTAATGCTACAGGAAACCATAGAATCTAGAATGAACTTAAGGGGGCACGGGACCTTCGCACCTTTAAATAGGGCATTTTTTTGTTTTTTTGATATGTGAAAGCTGAAAAGGTTTGCTACTTATTCTTTGGAATTAGAACTCTCTACTAGATCTACAAATGACAAAAAACAGGACTTTTGTAAAAGCTGACTGCTAGAGGAGAGAACATCCTCAGGCACCCAGCTGGGATGTTTATCTAAGATCTTAATATCCGTTCCTTATCTGATCTCCTGGGAGTGTGCTTTACTGGCCGATGGGTGTGAATTGGGGGTTACAGTTCCTGGCCAGGACCACAATGTGTATTGTATCAAATGGGAGTATCCTGCTACCCAGGAAACAGGCACTGAGCAATGATTGCATTGCAATTAGGGTATTGAATAAAAGGTGTAATTCTTGTGCATCAGCTGACTTTACAGGTGAAGGTCAGACAGTTCAGGTAAAACCAATTAAATGCTCCAGATATATTCTGGTGTGTGATTGGCAGGATGTTTGGGATATCTTACCTAAGTGAAGAGGGTTTCCTGTATGGTTAGGAGAGAACATTTAGATGCTGATCCCTGGACAGTGCAGAGTCTTAATGTATTCTTACAATGGGAAATAGATCCAAAAGGAAGAGAAAGAGGGGTTTGAATGGCATGAAAAATCTCCTGTACCAGAAGATTTGGATACATTAGAGGAAGAGGAATCTGAGAATTCACTAACCATTCATAGTGCAAGTTATAGAAAGCTTAGACTGCTGAGCACTAGTTCAGATGACAGTGGCATAGCAATTGAAGATGCAGACTCTGAGTACTTGTTATGGAGCGGATTCACTGCCAGACAGCCAATATGCAATTAGCAGTCAGTAATTGTCTCTTATCTTTCCTTATCAGCTGGGGGAGGAGAGCTCACTAGGGGGTCCAGCCTCTACCAGTAGAAACCTCCAAATATTTGCTAAAAATCCCTTTTTATTCCAGTATTTGAGGTACCAAGTGAACTATCAAACATTCACACTATTTTGCCAATACATGCAAATCATATTCTTATTCCAAATTATCCTTAAAAGTTGCATAAAGGGGCAGAACATCATAATAGGCTGTAGGAAATGCAGGGTTGGCTTTAACAGCTGGTTTGAAGGCTTTCTGAAATCACCATACTTCTCATTTTTAAAAGGCCCCCATTCATTCAATATTGATCTTAGAATGCTGAGATTTTAACACATGACCAAAAACATCCTTGGGCAGATTCTAGTTTTTCATTTTTTTTATATCTGCTCTAGTTGTTTCTTAATTCAACTTCAAAAATGAAGAAAGGTAAGATTCAACAAAAAAATATTGATCACAACTTTAACTTCCTGTAAATTCCTTTAGGAACAAAAATTTAAAAAAATGAAAAAGTAGAATTTGCTAAAGGATGTTTTCTATATGATATATAAATATCAACTGTGTTAAACCTTTATTGAAGCCAGGAGGTACTTTGCAAAAACATATGTATTAGAAATCCGCATCACTGTCTTTAGGCCCCACCCCCAGGGAACTGTGATGGTATCATAAAACATGTTTAGGATATTTGACCTCTCCAGATTCTCAGCTTTCATAAAATATATAGTTTATTGGGGTTTTCTTGTACAATGACCAAGATATTGGTCAATCTTTACATGGAAGTCTCAATTAAAGAACGAAGGTCCCGAGCCCCCTTAAAGCAAGAGTTTTTCCATAAATCAAGAGTTTTTCCATAAATCAAGAGTTTTAAAGTGGTTCAAAACTTTCATCGTTAAAAAATTCCTGCAAATACATATTTGTATAACCCCTAAAAGGTAACTTGCTTCCAGCTAGGGCAAAAGTTGATGTTAGTAAAGCATTGAACTCCAAACACTGAAATTCAAAGAATCTGATGATTATGAAACAAATATTAACTTATGTCTCACCTAGAAAATCCCATATATAAAATCTGTTCCTAAATAACCTTGAAGACTTGAAACCATACTCAAACAGGCTTTCCATACAGAAGACAAGTCCCTGTTCACCACATAATAATACAGTCAGACTGCCTCTCTGAAAAAGACGAGAAAACAATGTGAACAAAGTGGTCAAAATTGTGGCAAATCATATTGGTAGCCAGTCAGGCCTAATACACACTATTAACTAAGAATATTGTTAAACAGCAAAAATTTAATTCTAATTTACTTGCAATAAAGATCATGATATTCAACTAGCATAGTATTCAAAAATAGATCACCATAATTACAACATTAAATTCATAGAATAACTACCTGTGTGGCTCAAACTTACTCACAACAGTGAAACATACCAACAGAAAGACCTTAGTCTCCCTGTGGCAGTGTTACATGTACTTACCTCTTTCTCTGGCTTGTAGAAATGCTTGACTATATTGTTGACTGCACTTCCCAGCATCTGCTGGATTTCTGAAACCCGCATTCCTACAATTCAGAGAGCAGAGAGGTAAAATCGGGTTGGAAGTAATTCTTATATGTGTTCAGGACTGAAGTTTAGAGGTTAAACTTTCATATTCCAATATTTGTTCAAGAATAGAGCTGGTCAGAATATCACTCCTATCAACCAATATTTGGATATAAATGGGCATGTAAAGACGTTCAACTTTTTCCTAGAGATATTATGTTAATATTGATTCATATATGTGTCCTTGATCCATTTTTTCCTTACAATGAGAGATAAATGAATGTTAACAAAAACAGTGTGCGAATAAGGGAAACTATACCGTATCTAAGTTACATAAGAAAGGGGATTAAGGGTATTCAATTATGTTAATGTAAAGGGGATATACCAGGTGGCCAGGTTCTACTACTAAGCACATAGGACACGATGAGGAAAGTTGATACACTCTTAGTAGCAGGAGTATGTAAGTTAATACTTAAACTCAATTCACAATTGTGATCCAGTACAATATATTTCTTAAAAGATATGGTATACCATATCAAATTTTATAAAACTTGCCAGGCTGGCAGCTGTCTGTTCAAAGGAAAGAAGGCACTGTCACTTTAGCACCCATGGACATTTAGGAAATGGGATGTTATCAAATATGCAGCCTTCAGTTAGGCAGCCTTAGGCTGGCAATGATGTCAGACATCAGATTTTTTTTATTGAATTTGATTTAAAAATGTAGGCATACCAAGTAAAAACTTTCAGTACAATATTTTTATTCTTACGATTTCAGTTTTTAGTAGCATACCAAGAATGGTATCCTACTGATGAAGCTTAAATAGTTAACATGATTGAATAAACCTCTCTGGCATACAACCGAGTTATGACTTTAGGGAGATGTAAGTAATTACGGGCAAAAGAGAGTGGTGCTAAAATGAGTACCACAACCCACCTCAGTGGTATAAATGTAAGAAGGATTTCAGTCAGGTATTATAATAACTTCACACCTATCAAATGATACCAGTCTTACCAAAATGTGTCACAAATTTCATAATAAATTCTTTTTAAATCCGAGATATTTACACATTTTGAAACAAAGCAAAGGTGAACCATGAACTAGATCATAGAAAAATGAGCTTTTAAACTGTATTAGAGCACAAACTTAGCTGCCTTTATAAATGATGCAAAAAGTCTTTCACATTTGATAGGTGCATTAATTATAGGGGACTTACAAATATGCAGGAAATCTTTAGTAAAAAGCTAAATAAAATACTTACGCAAGATTTTAATATCAAGAAGAAAAATATGGCCAAAGCCATTAGAAGTTGTCAAATTCAAATTTAAAACTAAAATACTAATACTATTCATAACAATACAGATTTTAAAAACATTTTATGTTTTACCTTGGAAAATATGTGCATTCAAATCAATGTCTCTTTTAAGTTGTATACTAAGTGCTTTTCACAGAGGATACAAATAAATGATACATAAGTCATCTGCTTTCTTCATTCTGTACATAATTCTGGCATAGGAATAATGGCATGGGACAGCTACTATCCAGCCTGCATGGAATTTTGATTACTGATCATCAAAATCATAAGTCCTCATTAGAATTGACTGATCTTTTACTATGTCTATAAGTGTGAAGTGTAGCCACTGATGGAGAGGGCTACTTACGGGACTCTGACTTCCTCGGCGTACTTGGTGACCTGCATCTTGGTGGAGTGGAGCAGGTCGACATGAGGTCATCTGTGTCCGTACTAGAGGGTACAATTTCTGCCACCAGGAGGCGCTCAATACTGCCGTCATCAATACCGCGACCCAACCAACGACCACACGGGAACCTGCAATCATAGGTGAACAAATAAATCAATGAATGGCCTTTTACAAAATCTAATATGACCCTGTATATGGGAAACCCTATGCTTATATCAAAGGTCACATAACAGGGTTCATATTATGTAGAAAAAAGTTCAGCCAATTTAACTACAGTGTAGATAAGAATATTAGGTATCACCATAGCATAGCTTGTGATATTGTAACCTTAAAGGTATATTATCTTAGTATCATTTAGAAACATACATATCAAAATCTTGCCTATGGACCTTCATGTTTAATTGAAATTTCACATAATATTGTATGAATGCTGTTGTTGTTTTTGTCAAGCCTCAAGGATTGCTAAGTGCAAGAATGGTTGCTGGAGCCAAAATAAATAGTGCCAAAACCCCAGAGCGTTTTATAGCTCACCTGAATGTATGTCCTGACACCTCATTCCTGACTAGAGTATGTTCTACCATCCATTTCGGCATCATCCCACTGTTATCATGGCCGATCCTCATAGTGGTCAGCATGCCAAGGTTCTTGTGCTGAAAATGAACACAAAAAGGTCACTTCTAGTGAATGTACCACTGGTCCTCATGCTAAACAACACTATAATAGCAACTAAAGCAGCAAATGTACATTGGCATTCACAACTTAAACTTATGCTATTTTTATTAATAAAGTGTCCATGGCAATCAACTTATAAACATAAACCTGACTTTTGAAAATATATCTCTTTTTCACAAGTCAATTATATTAGTAGTAGAGTTTGGTAGAAAAAAGATTTTCACATACTTTTTCACAAACTTCTGGTTTAGTTTTCTTTACAATGGAATTATATAAAAATTTCACCAATGATAAATAGATTAAATTCAAGCACTTGTATTGATTTTTTATAGTTATCCTGAAACGTATTTCTGCTGCTTTAATATAACAACACAAAATAGAAATGTCAGGTAATTATTTATTAAACCATTCATGCTTTAACATTGCAAAAAGGCTCAACTATCTTGGGGACATTTTCCAAAACGAAAACATATTTTTTAAAATACTTGACAAAATGGTTATCAGAACCAACGCTACCACTCTCCTTCATTTTTTTTCTTCTTTTTAACTTTTAAGATATTTTTAAGATATTTTCAAAAGGGTCATAGATCAAGGGGGTATTTACAATAGACATTCCTGGGCTTGAAATTAGGGGGTGCTGGGAGCCGGGGTTCCCTTGAATTCTCCTGTGGCTCCCTCAAATTTCTGCAGGGAGCCCAAAGATGTACTGGTTTCTATACACACCATCTCTAGGTAGCCTTAGAAGATGCAATTGGGCTACCTGGATTAAATCTTAATTTTGAGCCCTGCATTCTAAGCATGAATGGGTTAAAGTTAAACAGTAATACTAAAACTTCAAACAGTTTTACTCACATGGAAGCATTTTTTCATCACTTTCTTTGGCTGTATGGCATTATAAAGTACATCCATTAACTTTAAATTATGATAATCAAAGATAATTTTTATTTATTCCAGATATACTTGATCAAATTCAATTTATCCTATTTTGACTATGTTTACTAATAGAAGCAGTTATGTATATATTTTTCACAATATCTATGAATAAACTGCCCAATAACATATTAACATTCACAGTTTAAGATGAGATAGATTTTCATCTAATTAACAATTTATTCTATGCACAACTGACATCTTATTGGTATTTTGCCCAACAAAAGCTTAACTGATGTGACATAATATCTAGTCTACATATCTGATACGAAATAAAGAGAATTTATTTAAGAAAAACAACAACACAAATTCAATACATTGATCTAAAGAGTTTCACAATTATGAAGCCTGTGCTTGTTATTTTGGCTTAGCTAAAATAATTATAAGGTGCTTTGATAGAATTTACAGGAAAAAGTGCTCCATATTTGTTAAGATGTGCATTAGCAATACTTAAGGCATTGCAACATATAATTCTGGGTTAAAAGTTTGAAGCATGGTAAGTAAAAAGTGACAAGAGAATATAAAAGAAAAGAAAATTCCAATCACACATATGATTCACTTAAATACAGACGACAGAGACATCAGTGTTATGATGGCCAGGACGAGTTAAAAAACACTTAATTACAACACAACTGTGAGGGTTAATGGGCAGTTACAGGCTTAAATATCCAGACCCCCAAGTCAATTTGAGGCACAATTTAGATATCTATTCATTTTCTGAGTAGCTTCATTAGATTTTATTTTCGCAGTGAAGCAGAAGTTATTTCTATATGTGTTGGAAATCCATAGAGATAATATTATTGATTTCAGCCAATTAATATCAACTGACCTATTGATGGCATTCCTTGAATACAATGGCTGGCAAAACTATTGTTTTTTTTTACTATTAGGTGATCCCCCCGCATTGAGAGGAACATTATAATCATTCATGTAAGACAGCTTTCGGAATAAACAATCATCCTCATTATCATTACTTCAGGTGCAGTTCAACAGAAACAAATTAAGAAGTGAGAATCTATACTTTACTCAAAATGTGGTATCACATAGAGTATAGGTATTAATCCCTATACTTGATAAGCTGTCTGTTAGTCCTTATCTAGCATACCTCAAAGGTGAGTTCCCATGTGTGTTTGGGGAGCTCTATCTTGCCAGTGTCACCCAGAGTACCGGCTATGCTGATCCAGCAATTAGCCGACGTCGTGCCCCCGCCAAACTTTCTGGTTGGGAAGATGAGCACCCGATATGGTATCACTGAAAAATAAATCAAGAGAAGCAAATTAGCAGAATTCAAGCACTTTCCTTCATAAATAACATTCATTAAACCTTTCTATGACTGTAGCAGCCAAAACCACCGGCCAGTTTTGGTGATATCTTTCTGACAAAGGAATATTCAGAAAATATTTGAAGGAGAATCGTTCATCAGAACTTTATCTTCAACTCTCCTTCAAATATTTTGCAACTCTATGCTTCATTCACAAGTTACTTTCCAAAGTATGACAGGTCCTGACGACCCTCTTCTAGTAGATCTCCAGGCATAAATGCCTTAAAAATGAATTTTCATGCATGCTCGGTTTCACTCTGTTGCAAAATTCACTATATAATTTGCCTTTTCAAAACCAATGTTTTCATTGTATTGAATCCAGTGATTCATTATCCTTGTTTATATTTATGTTTATATTCTTCACAGGTGTTTGTTAAAACTAACTGCAATGCATTTTTTTTATTCTGTTCAATCTTCTACTTCATTACTATTGATTGTATAGAACACTGATATTCTAACATTACAAAGAGGGCCTATCTTGACTTACTTGTGTTTGTGAAGGTATTGGTAAAGCAGGTATAATCTACAGCATTGAGAGATAGGAGGTAGAATAGGAACTGTTCTCTCTCGTCCTCACAGCGCAGAAATGCATAGCGCTTATACAGACTCCTGAAAACAAATAAACACATGTTACATTTCTAGCGTAATAGATGAAAAATGGTTTGTCATACCTGTTGGAAGTACATAGGTATTAGTCTGAAAATACTTCAAGCATTTTTGATTGAGATTGTATCAATACAATAATATATTTCACACAAAGGAAAATACCCTTTTAACAAAAACTCTCCTCCTAAGGTGACCAAGCAAATGTATTGAACAAATGAAACTTTGGTCAACTCACTGATATCTTTTCCCTATTCTGCATTGTGAGAGCATAACGTACCTGAGAAGCTCGTTATCTCTTCTCACTGACATGTTTTCCCTATTATGCCCTGTGAGAGCATAACGTACCTGAGAAGCTCGTTATCTCTTCTCACTGACATGTTTTCCCTATTCTGCATTGTGAGAGCATGACGTACCTGAGAAGCTCGTTATCTCTTCTCACTGACATGTTTTCCCTATTCTGCACTGTGAGAGCATGACGTACCTGAGAAGCTCATTATCTCTTCTCACTGACATGTTTTCCCTATTCTGCATTGTGAGAGCATGACGTACCTGAGAAGCTCGTTATCGGCCAGCAGTTCCTTCATGTGAGTCGAGAGCAGCTTCTTCTCCAGGGCTAGACGCACCCAGGCCCTTGCATATCCCACATGCGTCTTGATATCAGCCATACGCTGCACATTCCTGACACAATAAAACAACGAAACATACATGAAGCAGGGATTACAAGAGATTGTCTTTTAACCCATTCATGCAAAAAGCAGACAAAATGTACTTTCTACTTTATGATAGCTTTCTCAAGAGAGCGTTTTTAGAAAATGCTAAAGAGAAATTTAATCAGAAATTCATTACATCTACTCTTTTCCGAGGTTAATGCTTTCTTATAAATTACCTTCAAAGAGGTCCTGTTATCTTTCAAAGGGAACTCTCATCATGGAAGGGTTAAAAATAAATACGATTCTCAAAGTAGACAAAACATTTAACAACTTTTAGAGGACTTTCATAGAAATTGTATTGAAGTACCATCTTATTAGTTCTATGATTGAACTTTTACAGTTTCTTTTCAGATTAAGTTCCATAAAGGTTACCTTATAAAACAGAATAGTCACAACAATTAATGACTATAGTCAATGTAGTCAAATGTTTCATAGATCTAGATGACAATCTCTTTAGAAAATACATGGTTTGATGATAAAGGTCAGGGATTGATCTTATTATTCATTCAGGGGCATTAGCCCCTGGATCATGTTATTTTGCGACCAAATATTAAATCATAGGAAGTTTGCCAATGTACAATTATCATCTAGAGCACTTGGAGAATGAGAATGCGTACCTAAAAGTGCCCAAAAATGCATCTCAGAGTGTGTATTTTTCAAAGATATCTGGGGGAGATTTTGACAGGAATATTGTAGGTGCCAAATCTGCTCATGCCTGAGAATGTACAGGTCAAACCCTAGAGGTGCATGCTGATGCTACTGTACCTCATGTCGTTTGTGAGTGAGATAGGCAAGGGTTTGATGCTGATGCTACTGTACCTCATGTCGTTTGTGAGTGAGGTAGGCAAGGGTTTGATGCTAATGCTACTGTACCTCATGTCGTTTGTGAGTGAGATAGGCAAGGGTTTGATGCTGATGCTACTGTACCTCATGTCGTTTGTGAGTGAGATAGGCAAGGGTTTGATGCTGATGCTACTGTACCTCATGTCGTTTGTGAGTGAGATAGGCAAGGGTTTGAAGCCAATGCTACTGTACCTCATGTCATTTGTGAGTGAGGTAGGCAAGGGTTTGATGCTAATGCTACTGTACCTCATGTCGTTTGTGAGTGAGATAGGCAAGGGTTTGATGCTAATGCTACTGTACCTCATGTCGTTTGTGAGTGAGATAGGCAAGGGTTTGATGCTGATGCTACTGTACCTCATGTCGTTTGTGAGTGAGATAGGCAAGGGTTTGATGCCAATGCTACTGTACCTCATGTCGTTTGTGAGTGAGATAGGCAAGGGTTTGATGCTAATGCTACTGTACCTCATGTCGTTTGTGAGTGAGATAGGCAAGGGTTTGATGCTGATGCTACTGTACCTCATGTCGTTTGTGAGTGAGATAGGCAAGGGTTTGATGCTAATGCTACTGTACCTCATGTCGTTTGTGAGTGAGATAGGCAAGGGTTTGATGCTGATGCTACTGTACCTCATGTCGTTTGTGAGTGAGATAGGCAAGGGTTTGATGCTGATGCTACTGTACCTCATGTCGTTTGTGAGTGAGGTAGGCAAGGGTTTGATGCTAATGCTACTGTACCTCATGTCGTTTGTGAGTGAGATAGGCAAGGGTTTGATGCTGATGCTACTGTACCTCATGTCGTTTGTGAGTGAGATAGGCAAGGGTTTGATGCTAATGCTACTGTACCTCATGTCGTTTGTGAGTGAGATAGGCAAGGGTTTGGTGCTAATGCTACTGTACCTCATGTCGTTTGTGAGTGAGATAGGCAAGGGTTTGATGCTGATGCTACTGTACCTCATGTTGTGTGTGAGTGAGATAGGCAAGGGTTTGATGCTGATGCTACTGTACCTCATGTCATTTGTGAGTGAGGTAGGCAAGGGTTTGATGCCAATGCTACTGTACCTCATGTCGTTTGTGAGTGAGGTAGGCAAGGGTTTGATGCCAATGCTACTGTACCTCATGTCGTTTGTGAGTGAGATAGGCAAGGGTTTGATGCTGATGCTACTGTACCTCATGTCGTGTGTGAGTGAGATAGGCAAGGGTTTGATGCTAATGCTACTGTACCTCATGTCGTTTGTGAGTGAGGTAGGCAGGGGTTTGATGCCAATGCTACTGTACCTCATGTTGTTTGTGAGTGAGATAGGCAAGGGTTTGATGCTAATGCTACTGTACCTCATGTCGTGTGTGAGTGAGATAGGCAAGGGTTTGATGCTAATGCTACTGTACCTCATGTCGTTTGTGAGTGAGATAGGCAAGGGTTTGATGCTGATGCTACTGTACCTCATGTTGTTTGTGAGTGAGATAGGCAAGGGTTTGATGCTGATGCTACTGTACCTCATGTCGTTTGTGAGTGAGATAGGCAAGGGTTTGATGCTAATGCTACTGTACCTCATGTCGTTTGTGAGTGAGATAGGCAAGGGTTTGATGCTGATGCTACTGTACCTCATGTTGTTTGTGAGTGAGATAGGCAAGGGTTTGATGCTGATGCTACTGTACCTCATGTCGTTTGTGAGTGAGATAGGCAAGGGTTTGATGCTAATGCTACTGTACCTCATGTCGTTTGTGAGTGAGATAGGCAAGGGTTTGATGCTGATGCTACTGTACCTCATGTCGTTTGTGAGTGAGGTAGGCAAGGGTTTGATGCTAATGCTACTGTACCTCATGTCGTTTGTGAGTGAGATAGGCAAGGGTTTGATGCTGATGCTACTGTACCTCATGTCGTTTGTGAGTGAGATAGGCAAGGGTTTGATGCTAATGCTACTGTACCTCATGTCGTTTGTGAGTGAGATAGGCAAGGGTTTGATGCTAATGCTACTGTACCTCATGTCGTTTGTGAGTGAGATAGGCAAGGGTTTGATGCTGATGCTACTGTACCTCATGTCGTTTGTGAGTGAGATAGGCAAGGGTTTGATGCTAATGCTACTGTACCTCATGTCGTTTGTGAGTGAGATAGGCAAGGGTTTGATGCCAATGCTACTGTACCTCATGTCGTTTGTGAGTGAGGTAGGCAAGGGTTTGATGCTAATGCTACTGTACCTCATGTCGTTTGTGAGTGAGATAGGCAAGGGTTTGATGCTAATGCTACTGTACCTCATGTCGTTTGTGAGTGAGATAGGCAAGGGTTTGATGCCAATGCTACTGTACCTCATGTCGTTTGTGAGTGAGATAGGCAAGGGTTTGATGCTAATGCTACTGTACCTCATGTCGTTTGTGAGTGAGATAGGCAAGGGTTTGATGCTAATGCTACTGTACCTCATGTCGTTTGTGAGTGAGATAGGCAAGGGTTTGATGCTGATGCTACTGTACCTCATGTTGTTTGTGAGTGAGATAGGCAAGGGTTTGATGCTGATGCTACTGTACCTCATGTCGTTTGTGAGTGAGATAGGCAAGGGTTTGATGCTAATGCTACTGTACCTCATGTCGTTTGTGAGTGAGATAGGCAAGGGTTTGATGCTGATGCTACTGTACCTCATGTCGTTTGTGAGTGAGGTAGGCAAGGGTTTGATGCTAATGCTACTGTACCTCATGTCGTTTGTGAGTGAGATAGGCAAGGGTTTGATGCTGATGCTACTGTACCTCATGTCGTTTGTGAGTGAGATAGGCAAGGGTTTGATGCTAATGCTACTGTACCTCATGTCGTTTGTGAGTGAGATAGGCAAGGGTTTGATGCTAATGCTACTGTACCTCATGTCGTTTGTGAGTGAGATAGGCAAGGGTTTGATGCTGATGCTACTGTACCTCATGTCGTTTGTGAGTGAGATAGGCAAGGGTTTGATGCTAATGCTACTGTACCTCATGTCGTTTGTGAGTGAGATAGGCAAGGGTTTGATGCCAATGCTACTGTACCTCATGTCGTTTGTGAGTGAGGTAGGCAAGGGTTTGATGCTGATGCTACTGTACCTCATGTCGTGTGTGAGTGAGATAGGCAAGGGTTTGATGCTAATGCTACTGTACCTCATGTCGTTTGTGAGTGAGGTAGGCAGGGGTTTGATGCCAATGCTACTGTACCTCATGTTGTTTGTGAGTGAGATAGGCAAGGGTTTGATGCTAATGCTACTGTACCTCATGTCGTGTGTGAGTGAGATAGGCAAGGGTTTGATGCTAATGCTACTGTACCTCATGTCGTTTGTGAGTGAGATAGGCAAGGGTTTGATGCTGATGCTACTGTACCTCATGTTGTTTGTGAGTGAGATAGGCAAGGGTTTGATGCTGATGCTACTGTACCTCATGTCGTTTGTGAGTGAGATAGGCAAGGGTTTGATGCTAATGCTACTGTACCTCATGTCGTTTGTGAGTGAGATAGGCAAGGGTTTGATGCTGATGCTACTGTACCTCATGTTGTTTGTGAGTGAGATAGGCAAGGGTTTGATGCTGATGCTACTGTACCTCATGTCGTTTGTGAGTGAGATAGGCAAGGGTTTGATGCTAATGCTACTGTACCTCATGTCGTTTGTGAGTGAGATAGGCAAGGGTTTGATGCTGATGCTACTGTACCTCATGTCGTTTGTGAGTGAGGTAGGCAAGGGTTTGATGCTAATGCTACTGTACCTCATGTCGTTTGTGAGTGAGATAGGCAAGGGTTTGATGCTGATGCTACTGTACCTCATGTCGTTTGTGAGTGAGATAGGCAAGGGTTTGATGCTAATGCTACTGTACCTCATGTCGTTTGTGAGTGAGATAGGCAAGGGTTTGATGCTAATGCTACTGTACCTCATGTCGTTTGTGAGTGAGATAGGCAAGGGTTTGATGCTGATGCTACTGTACCTCATGTCGTTTGTGAGTGAGATAGGCAAGGGTTTGATGCTAATGCTACTGTACCTCATGTCGTTTGTGAGTGAGATAGGCAAGGGTTTGATGCCAATGCTACTGTACCTCATGTCGTTTGTGAGTGAGGTAGGCAAGGGTTTGATGCTAATGCTACTGTACCTCATGTCGTTTGTGAGTGAGATAGGCAAGGGTTTGATGCTAATGCTACTGTACCTCATGTCGTTTGTGAGTGAGATAGGCAAGGGTTTGATGCCAATGCTACTGTACCTCATGTCGTTTGTGAGTGAGATAGGCAAGGGTTTGATGCTAATGCTACTGTACCTCATGTCGTTTGTGAGTGAGATAGGCAAGGGTTTGATGCTAATGCTACTGTACCTCATGTCGTTTGTGAGTGAGATAGGCAAGGGTTTGATGCTGATGCTACTGTACCTCATGTTGTTTGTGAGTGAGATAGGCAAGGGTTTGATGCTGATGCTACTGTACCTCATGTCGTTTGTGAGTGAGATAGGCAAGGGTTTGATGCTAATGCTACTGTACCTCATGTCGTTTGTGAGTGAGATAGGCAAGGGTTTGATGCTGATGCTACTGTACCTCATGTCGTTTGTGAGTGAGGTAGGCAAGGGTTTGATGCTAATGCTACTGTACCTCATGTCGTTTGTGAGTGAGATAGGCAAGGGTTTGATGCTGATGCTACTGTACCTCATGTCGTTTGTGAGTGAGATAGGCAAGGGTTTGATGCTAATGCTACTGTACCTCATGTCGTTTGTGAGTGAGATAGGCAAGGGTTTGATGCTAATGCTACTGTACCTCATGTCGTTTGTGAGTGAGATAGGCAAGGGTTTGATGCTGATGCTACTGTACCTCATGTCGTTTGTGAGTGAGATAGGCAAGGGTTTGATGCTAATGCTACTGTACCTCATGTCGTTTGTGAGTGAGATAGGCAAGGGTTTGATGCCAATGCTACTGTACCTCATGTCGTTTGTGAGTGAGGTAGGCAAGGGTTTGATGCTAATGCTACTGTACCTCATGTCGTTTGTGAGTGAGATAGGCAAGGGTTTGATGCTAATGCTACTGTACCTCATGTCGTTTGTGAGTGAGATAGGCAAGGGTTTGATGCCAATGCTACTGTACCTCATGTCGTTTGTGAGTGAGATAGGCAAGGGTTTGATGCTAATGCTACTGTACCTCATGTCGTTTGTGAGTGAGATAGGCAAGGGTTTGATGCTGATGATACTGTACCTCATATTGTTTGTGAGTGAGATAGGCAAGGGTTTGATGCTAATGCTACTGTACCTCATGTCGTTTGTGAGTGAGATAGGCAAGGGTTTGATGCTAATGCTACTGTACCTCATGTCGTTTGTGAGTGAGATAGGCAATGGTTTGATGCTGATGCTACTGTACCTCATGTCGTTTGTCAGTGAGATAAGCAAGGGTTTGATGCTGATGCTACTGTACCTCATGTCGTGTGTGAGTGAGATAGGCAAGGGTTTGATGCTAATGCTACTGTACCTCATGTCGTTTGTGAGTGAGATAGGCAAGGGTTTGAGCACTGGCAGCTCTGGGCCCTTACTCCCCGTCCTCTTGTGCCGCTTCTCTTTCTTGGGAGATTCTGCCTCCAGGGCCAGAGACGATATGTCTGAAATAACACACACACAAAATACTATACAAATACACCAATATAGAGGCAGCATCAAGTACAATAATCTTGAACAGCAACTGGATACTGGAAATCCTGGATAAACACTCCTGATACTCATATCCCCAGACAAGTCTATCATTGAACAATATAGAATTCCATCCAACTACATGAGGAACTTCAGTCTCATTTGCCAGAGTATTTTTTTATCATAATAAACTATTTCTTAAAAATACATTTTCATAATGACTTAAAACATACGACCATCACTGTAAATGTTTTTCACCTTTTATCAATATCTATGATGGGTAATTCATTCTGGTTTCATGAGGTTTTTGTACAAGGTACATATCTTAATATTCTGAATAAAACATCCACATCAAGAGATGGTCCACATTAATAAAGAATCCATGCTGGAAGACCTTATGCTAGGAATTCAACTTGAAAAGAAATGAAATAAATTTAATGTTTTGCCACTGATGACATTTAAGTGTGCACTGACAAGAGGCAAATGAAACTCAAGAGTGACCGTTAATAAACATACAGCTGACAAAACAGACATTATTTAAGGTGAGGAGGGCACATCGGGTCAGCTGAAGTGGCAGGGCTGGGGGAAA
Source organism: Maea johnstoni (assembly GCA_963942565.1). Taxonomy (NCBI): domain Eukaryota; kingdom Metazoa; phylum Annelida; class Polychaeta; order Spionida; family Magelonidae; genus Maea; species Maea johnstoni. The sequence continues at coordinate 8,885,912 of OZ012684.1, read as the reverse complement.
ATACAGCACATAGTACACACCATACTCTCAACTACAACACCCACAACATCTCCTGTATAAATGTGGAACTGTACCTGGCAGCAATTGTATGCAAATATTGAACCATTTGTACTAAAAAGTAAAATTCTCAGGGATGCGGAGGTGTTCAACCTTATGGAGGGGCTCAAAATGAATGGTTCTACTGTGTATATTTCTATAAATTTGGAAAAAATAACAAAAAGTGCTAGTTTTTTTTTTGAAAAAAAATTGTGTTTATATCGTTCAGAAATTGTCCATTGATCAGTTCTGATGCATGACCTATGATATCCTGGTTATTTCAATCATATCCTTTGACCATTGATTTTTTTCAGAGAGTATTTAAGGAAAAATGTTAATAAGAACCCATACTAATTAGAATCTTTGCTTCATTTGGATTCATTTTCATTAGTATAAAGGTTCAGGATAAACTTTTCCTATGGATTAAGATATCATTATTTACTATTTCTTCATTGTAAAAAAACAACAACCAAATTCTACATTGTAAAGATGGAATTTCATCTACTGATGGATATCATCTAGTTGTCTTCCTCGGATTATAGAAGCTATTTCACCCTTCCAATGCCGCAAACGCATATATGCATTTGTGGTGACAACACGTAGAGAACCATAATGTTAAATGAGGATTCAGCAATCCCCTTGGTACACATCACAGTTACATCTTATAATCATAAGCAACATTTAGTGTGGTAACAATAGAAATCAAATTAAAAGATTGAAGAAAATGGGATTACCCTAAATATAAAAAGTGCCTTTGTGTCACATATAAAAATGATGCTAAACTACAAAATTGATTTCGCTTTTTTCTCCTTGAACTTTTTTGGAGAGAAATTTTAATGCTACCACCTCATCATTTTCAATAATTTTTTTAATGCATCAACATTGATTATTCTATATTGGTAAGGCAGTGTAAATTATACAGCCATTAATTAAAATTGTGAAAATGCATTTCAAAACATCACATCCAGTCAGAACTTCTCAACATTGTAGTCAATTAATTGAAATATTACCTAAAGAATAGTATCTAATGCTTGGACACTATAAAGTACACTTGCAGGTAATGAAAAAAATATTTTCTTTATATTTTTTGGGAAATGCATAAAAAAATTCCCTTTTTTTTTTATTAATAAGATGTTTGTCTTCTCAAACATTTTCTAGGAATCCTGTTGCATTTCATTTAAATTATCAGTAGAAAGGGATAGGTACTGGTACTCGATACAATACCAAACACATATTGAATGGTAAACAGAATCGTATCCTAAAAGTATCGTATTATATTGTTAAGATTTCAAATATCTATACAATTGACTTAATTGCTACATATCCTTACAAAGGCAGTTTGCTATTCATAAGTTAAATTTATGAAGCTGACAGTACTAGAATAACAAAATTTGGTCTCTGGGAGGGAGGCAGTATTGTAAAAATACTGTAAACTTATTGTACCATTAAGGAAGTATCATTATTGTATCATATTGTGAAAATTTTAACGGTGCCAATCCCTATCTGTAGACCAGCACCACAATGGCCTGCCTATACATCCTTGGTCTATGCTGACCCTTCTGCAACCTAAACAGTTTCAGTTGATACACATACACTATAACAACATAATGGAAGGATGAAGATGAGCTTAATTATGATTAACAAGAGCACATTGATGAACTTCCATCCATGTCCTCCTGTTATATTAAACAGCTAGGTAGCAGACTTATGTCTATACATGCCATGCGGTCACCATGCCGCTACACCAGTGTTTCCAATGTACACTCAAACCTTACAATCACCTCCAAAAGACAACAATGTTATACATATAATACTGAGGCACGGTGATCATTTGGGTGTGTCACAGAGATCACTAATATTATATCAATATTGAATATTCAATTAATTTTGAATTTTCTGAATGTGTTGAATCGATATTGAAATGTGACTATGGGGTGTAAAATACAGATAACAAAAGATAGGATAACCAAATGGTATTATTTTCAATTGCAATATTGAATATATTGAACTTCTTGTAATATCTAATAGTGATAATGAAGACAGCAAACTTTCTTTAAGATATCTGATTGACTAGATAGGTATGATTATCCATTGTGCAGAGAAACTGGTGTAGGTATGGATGAAGGAAACAGACAACATGCAGCATGGTTTTGGTATTTAGGAGTTGATGATGGAGACGTACAGTTGAACCTCTTACGCAGGATACACCACGCTAGTGCTGTAGAGCATGTGAGAAAGTAATAGACACGCAAGTCAACATCAACATGTACAACTACTACCGTGAACAGGAGCAGCGGCAGCTACTAGAGCTATATCAATATCGTCATCAGAGGTCAGAGAGATTAAAGATACTACAAGACTCACACCACATCCTGGATACACACTTCCTTATGCAACGCCACCTAGATTCTTCCCTACACAATGAACAACTTTTACATTTCTGAAAGTCTTATCTTACACAAAACATCTCCAATTCAAGTTTAATAATACAGTAATTTTATTCATGTACAGATCAAAATATTGAAACTTCAAAATTGAAATTCTCATATTGATTAAGCTGAATTTAGGATGCAATTGTTTGATTCTTGATCAATAACAAATAAATAATACTAGTGAGTGACATGGCGAGAGTTGAATTGATTGGTTATTAAAATTAGAAGTTAATCCTTCCCCGCTTTCAGTCTCGGTGGCTCCATCTATAATTGACCTCTATCATTCACAGAACATGTTATGCAAGAAAGAAGAGCTCCTACAAAGAGAAGTCATGACTAAGCAGCTATGGTAAGCTAGCATGCTGCACAGGGCCTGAAAGAAAACTATGCTGCCAGCCTAGCAGCTCCCCAAGACACAGCCAGAGATATTACATTACCAGTGACTGGGAAGTCCCATAACATTAACCCTTCCAATGCAGAGGCTACTTTCGTCCAAAGAACAAGGACCCAAAGATTTTTGAAAATCGTCTAAACCATGTCATGTTGGTATTCATTTCAAAGCTCTTGCTGAGTATTCTCAGATGAGTACCAATGTGTCAGGGTTTCAGTCATTTTTCAGGGGCTTTTGCATCATTTTGTATCGGCCAAATTAGCCACCAGCAGCATAAGGGTTAAGAATGTTGCAGATAGTATGGTGACTGACCAAGGATTCCATTTAAGGCCAGTGGTTGAAAGCAGACCAGGGTGAATACTGAGCTAATAAGATGAAAGCGGCTAAGTGAGTTACTCTTAGATGAGCTGAATACATGATGTTACTTGTACATGTATAGCAGAGGAAACTATATTTTAACTCACAAAATAACATTTAAGCTTAATTTCAAAATACATACTGTACACACACATATTGCTCATAGTCGAAATTAAGGGATCCAGGAATGTCTTCTGGAGTGACATTATTTACATGATTGCCTAATAAATTTTCATTAGCATTTCGACTTGGTAGATTAGAGCTGACCTGCCAATCTAATTTGAGGCAATCTAAAGATTACAGAGTGCTACCCCCTACTTGGCAGCTATATTAGTCCAAAGAAAGCTATGAGAAAGGTGCTCCCAGGACCACTATATGAGGCAAGACCGGCAGTACCAAGCCATTCATTACCAAGCATGAGGTCGCCGGTCAGGTCTCCGCTGGATCCCCATTAGCAGGTTAACCTGGTCACTTTATAAATGGGCGGTGTTGTGGAGGTGCTAGTTCCTGAGACTGGTGATAGATGGCATTTTGAGTAGTCACACTGGTCAGTCAGAAACAAGAAACTGGAAATCTCTCATTGTGGGCCACCTGGTGACCAATTTAAGAACTAAATCAGGGTAGACACAGTTTTGAGTCGGAATAGCTTTCACGTCAAATAAATAAAGAGTTGAAAAAAATTCTTGGCCAGGACTAGGCTAGGTGACATGGAGAAATGCTGAGGCTCGGCAGCAGTATAGGTTGTGGGCAATGTTACTAGTATCCCGTAGAGCAAGAATGGGGTCACATACCTGGAGTGAGGAAGTTGGGGTCGATTGGTTTGCTGGTGTTATTGCACTCTTCGATCTCCTGGAAGCCCAGCAGATGTGACCACAAAGCTGATTTACCCTGGAAAATATGTACAATGCAAAACAGTCACAATCCATCCACACTGTCATCGCAAACAGTTCTCTCTATAGAACCAACAGTATCACAATGGGAACCTGCTGATGTGAAATTCTGGGTACTGTAGAACACACATATGACACGCGTCCCAAATATATCGATTTGGGGAGTTTTCGTATCATAGCATATCTTTATGTTAGCGACGGTAGCCGCCGCTGACAGAAAATAGTACAGCGTTTTTATATATAGCGAAGCGGAACCACATGCTATGTACGCTATATATAAACAGACACGCACATTGTGTGTTCTACAGTAATCATATATCATTCAGATCAGCAAAAAAACATTACTTATTGAGATAGGGTGTGAGTGTTCCTCCTTCCAGGTGAACTTTTATCAAAACATCAAAATCAAATTGCTGAGCAAAATGAAAACGTTTGAGGCAGAATATTGCTAACAGAATAGACCTTAAGGTGCTCAGATGAATGCAAAATAGATGACAATTGGAGGAAGAAAAGAGTTACTTTTTTGAGGGAGGTTAATATAAGAATGATAGAAAAATATTAGTCAAAACCATAAAAACAACCTGAATTATGTAAACCAACAGCAGCGAAAAATGACAGCCAAAATATTAAATAGAAGCAAAACACAAAGTGAGGAGAAAAGTTTTCTAGGCAAAGAGGTTAAGGTTTAGAAACCTTGGTATACATTATAAGTGGAGCTAATATAAGAATGTGCAGAACGGTACTGAATAAATGTGAAGTGTTGACAAACAATACCGGTACTTAGTAGAGCTAGGTGATCCATCTTGTTCTAGGTAAACAGGCAGTATGTCTAATAGTGATGGGAACAGAGAGGGTTTTTATGGTCCAGTGCCCAACCACTAAAGTCTCAGATATTGAATGATTAGAGTCATTTCTCATAATGCAGAAAAAGTGAATAAAATTACTTAAAGTGCACACTGAGCTTATAATAAGCTGGAGTCAGGAGTATAAATGATTTTTTCTGGATGTAGAAAATATACGCAGGGAGCAAAATGATGCACTGGTTCAGACAATGCAGCATGCATGGTCCCCTCTGAAGAAATGCTATATTTGCAAAGTAAGCTATATATTTTCAAGCAATGTTCACTTCTGTGAATGAAGTTTTTTTCTCTTTTTTTAAATGGTCATAGTTAATCAACATGTGTTTTCCACTTTTTTATCATGGTATTTCAAAATTAAGACCTAAGATGAGTTTTCACTAAGTCTTCCCACCACTAGTGTCACCAGGGCAAATTGGCAGGGGTAGGGGTAGACCTGACCTACACAATCTTCTAGCTAGCCAGATGAGAAGCTGAGCCTAGAGAGATACAATGTTACATGTGGGCCACTCTCTGCCATACAGGACCTAAGCTTTTTACTCAGTATAAGCACATACTTAGTAAAACATGTGGGATTTCCAGCAGATTCAATCCCTTAGTAATAAAATAGATTATAGAAGTATTCCCTTACATGACTTCCAATAAAATATATATGAAATTAAAAGTGCTTTTAGGAACTTTCAACCAAATTTAAATGTTTAAAGGTGGATTGCAATTATAATTTGTGCACACTGAGGACTTAATATTAGCCCACCAAGCAGAGTTTTTTTGGACAAATATCTAAGGAGAGATTATTAAGACAAACACAAAAATATTCCTTAAAATATTGCGTTGTTATCATTTTAAGTTATGGTAGAGAAGACAAGTCTTTCTATGATGAGCCGCTGAGTAGCTATCTGGCGTCATGTATGGCAGAGAGTAATAGTATAAGAGCGATCTAGGGCGGGTGGTCAAAGTGGGATAAAACAGCACCTAAGACTTAACGGGCATTCAACATGGAAGGGGGTCGGCCAAACAGCATAAAACAAACTGTCAACACTTGTAGAGAACAAGGAGTCTACCTGATTGTTGTTGTACTCTACATGGGCAGGTGAAAAGGGGCTTACACCCTTTTGCCGGACGAAAGTGAAAAAATCACAATTATGATCGTATTCGTACCAAAGATGAAAGGTAAGCGTGTTAATTAAGTCAGGGTCCAACAATAACTAAATAAGTATACTGGTGGGTTATCAGCAGTTTGTTTACTAACCCAACCTGAGCATCTACTAGCCTAATATCAAAATCAAAGAATAATAAAATTTAGTACTTTTGATAAATTGATCTTTAAATTATTTAAAAAATCAGTGTTATTCAAAACACCAAATGTTTTGCTGTCAGTTTTTCCAATAACCTGGTAAGACTATTGAAATGCGTATGTTCGGTACATTATGAATGATCTTATGAATGATCTATACTAGTCCAGGTTACTCAGTAAATCACTATTGTTGGACCCTGTAAGTGTATTGAAAAGATGAAGGATCAACACATACTGGAGTGTTTACATACATAATTAAGTCATAGAAATGATAAACCCCCCAAAAATAGAGGTGCATCAGTTAGCATGAAGCTTTCCATGTTTAAATAAATTAGCGTGTGAAATGCTTTATCATCAAAATAAAGAAAAAAATCATTTGCCATTCTTGCTCTAATTTTTTCCAGCGCAAAATACAACTTTTTAATTTTGCACTTAGAAAACGGATTCTATGAAACTTACGTTAACCTTTTCAATAGCAATAAGTATAGCAATATTATTGTTAAAAATAAATTATCAAATAAGTTGACCTACCAAAATGTTTACCTCAAATTGCATATATCAATGACTTTTGCATATATCAATAAATTCAAGCTATAAAAATATAAAATAATGTCAAATTATTTCTGAGTTTCATATTAAAAGAGAATCATACTTGGGCATCTCTAAGTTTTTGAAAACAATATTCTTTTACTCTCCTTTCTCAGATTTTATTTCAGTCCATATCTTTTAGCAGAGTTTTAGATTAATTTTATTTATTTGGGATCAGGAATTAAAATGCCCTGGAGAGCTTCAATAGTTGATTTCATATTACATGCAGGTTTCCAGATAAGATCTTGATATTTACCAGTAATATAGCAAGAGCTCTTATCTTCGGGTTTGATTTTTTTGATATCATACCATCAAATAATGCATGTTCACAGTAAAATCTAGATGAAATTGAAAACAAATGAATTCTAGGCTATTAGATGATTCTTAAATCCCCTGATTTCCCAGTTCAGCTGCTCGGCTTCTTAATTCAAAGGGCTACAGGGAGCTGATAGTTCTTAAAAAGTTACCTGTTTTGACTGAAGGCCATGGCTCCAGATCCTCTCCAAGAGATCACAGAGACTAGCGATGAGAGTATTCTCTTCCACACCCGTTATAGACACCTCTCCGTGTCCAAGCTCTACGGCCTCCTGACCCATCTTCTCCACCAACATCCTCTTGGTCTGGCAAAAACAACAATGGACAACAATGAACAACAATGAGATCACGGAGACCTAAAGTGATGAGAGTATTCTCTTCCACACCCGTAATGGACACCTCTCTGTGTCCTAGCTCTACAGGCTCCTGTCCCATCTTCTCCACCAACATCCTCTTGGTCTGGCAAAAACAACAACAATGGATAACAATGAGCAACAATGAGATCACAGAGACCTAAAGTGATGAGAGTATTCTCTTCCACACCCGTAATGGACATGTCCCATGTCCCAGCTCTACAGCCTCTGATATAGGGTGCAATGAATGCAAACGATAGGTTAAGTGGAAAATTGCATGGATCTTAAACATAACAAAACTAAATTAGTTACAACAGATACTATTTACAAAATAAACCTTACAAAACAGCAGACAGTCACCACCAATTTTGACTTATCCTAAAGCTATTCAAGTCTCCTATATATAAGTCATTCATCTCGTGGTGATTTGGCAAATAGTTTTTTAAGAAAGGAATATCAGAAAAGAAAAGAAAATGAAAAAGGGGCCATCAAATAAATTGAGATGAATCACTTTATGAAATAACCCTTAGTTTGTCTCACAAAGAATACAAGCTCCCTACCTAATGAGCTCTAGGGATGAATGGCTGATTGGAAGGTTAAACATATTTCAATAACTCATCTCTTTGAAGTGAATAAGTCATAAACATTGTAGATGAGAATGGGGATGCACAGAACGATCACAGGCGTAAGATAACAGAAGCACAAAGGTGATGAATAACTTTGGTGTGTTTGAACTATGATCTATCTGTTTTCCGATGGACACAATCTTGGTCTTAACCTAAACCACCATAGAGTTTAAGAAAAAACTTGATTATGCATATAAAAATCAACATTTAACCCTCAATGGAAATTTTATACTGATAACATTAATCATTCAATGTGATCAGACCTGTCCAAGCTGTCGCAATGTCCTACTTTTTGTAGAACCGATTTTCTATAAATCTAAGCATTTAACCCTTATGCTGTTGGTGGCTAATTTTGCCTTTACAAAATGATGCAAAAAAAAACTCAGTACCAACATGACCAGGTTTAGATGGTTTTTCAAAAATATGTGCATACTTGGGCTTGGGATGAAAGTAGCCTCAGCATTGGAAGGGTAAAGACACTTTAAGAATAATGCAAAAGATTTAAAATTGCTCTCTCAAAAGCTTAAGAAAATTAGGAACCAGTGTACATAATGGTACACGCATGTTTAGTTTCTATTCAATCTACTTGGGAACTTGTTGTGCAAATTAGCCCTGGCGAAAAATGTTAACTGATCTTACGTCACCTCAGAGTAATAGGTAGAAATGATATTTTATGACAGAAGTTTTTAAGTGTGTGACAGGCACTTTGCCCTTTGACAGCCCTGGTGATATGTATGTGATTAGAGGGATCAGGAGGGATGAACACAAAGCCATGGCATTAGCCTAGTCAAAAAGGTTTTGAGTTAGCAATGCAACTGCTCTGAAGTCTTTGAATATATTGGTTAGTATTTGTGTATAGATCTTGACCTCATCAAGATAAAATAGAACTTTTCTTCCCTGTGAAGATATTACCGCATTCACATGTGCTTCTATGAGATCCAAAATGAATTTGATCAACATCAATAAGTTAGCTTATGTGATCATGTCATATCTATGATCACTACAATCATTTTAAGCTATGCTTTTGAGAAACCAAATACCATTGGTGGACAAACAAACAATATCATTTACTTGTCAGAAGGGAAACTTATTCAAAACAAGTATATCCCTCCTTCAGCAAGTTTAAGTCAATGGTTCTAAAATTGTGCTCTAGAGTTACCTACAATAACTATAATACAATTTAGAATAAGTTCTATTTTTCAATATAAAAAAATATCTCATATCTCATTATTATATTAAAAAAATTATACATTTTAATGTAATGGCTTATAAATAATCAATAAATGATTTGCATAAAATGTTCCACAAAACCTCTCTTTAAAATACAAAACAAATCAGGTTTTATAGAATTTGTTGTGAAGAGGACTTACTTTTGTTTTACACTCTTTCAATAAGGTTGCTACAAACTTCCAGTTAGTTTGTGCTATTGCTGTTGAGGTCATGTCAGCGAGTCGTGGTTGGCGCACTGTGCTCTTACTCCTCGCCTCCTGAATGTACTTCTGCATTCAAACAATACAGCAACAGCATTAGTAAACAACAACAAAAACAATAACAACAACAATCAGAGCATCGGCCAATCACAAAACTCCTTACACTTTCATTAGTATACAAACTAGCACTACTTTGATACTTTGTTAATGATAAGCTGAAAATGTTAGAATGTTACAATGCATAGTTAAAACACAATTGTCACTGAAACAAATAATGCACACAGTGCACTGCCTGAAATGCACATGATAAATAGCTAAGAGCGAGGAGGTAGCAGGTCAGAGATAGAACTATATAGAATAGGACACAACTGAGGAGGAAAATATCAGACAGAAGCAAAGCATTTCTTAAGGCACTTCAAAATCAATTTGACTATATAATGAATGGAATATAGTACTGCTGCTAATTCCTATACAGAGTATACAGATATGCTATTTCAGACTACTGACACATTTAAAGCACTGTACAATGGAGCTCTATGCAGATGCTGCTGCCTTCTCAATGTCTACAAGTCTGTGAAGTGCAAACACACAATGCACTGATGACAAAGAAATATGCACATTGGACACGTCCTTGACATAACCGGGAAAACAAATAGAAGATAACATCAGGCCCATTACTTAGTTTTTCTGGTGCTCTACGGAGAAAGAGAGTGTTAATTGTTATTTCAGAAAAAGCTTTAACCCGCCAGAAAGTGACATTTGAATTTGTTTACGTAGGAGACATGCATATCCATTTTACCACATACCCCAGTGCCACCTGTGTCCAGGTTAGTACTAGGCATGCACTCTTGCTACGCCCCCTGGTGGCAACATGCAGAACTATCTCAAGTTGAAGTGCATGTCATTTCTTGCAGTTGAATTACTCCATATCAAAGACAATTACTGTTAGAGGGGTGTGATTTTTATATAAAATTGAGCGTTACATAAAGAAAGCCAGAACAAAAAGGTGCCACAGCTTAAAATATCATTACTTTTACTTATGTGTTACAAAAGACATTAAGTGTTAGTTACAGCAAGCAGCATTGCTATTCAACTTCAACGTGCCGAGAGTTAGCTTAGAAATAAACAGCAAAGCAAAATTGTTACTCACTAGCCACAATCGTACATGCTTCTCCGCTAATGCGTACTTGGCACAAAAGGGAAAAGACCTATCAAAATCTAGTTCCATAGAAATGTCGACACAGTTGCAGGATTAGGGCGGGGACAAAAGGGATTCCGGTGGGCAGTTAGTTTAATGTTGTTATAAAATTAAAATTGATAAGTGTGTTAGTTTCTATTAGGTAGATCAACCATTTGCCAATCCCAACCCGCTGAAATTTGAATCTAAATCCCAAATAAAATGTCATTGATGTTGACGAAACTGGACACGTCTAAAATGAACACAGGTAAATACTTGTATTTTTGAATCTAAATATCAAGTCCACAATGGTTATATTTTGTTTATTTTAAATCTAAATGATAGCTTAATAGAACTGCTTGAGTTGAATTTGCCTTAAATATTTTTAATCACGTAATGTTGTTTGGAAGGGACACACATGACATCATATAGAGTGGTGGCAAGCTGTTAGAGGTGATATACATACAATGCTCTACAGGACACCAGTCGTCGGGACACACCCATCTAGGTACATGCTAGCAATTGTACTGGCCTAAACCTATAGGGGACTACTATAGAGATATATACACAACACAGCTCTCTCAGTACAACTACAGCTGCAGACTAGGCTCCTAGTCCCTAAAAAAATGACATTCCCTTCTGAGTTGACCAAGCAGTGTGGTGTAGAACTGACAAATGTGGATAGATGGCACCACCTGGTCCTCCTATCTCTAAAAGTTTTACACCAGCCTAGAAATCTAGCCTACTGCAAATGCTTCTCTCCACCGTGTGGCTACACAAGATACAGAGAAAGTCCCTCAAGGAACTAATGGGCCAGTCATGTGGCAATTCTCATTATAAAAAAACCTGCAGGATAGACCACTGGTTAACCGAGAACATCTGTCTATAAAGACCACCTATCTCCATATTCCCACAGGTGAAAAAAACATCATTTTTCACCTGTTTGAAATGGCCGCCTGTCCTTGATCTTTCCTAACAGGGTTGACTTTAAATGATTTACTCAATAACATTCATCTCCATTTATAGCAGCTGACTTTGTTTCAGTTATATTCAAAATGATGAATATGCATCACTTGATAACATTCATTTTTATGGATGTCAGCTGAATTCAAGTGTAATATTTGAAATAATGAATATTGATAACAGTTAATAACATTCATCTTAATCAATGACGGCTGAATTTAAGTTTGAAATGATGAATTTGAAATGATAAATATGCATTTAGATTTCTGTATATGACAAGTACATGAGCCAGATATTTATGTATGAAATTCCATGTTATAAGTACTTACGTCAGGTAACTGTATAACAAGTACTTAAACTTAATCTTAGTACAAGATGTTTTAAATCTAATAATAAGTACATGACTTTCCAATGAACGGATGTGTGAGACAAATAAATAATGGCAGACGAGACATTTCGCACAATGTCAAACTGGTAAATAAGTAACAGCAATCGTCATCAGATTCTAAGGAATATGGATATTAAGATAAAACAGAAAGAAGTAAGAATCTTTTTAAAGAAGTAGCAAGTTTTAAAGTAAAGACTAGAATTATAAGTATGTGGCAATTATGTTACACACATTTAAGCATGATTTTCATTGGGGTATATAGTTTTGTTCAATTTACGAGAAGTCTAGAAAAAAATATGAAAACCCCTAAGATTCATTAGAAAAAATATTTATTCTAACTGTAGGACTTAATTTGTTTATCAATAAAATAAGAAATGAACCTTTGCACAATGACTTTCTTAACCCCATCCATGCCTGCAGTGCACCAAATAGGCAATAGATTTTTGCTGATATGGCTCTGTTATACTTTGAAAAAATATTTCAAAGAGAAATATTCATTCGATCTCTATAAAAAATCCCCTTCATCTGCTTTGTAAATTTAAGTAAAATTATTTATTTTATTTAGTTATTTTCAAATTTATCAGAGATGGAGAAGACAATTTCAAGTGGAATGCTAGGCGTGGATGGTTTAAAGAAAAGCTTTTAGTACAGTACTGTTTTCACATTCTGGGACATTGGATTTTCAGATCTCAACCTTTGTTCACTAAAGGTATGAGAAATGCCTTCTCTTCCCTGTCTAGTGATTAAGGACTAAGGTATTTCTCTTTACCTCTCGTTGATCTGAGTTGAGCTGTAGATGCTCTGAGTGTTGCATCAGTCTGTCTTTCCTCCTCCATTTAGCATGATCTCTCTTTGTCCTGAAACAAATGGCGCACAAATTATGCCATGCTCATGTCTTGAAAAGAAAGCAAAAGCAGAAGTAAGGAGATACAAACCAACCCCATACATTAACCCATGCAGACTTTTTGTAAGGATTTACACGAATATTGGACTCCTCTTGAGGCTGAAAAATCTTGACAGAAAGAACTCCATAAATTCATATCTAATTTTTCCCAGTTCAAGACATGCTCTTTACTATGACTCATTAGCAGAAACCACTAAGCTATATATATATATATATATATATATATATATATATATATATATATATATATATATATATATATATATATATACATATATATATATATATATATATATATATATATATATATATATATATATATATATATATATATATATATATATATATATATATATATACACACACACACACATGTAGTTTCAACTGGGCTTTCTCATGTCTTTTAAAGGAGTTTTGACTGTTTATGCTTATATCTTCAGTATCAGTCAATTGCTTTTGTATGGCTTAAAAGGCACTAACTTTACACTTATTGATTCTTTAGTCAGCTAGGCTCTATATGTATGTGTCTAAAACAATAAGCTTATGACATCCATGACTTTGCCTTACTTGTTGGTGACTGGTTCTTTGTTGAGTATGTCTGAGTCTAGTTGTGGGAAGAATCCCGGTGTGTGTCGGTAGATATGCTTAATCTCCAGCTCGTGAGGCCTGTCCGCAGACAGATCTATAATGCTTGAACGCTTCTCAATCAGCGACTCTGAAAACAGCACAATTCTTATGATAAAAGTTTCTTTATACATTTAAAGGTGGCTCATACATATACAAAGTTTCGATTTATACAAAGATAGCATGAAAAATAATGTATAGTGGATATGAAACAATCAATAAATAATTTCTCCCTTATTTGATGTTGATATTAGCAATAAATGAGGGATTTAGGTATCAGTTTTGCATCCAAGTAGCCACTGCTAGGAATGAACTCTGAACCCCATGCCACCCCCTACCCCTATTACTTAAGTTAGCACAATAGCCACAGTGCCATTGAGTATGGTCTAGACATTAAAATAATAAAACTTCAAACAACATATTTTTTGTTTCAACCTCCTCTTTAAGGATATCTACACTACTTAACTCTAGCCATGAAAATGAAAAAAAAATGTTGTTGCTTTTTTAATACAAATATTGACTAGACTAGACACTTGAGCAGTAATCTGTTATCTTAAACTGCTTGTTGCCTTACCATTGCTGCGCCTCCTAATTTAAGTGAATTTACTAATGATACTCATTTATCTGGAGGGGAAGTATGTATTATAAATACATAGTCCAAATGACTCTTCAAAAGAGAGAAAACCAATTTATTTATGCATAATTTATCTCCTAAAAGTCCCAAGGAAATTAATTTCCCCCTTAGCCAGCACTATAAACTATTACAGCCCTGAGCCACATGAGACTTTTAAATTGCGAATAAGTGAAATAAGTAATTATCCTGATTAATTTCTAAGCCCCTGTCATAGTTATTTCCCTCTGTAATCCTCCAGCTAATTTAATTCTCCTCTGGAGTATAGGATTTATAGATGACTTCTCGAAAGCTGTCAACAAACCCAAGGGATGCCTTTTCACCATGACAACTGTAACAGTCGCTATGGCAACCAATCATTACTACCGAGGAAATTCCGACTCATGTTTTTTTTGAAGTAATCATGTGTCTATCTGTTGATATGCAGAAAGATTTGGAAATCAGAATTTGACTTCAGGAAGAAATACCATGATACAACAAAGCAAAAATACAACAAAATTCAACATCCTTGATTGAATATTGTTTATTTTTATAGTGCTACCGGAGGGAAAAGAAATCACTCATAAAATCATTTATGGTTGACCCATTCAATTCTGTGGTAGTCTCACAACTTTGAAACTACCTCATCACTTGGAGTAATTTTTTGAAAATATTTGAAGAGGGAATATCCAAGTTCCCAACAAGATCATTGACTTTTATTCAAAGTATTTCTCAAAATATTGCTTTTTACCAAATCTTTCCAAAATGTTTTATTCTATCAAGATATCACCCACAATATTGAATCTGGTTATCTTTATGAAGACCATGTGTATGATCAAGAATTGCACAGGTTAATGGTAGTTTAGAGTCAATATGAAGAAATTAAATTGACTTATTTCTATAAGAATAACCAGGAGGTAGTATTTGGAATATACAGGATTTCTCTTGGTTGCAGAGGTTCTGGTTATTATTAATACCATTATCGAGAAATGAAATGAAATTAATCTTATTTCTAGTGAAATAAGCGGGAGTTATTTATGCTATCTACCTGATACTTTCTTGGTTTCATCACATTTCATGTAAAAATAACCAAAATAAGCGTTACCCTTACAGAAAACGCCATCTCTTTACCACCATCCTGACATGTTTCCACCACCAAACCCGTGGCAGATGTGGGATGACGTTCCAATTCACATGTCTTGACCACTGGTCACCGGTAGACCAGTGGCAGGCATGTGGTGGTGCATTGCCACTACTCCACCACCTTATTACCCATATTAACCACAACGTGTGGTTAAAAACCACTAGCATATCCAACCACAGGTAGGGGTAAAGTAGGGGCATGAGCATGGTATTCAAAGGGTACACCGAGTTATGCTATTTGCCACATATAGATGGCAGCACTAGTTCATTTGTGACCAGGAGTGCTTTGGATTATGCCACTAGCCACATATAGATGGCTCCACCGGTTACAAATATGGACAGGGAGGGACGCCCCTATGGGTGAGCCAACAAACAGGGAAGGACGCCCCTATGGCTGATCCCTCTAGCAGGGAGGGACACCCCTTTGGCTGAGCCAACTAGCAGGGAGGGACTCCCCTATGGCTGATCCCTCTAGCAAATAGGGACGCCCCTATGGGTGAGCCATTTAGCAGGGAGGGATGACCCTATGGCTGATCCCTCTAGCAAAGAGGGATGCCCCTATGGCTGATCCCTTAAGCAGGGAGGGATGCCCCTATGGTTGAGCCCTCTAGCAAGGAGGGACGCCCCTATGGGTAAGCCAACTAGCAAAGAGGGATGACCCTATGGCTGAGCCCTCTAGCAAGGAGGGATGCCCCTATAGCTGATCCCTCAAGCAGGGAGGGATGCCCCTATGGCTGAGCCCTCTAACAAGGAGGGATGCCCCTATGGCTGAGTCCTCTAGCAGGAAGGGATGACCCTATGGCTGAGCCCTCTAGCAAGGAGGGACGCCCCTATGGCTGATCCCTCTAGCAGGGAGGGATGCCCCTATGGCTGAGCCCTCTAGCAGGGAGGGACGCCCCTATGGCTGTGCCCTCTAGCAGGGAGGGATGCCCCTATAGCTGATCCCTCTAACATGTTGGGATGGACACTCTTTAGTACTCACAATACAGTTAGTACTCTTTTGATAGTATTCAGCGAGTGCTTTCTAATGAATTCCAACATGGCTATGTTCAGATGTTTTTTAAAAATCTCTGCATCCTTGTGCTTTGGGTGAAATAAGCCTCAGCATTGGAAGGATTGATCCATTAATGTCTCTAGGTTGTTAGGCATTCCAACTATTTTGGTAATATCTTTGTGACCAGAAAAACCTGTGGAAAATATTTGAAGGGAAGATGTCGGTTAGAATCCCACCCATAATGATACATGAAATATATCACAAATTTAGGCATAAATTAAGTTATTTAGGCCAAAATAAAGTCATCTAGGCCAAAATATCCAGAGGTTCAGACAACACCTGTCAGGTGAAGGGATGGACACAATAGGGGTTTCTGATCTGGCGCATCAGCGTAAGGTCACGAGGGAACAAGGACAAATCAGGGCTCTCGTATCATTTACGTTACAGAGAAACATGTGTGCCATCATCATCTGAACATGTGCAGAGCACAGATTTTGGGCTACTGGTTGAGGCTAGCCTGTTCAGGTTGACCGGCTTGTTTCATATCCACTTGTTTTTATTTATCTAAGATGTAAACTGATACAAGAGCCCTTATGGTCTTTGTTTCTTAATGACATCACAGCAGAGAAATACATCCCCTTGATCCGCAACCCCATAGGCACAGCATGCTAGTACCAACGGTATGTGCGCCTCGGGTTACGCAGTGTAACCTGGGGAAGTATTGGTCACGTGATTGGTTTCGCGGCAATTTCAGTCTGACCCAGGGCCTGTGAAACCAGCAGGCAGCCAATCCTGGGGTACACATGTTATCTATGACTCATAGTGGTGTGAGGCAGCGAAATTTGATGACGCATGCACAGTGCCCACTCCCTGTCTACTACTCCCAGATCACAGTAAGACTAGATTTGGCAAGATTATCCAGGGTCCAGTGTCCATGGCTGTATTATGGGTCTATGGTAATTAGTATGTGGTGATCAATCCATGTTTTATTCATCTAAGACAAAATTACCATGAAAACAGGTAATATTGGTACATTTCTTGATGTTTACCTATAGCAGTTTCAGTCAATACCCTCAAAGAATACTTGTGGGACGTTTGCAGTTTCTACTCAAGTATAATTTTTTAGAGTCAGATTCAAGAAGTTATCCCTATCTGAAAATGGTGTACAGCCTGATGTCCACCCTCAGTCATTGGTATCCCCCAAGGGGAAGTCAGACAGGTCACTACCTGACCTGTCTGTTGCACCCTGCTGGGAGGAAGCAGGAAATTGGATTACTTACCTGATAAGCACAAGACAGGGTTGGTGCCAGGTGCCTGACCTAGATTCTAGGCTGACCAGAGTAGACAATTCAAACCTCGCACAAACATTCTTTAAAGGTTATTGATTATAACTGCTTTAAGTAAATTAAGTTTATGGAATGTACCAATAGTGCCTGATTTTAGAGAAATTTTATTGAAAGATGACGGAAATGGGATATTCTCATTTGGCATATTTTTCTCTGCAGCAATGTATATATTTTTGGAAAATCTAGTTCTTAGTGCCATGGTGTTTATGATGATGATAATGATAAAGTTGACCTCTAGACCTTTAAGCTATTCATGATGATGATAATGGTAATAAAATTGACCTCTATACCTTGGCTATATAGTCATGATCATGATGATGATAATAAAATTGACTTCTACACCTTAGCTATATTCATGATGATGATGATGATGATGATGATGATGATAATAAAATTGACCTCTACACCTTAGCTATATTCATGATGATGATGATGTTGATGATGACAATGATAAAATGGACTTCTGCACCTTAGGTACATTCACGATGATGATGATGATAAAATTGACTTATACACCTAGGCTATATCCATGCTGATGACGATAAATTTGACCTCTACACCTTTGATAGCTATATTCATGATGATGATGATGATGATGATGATGATAAAATTGACGTATACACCTTGGCTATATCCATGCTGATGACGATAAATTTGACCTCTACATCTTCGATAGCTATATTCATGATGATGATGATGATGATAAAATTGACTTCTACACCTTGGCTATATTCATGATGACGATGATGATATCGACGATGATGATGCAGTGATAAAATTGACTTCTGCACCTTAGCTATATTTACGATGATGATGACAATACCGATTGATGATGACGATGATAAAATTGACTTCTTCACCTTAGCTTTAGCCATAATGATAATGACAATAATAAAATGGACTTCTACATTGTAAGGCCCAGTCACACTATAGCTATATTCACAATGATGATGATAATACTCAGCGAGAGCTATCCGAATACCAACATGACAGGGTTTAACTGGGTTAAGATCGTATATGCCAACTTTTTAGACGGAGCCGATAGGTGAAAAAATTGAGTCCGACCTGCCTATTTTAAAATCGTGCGATAGTCGGACCCTAGTGTGACTGGGCCTGTAGCTATATTCATTATGATGATGATGATGGTGATGATGATGATGACAGAGATGAAATTTACGTCCACGCTATATCTTTATTCACAATGATGATGATAACACTCAGCGAGAGCTATCCGAATACCAACATGACAGGGTTTAAATGGTTTTCAAAAATCTTTGAGTCATTGCGCTTTGAACAAAAGTAGCCTCAACATTGCTGATATGTTGTTGAATAAAGTATATTTTGAATGATATTGAAGGAAAAACGTTACTTAGATCCTAACCTAGCTCTTTTGAAATATTTCAAATAAATTTGTCTATAATCAGATGTTATGGGGTGAAAGCTTCATTCACCCTTCCAATGCTGAGGTTACTTTTATCCAAAGGACAAGGATGCAAAGATTTTTGAAAACCATCTAAACCCTGTCATGTTGGTATTCATTGGATGGCTCTCACTGAGTACTCTCAGAAGAATACCCATGTGACAGGGTTTCAGTTATTTTAAAAGTTTTTTTGCATCATTTTTGTTTTGGGCAAATTAGCCTGCCGCAGCATAAGGGTTATACCTGTACCAACCAAAAAGACCTGACTTGGTCGTTGAAATCATTCTTCTTAACCCATTTATGCCTGTAGCCCCAAAAACTGCATGGCTATTTTGGTGATAATCTCTTTAACAAAATCACCTATCGTGAAATATCTGAAGGAGAAATTTGAGCAGAAAACAAAAAGCAATGTTCTGCAAATATTTAAGTAAAAAAGTTAATTGTATCGTTACCTACAACTTTCAAATACATTTTAAAAATTAATGCCTCATCCTCAGGTCATGTTGAAAGTGTCGGAGCAATTGACATCACAACTCTAAGCATGGATAAGTCAAAAACATATGTATCTGGAGTGAATAAATAATCTGACAACATTTGACATAACTAATAAGATAAATTGAGAATTATTTGAAGAGCACTAGTTAAACTAAACACGAATAATAACTCTCAGTCAATTACCTTAAGTACTAAATATTAACCTTTCCAATGCTGAGGCTATACTATCTTCCAAAGAACAAGAATGCAAAGATTTTTTGAAAACCATCTAAACCCTGTCATGTTGGTATTCATGGGATTGCTCTTGCTGAGTACCCATATGCCAGGTTTCCATTACAGGAAATAATCAAATAGATAACCGTCTCTGGGACGGTAACAGGCTATGCATCCTGTCATTCGCTCTCCCCAGAGAACGCTACCCACCTGGCAGGTACTGGCATGCAGGTCCTTATCTATATGGGTCAAATGCGGCCAGCTAGTAGCAGTGTAGGAGGGAGTGTTGATGCAAGATTTAGACAGTCATAGAGATTTCACTTGCAGCAGAAAATTGAGTATAAAAGCGGTTTTAATGGAAATGACAACAAAAAAAGTGGTGTATTTAGGTTAGGAAGTATATGATACTCCGGCGTGCAGCTTAATATAGGAGTTTTAGCGAGCTCTTGAGGGTTAAAAGTTGTAACTAGTGACTTTAAAAAGTTTATGATGATGATAATGATAAAGTTGACCTCTAGACCGTTAAGCTATTCATGATGATGATAATGATAATAAAATTGACATCTTTACCTTGTCTATATAGTCATGATGATGATGATGATAATAAAATTGACTTCTACACCTTAGCTATACTCATGATGATGATGATGATGATAATAAAATTGACCTCTACACCTTTTCAAGCTATTCATGATGATGATAATGATAATAAAATTGACATCTTTACCTTGTCTATATAGTCATGATGATGATGATGATAATAAAATGGACTTCTGCACCTTAACTATATTGACGATGATGATGATGATAAAATTGACTTATACACCACGGAAGTGGCTATATCCATGCTGATGACGATAAATTTAACCTCTACACCTTTGATAGCTATATTCATGATGATGATGATGATAAAATTGATGTAAACACCTTGGCTACATCCATGCTGATGATGATAAATTTGACCTCTACACCTTTGATAGCTATATTCATGATGATGATTAAATTGACGTATACACCTTGGCTATATCCATGCTGATGACGATAAATTTGACCTCTACACCTTTGATAGCTATATTCATGATGATGATGATGATGATAAAATTGACTTCTACATCTTGGCTATATTCATGATGACGATGATGATATCGATTGATGATGACGATGATAAAATTGACTTCTTCACCTAAGCTATAGCCATGATGATGATGATGATGACAATAATAAAATTGACTTCTACATTGTAAGGCCCAGTCACACTAGGGTCCGACTATCGCACAGGGCCGACTCGATTTTTCACCTATTGGCTCCGTCTAAAAAGTCTGTACTGGGTTAAGATTGTATATGCCGACTTTTTAGATGGAGCCGATAGGTGAAAAAATCGAGTCCGACCTGCCGATTTTTAAATCGTGCGATAGTCGGACCCTAGTGTGACTGGGCCTGTAGCTATATTCATTATGATAATGATGATGATGCTGACAGATAAAATTTACTTCCACGCTATAGCTATATTCAAAATGATGATGATAATACTCAGCGAGAGCTATCAGAATACCAACATGACAGGGTTTAACTGGACCCACTTCGGCATCAGACGTGCTGTAGGGTAGCACGTACGTCGTCCGTAGGACATTCATAGATTCAGCATGCTGCCACTCGCCAAGTTGGCAATATACTAGGTGTATAGGGAAAAGTGCCAGAACAAAATTCTTCGTAATAACGGTTTATGGCAGCGAGTTTATTGATGAAACTGAGCGGCCAAAAAATCAAGTGATGCGTGCGATTGAAACATTGTCTGAAGCTTATATATGGGAAAATTTTTGGCATATTTTCGCGCCCGTGTACTTTTAGCTAATATGTCGAAAAAGGGGAACGACTTTACGGTAATTCCGCGAATAGCGAAACAGCGAAATATGTATAGGACGTACACTTACGGTATACTATTATACTACGGAGATGCCTCATTCTGAGAATATCGCTAAACTGGCCATAAGTTCTTAAATCATGGTACGTGTGTGTTATGAATTGTTCAATTGATATTGTGCACGTACGTTGGCATACCCGTCAGCATTCAACAATCCAAAATCAGGATATTTCACTTATCAGGCGGTTTACTATACTGCGAGGTCTTTTGGTTTCATTTTGTTTAGTTCCAATTCTGGGAGGGGCCAGGTTAGTACTTTTGCTTAAGGAACGGGCCTTTAGAGTTGGTAATCATGGAAACATATGTTAATAGGATAACTTTAATTTTAGCTGATCACAATTGCTGCATGATAATATACACACAGTTTTCAAAAACATGCAGATAGCTTTGGAACTGAAAATGTCTTCATCAACAACATTTACATTGTGTGATCTTTCCAGACATTGTGTGATCTTTCAAGATCAAATACTTACTATGTTCAGCATATTATGAAATTCTTGGCTCTTGGCTAGAAAATAAATTTATTCTTGAGGAATGGTGGATGATTTTTGAAAGTTGGCTAATCTGAAGATTTCTGACCAAGTTATATAATTCATACCTGTTAACATTCAACCATCCAAAATCAGATTTTATGCGGTTCCAATTCTGGCCACCAGGGGTCAGATTAGTTTATTAGTTTAGGAGTGGGCTATTATATTTTACAGGTGTTGGCAAATTGATAACCATACAAGTATGATTATGAAATAACTTTAATTTTATGTAGCAGATCACACATGCAGCATGATGACAAATTCCCAGTTATGAGAAACACACAGACATTGCTTTTGTACTGAATACATCATAATAGTCCATGACCCAGAGGTGGTCAGTATCATATTGGGGGGGGGGGGGGGGGGGGGGGGGGGGCAAATTTTGGTTAATGTTTTTGAATTCACCATATTCTCACCTTTATGGTATTTCAGTAACAAATATTTTCCAAATCAGACCTTTTTTTCCCAGGTGAACAATAAAATAGCTTTAAATATTTACACAATCACTAATTTGCTTTTACTCACTACCCATATTCCTCATATTTCATAACTATTACATCTCTATCCATTCCCCTTGAGATATGGATTCGTGCGCCGGCCTACATATTTTGGCGCCCGGATCCATTCATCTACCATACCTGCCTAACCTCTGCGCTGTGTTGCGCCCAGGCAGCGCACTAAGCTTCATACTACTTTCCATTCCTTTCATTTCCAGTCCTATCACCTTGTATCGGACTTTCTCTGGGTTAAGATCGTATATGCCAGCTTTTTAGACGGAGCCGATAGGTGAAAAAATCGAATCAAATCAAAAACATATGTATCTGGAGTGAATAAATAATCTGACAACATTTGACATAACTAATAAGATAAATTGAGAATTATTTGAAGAGCACTAGTTAAACTAAACACGAACAGTAACTCTCAGTCAATTACCTTAAGTACTAAATATTAACCTTTCCAATGCTGAGGCTATACTATCTTCCAAAGAACAAGAATGCAAAGATTTTTTGAAAACCATCTAAACCCTGTCATGTTGGTATTCATGGGATTGCTCTTGCTGAGTACCCATATGCCAGGTTTCCATTACAGGAAATAAGCAAATAGATAACCGTCTCTGGGACGGTAACAGGCTATGCATCCTGTCATTCGCACTCCCCAGAGAACGCTACCCACCTGGCAGGTACTGGCATGCAGGTCCTTATCTATATGGGTCAAATGCGGCCAGCTAGTAGCAGTGTAGGAGGGAGTGTTGACGCAAGATTTAGACAGTCATACAGATTTCACTTGCAGCAGAATATTGAGAATTAAAGCGGTTTTAATGGAAATGACAACAAAAAAGTGGTGTATTTAGGTTAGGAAGTTAGGTTAGGAAGACCTCTACACTTTCCGGTGTGCAGCTTAATATGGGAGTTTTAGCGTGCTCTTTAGGGTTGAAAGTTGTAACAAGTGACTTTAAAAAGTTTATGATGATGATAATGATAAAGTTGACCTCTAGACCTTTAAGCTATTCATGATGATGATAATGATTATAAAATTGACCTCTTTACCTTGGCTATATAGTCATGATGATGATGATGATGATAATAAAATTGACTTCTACACCTTAGCTATATTCATGATGATGATGATGATGATAATAAAATTGACCTCTACACCTTAGCTATATTCATGATGATGATGATGTTGATGATGACAATGATAAAATGGACTTCTGCACCTTAACTATATTGACGATGATGATGATGATAAAATTGACTAATACACCACGGAAGTGGCTATATCCATGCTGATGACGATAAATTTGACCTCTAAACTTTTGATAGCTATATTCATGATGATGATGATGATAAAATTGACGTATACACCTTGGCTATATCCATGCTGATGATGATAAATTTGACCTCTACACCTTTGATAGCTATATTTATGATGATGATGATGATGATGATAAAATTGACATATACACCTTGGCTATATCCATGCTGATGACGATAAATTTGACCTCTACACCTTTGAAAGCTATATTCATGATGATGATGATGATGATAAAATTGACTTCTACATCTTGGCTATATTCATGATGATGATGATGATATCGCTGATGATAATGACGATGATGAAATTGACTTCTGCACCTTAGCTATATTTACGATGATGATGACAATATCGATTGATGATGACGATGATAAAATTGACTTCTTCACCTTAGCTATAGCCATGATGATGATGATGATGACAATAATAAAATGGACTTCTACATTGTAAGGCCCAGTCACACTAGGGTCCGACTATCGCACAGGGCCGACTCGATTTTTCACCTATCGGCTCCGTCTTAAAAGTCTGTACTGGTTTAAGATTGTATATGCCGACTTTTTAGATGGAGCCGATAGGTGAAAAAATCGAGTCCGACCTGCCGATTTTTAAATCGTGCGATAGTCGGACCCTAGTGTGACTGGGCCTGTAGCTATATTCATTATGATGATGATGATGATGCTGACAGATAAAATTTACTTCCATGCTATAGCTGTATTCACAATGATGATGATAATACTCAGCGAGAGGTATCCGAATACCAACATGACAGGGTTTAACTTGGTTAAGATCGTATATGCCGACTTTTTAGACGGAGCCAATAGGTGAAAAAATTGAGTCCGACCTGCCTATTTTAAAATCGTGTGTTAGTCTGACCCTAGTGTGACTGGGCCTGTAGCTATATTCGTTATGATGATGATGATGATGATAGTGATGATGATGATGACAGAGATAAAATTTACTTCCACGCTATATCTATATTCACAATGATGATGATAATACTCAGCGAGAGCTATCCGAATACCAACATGACAGGGTTTAAATGGTTTTCAAAAATCTTTGAGTCATTGTGCTTTGAACAAAAGTATACTCAGCATTCCTGATATCTTGTTGAATAAAGTATATTTTGAATGATATTGAAGGAAAAACGTTAATTAGATCCCAACCTAGCTCTTTTGAAATATTTCAAATAAATTTGTCTATAATCAGATGTTATGGGGTGAAAGCTTCATTCACCCTTCCAATGCTGAGGTTACTTTCATCCAAAGGACAAGGATGCAAAGATTTTTGAAAACCATCTAAACCCTGTCATGTTGGTATTCATTGGATGGCTCTCACTGAGTACTCTCAGAAGAATACCCATGTGACAGGGTTTCAGTTATTTTAAAAGTTTTTTTGCATCATTTTTGTTTTGGGCAAATTAGCCTGCCGCAGCATAAGGGTTATACCTGTACCAACCAAAAAGACCTGACTTGGTCGTTGAAATCATTCTTCTTAACCCATTTATGCCTGTAGCCCCAAAAACTGCATGGCTATTTTGGTGATACTCCTCTAACAAAATCACTTATCGTGAAATATCTGAAGGAGAAATTTGAGCAGAAAACAATAAGCAATGTTCTGCAAATATTTAAGTAAAAAAGTTAATTGTACCGTTACCTACAACTTTCAAATACATTTCAAAATTAATGCCTCATCCTCAGGTCATGTTGAAAGTGTCTGAGCAATTGACATCACAACTCTAAGCATGGATAAGTCAAAACAATATGTATCTGGAGTGAATAAATAATCTGACAACATTTGACATAACTAATAAGATAAATTGAGAATTATTTGAAGAGCACTAGTTAAACTAAACATGAACAATAACTCTCAGTCAATTACCTTAAGTACTAACTATCAACCTTTCCAATGCTGAGGCTATACTATCTTCCAAAGAACAAGAATGCAAAGATTTTTTGAAAACCATCTAAACCCTGTCATGTTGGTATTCATGGGATTGCTCTTGCTGAGTACCCATATGCCAGGTTTCCATTACAGGAAATAAGCACATAGATAACCGTCCCTGGGACGGTAACAGGCTATGCATCCTGTCATTCGCACTCCCCAGAGAACGCTACCCACCTGGCAGGTACTGGCATGCAGGTCCTTATCTATATGGGTCAAATGCGGCCAGCTAGTAGCAGTGTAGGAGGGAGTGTTGACGCAAGATTAGTCATACAGATTTCCACTTGCAGCAGCACATCGAGTATCAAAGCGGTTTTAATGGAAATGACCACAAAAAAGTGGTGTATTTAGGTTAGGAAGTATATGTTACTCCGGCGTGCAGCTTAATATAGGAGTTTTAGCGTGCTCTTGAGGGTTGAAAGTTGTAACTATAGTGACTTTAAAAAGTTTTATGTGACCATTTCCTGTCATGTCAGTCATATTTAAGCTATTTTGTGTCATTTTGTATTGGCAAAATTATAGCCACCAGCAGCATGTGTTAAGGAAATTTAAAGTATCATGGGTCCAGAAATCACTTATCAAGGAGATCTACAGGCATGAAAGGGTTAATTATGGGGAAACATGTATGGCTTATAAGAATTCAATTTGTTGTGGTCTGACAGTGGCTTAGGTTATTCACCTTCTTTATTCTAATCAAAATAACCCCCAGTCTTGCAAATTCAATACCAGCAGCTACTTCAAACTTAGGCCTAAATCTATCAACTACTACTGCTACTACTAATGATAATAATGATAATGACAATAATACTAAAAATGAAAATGATAAGCACAGTGAGACAGTGCCTGCTGGTGCAGGAGCCTGACCTAGATTCTGCTGGGGTAAAACAGGAAATCAGTTTATTTTTAAAATATCTACACTATCTGCCCTAATGGACCAATCAGAACAGGTCCTGCCTACCATGTGACCAAGCTGTGGGGTAGTTTTTATACACTCATACTTACATCATTGATGAAGCAGCATCTCCAGGCTGATCTCCACCATTTTGACCTGCCCTAAGGATGTTCTAGGATGGATGAACTTCTCAGATGCAGGTATGTACTAACCATTATTTCAGGACTTAGTTAAGGAAAATCTTTAAAATGACAAAAGCCTGACTTACATGGTAATCTATATCTTACATTTTCTTCTACATTAACATGTTCAAACATAAAATACGTAACCTAATTAGGTTCAGGTACTTCATTATAGGTAATTCAATCATGAAATATTAGTTTATATATAAAACACTTATCAATACATATTCATTTCATTACATAATGTTATTTATTCTGTATTAAACATGCATTTAGTGGTCAATACTATTACCTTTTTGCATATCAATTTAAATGTTACACCTGATAAAATACATACCCAGATATTAGTATGAAATGATAGGGTGGGCCCTAAGATTATGGACTTTTGTTGCAGAGTTTGCATTTCACCACTGGTGGCGGCATTTAGATGATGGTTGAATGGGAAATGAGAGTGACTACCAACAACAGGGGAAACAATTACTCAGGTGAGTGTTTTGTATGTACTGTCTTTGTCTAGTCTAACACCATGCCTTTATCAGAAGATGACCATAGTTCCTAAGTATATGTTTTATCAGAAATATACAGAGTTGCTTGAATTATTCTAGGAATAGCATTTAAGGTATGATATACAAATTTAAATGTTAATGCTTCCTAAATAATCATTTGGGTATCTTGACCTAGATAGGGGGCACACATACAGCCAAGATTAGTGCAGGCCAACAGGATGCTTGACCCAGATAAGCACACAAAGACAAAAGGATGCTTAGGAAGATAATGGGTTAACTTAATCCTGAAGATTTGACCATTAACAGAGGGCTGTTTCTCTGCTGGGGCTGCCCTGATGCATGGGTGGTCCAAGCATAATAAATCACCTACTCTTGTCTTGCCTAACTTTGAAAGGATTCATGCTTATTGTTATCATATATATACAGTGAGCATTATAAGCAGAGCCCTCTTTCTCCTATAGCTGGGTGGTCTAAGCAGTCAAAACCAACTACTCATGTCTCTCATAACTATGAAGGATCTCCATGGGAATAAATATGATATAGTGATCCCTATTATCAGTGGACGTAATCTTGAAGGGCTGCCCCAATAGCTGGGTGATCAAAGCTTATCAAATATCATACTCACTCTCTCTGTCTCATCACTATAAATTATCTCCCATTACTTTCCTATTAATGTATGTTATATCAACAGTGACCCGTGGTTGGGACGTGGCAGAAACGTGTCTTGCCTGACCGGAACACGTCTCTGCCACGCTCTGACCACCACCTGACCACGTCCTGACCAGGCAATTTTCCAGATACATATAGTTCCATAGCTAGAATGATAAGACACAGAGCAACCTTGATTTGTTTCTGTATGAGTAGAGCACCTAGTCACTGTATCTAACTATGACAAGTCAATTGTACTCATTTCTGTTTGGGCTGCCCCAATAGCCCAGCCGTCTAACTATACTGAATCAATTCCTCGTCTGTCCTCACTATGAAAGGTTTCCCACTCCTACCCTGCTAACATTAATATAGTATATAGACAGTGAGCATTATAAGCCTAGCACTCTGTTGGGGCTGCCCCAATAGCTGGGTGGTCTAGGCAGTCAAATCCAACTACTCATGTCTCTCATC
The DNA here is from genome assembly GCA_963942565.1 of Maea johnstoni. Lineage (NCBI taxonomy): Eukaryota > Metazoa > Annelida > Polychaeta > Spionida > Magelonidae > Maea > Maea johnstoni. The sequence goes on along the minus strand of OZ012684.1, from coordinate 8,857,160 downwards.
ACTATGAATGATCTCCATGGGAATAAATATGATATAGTGATCCCTATTATCAGAAACGTGTCTTGCCCGACTGGTACACGTCTCTGCCACGCTCTGACCACCACCTGACCACGTCTCTGCCACGCTCTGACCACCACCTGACCACGTCCTGACCAGGCAATTTTCCAGATACATATAGTTCCATAGCTAGAATGATAAGAGACAGAGCAACCTTGATTTGTTTCTGTATGAGTAGAGCACCTAGTCACTGTATCTAACTATGACAAGTCAACTGTACTCATTTCTGTTTGGGCTGCCCCAATAGCCCAGCCGTCTAACTATACTGAATCAATTCCTCGTCTGTCCTCACTATGAAAGGTTTCCCACTCCTACCCTGCTAACATTAATATAGTATATAGACAGTGAGCATTATAAGCCTAGCACTCTGTTGGGGCTGCCCCAAAAGCTGGGTGGTCTAAGCAGTCAAATCCAACTACTCATGTCTCTCATCACTATGAATGATCTCCATGGGAATAAATATGATATAGTGATCCCTATTATCAGAAACGTGTCTTGCCCGACTGGTACACGTCTCTGCCACGCTCTGACCACCACCTGACCACGTCTCTGCCACGCTCTGACCACCACCTGACCACGTCCTGACCAGGCAATTTTCCAGATACATATAGTTCCATAGCTAGAATGATAAGAGACAGAGCAACCTTGATTTGTTTCTGTATGAGTAGAGCACCTAGTCACTGTATCTAACTATGACAAGTCAACTGTACTCATTTCTGTTTGGGCTGCCCCAATAGCCCAGCCGTCTAACTATACTGAATCAATTCCTCGTCTGTCCTCACTATGAAAGGTTTCCCACTCCTACCCTGCTAACATTAATATAGTATATAGACAGTGAGCATTATAAGCCTAGCACTCTGTTGGGGCTGCCCCAAAAGCTGGGTGGTCTAAGCAGTCAAATCCAACTACTCATGTCTCTCATCACTATGAATGATCTCCATGGGAATAAATATGATATAGTGATCCCTATTATCAGAAACGTGTCTTGCCCGACTGGTACACGTCTCTGCCACGCTCTGACCACCACCTGACCACGTCTCTGCCACGCTCTGACCACCACCTGACCACGTCCTGACCAGGCAATTTTCCAGATACATATAGTTCCATAGCTAGAATGATAAGAGACAGAGCAACCTTGATTTGTTTCTGTATGAGTAGAGCACCTAGTCACTGTATCTAACTATGACAAGTCAACTGTACTCATTTCTGTTTGGGCTGCCCCAATAGCCCAGCCGTCTAACTATACTGAATCAATTCCTCGTCTGTCCTCACTATGAAAGGTTTCCCACTCCTACCCTGCTAACATTAATATAGTATATAGACAGTGAGCATTATAAGCCTAGCACTCTGTTGGGGCTGCCCCAAAAGCTGGGTGGTCTAAGCAGTCAAATCCAACTACTCATGTCTCTCATCACTATGAATGATCTCCATGGGAATAAATATGATATAGTGATCCCTATTATCAGAAACGTGTCTTGCCCGACTGGTACACGTCTCTGCCACGCTCTGACCACCACCTGACCACGTCTCTGCCACGCTCTGACCACCACCTGACCACGTCCTGACCAGGCAATTTTCCAGATACATATAGTTCCATAGCTAGAATGATAAGACACAGAGCAACCTTGATTTGTTTCTGTATGAGTAGAGCACCTAGTCACTGTATCTAACTATGACAAGTCAACTGTACTCATTTCTGTTTGGGCTGCCCCAATAGCCCAGCCGTCTAACTATACTGAATCAATTCCTCGTCTGTCCTCACTATGAAAGGTTTCCCACTCCTACCCTGCTAACATTAATATAGTATATAGACAGTGAGCATTATAAGCCTAGCACTCTGTTGGGGCTGCCCCAATAGCTGGGTGGTCTAGGCAGTCAAATCCAACTACTCATGTCTCTCATCACTATGAATGATCTCCATGGGAATAAATATGATATAGTGATCCCTATTATCAGAAACGTGTCTTGCCCGACTGGTACACGTCTCTGCCACGCTCTGACCACCACCTGACCACGTCTCTGCCACGCTCTGACCACCACCTGACCACGTCCTGACCAGGCAATTTTCCAGATACATATAGTTCCATAGCTAGAATGATAAGAGACAGAGCAACCTTGATTTGTTTCTGTATGAGTAGAGCACCTAGTCACTGTATCTAACTATGACAAGTCAACTGTACTCATTTCTGTTTGGGCTGCCCCAATAGCCCAGCCGTCTAACTATACTGAATCAATTCCTCGTCTGTCCTCACTATGAAAGGTTTCCCACTCCTACCCTGCTAACATTAATATAGTATATAGACAGTGAGCATTATAAGCCTAGCACTCTGTTGGGGCTGCCCCAAAAGCTGGGTGGTCTAAGCAGTCAAATCCAACTACTCATGTCTCTCATCACTATGAATGATCTCCATGGGAATAAATATGATATAGTGATCCCTATTATCAGAAACGTGTCTTGCCCGACTGGTACACGTCTCTGCCACGCTCTGACCACCACCTGACCACGTCTCTGCCACGCTCTGACCACCACCTGACCACGTCCTGACCAGGCAATTTTCCAGATACATATAGTTCCATAGCTAGAATGATAAGAGACAGAGCAACCTTGATTTGTTTCTGTATGAGTAGAGCACCTAGTCACTGTATCTAACTATGACAAGTCAACTGTACTCATTTCTGTTTGGGCTGCCCCAATAGCCCAGCCGTCTAACTATACTGAATCAATTCCTCGTCTGTCCTCACTATGAAAGGTTTCCCACTCCTACCCTGCTAACATTAATATAGTATATAGACAGTGAGCATTATAAGCCTAGCACTCTGTTGGGGCTGCCCCAATAGCTGGGTGGTCTAAGCAGTCAAATCCAACTACTCATGTCTCTCATCACTATGAATGATCTCCATGGGAATAAATATGATATAGTGATCCCTATTATCAGAAACGTGTCTTGCCCGACTGGTACACGTCTCTGCCACGCTCTGACCACCACCTGACCACGTCTCTGCCACGCTCTGACCACCACCTGACCACGTCCTGACCAGGCAATTTTCCAGATACATATAGTTCCAGAACTAGAATGATAAGGGACACAGCAATCTTGATTTGTATCTATGTGACCATAGCACATAGACAAGTCAAGTGTACTCATTTCTGTTTGGGCTGCCCCAATAGCCTAGCCGTTTAACTATACTGAATCAATTCCTCTTGCGTATCTATCACTAAGAAAAGTTTCTCTTATGGTCTTTGCCAACAGGGTGTCTGTATGTCTTTTTGGACATCTAAACCCTTAAAAAGGACCCCCCAAATTTATTTGTGAGGAATTGCGTAAAAAGTCCATCCATGGTCCTAGCCAGCAGGGCGTCTGGGTGTGTTTTTGGACACCCAAACCCTTAGAAATCACCCCTCAGGTCACCCAATTTTTTTTGTGAGGAATATCTTAAAATGTCAATCTCAACCATATAATTTGACTTTTTTCATCTCCATGTAATTCCTATGACATTCTATAAGGATATCATGCCTTATTTGGATAAATTTAAACATGTTTATGGTTGAAATCTGAGAAAATTGTGGTACCCATTAAAAATTTGGACGCCCAAAAATTTAACAATTGCCAGTTTCTAAATCCTGGCTAAGTCACTGCGTCCATCTCATGCAGTATAATTGAATATTGTCACCTCTTTGTAATTCCCAATTTCCCATGACATTGTATAAAGATATCATCATGCCATATTATGATTGGGCTGACCCAGATAGCTTTTTGGTCAAATCTTACTTCAAAAACTCACTCCCTCTTTTCGCTGTGAAACACTTCCCTTCACTTCCTCATCAATGCATGTTATGTCGACAGTGACCCGTGGTTGGGATGTGGCAGAAACGTGTCTTGCTTTAGCGGTACACGTCTCTGCCACGCTCTGACCACGCCCTGACCAAGTACTGACCAGGCACCTTACCAGATACATATAGTTCCATAACTAGACTGATAAGGGACACAGCAACCTTGATTTGTTTCTATATGAGCAGAGCACCTAGTCACTGTATCCTTATATGACAAGTCAAGTGTGCTCATTTCTGTTTGGGCTGCCCCAATAGCCTAGCCGTTTAACTATACTGAATCAATTCTTTGTCTGTCCTCACTAAAAAAGGTTTCCCACTATTACCCTGCTAATATTAATAGTATATAGACAGTGAGCATTATAAGCAGAGTGCTCTGATGGGGCTGTCCCATTAGCTGGGTGGTCTAAGCAGTTAAAATCAACTACTCTTGTCTCTCATCACTATGAAGGGTCTCCCTATTACTCCCTGGGAATTAATATGATAAAGCGCTCCCTATTACCAGTGTGCTCCTTCTTTGATGGTGCTGCCCAGTTAGCTGGGTGGTCAAACCTTACTTTATCAACTACTCCCTCCCCCACCTTACTATATATGAATCTTATTAATACATGTCATATTGACAATGACCCGTGTTTGGGACGTGTCTTGCCTGACAGGTACACGTCTCTGCCACGCTCTGACCACCACCTGACCACTTCTCTGCCACGCTCTGACCACCACCTGACCACGTCTCTGCCACGCTCTGACCACGTCCTGACCAGGCAATTGTCCAGATACATATAGTTCCAGAACTAGAATGATATGGGACACATCAATCTTGATTTGTATCTATGTGAGCATAGCACCTAGTCACTGTATTCTTTTATGACAAGTTGAGTGTACTCATTTCTGTTTGGGCTGCCCCAATAGCCTAGCCGTTTAACTATACTGAATCAATTCCTCTTGTCTGTCCTCACTATCAAAGGTTTCCCACTATTACCCTGCTAATATTAATAGTATATCAACAGTGAGAATCAATATGATAAAGTGAATCCTATTACCAGTGCGCTCCTTCTCTGATGGTGCTGCCCAAAAAGCTGGGTGGTCCAATCTTACTCTATCAACTACTCCCTCCCCCACCTTGCTATATATGAATCTCATTAATACATGTCATATCGACAATGACCCGTGGTTGGGACGTGGCAGACAAGTGTCTTGCCTAACCGGTACACGTCTCTGCCACGCTCTGACCATGCCTAGGCCACGTCCTGACCAGGCAATTTTCCAGATATTGTAGTTCCCCAACTAGAATGATAAGGAACACAGCAACCTTTATTGTCTACGTTTGAGGGGAACGCTTAATCAATATATCTTATTACAAGTGTGTTCTTTCTCTTTAAGGATTTACACAACACTGAATGATCTTAGTACTCTTGGTAAATTCATTACTGTCTCTCATCACTGTCCATAACCAATATCTCTCTAGAACAGAGACAGTGATCGGACAGTGCAAATTGTACATCATATGGCCTAATGATATTATGTTATCCTAAGCATCTATTTATAGTCCTGAAATGCTTTTACTCATAAAATAAACCTCTTTAAATCATACTTATCAATGCCTGCTTTTGACAGATTTATTCTTTATATTACAGGATGACAAACAGAAGGGAGGCGCTCCATTCAAGGTCCAGACACAGAAGAAGACACACAGTTCAGAATACACTTTAAATCGGTGAAAAAAGTGGAAATAAAAAGTTCACCAAATGTGCTGGCTGTACATGGATGTCTTTTCTTTACATCTGCACTCTGTTACTTCGAGTGCAAAAGAAACTTCTTTTTGTTTAAAAATACTCCTGTAGGTGATTTTGAGGAGATTTTGTATTTGATAATAAAATCATAATTATGCTCTGAAATTATTTTTTATATAAAATGAATTTTCATATATACCATGGTTACTGTCTGCAGGACGAGTTTATTTTTAGTGGTTAATAAAAGAATGAAATGCAACCTCATTTTGCCATTTCATGCCAGATATGATACTTTCGATGTTTTAATGAAAATTGTACTTGTACTGTATTGAAAATAAATACACACTTACAAGAAATCTCTGACAGATAAAACTATTTGTCACTACAATATTTGCTTAATATATATTTTGGGGGGGGGGGGGGGTAGTTATAGAATTATAGAATTTGTATAAAGAATAACAATAAACACAGTATTGAATACCATTTACATTTTTGTTCTTTGTTCAGTATATGAACATAGTGATGCCATTGATAGATGGAAATAATAGATTGGCTCATTTTGCCAATAAAAGGCAGATATGGCATTTTTGAGGTTTCATTTCCAATTGTTCTTTGTCTATGTTGCAAATAAACATTTCTTTAACTTTTGTGAAAAGCCTAATTTCCTGAAATAAAAGAATGATTACCATTTATTGTTTTGTTCTTTGTTCAATATGTGACCATGGTGATGCCATTGATGGAGAGTTTTAGGTAAAGCAAGTTTCTGATATGTGGGGATTCAACCTGCCACTGAAATATTAACATTTCTTTAAAGATACTAAAAGGCATAACTATTTTGTTAAAATTTTGATAAGAAAAAAATCAAATGAGTGTTATAGAATCATGGCACTTTATTATTTCCCAATATTACACAACACATGATCTTAGCCAGGATTTTGAAACTGGGTGAACAAAATTGGCAATTGTCAAATTTTTGGGTAAACTATTTTTTAAGGAAGACCAAAATAGACTAAGATTACAACCCTAAACATGTATTACCTTATTGAAATGAGGTATAATATCCGTATACAATGTCATGAAAATTGTATTGAGGTTAAAAATAACTTATTTCCCTTATCTGCCAATACTTGGTTAATTTTCTGTAACAACAACATCAGGCAAGAATGTTGGTATAAGATATAATATACCTTTGTTCAGATATGAGAAATTCACAAAAATCCTAATATTTTATAGATTTTTACCCCAAAATGTATCACAGCAGGGTCAGATACATTTCTTACTAACACAAAACATTCAATAATTATAATATAAATCCTTATGAAATCATTTGTGGCAAGTTTTGAGTTACTACTATGAAAATTGCACTTTCCAGAAGCAAATCCCTAAAATCACCTGTTTTATGCCATTTTTTCTGTAAATTAACCCGAAATGTAGCATGTCATGAAAATATGCAAACATGACTCACTTTCTCTATCTACACCTTCTTGGGTAATTTTCTAAACCAAAACTATTTCGTTGAGAGTTTGGAATAGTCCACAGGATGACATTCAAGTTGTGGGAGATTACAAAAACCCTACTATTTTATATGTTTTTACCCCAAAATCTCTCACAGCAGGGGTAAGATACATTTCAGATTAACACAAAACATTCAATTATTGCAGACATCCTTATGAAATCATTTGTGGCAAGTTTTGAGTTCCTACTATGAAAATTGGACTTTCCAGAAGCAAATCCCTAGAAATCACCTGTTTTATGCCATTTATTCTGTAAAATGCCCCAAAACGTTGCATATCATGAAAATATTCAAACATAATTCCTTTTCTGTATCTACACCTTCTTGGGTAATTTTCTAGACCAAAACTATTTTTTTGAGAGTTTGGAATAGTCCACAGGATGACATTCAAGTTGTGGGAAATTACAAAAACCCTACTATTTTATATGTTTTTACCCCAAAATCTCTCACAGCAGGGGTAAGATACATTTCAGATTAACACAAAACATTCAATTGATGTAGACATCCTTATGAAATCATTTGTGGCAAGTTTTGAGTTCCTACTATGAAAATTGGACTTTCCAGAAGCAAATCCTTAAAATCACTAGTTTCATGCCATTTATTCTGTAAAATGCCCCAAAACGTTGAATATCATGAAAATATTCAAATATAATTCCTTTTCTGTATCTACACCATCTTGGGTAATTTTCTAAACCAAAACTATTTAGTTGAGAGATTGAAATTGTCCACAAGATGACATTCAAGCTGTGGGAAATTACAAAAATCCTACTATTTTATAGGTTTTTACCCCAAAATCACTCACAGCAGGGGTCAGATCCATTTCATACTAGCAAAAAGCATTTGATAATTATAGACATCTCTATGAAATCATTTGTGGCAAGTTTTAAGTTCTAACTATGAAAATAGCACCTTCCAAAAGCAAACCCCTAAAATCACTAGTTTTAATGCCGTTTTTTCTGTAAAATGCCCCAAAAGGTTGCATATCATGAAAACTTTCAAACATAACTCGCTTTCTGTATCTACACCTTCTTAGGTAGTTTTCTAAGCCAAGACTATTGGGTTGAGAGTTTGGAATAGTCCACAGGATGACATTCAAATTGTGGGAAATAACAAAAATCACTCAATTCTGGTGATTTTTGACCCAAAATCACTCACAGCAGGGGGTGCATTGAAGTCACGCTAATGCAACATATTCTAAGATCAAAAGCATCCTCTTGAACACATATGTAGCAAGTTTTGAGTTTCTATCACGGAAAATGAATTTTTTAGAAGGAAATCCCAAAAACATGCTTTTTTGGTGATTTTTTGCATAAATGCCCCAAAATTACCTATGTAGAGATGAATAAGCATGGATGACGACTTGTAACAAGAAATGCCATCCAAAAGTATAATTCTGACATTTGGCCACCTGCCTAACACACAAACAAAAAATACTCATCCACATCATATTAAGTATTTCCATGTCAAATCTGGCTGAAATCTGAAAGCAGTTCTTTAGATTTAGGCAAATTGAGATTTTTTCCTGAAAAAATCAGGATTTAAGCTTTCAAGATATTGCCCCCTTCACTGTTAGTAGGCCCATTAATATATAATATATGATATTTTCAAACCATATTCAAAGGACATAAATATTATGAATAGTAAAAAATATACTTTAAAGAATATACTTTAAAAAGGTATGTATTCAGTATTTGAAATTTCATTTTGTTTCTATAAAGAAGGAAATCATGTGGTACATGCCCATAAATGGCCAAATAGTGGTATTGGAGTGTCATGTGTAGTCACCCCTTTCTATCCAGCCATGACCACTCAGTAGACCCAATCCTGATGCCACCTTGTAGTCACCCCTTCCTACCCATCCATAACCACTAGTTGACCAACCATAGTGCCACCTGGTAGTAACCCCTTTCTACCCACCCATAACCACTAGTTGACCCAGTCTGGTGCCACCTGGTAGTCACCCCTTTCTACCCACCCATAACCACAAGTTGACCCAATTACGATTTGATAAACCTATGGTGCCACCTGGTGGACAGTAAATGAAATAAAAATTGGGTAAAATGTACATACTCTTTATGTCAATTCTAGTTAAATGAGGAACCACCAGTTAGCTATGTTCCTACCAATGGTTGGTAATTGTGTGGCACTTTTGAGGTTATGTGGCAGAAACGCTGATACCACACATCTACCAAGTAGTGGTTAAGTTGTGTGTAGCGTTTCAATTCACGGACTATAGGCCACTACTCAGACACACTTGTACCACAGAAAAACCTTCTGTGCCACACTCCGTGGCACAAAATGTTCCAATTTTTTTGTAAGGGTAGAACACTCTGCGCTATCAGGGTCCTAGGGGCGCAAAGGCTCAAGCTTCAATTCAGGCATGTCTTAACAAAAGGCATAAGATTATTACAGGAATGATTGGATGAATATATTACCTAGTACAATCTGTGTTTGTGTCCAGGTGGTTGTTGAAGAGTAGGATTGTCTCTAGAGCTGGTAGCAAAATCGTCCAAATATTTCACATTATTTCCTTAAATGAAGATTGAATGATTGGATGAATATATTACCTAGTACAATCTGCATTAGTGTCCAAGTGCATGGTGAAGAGAAGGATGGTCTGTAAGGCGGGGACGCGCATGGTGTTTACGAGATAAGGCTTGGTGGTCTCCAGCAGCGAGACGTAGGACAGCAGCTGGTGTTTGTTGCTCATCACGTCTTTTGTCTCGGCGAGCGTTTCGGAACGCTTGTCCTGCTCCTTGACGTCCAGAGCGTCGGGATTGGTCGCGAAAATACTCGTCGGGTGAAGGAGGACAAACGGCTTTTCCTGAATTATGATAACAAAACTGTAGATAATAA